>JBAMBP010001063.1:0-614715 GCA_037044515.1 Phortica magna | reverse complement strand
AACATGTTTATTATTAGCCCAAGCCAAACGTTGCCAATTGTTCAGTTGCTGTTTATCCAACGTCATTGTTGGAATTCTTAACATATGATTTTCCAGTTGGTTTTGTATGTTGAAGCGAGTTCGACTCCAATTAGGCGTTGCTTCATCCGTCGAATGTATGTCGCGTTGTTGACACTTCCGACGCAGGCCATTGAAAATGTTTGCCGGCACCTCAATGCAAATGAAGTAAGCCAATTCAATGCCACTGATGAGCGAACAGCCGAGAAAAAGTCCTGCAATACCGCCAAAGGAGACTGTAATAGGAAGAAGTTGATTAAAGAGCGCAATTTTCTGTACGTTCTAAACTAACCCATTAAGTCCACCCAACCGAAAACCAAACTTGTGCGATACACCATTATTGTCTCAAAGCGGTAATGTACGTCCAAATCAACGTATGACGAATTACCGTACACTTCCGGCGGTAGAAATGTTGGCCGCACATCCGTAATGTAGTTGAGTGAGTAACAATTGCGAAAGCACTTGCAGATCATACCTTCGTAATTGCTGCGCACGAAATCCTCCTCACCTGGCTGATGCGAGTAGAGAAAGAAGTCTAGAAAAATAGAGAGCGGACAAAAAAAAAGCACAAGAAAAAAAAGAAAACAAAACTTTGCAAAGGACATTTTTTTTATAAAAGCCCATAGTCACACATGTACCATTATTCTGTGCAAGACATGGTAAATCCTTTGCACGACAGGGACGATGTTGTCCTATGTCAGTGTGAAGAAATACGTAGCGAGAAGAGAAGCAAATCAGGTTATTTGTGTGAAGTGGTATTGTTAGGCTGTGCCGCAATTGGCTTGACTTCGCTTGTCGAAGTTGTGCGTGTCGTGTTGGCTACTTACCAGGCGGAAAAAACAAATCCATTGTGCAATTACAGTAACGCACCAAGTACTCTTGATGGCACTCCGACATGCAGTTCTCAATCATGTAAATGTAGCCGTGCAACGATTTAAAATCTCGACTGTTCTGTTCATCCTGCAAAGGTGTTAATATGAAGAATACACTACTTACACTAGTTTAAAGTTTAAACAAACAAATGCATATACTTACATTAAAGATGCATTGTCTTTGATCCGAACTCCGACTGCGCGTGTCGTTGTCATAAAAATATATAACTGGATTGATTTCGACTAATGTCTGCGTATAAGCAGGAACAGCGAATGGTTCCTTATGCCATACATAAGGTTCAGTGATCATTACCTAAATGATTTATGTATTCTTTTTAGACATAAATTTGCTTAATGCCGATTATCTCACTTACACTTATGCCTTTCTCATTGGTTCTGTTTGGAAAATGTTGTTCTGGATTAATCAACACCCTCACATTTAAGGCACTTGATGGACCAGCGGTACCAGTGTGCCACGGCCACAAAGGATCCAGCAGCTTCATGCGTTTGCCCTCGACAGTTTCGAGCGTGTTGAAGGCTAGGCAAAGGCCCTGCTTACTGCGTCTATGTGAGAATATATCACAGCAATTATAACTTGAATGTCGCCAAACGCAATTTGTTAGCATTTCCTCACAACGCCAGGTCATAAACTCGGCGACAAGAGTGAAATTTATATGATCAAGTTCCAGAACGGGTTCGTATTTCAGTGCAGCAAAGGGCTGAAAGCGACCGAATGAGACGTCATCATATGTTGCAACAATACGTTCAAAGAGTGCTAATTTCTCTGTTGAATTTTCGCCGGGCAGAAAGAGTCTTTTTGCCAGATCAATGCGTTTCCAGTTCAAGCGATTTGCATTGCAAATGGTTACGACCGGAAATGGTACATGGTAAACGTGAAAACGAGTACTTTCCACTACTGTCTGAAAGTGTCCTTCACTGTAGCGGCGTGAAAGCTTCAAGCAAACATAAGTGGCGCCCATTAGTGCAACAATAAAGGTGCAGAGCCAAACGAAACGTTCCCAGCGACTGGCACGTGCAGCCAGCAGTCGATCCAGTCCGTGAATAGTCGTTGTCTTTCCGAAACGCAATGAAAGTTTCCAGCAAGAGATCAAAAATCCTTGAAAGGCAGACCATGACTGACCGTACCAATTGCTGTCAGGGGAGTAATGCCGAGGTTTTTGGAATTTAGCGGCTTGTTGCACGCGAAAAGCATTGTCTGACGTCGAATTTGTGAAATAAGCGTAAGTCATTTCCGACTTTGCTGTTAATAATTTTCGTTTTCAACGCGTATACGACCTGCTGATGACTGAACAGTAGACAAGCGCTCGTAGCGCTTTTATTTGCCTGACATAAACACGTAACTCTAATGGTTATAATTATCTTTCCACTATTAAAAAAATGTCAAACACTTTTAGCTTGTTTGCACCATGTATGTCCTTACATATTTAACGCTTATAATATATGCATGTAAAAACAGCATTATTGGATGGATGTTTTTTGCCAAATATTGTGTCGATTCCTCCAAAAACACACAATTTTTTTACGGAAAAACCTCATTTTGGACTGATCATTCCCATAGGATCTATATGCTTTAGTAGTCCGATCGAAATAGTTCTGAGTTATAGAATGCGCTTGAATTTTCTCTATATTTTTAAAACTCTAGAAACTCATCTCTGATCAATAATATATGTACTTTATATAGTCGGAGATGTCTCCTTCTCTACATTGCAAACTTCACGACAATATTAATATACTCTTTTTTGCAAGATGTTAATGATGACTCTTTTTATGGTATATATGTACATACATATATATTAAAACACTTTAAGTTAACTTTATAGTATGGCTGACATTTTATCAAAAAAATTTTAAATGCTAAATAATATTAGTATAAAATTTACGATTCATTTAAGTCAAAAACTTTGAATTTGAAGTGGAATGTCCGTCTTCTTATACATGCATATATACATAGGTTCAAAGAGTAAACAGAGCTCGTGAAATATTTATTATAAGTACTACTATATCAATGCTAAATAGTTAAATATACTTGACATTTTTGTGATGTTGCGTGTAATAAACGAGTAGGATTGGCTATGCTTTTATTGGCTTTACTAACATATGACCTAATAGCCAAACTCGACAAATTTTAATTTGTCTTGCTTTCAACGTTTGTCATTACTCAATGTTAGCACAACTCTGGCCAAACCATTTATGCTGACAATTTAAATAAATATTTTGTAAATACCAAATGTGTACACGAATGTCCTGCGAAGACGCCCCTAAAGATATTAGTATTGAAGAAGTAAGTTAGAGCGAGAGGCAATGAGTGTCTGTGTCGACGACTGCTAACCTGACCTGCCACAACTTTGTGTCATTAGTTACTGTAGCTGTAGTGCTACTACACAAAATCTCTCACTCTTTTATTCTCTTTGGTCGTACGCCTGAAACCAAAACTAAAATAAACTTAATTGCTACATTTTGTCTTGTGCCGCAAAGACACGACTTGACTTAACTTTACTCGACTCAAGTCGAGTCAATTCAACTCAACTCAACTCGACTCGACTCAGCACTTCATGAAGTCACAAAATATCTCAATAAACTAAAATGTTGCTTGCTTGCAAAGCGTGAGCTTGTCGGAGGCAAAACCAAAGACGAAAGGCGTTTTTTCATGGCATACGCTAGGGAGCACGACTTAACCTCAATTTTGATTAACAATGTCTGGCAATGAAGCTGTCAACGGCATAAAATGGGTGGCAATGATGTTAAACGGTGTGGGTGATGGTGATGTGCAACTGTGCTTGCAAAACAGGGCGGGGGGCAATGCGGATGTGTTTGCACGACAAATTGGCAGCCTGAAAAATGAGCTCAATTTGTTTTCGGGGTGCACACAGATGAGGCGCCGCTTGTTGAAAGGTGATGGGAATACGGGCCTGGCTGGTTTGCCTGGCTTGCCAGCTGAAGCGGTTGCCAAACAAATTGTAAATAATTTATTTGGTTTATTTGCTAATAACATGTTTATTATTAGCCCAAGCCAAACGTTGCCAATTGTTCAGTTGCTGTTTATCCAACGTCATTGTTGGAATTCTTAACATATGATTTTCCAGTTGGTTTTGTATGTTGAAGCGAGTTCGACTCCAATTAGGCGTTGCTTCATCCGTCGAATGTATGTCGCGTTGTTGACACTTCCGACGCAGGCCATTGAAAATGTTTGCCGGCACCTCAATGCAAATGAAGTAAGCCAATTCAATGCCACTGATGAGCGAACAGCCGAGAAAAAGTCCTGCAATACCGCCAAAGGAGACTGTAATAGGAAGAAGTTGATTAAAGAGCGCAATTTTCTGTACGTTCTAAACTAACCCATTAAGTCCACCCAACCGAAAACCAAACTTGTGCGATACACCATTATTGTCTCAAAGCGGTAATGTACGTCCAAATCAACGTATGACGAATTACCGTACACTTCCGGCGGTAGAAATGTTGGCCGCACATCCGTAATGTAGTTGAGTGAGTAACAATTGCGAAAGCACTTGCAGATCATACCTTCGTAATTGCTGCGCACGAAATCCTCCTCACCTGGCTGATGCGAGTAGAGAAAGAAGTCTAGAAAAATAGAGAGCGGACAAAAAAAAAGCACAAGAAAAAAAAGAAAACAAAACTTTGCAAAGGACATTTTTTTTATAAAAGCCCATAGTCACACATGTACCATTATTCTGTGCAAGACATGGTAAATCCTTTGCACGACAGGGACGATGTTGTCCTATGCCAGTGTGGAGAAATACGTAGCGAGAAGAGAAGTAAATCAGGTTATTTGTGTGAAGTGGTATTGTTAGGCTGTGCCGCAATTGGCTTGACTTCGCTTGTCGAAGTTGTGCGTGCTGTGTTGGCTACTTACCAGGCGGAAAAAACAAATCCATTGTGCAATTACAGTAACGCACCAAGTACTCTTGATGGCACTCCGACATGCAGTTCTCAATCATGTAAATGTAACCATGTAACGATTTAAAATCTCGACTGTTCTGTTCATCCTGCGAATGAGAGGTGATTGAAATTCGAAAGGTGTTAATATGAAGAAAGCAATAGTAGTTTATAGTTTAAACAAAAAAATTTATATACTACTTACATTAAAGACGCATTGCCTTTGATCCGAACTTAGACTGCGCGTGTCGTTGTCATAAAAATATATAACTGGATCGATTTCGACTAATGTCTGCGTATAAGCAGGAACAGCGAATGGTTCCTTATGCCATACATAAGGTTCAGTGATCATTACCTAAACAGTTTACAAATACTGCACACATAAATTTGCTTAATGCCGATTATTTCACTTACACTTATGCCTTTCTCATTGGTTCTGTTTGGAAAATGCTGTTCCGGATTAATCAACACCCTCACGTTTAAGGCGCTTGATGGACCAGCGCTACCAGTGTGCCACGGCCACAAAGGATCCAGCAGCTTCATGCGTTTGCCCTCGACAGTTTCGAGCGTGTTGAAGGCTAGGCAAAGGCCCTGCTTACTGCGTCTGTGTGAGAATATATCACAGCAATTATAACTTGAATGTCGCCAAACGCAATTTGTTAGCATTTCCTCACAACGCCAGGTCATAAACTCGGCGACAAGAGTGAAATTTATATGATCAAGTTCCGCAACGGGTTCGTATTTCAGTACAGTAAAGGGCTGAAAGCGACCGAATGAGACGTCATCATATGTTGCAACAATACGTTCAAAGAGTGCTAATTTCTCTGTTGAATTTTCGCCAGGCAGAAAGAGTTTTTTTGCTTGATCAATGCGTTTCCAGTTCAAGCGATTTGCATTGCAAATGGTTACGACCGGAAATGGTACATGGTAAACGTGAAAACGCGTACTTTCCACAACTGTCTGAAAGTGTCCTTCACTGTAGCGGCGTGAAAGCTTCAAGCAAACATAAGTGGCGCCCATTAGTGCAACAATAAAGGTGCAGAGCCAAACGAAACGTTCCCAGCGACTGGCACGTGCAGCCAGCAGTCGATCCAGTCCGTGAATAGTCGTTGTCTTTCCGAAACGCAATGAAAGTTTCCAGCAAGAGATCAAAAATCCTTGAAAGGCAGACCATGACTGACCGTACCAATTGCTGTCAGGGGAGTAATGCCGAGGTTTTTGGAATTTAGCGGCTTG
This sequence comes from Phortica magna, assembly GCA_037044515.1. NCBI lineage: Eukaryota > Metazoa > Arthropoda > Insecta > Diptera > Drosophilidae > Phortica > Phortica magna. The sequence continues at coordinate 608,635 of JBAMBP010001063.1, read as the reverse complement.
TTGCACGCGAAAAGCATTGTCTGACGTCGAATTTGTGAAATAAGCGTAAGTCATTTCCGGCTTTGCTGTTATTAATTTTCGTTTTCAACGCGTATACGACCTGCTGATGACTGAACAGTAGACAAACGCTCGCAGCGCTTTTATAGGCCAGACATGAACTTATAATTGTAATGATTATAATTATCTTTTCACTATTGAAAAAATGTCAAACACTTTTAGCTTGTTTGCACCATGTATGTCCTTACATATTTAACGCTTATAATGTATGCATGTAAAAATAAACATTCTCTAATTGGATTTGTTTACGAAGAGAAAAATGTGTGCAAATTTATTCAGATATGGCTTAATGAACTTTATTTGCTGCTTCTATCAGCATTTAAGTGTTTGTTTTAAATAAGCACAAAAACAATCAAATTGATTTCAAGTGTGGCAGTCACCTTGACTTCTTTTCATTTAATGTTCACACTAATCAAGGCAATAAGGACAATGCATTGTATAGGTCAACAGTTATTAATTTTAATGTGCAAAACTTAACATTGTTTGCGGAACTTAATGAAGAACAATTAACATCGAGCATTAATGATAATGTTCGCAAACAATTTTAACTTTGCCGAAAGTATAAAAGAAGCATATTCATACGCCAGTGACTATGAGTCGTTGGTTACCATGTATCTGAAACAGCAATCAAGGAAAATCGGTCGATGTCGCACTGCACAATTACCGGCTTGGGCTGCAAAGGCTGAGTATCATGATGATAGTTTTAAAGGATTACTAAAGAAGTTTGGACACCAGACAACGACACATGGTCTTAATCATCTACTCTCTGATAACATGAGTTTTAGAGTTCGGTATGGCATTACTAACAACTTAATTGAAGGCTAATTGTAACTGTAATATATTGGTCCCTTTTTAGATTGTTCTGGTCAATGGCCTTTCTTGCCGTGCTCACAGTGTTCATCTATGTGTCATGCCTGATTGCAGAGCGTTTTCGTCGTAAACAGTTTCAGACAGTTATTGCGCAATTCAAAGAGCCGATTCATTTGATATCCTTTCCTATGGTAATCGTGTGCAATAAGAATCGTTTAAATTGGTCACGTTTCCTTGAGGTGAAGCGCCGTTATGCCATCACCGACAATCAAACTGAACTATTTAAGCGCATACTCACTGTATACGATAGTCTTAGTTTTTACCGTTTTGGCATGTTCTCCTTTTTGAGCAGTAGTAATCTAACCTCTTTGAATCATGTCAACTTTACAAATGTGGCTTTGGACATGGCCTGGCGCTGTGATGAGATATTAACGGATTGTAGTTGGCAGTTGCAATCCTACAATTGTTGCGATTTATTTCAACAGAGAAGGCATTTGTTGGGTACCTGTCTAGCTTTTAACGAAGATAAGCGACGTCGAACCGTAGAGTCAGGTAGGGACACCGGCTTAATGGTTAGATTGTTGTTGAGAAGCAAGCATCATGCGCCTGAAAATCGCAATCCCAAAGGTTTTTCGGTATGTCATCATATTTCGTCAGTTTTAATCTATTTCAGAATTTTAATCTATTTACTTATAGCTTAATATAATCGAACCATTCTGTTGGTTTGATAAAGCCATCGATATTACTCCTTACACTAACAATAATATTGCTGTTACTGCGGCATATTATTACCACGACAATGATACACGCGCTGTGGATTCGAATGAGCGACGTTGTGTATTTGATGTAAGTGACGATAAACAGAATTTTTTTGTAAATATAAATTTTAAATGCCAACAGGATGAGATTAATAGTCGTGACTATCGTACAATTCAAGGACATAAGTATATGTTTGAGAATTGCCTTTCTGAGTGCCAGCAGCGTTACCTCATGCAGTATTGCAACTGCACTTTTGATCTTTTTTATCCACCCAGTCCACTTCCCGCCTGTAAGCTAAAAGATTTGCCTTGCCTTGCAAAATACAATCACCTTATGCAGTATTTTGAACAAATTGGTGAATCGAGATTCGTAAAGGGTCGCCTGCCCGGCATGGTCTGTAATTGCTTGTACAGCTGCCGGTCACTTACATATACTTCGGAGCTACGCCGCGATGTACTGAACCCCTATAGCGAAGTGGAGGAAAGAACTACAGGCATGCTGAGCGTGTACTACAAGGGGCCAACTATGATTGTCTACAGAACCAGTTTAGTATACACTTGGATTGATTTCTTGGGTAAGTCGTAATAATTGGTTAGGTAATAATTTTAAAATTTGTTCTAATTTTTTCTTTGCTTTAAGTCTATTTTGGTGGGATTTTTGCGCTCTGTCTGGGCTGTTCCATCATTAGTCTAATCGAGCTTTGTTACTTTGGCTTTGTTGATGTCTCTGACTATATGTGGCGGCACAAAATTCTGCAAGGCTTCTTCATAAATATTAAAGCAGTTCTTAGAAAATAATAAACGCTGCACTCAACGCTTTAATATCATATAACTTTGAACATTTAACAATATAATTTCATAATGGTCGCACTTTTACATTGTTTTATTTTCGATATTTTCCATGCTTGAATGTCATTCGCACACAAGTTTACTGACGCTTTACAACACTTTAGCGTATCGTTAGTCGTAATATTCGACACGCTACCATATTTCAATTGTCGACATTGTCGTTGTTGTCCTCGTCGTCGTTGTCGTCTTGGTACTTCTTAACGTCAACGTCATATTCACGGTCTACTGCGACATGAATGAGTTTTGCCTGTTTCGCCGTCTAGGAGTCGTTTATTGAAGCACACACACAACCTAAAAACAAGAAGCACACGCACAGTCTGTCCAATCATAAAAGCGCAGGACATTCGTGGTTGGTAGCAACAGTTTTTCTGTTTTGTTTTTTTTTTTTCTGTTCTTTGCATTATTTTTTCGGTTTTTAAGTCTCGTGTGTGCGATTGAAATTTGATGGCTCAACTTTATTAAACGTTTCACCCGTTTCGAAATAAAAAAAAAAAGTTCCAAATACCATTGTTAGTTTGAGGGTCAACTTAAAACTTTTGGCAGAAAGTTATTTCTGGTTCCAATTCGTAATAAAAATTCAAAAGTGAGAATTGCTTTTAAGCTTACTGTAATCTTCCTTACAGCTTCCGGTTTTTTAAAGGACTTAAAAACTTTTTGCAGCTTTTAATAACATTATAGTAATAAAAACATTTTCTATTAACAAGTGTGCTGTTATTTTTTGTTATTCATGTCATATATTGTCATTTGATTGATGGTAGTGCAGCTTTTTTTTTCAAAAGTGTCCATGGAAAAAAACTAAACTTGTGATAACACAGTTTTTTAATGGCTTGCAGGGTTTCGAGCAGGCACATGACTAAGCTGGAATATAAGAAGTGGTGCAAGGATAAGGCAGAGTTCAAGTCCTGCAATACCATTTATGTCCTGGGTACTGGAATATCTTATTTAAAAATTCCAAGACTTCCAAGTATGTACCTTTTGGGACAAGACAACCTCACATCATAGTGACAGCGTTGAATAATATTGCCGGAAGTCTACATTCTTCTAGCGGTTATAAGTGAAAGACCAACGAAAATTTCAGGACGTAAAATTTGTGACAGATGCCCTGCTTTATCCTTATTGCAGAAATGTGTTGCCATTAAAAGGAATTGAAATGAAGGTAAAGAGATTTTTGCTATTTTATAGTAGCATTGTAGCTCAATAGCAATGATTCTATTTGAATAGGACATTTAAGTAGCATGGTGATAGAATGAAGTTCGTTAACTCGATGACGATTTGTTTTATTATATTTCATGAGTTTGCTTTTGGCTTCTGTCATTTCTTGAGCTAATTTTGTCATGACTTTTGCTATGAGTTGGCTTATGATTCAATTTTACGACTTTTAATAATTTATTTCTCTCGTATGAGAATATACAGCGATCAATTAGATGCTCAATATATATGTAAGTACTATCGTAACACAAAAGAGGGATGATAATGTGTTTAAATATTATTCAATGGTATTGTTTATGAAATGAAGACAATCTCAACAAAACCTGACAAACGCCTTCAAGAGTATAATTAAAATTATTAAAACGTGAAACAGAGTTAGGTGTGACATAAATGAATGTGTGAACAGTTTTACAAGTGACTTAAGCGATGATTGAATAAACGTTGAATTCTAGACTGCCGTGCAGCTTCAACAAAATTATTGTTGTCATATGTCACACAAGGCTTATAGACGACTATTGTGCAGGATAACGACACAGGCAACACATGCCAACGGAAATTTAACAACAATCAAAATTTTCGCACTCTAACTTTTCGTCAGTTGTTGTTACTCATTTTTTTTTTGTTGACGTCAGTCAGCCATCAGGAGTGGGCAAGGACATTAGCAAAGACGGCGAGTTGTTTGTAAATCTTTGCTTTTGTTTTCTTTCTCTTTTTTTTCGGTGCTTGGCTTACAGCCAACTTTGTTGCTTTTATTATTTTTTCTTACTTTCTTGTTGCGGCATAGTTTTGACACTGCTGTCGCCATTGTTGGCTTTGTTGTTTGTTAGCCTTGTGTATACAGTTTTATTAGTGACCACACCGAAGTTACTGTGTAGCACAAGCGGTTCCAGAAAATGGTATAGGCTTTTGTCGTACTGCTCCGACTCCCGGTTAACAGCAAACCGTGCTCGGCATGTTGTCTTTGATGGCCTTTGATGGTGTCATGTGTTGCTCGCCAAGTGTTGCCCTTAACAGCTCAAGTCAGCGAACAGGGCGACAACTTGACTCATCAACGTTGGCAAATATTTGCACAGCGAGTTTGTTCGTCTAATATAAGAAATTAATGTGCTCGGAAGTTCGAGTCAAAAAGGCTTCTTTGGCAAACTAAACTAAATGATCGTACTGAAAATTTTGTTTTCTAAAACTTTAAAGGGCAGTCTGAAGTGCTATAGCTTATCTGAGACAAAGTCTAAGATAATCTTTAAGCCTTTTTATATAAATTTGAAATAAATAAACTTCTTATTGGAATAAAGGTGAAATCGGCAACTTATTTCAATGTATAACTTGATAGTTGGATTTGTGTTTGCAAAAATCGATCAATTTATCACTTGGCAAACTAGAATGCAAAGTCATTAACCTGACCACAATATTTTTACACAAAACGGTGACATCGAAAATTTATGCATAAAGTAATATAAGCTAAACGATAACATTTTTATTGCACTTTGCGAAAAGTTTAAGCGGATATAATTTATATCGTCGAAAAAAGCAGTGAGACTAATAAGTAACGCTATCCCTAATGACTGAGCGCGTTGCTGCTGAAAATCTCAGTGTCATAATCTCAATTTAGCCGCGAGCTAATCGGTGTTCTTAGTTGGCGAAAAAAATAAAACGAATTGATATGCTGAGAAGAGTAAAAAGAATATGAAATAGTTGAGCGAGGTTGACCGCCTCTTTGACATGTCAGCCAAGTTTTGTTCAAGTTTAGCGTTTGACTTTGCTATACCATATAAACTCAATCAGTTCCTGTATCAAGCATAATTACATGCCAAAAGGCATGCAAAACTTAGCATTTAAGTGGGGGTAATGCATGCGTCACAATCTGTATTAAATACGACAGCGAAAATTTAGCTCCAGTGAAGTGTCTGCGTTAGAACAAAGCACATTTCCATCTTTCTCTCACTGCCCTATCTTTTTTAGTTGGTTTAACGAGTAGCGGACGCTCAATTAATATGTATTCTCAGCTTTATGTTAACCCGCAGCTGCTTTTCAAGTCAAATGGTCTTTTTTTAAATTAAAAACATTTCATCAACAAACCCGTCGTTCCGTTCACTGAGTTCGAGTGTTTGCTGAGACTTTAAAACTGTTTATTTTGCAAAATGGTGGAAAGCGAGAATCGTGCAATAACAACTGAAATCATGATAAGCCAACGCGTTTAAATATTATTCCAGCGTTGATTTTGATACTGTTTGGCTTTGCTTTTGCTTTATCTCAGGTCGATGTCCCTGTTGTACGCGTCGTGCAGCTGGATACACCACGTCTGTGTGTGTGTGTGTGTGTGTGAGTGTTTATAGGAATGTGGTTCGGTACTACGGTTTCATCGTTTACTCTACTCATTTTCACTCCTTTTGTGTAGTATTCTTTTTGTTCCTTCGTTCTTTTTAAGTATTCGATTTATTGACTTTCAATTTTTATAACAAATATTGTAATTTTATTTAAAGGTGTTTTTATAATCAATTTAAACATTTTGCAGATAAAGATTGTTGCAGTAACCGAATTTTTGATTTGCCTTTGAATCAAATAAACATCATATATTTTTATTTAAATTATATAACATGTATTAAGCACACTTAGTATACAATAATTAAATAATTGTAGCTCAAGAAAAAACAACTTCAAGTTAAAGTATATGCCAGTGAGATTTTCATTTCATGCACATAAGCATAAGTGACTTTCGCTGACTGAGTAAGGTAACGGAACTTCACCGACGAGTCCATCATAAGTTGCTATTGCATGACTCCACGCTTATTCAAGTACATAGTCAATGGTTAGCTACTTTTATAAATTACAATAATTTTTTTTGTATTGCAAATTGCCAACATCAACTTCATCATCGTTTTTATCATCAAACTCATCATCGCCATTTTCATCATAGAAAGTAGAAGGCAATGGTAGAAGTTGCATGGTTGCGAGATGCATTAACTCAACTTCACCTTTTCAGCGCCTTTTCAATGTTTTTCTTCAACCGAAAAACATGAAAAAGTTTCAATTACTATGTTGATATGTATTATATACAATTTCTCTTTTCACGTGCAATCAAAAACAAAATTTTTTTTTGCTGACGTTGGAAAAAATGAGAAATTCACTGAAAATAATAAAATAAAATAATGACGAAAAAATAAATAATAAAAAAATTATCAAAAGAAAATTGAAAAGCTTTAAAAGTGTGCAGGCGGCAATGCCAGTTGCCTTCGAAAGTTCTCCTTTTTTAGGTTCTGGCATAAAAAGTAATCGGCGCAAAAAAAAGGATAAACAAAAACAAACTTTGTGATGCCAGAGAGAATATTTAAAAAAAGAAATTGAACTGAATTTTCAGTAAAAGTGCAATAAAAATGCGTAATAAGTATGGGAAATGCATTAAAAATACTGAGCGCTTCTTTTTTAGCGTCTTCATCAGGACTTTTCGCCAGTTCTTTGGCAACAGGCAAGCACTATGCTGCTCGGCAACTTCATTAATATTTTGTCCATGCTAAAACTGTACAATGGTGTCTGCCTGCCAATGGCTTTGACATGAACTCTCAGACAGAAGACCACAACAAGCGAAGCTGTCACTGAAGTGCTTCTTGGTCAGACTTAATGAATGACGCGTAATATTTTTATGGTGCGATTGACTTGCAGGGTTGTTAGCAAATTTTTACGAAAACCAATAAAAAACGAAAACGAATTAGTTTGCGTTTTGTCGGAAATGAAAAAAGTTTTACATAAGTCAAGCGAACTTGACAGTTTCGAATATTGACTTTTTAAGTTATTAAAGCATGCACAACGACTTAAATCAATGAATTATTATATTTACACTTAGAATTAATAGGAAAAATTTTAAGCAGACAAGTTAATTCATCTAAGGACAGTTGTATGTGAGCAGCACCAGCACCCTTTACATGGCATGTTGGCAACGATCGAACATGAAACTCGCAAAGAGTGCGCATGAGTAATAATTGCAAATTTATGACCAGGAGACATACGTTTCCATAAACCAATTCAATGCACAAAAAAGTTATAAAAACAAAGTAAAATTTTTAGAAAACGTGTTTTTGGGCATTCTAGCAAACCATAACAAAAAGTCAAACTTTCCATTTGTAAAAAAAGACAAAAAATTTCTGCATAATAAATTGCTCAAAGCGTTGGTCAAAGTCACAGTGTGCGGCATTTTGGAATACATGCAACAAATGGTTGCTTAAAAAACGAAACTATTTCGTTAGAAAAATAGAAAATATTTGAAATTTATATATTCTTTTATTTTTCTACTTTTTCTTTTTACATTTTTAGTTTATTCGTGCACAGAAGAACAGTTGCGTTGGCATATGTGACGCTGGTATTGCGCGCTGTGAAATGAGCTGTGCTCTTGACATTTGCATGGCGAATGTCAGTTGCGTGCCTTTGGCAAAGTTGAAAAGCGTAAAACCTTTGACAAATGCTTAATTCATATGAATTACGCCACTGGATTTTTTGCCTCATTCAACATTGGCAGCGCATGCCAATGCGTGTTGCTGACATTTTGACGTTTTTTGCTTTCACAGCGATGTGACAACAGCAACAACAAGAATAACAATAACAATAACAGCAACAACAATAGAAACATACACATATGTATTAACAAAATCTACAGCTAACTGTCAATAATATGGTCGGCGTGGGTGTGAATGTGTGCGTGATTGTGTGCTTGTGTGTGGGTGTGTGTGTGTGTGCATTTGCATGCTCTGCATTTAATAAATATTGTAAAATCAAATAAATATTGTAAAAATGTTGAGCCATGTATAATGCTGCGTATGCGTGTTATTTATTTTTTAACCCTTTTGACATTTAACGCGCTATTTCATGCATACAAATGACTCTTTGTAGTTTTTTTATTTATTGAAAATCGTATTTTGTGCTTTTTTTCATATTCAATTGTTAAGGAAAGTGCGGTTTAGCTCGGACGAAATGCTTGTAGACTGTATTTTTATACGCTTCTATTAATATGATATTACGCGCTGTGTTTATGTCAAGAGTATTTCATTTAGTTTGTTCAAATCATGCTTTATAAGTTTACTTTAAGCAAACTTAACCTTTGCGCCATGCCAGCAAAAGAAAGTAGAAAATTACATTTCCGCTTCATTAGTGTGTCTGTCATGTGACACCCAACGCCTAATGCCTTGCGTCAGACATACTGTTGCAGCAAATGGCGAACATTGTGTCAAGTTGTCTGCACGAGCGTGAAAATATATTTCCGTTGCCATTGCCTCGTCAACGTTGTCGTCTTGATTTCATGTTGAAAGTCAGTTGAGTTGACTTTTGTTGCCGGTTGTGTAACTGAACTTGGCGTGCCAAGTACAACACGACAAACAAAAAGCACATGACATAAAATTCAATTCAATTTCAAGCCAGAGCATACAAGATGATTACCAAATATTCGTACACAAAATATAATTAACACAAAAAATTAAAAGTCATAATTTGATGCCAACAACAGCCAGCTGCTGCACCAAAAAGTATGCAATTAAATATTTCCACTTGAGATGATTTTGCCAAGTACACTTTTTTTGTTGTTTTGTCTTTTTTTTTCTTCTTCAAATAATAAACAAACAAGCAAACAAACAAGCCGACGAGTTATGCCAACAACAATTTGCCTTTGCCCTTAACACTCTTAACACATTATTTTAAACCAAAAAGAACTCAAACTCCGTGCATTTGGTCTCAGCAATGTGCATGCGACAAAAATGTTACCGTAAGGCTTTACGGTGTATGCAATAACAAGAAGAAAAAAAAAGGAGAAGAAAACAGGCGCCCCCGAAAAAACAATGCATAATAAATTAAACAATAACAACAACACTGCAGTCACTTAACTTTGTTCTTGATAATTTTTCAGACAAAATACAACATGGACTGAGCGCGCAAGTTTGCTGCGTTCATTGAAAAATGCCAAGCCACGCGAGTGCAACGCTTTAAATTATGCAACAACAGCAGCAACAACAACAACAATAGCAGCATAAAGTCTGACTTGTTTGTGTCTTATAAATACATGTGTGCATGTATATGTGTTTGTAGCATCTTTCCGCCTTGCTTACTTTTCTGTACATTTTCACTGTTGATTTTGTGTGCATGCATGTGTGTGTGTGTGTGTGTGTGTGTGTGAGTGTTTTTGCCATCTTTGTCATCGCATGTAATTTTTATGCATTGGCAGCACTTTTTTACTTAGCCTGTGCTTTAAATTCATTTACCTACTTTTGGTCGGCTGTGAATTATTATGCCACTGCACAATAGGCTTAACTCACAGTCGGCTTCGACTGTATAAGCATGGCAGACAGGGTGGACGCCTTAATTGCTGCTACTGATGCCATTAGCGCGATACAAGTAGAAATATTGCCAACGCCGTTGCAGTCTTAGCGCCTTTGCCGTAAAGTACTTTCTTTTCTTTCTTTTTTGCTTACTGCCGTTTTTATTGTTATGCGTTTTGCTGACGGTGATTACTCTTCTTTTCGGTGGTCATTGTGCCACATTTGGACAGCTGTTATTTAGACTTAATAGGCTTCTTCACACATAGACAAATTGTTATTACTTACATGCAATATAATCTCATAGCTAAAGAGTATCGTTCAATAAAAGTGTTGTTTGTGCAATCAAACTGAAAATAATGACAATTGCTTTATTAGTTATTTAAATGAAACATTTATCTTTTAAATCTTATTTGAAAATGTAAAATGTTTGCCGTTTAACATTGAAATTAATTAAATTTACACTTTTTGGTTGCTCAAAGCATTCAGAGATTTTCAATGTTTATAAGTATCTTTTATACGTCGGCTCATGTATCTTTAATTGTATGTTTGTCCAATGTGTGTGTGTGTGTGTGTGTGTGTGTGTGTGTGTCTGTATGTCTGTCCACTTATACGTTTGTTTACTTTTAGTTACGCTATGCTCTGTTATTATGCAATGTGCTTTGTTAAAACCATTAAAGTGTATTTAATTTGTGCCATTAGCACTGACAAACAACAACAACAACAACAATAGAAAACATTTCGACAACAACTATGTGAAAACAAATAAGTTTAACGTATGTGTATATGTCCTTCTAACGGTTGTCTGTCCAGCTCTTTGACTATGTGTGTGTGTTTGTGTCCTTTCCATGCTCATTCGCTTGTTTGCCATTCGAGTGTATCTGTTTTGTGTGCAATGACTTTAACTCAATGCGTAACACTAAATTAGTGGTCCGGTCGAGCGCTTGGAGGGAAAATAGTCAGTTTCTAAGTGGCTACAGCACACTGGCGTACTTGTCAATTTATAGGGGCCGCTTTTTAAGTAAAAATAACCATGTGCGCCACTGTGCCTTTGATTTTAAGTCAAGGCGCTTGGGCAACACTGTTGTCTGCGTTGTTGTTTTTGAGTAGGATGCGGTGTAGGTTGAAATGCATAAAGCCAAAGTTTAATTAAATTTACAATTACAAAGGCAACTGCAAAAGGCAATTGCCAAACAGTGGCGCTGGCATAACCTTTGACCATTCATAAAACGAAATATGCCTGTTTTTTTGTTGTTAAGATGTTTGAACTTTCCCGGTGGTTTCTTTCAGTTCATTAATTTAAAAAAAAAAAGTATAAATCTCGTTGTGCCCTCTTTATTCATGCCATCTCGCTTACACACACTAATATCATTCGTTTGACTCCTTACAACAGAATTTATCAGCTTTATTAGCTGTGCCAGTCATGCCCAACACACTTTGCTTGTGTAGTGAGCCGTGCTGCATACTTTGTGGCGCAACTAGTACTCTTGCTGCTGTTTGACCCAAACTCTGGCTTTCTCACTCCAACACACAAACAAAAAACAAGGCAAGCAGCAAATCAAATGACTGCTTTTGTAAATTACATTTGAATTATCCTTTTTTGAATCCGTTTTTTTTTACTCGCTGATGGTTTTTGTTGCTGCTTTGTTGTTGAGCGCAAAAAGTATACTTTGCAAATCTAAGCCAAATTCGTTTGTGTGTGTTTGTCAGTATTTTGTGTGCAGTCAACGCTAATAAACACATTGGCGTCAACACATTTGCATGCGTGTGTATGTATGTGTGTGTTTATTTATTTTATTGTGTGTGGGTATGCGTGTGTGTATCAGCGTCCATTAAATTTGTGTGCGCAAAAGTGAAATTGAATGCAAATAGTTACAGCAACAATAAAAAGCAACTCACTAAACTCACAGCGCTGCGCCAGTAAGCAAGCAAGCGTGCAGGAGGGCAGCTGAAGCACAAATTTCACTGTTTTCCAATTCAATTGAAACGGGGAGCGGCAAATATTTAACTTTGCGCACTGATACAGCGATGCTGCCTACGTGCGTGCGTGCGTGAGTGTGCGTAATGTTGCTAAGTAGGCAACATTTCTAGTGCCTGTTAAATAACACATTAAGTGACCAAGTGGCAAATTATAAATTAATTGTGTGCAATTCGCGCGCGTAAAGAAACTCATTTTCAAAGCAGCAACAAAGAAAAAAAAAACAAACGAAATGCAACATTTGTAGTGCTGTGTTTATGTGTGTGTGTGTGTTTTCAACATTAATTAAAAAGTTTACCTTTGCACTTTGGCGCAAAAACGGCGAAAAAAAATATATATTTTTATATGTGAAGTTACCTGAAAAAAGAATTACAAATGTAGCGCAGCTCTCTAAGGTGTCGTGTGTTACAGTAGAAGACAGCAGCCGCAGATAAATCAAAATCAAAAATACAAAAAGCGAAGCGAATATAATGGTAAAAGTCACTTGGATACACAGAGAAGTTTTGCTACTGCCGTGCTTTGCTGTAAGCACAATGATAGGTGTGCAAATCACTCAACTACTGCCGTGCAATATACTTAAAGAAACTGTTGCTTAAAGTGCGCCATGAAGTATGCAATCTTTTTGTGTTTTTGTGACTATTGATTAAATGAAAGGGCATTCTAAATAAAAGACATTAAGCAAAGGATAACTTCAATACGTATTGTTACGTATTAAATTACAAAGTGTAACTAAGAGTGTTAAATAGAAGAAAGAAATAAAAAACTATTAAATATTCTTTACAAACTCATGGTCACGTGCTGGGCACAATTCATTGTTATGTTTAATATAATTTTTGGTACGTCAACTATGAAATTTTAATACGCTATTTTAGCACATTTTATCACTTTTCTGCGGCATAAAATTTGCACGTCTTGCATGGCATTTTTTTTGTACGTATTCTACATATTTTAATATGTAAACCTTGACTTGCTTGACGTCATTTATGGCAGGCGTTGCATTTTATTTAATTTACGATATGAGTTTACAGCAAACGCGCCAAAATGCAACCAAAAAAAAAAATGCTTTTGTAATTTTTTAATTATATTGTAAACACTCGCGGCATTTAAATGCCTTCGTTGTAAAATTTGTAATGCCTTGTGTCCTTGCGTGGGCACAGCACATTTTTTATTTTCTACGCTTTCTTCTCTTTCTTTAGATGTGTGTGGGTGTGAGTGTGTAAAGGCTGCAATTAATTTCCGCTGCTTTGTTGTTTTAGTGATATTATTAATATTCTTTTTTTCGTTGGCCTTACAATTTTGCATTGTATGTTCTTTGTGGTTTGTTGAGGTTTCTTTTATGGCATTCATATGATTGTTCTTACATTCAAGGCTGTTGTATGCTATGTGTTTGACATGCTTAAGTCTTTGCGTGTCATATAATATTCATATTCACAGTCTAGAACGAAATTCGCGTACTAGACTGCCGAATGTGCTGTTAGGCTCTGCGTAACATAGCAGTTTATGATATTTTGGAACACCCTTTTATAAATTTGAATGATATAAGATTTTAATAAAATAAATTTTCATTATTTCTGTAAATATTAATTGAATAGAAAACAACTTAATAAGTAATAATAAATAATATTTGATGCTTGAGTTGTTAATTAAAAATAAATTGGATTTTAATAAAAATATCTTAAATAATATTTGAATAACACAATTTCATTTCACTTAAATATTTTTTTTTATTTGCATTTATTATTTTCCATTATGAATATTGCCATACGAAGAAGAAGAAGAAGTAGTTTAAAAATATTAAAAAAAATAAATATATACAAATATGGTGGCTCACAGACGATTCATGTCACTGCACTTTCACTATGGCAAACAGAAAATTTACTGAAAAATATCAGCATAGACAAAAGTCCACAGACATGGCTTGCCATATTTGCCATTTGCTATTGTTATAATAAATATGTAAATTTTTAAACAGCAAAAATATTTTGTTTTTTGCAGCAATAATTGCCACATTTGCCGGCAATCTCGGTTGCCAAACGTAAAAATAATGAATGAGTTTGACTCATGCCGGGCCAATTTTTTACTCATACAATTTGTTGATGGGCTTGAATCAGAGCTTTAACTGTCTTGCATGCATTTTGTGCATTCATGATGGTATTTCTATCTGCATTTGTATCTTTACCGTGTTTCAATCCTTTGTATTCCATCTGAATTTTTGCAAATGTTGGCAAACAGTCAGAGACGCTTACATATTGACATTGTTGCAAATTTTACGTCAGTGCAAGTTCATTTTGTGGCTGCTCGGCTTTTGTTGTTTGTTTTCTTTGCTTCAAAATTTTATTGTGCTTTGCAAGTATGAAAATTTGTTAATTATTTTTATTATTATTAAAAAACTTGCTACAAAATTTTGGAAATGTTTGTTTGGCTAACGAAGTAAATGAAAATGTGAGTCATTTGATTAACAAGTTTTAAGAATTTTTACAAAAGAAAAGCATACGAAAAGTTGGTTGAAATTGAGACATTATATGTGTATAATTTGAATATTTCTCACATTTTCTCATCTGTTGTTGACATAAACTATAAACAATTTCATATTCACTCAATGCACACCACTGATGGTGTCTGATTGAGCGCTGAAATATATGCAATAGTAAATCTCACACATTCGCAACTAAAACAATCAAAAACAAAAACAAAAAACAATTGAAAAATACTTCAAGCGCGTTGAAACCACGAAAAATTGCACAGAATCAAAACTTTTACATAAGCCATTTTGCAAAGTAGTGCCGCGCATCTTTTTTGGCTCTAATAGATTGCCAATATTCAAATATTTTTTGCATCTGTAATGTTTGTTGTTGTTGTTTTCTACTTTTTTGTGGCGCTCAGGTGCACACGACGAGCACTTTTGAGTGGAAGGAGGTGCAAAGGAACGGAACCATAAATCAGAATGTGAAACGCGTTTGCAACAAAATATTCTCAGTGCACTTTTTTTTTATTTTTTAGTTTTTTGTTTTTGTTAGTTTTGCGTCAGATTTTCTTTCGGCTTTTGATTTGGTTATTTTTCATATTTTTTACAAACGATTTTTCGTTGAAATGCGAATGTGAACTCTCGTACAGAGCAATGTGTGTGCATGTGTATGTGTGTGTAGGTGAAAGAATGTGCTTTTGTGTCTTGTATTGTGCATTTGTATTTGTGTACGGAAGTTGCGTATGCACTTTGGCGCCAAAGAAATTTGGCGTCGGTTTTATATGTATGCACCCCGACGAATGCAGCAAAGGTAAAGTTCCAAACAACAACAATAACAACAATAACAACAACAACGATAGTAAGAAAAATCTCTGCCGGAAAAAATAGCGAAAATCACAAAAGACGCAGCAATGGCAAAGGATCAGTATACGGATGCGGTTGTTGGATTGCGTGGCTGTGTGGCTGTGTGTGACCGAGCATGTGATATGGACGTATGGCATAGACTAATGTGACATTTGGCAGGAAGCACAAACAACGCGTCGCATGGCACGTGAAATGTGAAATTAACTCAAGTAGCCGAGTTCAATGGTTCCTCGAAGCCATGTTCCAACATAGAGAACTTTCACCGACTTGCTTTTTGTTTGGTTCCGAAAAGCTTGTCAGGTAAATATGGCGGACGCGATAAGTACAAAGTGCATACACTAAAAACGTGTCGCCGTCAACTTTGTTCTGCATGTGTGTGTGTGTGTACGTGTGAGTGGGTGTATGTGTCAATAATGGGTTAAGCAGCATTTAAGCGCTTGGTTGGGTGTGCTCTATTGTTGTTGTTGTTGTTGTAGTTTTTTGCCATTGTGAAAAATATTATTGAACCACAATTCAAGGTAAACACAATTGCCATTGGATTGTTTTTATATTTTGTTATTCGTTGTTGTAAACAGCAAAAAATACGCTTTGATATGTGAAAAAAAGAAACATTTGAATAAATGCAAAGCAGTTGAGTTTGTTTGGTTAACAACTTATAGAAAAAAAAATCACCTCAAAGCATTTGATTGTATTTGTAATTGTATTGTTTTGTAAGAACTTGAAATCACTTCAAGACTTGTCTTTTAAAAATATGCTTTCTATTTAGAGCAACCAAAACTTGTTAAAGAACT
This sequence comes from Phortica magna, assembly GCA_037044515.1. Taxonomy (NCBI): domain Eukaryota; kingdom Metazoa; phylum Arthropoda; class Insecta; order Diptera; family Drosophilidae; genus Phortica; species Phortica magna. The sequence goes on along the minus strand of JBAMBP010001063.1, from coordinate 592,565 downwards.
AAAATCAATTTACATATTAAAAAGTATTTGGCAAAGAAAACATGTCCTTGAAAAGTGCACAAGCCAATTATTCTCCTCCTACGCTGCCAATAGTGTATTTTCCATGCTTCGTTCTTCGTCAGCCACTTGAAAATGCAAGTAAAATTGAAAAACTAATTTCCGTGCTGACTTCCACGCTGACTGCAAAGGAAATCTAAAATTGGTTGCATAAAATTTCCATAATGGCATTTCGATAATTTCATAAATAAATTTTGTGTACGAAACAAATTTGTTTGTCGTTTTTTAACGTGCTGCTCTGCGCCATCTTCAAGGCAACGACAAAAGTCGTAAAAAGAAAAGCTTGCGGAAAGAAAAGAAAAAAAATAAACACGAATTTAAAAAATAAAAGCGAAGAACTTTACACTGCAAAAAGTGACACACGGCATGAGCGATGAAGTTTGTGGGTGCGAGAAAGCGATACAGTTGCAAATTTTTTCCTTCCTTGTCGACTGTTTGGCTTCCTGTATTGCAGCATGTTTTGCATCCTGTTTTTGCACGTTGACATATGTCTTTTTTTTTTGCCGTCAAAGCATGTGAGGTATTAACATTGTTGTTATTTTATGCTGTTTTTTTTCAAAGATAAAGGGATTTTTAGCATCAAATCTTTTTGGCTGCGGATTTTACACTACAGATAATACCATGAAAGTCATCAATCAAATAAACGCATAACACAAGACAAAATGTGAAAAATATGCGTGTGTAAGGCTGACAGCAACGTCAGCAAAAGTGGCAAAACTGTTGACAAAATGTCAAGGGTTGTCGGGTAAGACAAGTTTTTATTTTAGGCCCCAAATAGTCAGCGGAGCCTGGCTTAAGTTTGTAACCAAATATGTGTTTTATTTTTCTTTTTGTGCGGTTTGACTTACTGAAAATCTTACAAGCTACAGCTATGTTGCTTTAGCTTAGCAGCTTACCGTCAAACTTGACTTGCATTCTAAGTTGTCATGCTTCTGATGCTCGTTGCTGCATACTCAATACAAAATAATGTATACGATTAATAGCGCTTCGTTGACAAAGTACAAAAAGTTACTTCAAGCAGCCAACAATAATTTTGCGCCATTAAAGTAGTCAAGTCACTGTTAATTGCACCACTCAACTGCTTAGTTGAGTGGCCAGAGACTTGAAGCGTATAACGAGACGGAAACAAAACCCTTTGCAGCGTTGGCTAACCACAGGCAAGACTCAACTAATAACTTGTTATCCTTAAATTGTTAACGTCCTTTGAAACTTTAAAGCAACAAGTTGCTTTGAAATTGTTGTTGGCTCAGCTTGTGGACGATGACACAACAATTCGAGCAGTGACGGCACCAGGCGCGTTACACTTGTTTGTCTTTGGCTGAGACGATGCTTGTCGGCGTCATGGTCGGCTGCCACTTGAGGCTGTCTTATTTGCCACTTGTTTATTGTTGTGTTGTTGTTTGTTGCTTGTTGTTGGCAGATGAGCGCCATTATAGCGCCTGACTGACGTCTGCCGCTCATGTTGCTTTATTCAAATGAACTTATATAATAATAATAATAAGTTTGTCATTGTGGTTAACATAGCGCGCTTAGCCGCTTGTTTTGCCAACTATCGTTGACGCTGTAAACTCTGTTGGCTCTCAATGATAGTGACACCACTGTGACACCATTGTGATTATATCGTTTGTAATGAATAGCTGAAATGGCTGCTGAGCATTTTGCTTCGTATATAAAATGAAATAATGTAATTTGTGTTTTGAATTGCAATTTATTAAAGATAAAGTTTAAATTTTATTGTATTACCCAACAGTCATCAATTTGAAATTCAAAGTATTCTCATAATTTCCACTGCAATGCGTATTGAGAATAACACATTACATTCCAAGCAATTGCTTTGCGCGGCAAACAACAATATTAAATTAAATCTCATTTCATGAACTGTTTGAAGGCACAAAGGCAACAAGTCGTTCATTAAAGCATTGCAAATTATCAAATAATATGCTGTGCATGTGTAAAACAGAATCAAGAACAACAAAGCAGTAAAACATGCCGACAAAAATGACATACAAATAATTTTAATGTTTACGCAGACATAAACTTCGAGTGCTGATGACAACGTGGTCGATTTGCAACTTTAATGTAATTTGCTGTGAATATATGTACACACATATATGCACACAGGCCGGAGCAAATCTCTGTTGAAATCATATAGTTTTGGTCAATGAACAAGCATACAAATTTACACTCATACACTCATACAGACAGACAGGCATACATTGTTTTTGTCTGTAAGACTATCATATTCATGACTATGTGTATGAGCCTGTTTCTGTGTGATGTTTAATTTTATGTAAACCAAGACCTCATAATGATTTTCTGAGTGCCTTGTGAAATTAAATTTTGACAACTGCTGCCTGATAATGTTGTGTTTGTGTTTGTGTTACTGTACGAGTATATTCAAGTTGGCTTTGGTTTTCATGTTACTACTTGATTTGCTTATTCGATTAAATTAAGCATTGGCCAGGCTGAGCAGTCATGCTCAAACTTTAAATTCAATTTCTACAAATTTGCCGTCGACTTTGAAGTTTCAAGTTGGTTTCGTCTTATTTTTTTTTCGTTTGGGTTCCTTGCAATTTTGTTTCACCTAATTTTATTCATAAATTATGCCTTTCCATCTGCTGATTGACTTCTTTATTCGACTCGAACTTGCAGCAAACCTGACTTGATGCAATTTGGGTCTATGAATGCATGCCAAAATGGTAGTTGCAAGTAAAAAAAGCAACAAAATAAATAAATAAACAATTTCTCAAAAAATAAGATAAATAACAACTTTTCACAACAATATGTACTCTCAACTTAATTCTTTGGTGATTTCTTGCTGTCTCCTTTTCTGTTTTCTTATTCGAGCTCATCGTGTGTGCGTTCATGCACAGAACTCGAGAAAAAAATTCAACTCGCGTCAGTCAAAACCCTTAGCGTAACCCCAGCCAACTTTCCCGGTGTTTGCTGTCTCCCCCCTCACCTCGTCTGTAATTTAAATGCCAGTCAGCACGTCAATGCAGTGTCGGTAACGTAAGAAATTGAAATGCCAGCAAAAGAAAGTGCAATGCTGATGTTGCTTATAGCAATGCTTCACTGTAGTTGTTTAGGTAGTTCCGAGAAGGTTGGAATTTGAAGAGATCTGTTTCGTTTTTATTTTCAAAAGGGGAGTGTTTGTCAGCTCATGAGTTCATGAGTAGGCCAGTCGTGCTTAACCAAACTAGTTGTATGACTTCTTGTTAGTTTGCAAGAAAAATATCAAGTCTAGTGCGCAACGCGCTCTGCGCTCAAGTTTTATTGCAAAAGTAAATAAATATATGTATAAGCATGGCTTTGAGATGTTTGTGTTATGGGTTATAAACATGCCTTTTAAAGTCTGAATTAAACTTGCTGCGTTAAAAGGTGTTTTCTTTTTATATATTTATTGTTTACATTCGAATGTTTTGAAGTGATGGTTTTATTTATTTAGTCGAATTAAATCGAATGTAAAATGAAATTGAATTGCTTTTTTTTTTAATGTACATTGTTGGTGTTTATACAAATAATAACAAAAAGTTTTTAAGTTGATGGTACTGCAGGTGTGTGTGCATTTCTTAAAATGTCGCCACATCTGCTTCGGTTTAACGTCAAGCATTCATAGAAACTGTTGTTCGTATCATACTGTTAATTTAACATTTACATTTTATTTATTTAAACAGAATTTTTCTCTTAAAAGATAACAGATTCCTGACGCGCTTTGCAGAAGCAAGGTAACAGCAATGTTAGAATTTCAACTGTTTGAATGCTCGATGAACATTTTCTATTTATTCATGGTGTTCAAAAACAGGGCTTAAAATATGATTGCTGTAGCCGGTAAATAAAAGAACTCTTACCATTTTAAATCAGTTTATAAGTTAATAAATTAAAGACATTGTTTAACAAGCAGCCACTATTTTACACTTGAGCATAAATTGTTAAATTTATGTCAATCAAACTTCATCCAAAAGTTCAAAAAGGCACCAAACCAACTCAATTAGACTCATTAAGATTATGTCACAGGATTGTGATTGTGCGCTGACGGAAACTCAAAATAAAATCGCATATAACGTACTTATCTTGTGTATCTCAAAATTGCGCATCACGGAAACACATGCATAAGAAGTTGATGCGCAGAAAAACTGATAAATTAATTAAACAATCCTTAATGAGACACAACAGTGAAGAATAGCGAAAACGAGCAAAAGAGAAGATACCAACATCAGACGAGTAGTGGCAAACACAAAGTTTCACTTTATTTTCTACTATAAAAGCAAGACGGATGCAGGATATGCATAAGATTTTATCAAAGTGGGTTGAAGTGGCAAGAAAGTAAGCTTCTAAAGACACAGAAAGAACACACATGATGAATTGTGTGTGGCAAGAGTGGCAGTCATGTTCATGTTGTGTGCATTCTTTGCGCTACATGCACATCAACAAACTTCTCAATTCGCAACCTTAACGCCATCTTCTGTGCCATCATGTTAATGTAATTGTTGACAGTTTGTTGTTGGCAAGTAATTGAAAAAACAAAAGCTTTTCAAGTAAGCGCGCACACTCAACACCGGTTAGGGAAATGAGGTGTTGTCAAGTGCCGGAAATTGTTGTAGAATGCAAAAATTAAGTGGAAAATTATGAAAAAATAGCGTTGGCAATTGGATAAAATCATGGAGCATGTATTTAACAGCAGTTGTCCAAAACGTTGTCAAATACCTTTTGGAGTAATTGAATAGTTAAGATTGATGAGTTATATAACGAAGAACTGAGTATAAAAATTACTACGCCCTAAGCCAGCCAACTGCAGTTAGCTTTGCTTGCTGCTTGGATTACTAATACGACACGTTTGACCTCAAAAAAAAAAAAAAAACTTCAGGGACCTTAGCAGGATTGCGGGTTGGGCCATGGCAAAAGTGACTCACAGTTGTTGCGCTGCTGTCATTGTTGATGACGTTGATGATGATGATGTTTTTAGTAGTCTGTCCAGTGGTCAGTCTGTGGTCGACTTTGTTCGTTAGCCTCAGTCGAGCATTCATACCAAATTCACTGTATGCTGCCTTCTAATTGTATGTGACTTGCATGTCGACTTGTTTTCGTTTTATTTTTTGTCGCTTTTGGCATTTTGTGACTTCGAAAATTGCCAAAAATTCCAACAAAAAGCAAAAAAAATAAAAAACAAGCTAACAAGACCAACTATTAGAGACTACCATTTGCTCTCATACAGTGTCTGAGTCTTTGTCCGTCCGTCTGTGGCAATCAACATCAACTCAATAAGCAATTGGAGCGAAGCGTTTGGCGTTCGGTCGTACATACATTTTGTTCTTGGCTCGGTTGGTCGCTTCGGTCAGCGTGTTGAATGAAATCTAAAATGCAATGCGGCACAATTGTCGCTGACGGTTGGTAATATTTTCTGTCTGTTCTGTCTCTGATGTGGTTTACGCCACAGTCGGCGTTCGTTGCAGGAAGCCATGATTTGCAGTTGCGGAAATGTGGGTCAGGAAATGCCCGTTGTGGTAGTTTTTCTATTGGCACTTTTTCGTGTTCATTTGACGGATTGCCGGTTATCATGTTGATTTCTTTGGTTGATTGAGTCGCGACTACATTGCCACAAATAAACTCAAAATGAACAGAAGTGCGGTCAAAGCTTTGTTGTATTTGTAATGATGAGCATTTTTACATTTTCTGTTATGGAAATTTCTTTTTAAACTTTTTGAATTTTCAATAAAAATAAATCAAAAAATAACTCGTTTTTTGACAACATTTCATATTGAGTTAGTTGAGATCAAATCGCCTTTTTTTTGGCTCAAACATTACAAAAAAAATACATAGTATGCAACTGACAGCAAACTTACTCGGTACACCGGAAATTGGAAAAATCCTTAAGGCATTTTGATTGGCGTCAATAAAAGGACAATGTGTCACAGACAGTTTAGCATACTTGCTTGTGTACGTGTATGACGAGGGCACGTGAATCGGTGTAAACATGGAAATTGGCAAATAACCTTTTTACTACATTATATTTTTATAAACTGATTTTTAGTTTACAGTTTCGGAACAAGAAATGAAACACATGTTTCATAATTTCACTCAAAATAATTAAAGCAAGCTAAAATTGTGCAAGTTTGGTTTGCATAAGTGCACAAGCAGTTATTAGCGCTCTCAACGCATGTAAAATGTGTGTTGTACAAGCCGCACTGCCAAGCCACACTGACCAAACATTTATGTAAACGGTGTCGGGTATAACGAGTTGCCTGTTAGTTACCTGCATGCGCGACCATTACATGCCACACCACAGCACTTAAGTTAAGCAACAGACATAAACCAAATGGCAGTCGGTGGCAGTAAAGGGGAGGTCAAAACCATTTTACAAAATCAAATAATGCTCAAATAAAAAGCCAATATAAGAAATAACCAAAATACTCGGCATGGCACATTTTTATGTCATGCTGTTGCAATTTCCTCATTGCTCCGACCCTTAACATGACTTTTGCCGTACAGGCAAAGTCAGACTCGTTTGGCTGGCAGGCAGACAGGCAAAAATGTAAATCTTTTATTCATTTTATTGCGGTAAAATTACAGAAACGTATTCAGCAACAGACGACGAAGGCACCGTTGGTAATGGCCAAGCGGTATGGTGCGACATCACAATGTGAAGCCAATGAGCTAACAGTCTATGCACCAAAGTTGCCCACAGCACCAAGCTTCGTTCCGTTCGTATCGTCAACATGCTCATGAAGCTTTTATTTGAAATGTTCAGCAATTGATGTCGAATTCATATAACGAGTTGTGCGGCGCGTTGCACTTGAAATGCTGAGCGTGCTTACTTGACTCCTCCTTGTCGCCAGCCAGTTTGAAAGACACACACACACACACACATGTACCCAGTGTCGAGTGGGCACTACTTTGAGCGTCATTATTGCTTTTTGATTTTGGTGCGAATTGTGGCGCCTCCTGCTTGACTATGAGTTATGTGCCTGAGTCGGTTGGCGTCCTTACTCAAGTATGTCCTTTGTAAGCGCGCTCGTTTGTTTACCCGACAGCGACTCCTGGCTGGCTCCTGTTGAGTTGACTTCGTTGTTGGTCGATTCCTACTGCTTTTGTCGCTACAAGTGGAGTTTGCCTTCAACATATTGCAGTAATGCTTTCGCGTTGCCCTTTTGAAAACATATTAATGTAATTTTATTTAAATTATATACATTTATGCACTCTCTCTCTGTACGATTGTGTATGTTCGATTTAAATACACGGCTTGAGCGTGCTTATTTTTGAGTATGTGTGCTCATTGTCGCATATAATTTATGGCCTCTGGTGTCTTTTACATTTTTAGTTACTTTTGGTCTTCGTTTTCGACTCATATGCTTCTGTATTTGCTTAAGTATTTTCAGTTGTTAGTTTAAATTCAAATATGAGATTTGTTCATTTGATACAAGTATTCCATTGATTTTGGTAAACAAGTAAATTGTTTAGCTTTAAAATGTCAAAAGCAAAGATTAAATCATCAGAGACCGAAACAAAGTAAGAAAGAAAAAAAATATTGCAAACTTCTAAATTAAATTTCTGCCAAAATTTACATTTAATAAACAAGCACACAAGTAATAAATAAATGCGTGTTGATGTCGAGACCTACAGGAAACTTTTCCTGTTTACATAATCAAATTCAGTATTTAATTTGCAACAATCAAATGACATTCAAAGAAGAAAATATATTGAAATTTTCTCTTTAATCATGTGCATAAATCAAGCATTGATTACCAGGAAGTAAAATAAGGTTGGCAAATTTTCAAAATTGTGCTTGGCATAATTGTTTGTGTTTAATTAAGCATGAACTGTTCGTTATTTAAGGCGTAACATTCATATTAATTATGGTATAGCATGACGTAAAATTGGTGAAAAGTTTAACAAATATTTTATAGTATACTTTGGGGATATCATAAATAGACATTTCCATTTACTTTAATTTGTGTGCTGAACAATTTATTTATAGTAAAAATGAGTAATGTAAGTATAATCGACAATATTATACCCTACATTATTTTTCAAAGCATGCTTAAGGATATTTGGGGCCGTGGACTCATCTGTTTTTTGATAAGCTTTTGCATATTTGTTTTTTATACCCTGTACATACTGTACCAGGGTATATTGTGTTTGTTTGGCCGAAATGTATGTAACGCAGAGAAGGAGGGGAGGGGGACCCTATAAAGTATATATATTCTTGATCAGGACGACAACACAAATTGATTAAGCCATGTCCGTCCGTCTGTCCGTCCGTCCGTCTGTCCGTCCGTCCGTCCGTCCGTCCGTCCTCACCAATGGTTCTCGGAAACTACAAAAGATAGAGACTTGAAATTTGGAGGATAGACTCGTGATGCTCGGCAGCAGATCAAGTTTGAACGGTTTTGAGCCACGCCCACTCCTTCCCGCCCAACCAGCTACGCCCACTTTTTGGAAAGGCTATAACTTGAACACCAGAAACGCTAGAACTATGAAAGTTGGTATGTCGACTAAGTATGTAAAGACCTATAAAACTGCATACCCCAATTTTCCCCCCAACCCTTCATTACCCCTCAAAAAGTGTTTTTTTGTAAATTACTGTATCTTCAAAAATATAAAAGATACGGACCTGAAATTTTGTATGTAGACTCAGTAAATACATGTCCTTAAAACTGCATACCAGAAAATACCCATTTGTATTTTTGACTACCCCTCAAAGACCACCAAACTTACATTTTTTGTAAATTTCACTTTTTTTTTACAAAAATTTGAATATCTCCACAACTATAACAGATACGAAATTGAAACTTTGTATGCAGACTTCATAGATGTATGTCTTTAAAACTGCATACCCCAATTTTCCCCCCAACCTTTCATTACCCTTCAAAAAGTGTTTTTTTGTAAATTACTGTATCTTCAAAACTATAAAAGATACGGACCTGAAATTTTGTATGTAGACTCAGTAAATACATGTCCTTAAAACTGCATACCAGAAAATACCCATTTGTATTTTTGACTACCCCTCAAAGACCACCAAACTTAAATTTTTCGTAAATTTCACTTTTTTTTACAAAAATTTGTATATCTCCACAACTATAACAGATACGAACCTTAAACTTTGTATGCAGATTAAAGAAATGTATGTCTTTAAAACTGCATACTAACTTTTTCCCCCTTACCCTTTATTACCCCTCAAAAAGTGTTTGCATGTCAAAGCCTACATCTCCGAAATTGTTGAAGGTACGGACCTGAAATTTTGTTCGTAGACAAAGTATATATAACTTCTTAAGACTGCATACCAGAAAATACCATTTTGTATTTGGACTACCCATTAGAGGTCGGCAAACTTAAATTTTGGGTAAATTCCAGTTTATTTTTATTAAAATATGTATATCTCCACAACTATGAAATATACATGTCTGAAATTTTGTATGCAGATTCAGTTAATATACGTCCTTTAAACTGCATACCGAAAAACACCTCTTTATTTCATGGCTTCCCCCTCAGAGATCTACAAACTCGAATTTTTCGAAAATTCCTCACTTTTGACTGATTTTTTATATTTGGAACACCATTTAAATGAGTGAGGGTATGTGCAGGGTATTATATGGTTGAGTATACTCAACTATACCGCCCTTACTAGTTTTTAGTTGTATTGTTTATGCAAACTAAATAAGCCCTTCTCAGAAACTATGTGTAGTGTATAAATAACGCAAGAATACTTTTTGGTGGTTACCTTATTTCCACAAGAATAACACTTCAACCATCCTTCAGTCTGTCTGGCCACTTCAGTCTGTGCACGTCAGTCGAAAGTTTGACTGCGCGGCTGAGATGCGAGTTGTCTGAAATGGACCGAAGTGGCAATATACCAAATTGCAAGGTATTTTTTTTAGCAAAGATACTTTTAAGTATGCCTTAAAGTATGCACGCTTGGTTTCCATCATGAATTGAAGGGCAAAATGATTATAAAAAATGTATTTTTCTAACTAACGAGGTGGACACGAAATGTCATAAATGAATGAAAAGTGTTGCATTTGATTCTATAATGCAAATGTCAATTGCAACATAGAGAATTGAAATTACAAAGGCCATTAAGGTTTCATTGTGTGCGAGAGTGTAAAACATGCACATTAATTCCAATTAATTAGTTTTGAACACAAAGTGCATCAAAATTTCAATGTAAATTATTTTAGAAAATATAAATTCAACAGGAAAATCGTTTCAATAACATTAAAACATTAAAAAAAAAACGGTTCAATATTAATAACTTTAACAGAATTCTCACATTTAAAGTTAAGCCTGTTATTTAGAGACTTTACAATTTTACTCAATATGGTTTTCCATATTCTTTTTTAAGTAAGGACAATGTTAGTAACATTCATAACACTGCAAAAGCTCATGAAAGTTCTTCACAAAAATAACGGTAAAATTACCCCTATGGAAGCTCATCCCAAAATGCTCTTGCTCATTTGTTGAGAACTCTGGCGCTTCCTAAAAGCTTCACTCGTCAATTCTTACACCAACACCAATCGAAAGCGTCGCTCACGATGTAAAAGACTTTGACAACCTCATTGGTTGACCCGAGCGCCTATAAAAGGCACAGCAACTGCCAATCGTGTATCAGTTAACGTTGGACCTTTGCTGTGGCTGCTGATTCTTCTTGGAATACGCTTGTGGACGATTAAAATGGAGGACTATTGTTGCCACTAATTTCTGCAAGCAGCATCGGACTTTGGGAAAAAAAATATTTATTTCGTCTTTAATTATATTTTTTTTCCAATTCTAAATAAATAATTGAAACTGTGTTGTTGAATTTTCAATTTAAGTTGAGACTATAATAATTTCAATGAATTGATGCATTTATCATCCACAATGCGATTTTTAGTGAAGTAAAATTGCAGAATTTTTTTTTCTTCATAATGAGTCGTTGAATTGAAGACAAAATGAGATATTAAATCAAATTAGCTAATTTTTCTTATTTGGGTCTTTGTCTCATTTCATTAAGAGTTTGATACTAAAGTCAGCTAGATCACACATTTATTTCTGAGTGGCTTGCTTTAAAATTACAATACTAAAACAAATTCGTATTTGTGATTATACTGTACGTTGTCTTGAATGTTTCTATTTTAATGTTTGTTCTTTTTGATAAAATTCTATGATTTAATGAGTCAAAGACTCCTGGATTTCGTACGAAACAATATGCCAGGCGAAGTATACGGTATATTTCAGAACAATATGACAGACAAAAAATAGATTAGTTAAAGCGTTGTCCATCGTTGGTTGCTACATTTTTCATCATCAATCAACGAAAAATAACTCATCAGGTCAAACCAGAAATAACAAAAATTTGTAGTTGCCTTTATTCTGTCTTAAAATGTAAATTATGGAATACTAATATTTATTCAGGTCTGAATTATACATATTTGATTGAAAACTTTTTTAATATTAGACAACGACCATAAATTAATTAAGATTTTTTTATTTAAATTATCGAATTTCCCTTCCATCTCTATCGCTCGTGAGAAATGATCAATGAAATGCCATGAAATTTTGAAATGATAAGTAAATTAAACTTTACTTGAGGTTTTTGATGACCCGTGTTCATCATGATGATATTTGGATAGATTTTGTTAGACACCACTCCCTTACTTCCCTCTTTAACTTACGTATTTTGGTCGTCTCCCTATGTGTCTCTTACAATTTCTATAAATACATATCTGAGGATTGTATTTTTCATGTGTGTTCATGTAAAGAGTTTTAATAATTTTTATACTCTTGCAAAAAGAGTATATTAACTTTGTCATGAAGTTTGCAACGCAGTGAAGGAGACATCTCCGACTATATAAAGTATATATATTCTTGATCAGCTCGACGAGACGAGTTCAAATAACGATGTCCGTCTGTCCGTCTGTCTGTCTGTCTGTTTCAATGCGATTTGCGGCCAGAGTTTTATAGTTAGCAAAAAAATTTAAACGCAGAAAATGTTCTTCTCTTTGCAGGTATTTGGTATGTAAAATTCAGTTTGATCGGATGACTATAGCATATAGCTCCCATAGGAACGATCGTTCATAAATGATATTTTTGCTTAAAAAACCGCGTATTTTAGGAGTTATCGACTCAATATTTTGCGCAAAAACTTTTTTGACATCAACAAAGATACCGTGCAAAAATGGTCAAGATCAGTTTACTATATCATATAGCTCCTATAGGAACGATCGGTTAAAAATACAGTTTTTGTTAGAAAAACTTTTTTGTTCTTGAATATAAGCAAACCAAACTTTGCTATTACGTGTCTCTTTGATTGCCTGACTAAAATCCAGAATTTTATAAAAATCGGACATAAGGGCGTGGTACCGCCCATACAACTAAAAACTTAAAAATGGGACTTCTCTGTGAACAGACGAGACACAAGATTGAAAAATGTTGTGAAGTTTGACTACATTGCCTCCTTTAAGACAAATAAGAAAATGGGCGTGGCTGCGTATATGATTCTTATTGGAAAATTATAAAAGGATTTCCTAATAACAATTGCAAGAGTATATAAGTTTCGGCATAGCCGAAAATAGCTCCCTTACTGGTTATGCTTTAAATTGCATCACTTGATCACTCTGAGGATTGAATTTGTCATGTGTGTTCATGTAAAGAGTTTTAATAATTTTTATGCTTTAAATTGCATCACTTGTCAAGTGTTGTTTTTTTTTAAGATATTCAGACTTATATGTTGAACAACATTCCTCCATTCCCAAGCAATGCTACTGCATTTATGTAGCAATTTTTGTGGGGGTGAGTTTAGTTTTTGTTTGATATAACTCACAAATGAACTAATTAGAGAAAATGCAAAATAAATGCATGTTAATTGCAACCCATTCATTGATAAATTAATCACCAAGGTTACCTTTGACAATAGCTGAAACATGTCAAAGGTGTAAGACTGAGGCAGAAAACCAAAGGAATTTTACTTCAATGCGCATCAATTGATAAATATCAATTACACGCCCCGTTGTGCGCAATAGCGATTATAATATCAATACTTTAATCAAAGGGAACAGCTGTAGAGCATAAATTGCTTGTGAAATTGGCATGGACCATTAGAATTTCAAATAAGCAATTTCGATTAATTTCGTTTCCGAAAACGTTTTTAAAATGTTGTTGCTGCAAGTTTGATGGTTGGGCTTGCTATAGCTAAAAGCACAACAATTCAGAAGTGCATCTGGCAATATGAGACGATCCGTTAGCGTGGCAGTTCGTCAGTCAGCCCATCTGGCTGTCAGTCGGACTGGCTGACAGGCATTGAAAACGCATCAGCACGTTCGCTTTCTCTTCGTGCGAATCTGTAAAGGACGAAAGGAAAACGGAAATGCCAAAGCCGGAGGAGACGCGCTGCAATATGAGTTGCACGTACAAGCCGATTTTCGCATGGTGTGCCAAAAAAGAAGCAATGAAAATATCTTTTTTTTTTTCTTTTTTACCATGGCCTTAGCAATTTTTAGCGGCCATTGCAGCAGATGAAGTAATTTGCGGCGAGCCTTGTGCAAAAGACTAACGAGCTTCTACAACTCCAACATTTTGCTGGCCACAGGATTGGGAAATTGACGAAAAATGTAGAATGTTTTTGTTCTATTCTTTTCTTCTCTAGTTTGTTTTGTTTCGACAATGTTCAAAAACGTTTTGGTGCGCAGCCATAAAAGTAATATGCAGCCCGATGGGGATTAGGCACCAAAGAAACATACACACACAGACACAGACACAAATCCAAACAGTTTATCTCCGTTGCTCATCACATACGTGTGCAATTTTTCAAGCATTTATTGCCGCAATTCCGATTGACTTTGTTCTTGTTAACTTATCGATAGCCATAAAGGAACATAAAGCACAAATTTTTAATACAATTTCGCTTGTTAGGCTCTTCATCAGTTCGTTGTAATTTTCTGTTCAGTGAAGCAAACAAAAAGAAAAAGAAAATAACAAGTTAAGGCAAAGAAAGGATTAATTTATGGCGCAAAGTTCATGCCGCTTGCTGCATTTCAATTGCACTCAATAAATTTATGTCGATTTAGCACAAATTTCTTTTAATTTGCTTCTGTTTTTACACTTCCAACAATTTGTGCTTTTCTAACGAATTTCTTTGCTCAGCAACTTTGAACTGCAATTGCGTTAATTTTTACCAAGCCGTTGGTCATGTGTGTTGTTGTGTGTGTAATTAGGTGTTGCTAATTACGCGTAATTAGTGCTTTTGCCCAACGTTGCCCGCAGTGGCACAGTTCGCCATAAATATTGATACACTTTGGAAAGAAAACCTTTTCTGTTTTGGTTTAAAATTGCGAGTAATTGAAAGAATCATTGCCAAAATGAAGAATTAAAAGTTGAAAATGACTTTGACCTACAAAAGCAATGAAGCAACAAAGGTAAATCACAAAATGCCAAATTTTACAAAGTTGATGCTTACAGTTTACATGATTGCTAACTTTTATGTTGGGTAATTGTGTTAAATGTTTTCTTTTTTTCAAAGTTTGCTGCAAAATGCCACGTGTTTGTGGTTACAGACGCTCATATCCAGTTAATTGGCCTTATCAATGCTAAGTCTGTTATCGCCACAGCTAACAACAAACTCAAATACAAAATACAACAACCAGTAAATGTAGTCAGGAACTGCTTTTGTTGAAACACAAACAAAAAAGGATAACACGTCTGAAGGCAAAAATCACCAGAACACAAAACAAGCAAAAACATTTTGAGAAGGCAAACAAAAAGAAAAAAAAATCAAAAAAAAGTGAATGAAAAACAACTGTACAATAGACCGGCAGTCAGGAATTCTGACCATTTTGTTGTGTTGTTTCCTTTTGGTTTGCTTTTCCTGTATTTCGTAGCAGGCATGTTGGTTTTAATGCTTGTGTGTGTAGATGGTTTTTAGAAAATTCGTAAAAATGCCCCTAAACATATGCTACATTAATTTGTTATTCAATACAGGAACATGTTGAAACTGCCAGAGGAAACCAAAGCAAAGAAAGAAAGAATGAAAGGCAAAAAAGTGACTTAAAGTGTACGATTAGCAAATTGGCTAAAGGATTCGTCGTTTTTTTTGTTGCCTATCATCGTGTTGTATATGCTTGGTGACATGTGCGTGTGCAACCACAAAAAGGGGAAAAAGGTTCATCAACGTATAAGTGACAGAACATTTTATCAAATTGATGTAAACGATAAACCTTTCTTCTGTATGTGATTTAAATAAAAATTGAATTTTCTGTTTGCAAGTATGATATGCCAACATCGATTGAATTTAATAAAATTTATGTGAATTTTCTACGTGAAATTCAATGTGATATTTGTGCAACTGCGTGTGGAGTGTGTGAGTGATTTTGCTTCGTTCATGTCCATCAAAGTAAGTACAGTAGATATATTACGACATTTGTTGAAAGGTTTTCATTTTTTGTTTTTTCGTTTTTTTATTGAAGTTTGTGTTTGCACACATGTAAGTTACATGCGCAAATGTATTTGTGTCACTCTGGCAACGTGACTGCAGTAAATTCTTTTGCAACTGTCGACGACTTGGCAATTCTTAAGTCGAAATACGCGCTTTGCTCTCTTTTTGAGCTACCACGGCAATCACATAACTCCACGGCAATTGCATTTACAGCAACAGCAACAACAACAACAATAACTATTCAGTTAGTACTTCTAAAAGACTAGTATGGTATCAGCCATGCAACTTCTTTGCGAGTCTTACTGCTTTCTCGACTCCTCTTTACTTTACGCTACTCTACTCTATTTAGACTTCTACTGCAGTTTGTCTATTGATATTTGCTTGTTTGTTTGTTTGTTTGCTTCCTACTGTTTTTTGGTATCTGTGTGTGTGTATGTTCGTATATGTTACTCGTATGACTGTATGAGCTCGTGCTGTTGACATTCGTTCTGTTGACATTTTGATACAAATCTTCAATAAAATAAAAGCTTCAGCTCAACAGCAAAACAATAGCAAATATATACGCATATATATTGCGAAATAGTCATCGCACTGGCATTTGCTCTACGCTTGTACCATTTTTGACTTGGCATGTCAGCTCAGTAAGTGGCATTGTTACTACACATCACAATAAGCACTTGACTTATGTCGTTGTGCAGTTGTACGGTGATAATCTGGTTTAGCATTTAAGCTTTTGTTTATATTTTATTGAAATCATTGTCATCATATTAAGTGTATTGGTCTTGTTTTTGTTTAGCTTTAAGGTCATTTCGGTAATTGCCTTGAAAAGAACTATTTTGATAGACTTATTCGTTCATTGTGACTCATCTTAATGTTGACTTGTCATATATATTTATTTTTTGCTTTAGATTTACTATTTTTAGCTTACACACTGTCTTACTTACTTCGCCAACTCTCTTTTTTCCAAGTCCACACAGTACACTTTAGTTTATTTGTTGGTTTTATTCAGCAAAACTTGTTGTTTTTCTTGGGCTTCGCCTATTTTGATATAATTTTTACATTTAATTTACGCCACTTGAGCCATGCCATGATGCGGGTATTTTTTAATTTAAAATTTTACATTTTCAGCTGTTGCCATGTTTGTTTTTGTTGCTTTTGCGTTGCGCTTTGTGCCAAGCTCTTCACAATAGATTTGCTATAAATTGTATTTTTAATCTGATGACCAACCAAAAAAAAATCCGACAAAACAAGTAAAAACAGTGAAAAATCAAAGAAAATAAATGCGCGCAAAATAAATAAAATAAATGGCGAAAAAAGAACGCAAAGCGTTGTTTTCATTAGAAAAGCAACATTGACAGGTATTTATCTCCGCTTTTGCTTTAACTTTTCAATTGCAGTACATTTCGTTTTCTGTGTGTTAATGAGACTGTCAATTGTACTTTTATATTATACACTTTTTTATTTATTTGTAGTTCAGATTAAATACCAACAAGGATTGAATTGTCAATTGACACTTCAAGAAAATATACGAAAATAATTCACGTTTAAAAAAACTAAAACAAAAATGTTATTACAAATAAGATTACTTTACCATCGTGCAAACGTTGAAAGAGTCTTGAACTCGTCGTCGGCGCGCTTTAAGTTTCTTCATAAATATGTGCATTATGATTGACATTTTCTCGAATTGTATTAATGTCGCTCATACACGCCCTGGTAGGTTACTCCAAGTCATGCCGTGTCTGTTTGCGTTTCATTTTTCATGTATTTCATGTGTGTGTAGGCGTTGGCTGAAATTGAATTTATTTTCTCTGTTGATTTGATGTTTCGAATATGTTCACATGTCAGCTTCAACATCAACGAAGTTGGCGGATTATTTGTCTTAGTACGTGCGCTTCAATTTTATTTCGTCTGTCATTTGTCCTTTGTTTGTTGCAAGAGCAGCTCCTTGGCTGGCAGTCTTATGGCATTTGTTTCATTGTTTGCATTTCGACTGGAATTTGATTATGCTTGGTTGACTGGCGCATGTGTAGCGCTTAGAGGCTTTCTTGGGGTTAATGCTATGTACTTGCTGTGCTTATGATGATTGTGATGATGATATTTCCACCGTTGCAATCGTTATGAATATTGTTAATATTGAATTTTGTAATATTGAATTTCAGTAATTTTAGTTATTTTCAATAATCTTCTTTTAAGAACTTCTTATAAGCACAATGAAATCTTTATGTACGACTGAAGTAGCTCACTCAATATAATCAGTTTCTCTGAATATTAAAGTCTCATCGTGAACAATTTAAGCCATAGTGACTTTTCTTAAATCCGTCTCGCTTACCTTACAGCACAAAGATCTGCCTGTCAGTTGCCCAAATGTAGACAAGCGCTGTCTTTACAGCTGTCAGCATGCGGTTGTGTTGTGTCTGTGCTATCAGCCGTTGGCCTCTCTGTCCGATTTTCTACAAGTCGTTGGCCGAACCAACATGCCGCTAGCAAGCAGCTTGTTATACGCTACTGTTCAACATACTTTTACGTCTTATGGCATTACACGCCCGATATCAACTTAAACCGCAGCGCATTAAAGACACAATGCGCTAGAATAAACAAGACTCACTGACACTCACCCTTACCCTAACACATGCTTCGTTGTAAAATTGTGAAGAAAAGTTTTTTCGCATTGAAAAAATAAAAAGAAAAGAATACCAAATAAATGTAAAGTGTAAAAATTGTGTTTTCTTTTGTCATTTTGGCATTTTTGTGCCAAAGTGATGAAATCTAATCAGGCGATAGACGTAGGCCTTTGATGTGTTGATAACTGTCTGAATTTCGGCCTGTTTGTTAGAATGTAGCATACTTTCTGGCATTACTATTCTTTAGATATCTTATTTAAAATAAAATGAAAATAAATGGCAACATGTCCCGTCAGCCTTGTGTGAATTGTATGTCGTTTCATGCTTGCCTAACTGTAAAACAATTTTCAGCCTTCATTCGCTAAAGACTCAATGTCAAAGCTGCGATAAAAGTCGACAAATACAAGAAGACTCTGTAGCATAACCACAAAAATCAACGCTATAGTGTTGTGTGAAGATTTCTTTTTAAATACGTTGTAAAATAATAATTTGATTTTTATAGCTTACTTTATGGCGCGACAGCATGTTGTAGTTTTGATCTTCTGCACTCTCTGTTTACATAAAATATGCGTTTTATTTAATTAGCCTCATAAATTTTGCGTATGACAATATTGTTGCACTTTCAGTATCTGTAAATAGTTGTAGTGCATACTTTAAGGCGCTGACACAAATTTTATGTTCGGGCTTAGTGTGTAATAAAGTTTGACAACAAAGCGTAAGAGTAGTTTTAGGTTAACTTTAGCTAAGCTAGAAGCACAACTTGTTAATATTTTATATGTTTTTCATGTTTGTTTGTTCTCAGTTTTTGAGCTAATAAAAAAAAAAACAAAACAAAACGTTTGAAAGTTTTTAATAACAGCTATTAACCACTTAAGCAGCTTTACGTGTTACAAATGACACGGACTCAGTTTTGACACATTCGGTGGCGTTGGAATGTATACTAAAGGTTATGCGCGTCCCTATCGTTTCATAAAATACTTGAATGACAAAACTTTTTGGCGCGCAATAAAAATCAACATTATTATGTTAATTGACGTTAACATGCGCCCTACGATATTCCACAGTGGCATTTTCATGAAAAAATATGCTATTGCTTAGCCCTTACCAATGTGTGGCCGAAGAAAAAGTCAAAGATGCCGCGAAAAAATGCTTCTTTTGCCACAGATTTTAATCACTAAATTAGTTTACAAAAAAAAAGGCATAATATTTCTCCAACGAAAACGAAAAACGCCTAAAAGCATGTTGCCCTTATTTGCTTACCTTGCCATAATTTGCCTTTGTTATAAAAGGTCTTTTTACATAGCACACTTTGGTGCTGGTTGTTCTTTTTTCTATATATTTTCCGCTGAAGCTTTGTTTTAACTGCTGAAACTTTTCGCATCTCTTAGTACGTATTCGCCCTTCGCGTGATACTGCTCCAAATAATAAGTAAACATTATTTATTTTAAAAGAAACCGTTGCATAGCTCAAGGCTGCGAAAAAGTTCGGTGTGGTTGGTTAGAATATGGAATAGGTGAGCAGGTCGGGCTATCGGAAGGCAAGTGAAAAGAAGTTGACTGACAGGCAAAAACGTCAAAGTAATTAAACAAAAGTAATTAAGATTAGCGCAAAAGTAGCTTGAAGACATCAGCAACGCCATCACCATCATCATTATGGCAATCATAGTTAAGAGGAGTCAAGCTTTGCCAGCAGCTTTCACATTCTCGTGCAACATTGACGTCATTATTATCACAATACCTGACGGTGAATAGTGAGGCAGAAGAATAAAAACATTTTTTTTGGGTTCTTGCTTTCATAGCTCGTGGTTTATATTATGTTATTTTTTCTAGACGCTTGGGGCAGCGTTAAGAATTATTATTGTTCTGAGAACTTTCTTTGTGCTGAGGTGAACGTTTAGAAAAATTTCTAATATTTTTCATTATATAAAGCGATTTGTCTGCCATAATAAAACGGTAATTGTGCTTGTAAAAATACTTAAAACTTGAATAAATACAAGAGACAAGGAGAAATGACCCATAATGTATTCAGGTTGCGCTTGACAAAGTTTGCTTTATTTTCAAAGAACCTAACACACATTCAGATCATCAGATCACGTCTGAAGTAATCTTTATTTCACAGAGAACTACTTTTGGACTAAAAAAAAAAAAAGAAAAAGAACACGTCAGACAATATATAAAAAAAAAAAATGCTACACACCTATACGCCTAAAAGAACGCCGCATGAAGCTAAGCGTTTAAGCCTTCAACTTTGGCTTCATCAAAAGTTTTCGCACACCGTGCAGAGTTTACACATCCGCAAAAATCAACTTAAGTTATAGTTCGTGCAGCAAAGGTTAAGTGCTGAACTGCCGTCCTACACGAATGAGATTTATTAGCATTCAAAGCGGCGTTTTGGGTGCTTATTGAACGCTATTGGCAATTTTTCACATTGGCACTCTAACAACCACACAAACACACACACAGACAAACGCTTCGACAACAGCACACTAAAATCACTTTTGTTTTGATTAAATGAAGCTTAACGAGTTGAATTGCCGTGCTGCGCATAGAGGGGATGTACATAGTTCAAGGTGCCTGCCTCGCTTGCCAGCTACTCAATGCGGGCAAGTTAACCAACTAATGAGCTGATTTACTACCGAGCACGAACAATCGAATGAACGAGCATAAGGCAAAGGCCAAGCCATACACACAGCTTGACTCAACTAGAGTTGACTCAATTTACAGCGTTCGCTACTCGACTCGAATCGACTCGACCAATTGTCGGCTATACTAATAGGCTGTGTCCTTTCGTTTTTGCCTGTCTACCTGAGCATACTATGATTAATGCACGTTAGTTATTTATTGTGACCGCAGGAAAGATGTCGCAGCCAACAGAAGCTGACTGGCCTATAGCAAGACTAAGTGCTATGACACGTGTGCACATTAGGCTAGCATACTTGTGTATGTCTTTTAAGTAAAGGAAAAACAAAAAACTTCATGGTTCTGTGGTACTTAAATTAAATATTTTTAGTTCTTGAAAAACTGCTAACAACAAAATTTGCATCAGTCTCTAATAAATGACAGCCAATCATTCAATGCAAGTATTAACATGCCTACAACGCAAGTTGTCTGTTACTCAATAAGAAATTTGTCACCTTTTGACTCTCCTGGTGTCATCCTGTTTGTATACACTCATACAGTTACACAATCGTACATACACAAACTGAGAAAACGGCCATAAGCCGCTTATAGCTGGCGACAAATGACAGACGTGCCAACAAAAGTTTGCCCTGAGCCTTTGCCGCACAATGTGACAAAGTATTTGCTTTTGTGTTGGTTGCGCGTTGTTTTCGTAAAGCTATAATCCCTAATTAGGCGTTTGATATACATACATATATTTTCATTTCCGAAATGTAAAGAAAAGCGAAGTCAAGGAAGGTAATTTGTGTCATTGACAAATTGTAATTGTGTGGGTAAAGTGCGAAAATCAGCTTATCAAGCGTTTGATTGACTTACAATGCCTTTGTGATTTGCCATTGCATATTCATTGGCTGCTTTAAATGAAGTTATACAAAGCTGTAGTCAAACAAATGGCTTAAAATTGCTGAGTAAATGCTTTTATCGTATTTATAAACATTTTTTAAAATAAGTCACAAAGTAAGAAATTTGCCAAACATGACTTGGAAAATCTCATAGTTTAGTTTGAGACTGCGTATAATTTATCAAACTCGCTTGCACGAAGTCCACGCCACTTCTTTGGCATACTGTGCTGGTTGCTTTCAGTGAATGTCATTTCAACTCGCCAGAACTCCAGCATGACAAGCCAGTGTCATAGCATGACAAGCTCTTTCTTTGCATTTTTGCGGGCGTACACTTTCATGATCATGTTCCTCTTCGCTGATGCTATTTCAATATTTCAGTGCTCTTCGTTGCTGCTGTCGTTGCATAATAAGCGTATGAAAGTATAATTTTCCACTTGCCTAAACACGAAATGTATTTTTATTATTTTTCGACAGTCGGGTCTTTTTCGCTCTTTCCTATGTATATTTTTATATATTTGCCATTTGCACTTGCTAAAGCTTGCAACTTCACAGGTTCTGCGCTTTTTCACGCTCACTGCAATAAAATGTTTCGACAAATACTTTCCGGTTATTAAATTCACATACTCACAGATATATGGGAAAAGCATTGCATACTTTTAGTTGCTTGCCAAATTCGTGTGCCTTGCATCTTGCAACTGTAATGGTTATATTTATTTTCTTTTTTTTTCAAAAACATCCTTTGCTACTTTGAAGCACTTAAAGCTTAAAAGTCGTCGAAAAGAAATGGCAAAAAATCACAGAATTTAAGTAAGTGCTCATTATCGATTTTCAGCACCTGTAAAAGCGTTTCGACAGCACTTTTCACACAGTTGTACGACCAGAAATGCCTTAAGTAGCTGTCATTGCTCGAACACAATTTTGACAACAATTTAATTACGTTTTTGTCAGAGGTCAGCAACAACTTTTTAAGTAGCCTTGACTTACCGACAACAGTCTTTTACACAACAACAAAAACAACAGCAAATGCGCACAACGTGTAGGAGTACAACCTTACAAGCTTAATGAACTCTTTACCCAGTAATGCCAAAAGCATTAAACCGTAGCGGCAGCTCATAACGACCGGCAAGAAAACATATCAAATTTGACGTGCAGACCGACACAATCTCAACTTTGAGAGCATATCAAGCGCAAGGATAACAACCACTTGCAACACTACATTTTGAGTGCAGAAGTTGGCGTTCAAAATCTCAAAGCGTCAAGTTCATTAGTTAGTCGACCAAGGTCCCACAAGTAGAGTGTATGTGTATGTGTATATATGTATATATGTTTATATATAAGTATATATGTATGTTTGCTCTCTAGCCGCAAAGGTCGTTGCAACTCAATTTGGCTAGCGTCAAAAAGCAGGCAATGATAGAAACAAAAATACCGAAGAGCTCAAACCAAGTCAACAACAAGTCAGCAATGTTTTTCTACCTTTTCAGCGTTGTTCCGTCTTTGTCTTTTTTTTTAAATTAAATTTGACGTTTGGCAAACTTTCGGTACTTTTACTTCATGCTCATCGAAACTTTTCACGACAATGAAATTTTTTTTTACAGTGCTGTTCAATGTTATATTTCTGCTTGTTTCTTACACTTGAGTTCATTGCCTTTGTGTGTGTCTCTTTGCGACTGCGACTGTGAACATTTTGAAAACTGTATTTCCTTATACTTCGGCAATAAGGGAAGTGATGCCGCACTGACAGCAAATTGAAAACGGAAAGTTTTTCTTTGCAGGTGAATAGCAATTTTTATACACAGTTTGCTCAAAGTTATCTTTCTTAAGTTATGGTTTTATATTCACAAGTGGACGCGTCTAGTCTATAATGAGGTTGAATTGTTGAGTGGCATTAAATTCTCTATGGTTTGTTATTGATCAAAATATTTGTTTTTGTTGTCGCAATTAAACAAAGTAGTAAAAGACAAATATATTTGAAAAGTCTAAAATTCAAATCAATTGCATTTAAAATAACAAAACATTTTGAACTGTTTTTTTGAGCACAAGCCCTAAAATTATGCAATGCTTTTGGAACCTCTTTTGTTAAGCGTTAACGTTAAGGTATCAGGCATACCTTAAAAACAAACTTTAAAGCAAACTTACAAACGTCGATTGTCTGCAACTTTTGAAACTTAATTTAGCCAAAATCGATGCAAATTTGCATAACCAATAAAAAATATGCGAAGTTATTTTGTATTATCTATTTGAAATATCAAAAGTTCAATGGAAAATTTGCATACGTGTCAACTTTTGTTGACAATGCTAGATATAAAAGAGAAAACTCTTGCTACTTGGGAATTGGCAATGAAGTAAGTCTATTGAGAATAAGAACAGGTGTGAATTGAATTTTTCTATAGGCGCAAAAATATTATATTTTAAGTAAAAAGAACAGCATAGTTGAATATGTCAATGAAAAAACCAGTTGCTATAATGTTTCAACCAACCGGCAACGAACACCAACAAGTTCGCAATCAAGTTGCAACAAGTTGACTTCAAACATGCCTTAAACCGAGTAATATGCCAAAGACCGGAAGTCATATAGGCAGTGCCATGAAAGATAACTGTTTCAGTTGCTGTGTGTATGTGTGGGTGAGCGCTAAAATGTTGACATGTTGAGTGGAAAGGACACTTCGCCAGTGTGTGAGTGTGCGGTGTTAACATTTTTGTCGCGTGTTTTGCGGCATGTTGTTGCGGTTGTGGTTGCACGCAAACTACAACAAACAGGCAACCTGCAAACAAGCTTCAACAGCACTAAAGCAAACCAAGTCAAATCAAAATAGTGTAGCCTACATTTTGGCATTCGTTGTTACAGTGTTTCGGTGTTTTTATGTGCGTGTATTTGTACAGCATCCGGTTGCCTCGTGCGCAACAACTTCGTGTTGTCGACGTCCGTCACTTCGGCTCTAGCAACAACGATACTTGCTGTTATCAGCGGCGTGAAGTTCTTCGTGCCGTGTGCGTAACTGAATTTTTCATTCGTTGAATTTTTGCCAGAGTATCTTGCTTCGTTTTTTTCTACACGCCTCGTTTTGTGAAGTTGCTGTCATGGATTTTCGAAGCAGTCACAGCTGTCGGCGAATCAGTTGCGCTAAGGATTCTGCACGAATAGGACGCGCGTCGTGTCGTATAATAATTTATCAATGTTGTTAAATGCTTATGCGCGTGTTTAGTTTAATATAAAAATTATTTGTGTAATTACCATAAAATTAATAATGTTTGTCATTCGTGTTTTGAAAATGTGACAAGACGAATTATTATAAATAATTTGCTGAAGTGTGTTAAAAATCGCATGATGCGTCAAACATAAAGATAATCACTAATAAAAACAAAGTTTAAGCGATCACTTTGAAAGAATTCGACTTTTATACAGTTTTACAAATCACAGTAAATTTTTTGTTAATGATTAAACCCTGAAAGTATACTATAAGTTTGCGGTTGCATAAATTCCACTAGTAAAATAAGTATTTATTTGAAATTGAACAAATTTTGAAGGGCATAATTTTTATTAGTAAATGGTGTAAAGAATTCTTCAAGAATTATCAGTATTTATTTCGATCCGTTAAATAATATTAATGGTATTAAAGGTCTTCAATGCTATGGACTTGAAAATTGATAAGTATATTACAATAAGATAATATTTTTTTTTTGCAAAATCATTATCATTATTATTTACTTCCAATTTATTAAAATTTTAAATAATTTGTATAAACGTTCATATTGCGAGCCAATTAAATTGAGATAATAAATTAAAATTAATGCAGTGTTCGTTTATTTGTTAATCTATTTGAAATATACTTAGTAAATAAACAATTAATTGACTTGAGTTAAAATTAATTTCCCCTAAGCCAATTTGATATTAAAAATTGAGGGGCAATTCAAAATTAACCCACACGAATACCGCAAAACAGTGTTTTACATTAACGAATTAGCAGTTAAGCATTTGCATTTGTATGTGTGACTGCGCTAAAGCCTTGAATACTGACAAAACTGACAAACCGATGAACATTTACGATACTAATGCACATTTGTGCAAGAGTGCAAATCAACAACAAGAATAACAAAGAGACAAACAAAAACAAAAGCAACTACATCAAAAACAGAAAACTTATAAATGAATAAATGTACAAACAGAACGAATGGAAGAGAGTGGGAAAGAGAGAGGAAAGGTTAGAGGACCAGAACAATAGATGAAGCAAAGAGCGAATGAAAGTTGCTAAACTGCTGAATGAACTCAAAACTCGATAGAATAAAAACTGCAACACAAACAAAACAACAACAACAACAACAACCAATACAATAACAACAACATCAAATAAACAAATAAAGTGAGCAGCCAAACAAATATAAACAAGCAAAGAATTTAGCTTAAAAATACATTAAACCAACACAAGCAAACACAGACACCAACACAGGCAGACAGACACGCAGCCAGCCAGACAGACAGGATTCAAAGAGTGAAACAAACATTGGACCGGAACGAGTGAGTGTCTGTGTCTGTGTAATGCAGTCAACCATATGTGTGCGTGTGTGTTTGTTTGATTCCATTCTTGTATGACAATTCGACAATGTGCAAATGTGTGCCAATGTAGTTCGATGAGTTGAAGTATACTATGCGTTTGTGTATGTGTATGTGTGTGCTGTGTTCGCCATCTGCAGACTCGAAACTTTACATATTATGTTTTTTTCTTTCCCATTTTAGTCCTGATGGTCCTTCATTGTTTTTCATTCAATATATGTATGTATGTGCGAGTATATATTTCTTTTGTTTTTGTTCGATCGCTGCGACAAAAATTACAATTTGCACAAAGAATGCAAACACAAATTGCAAAAATATGATGGAAAGTAAACTGAGAATGAATGAAAAAATTTTGGGAATTTGTGACTTTAGCATGGAATAAAATTGTCACAAGTGAGAATTGATTGATATTTGTAGTGGCGAGCAGAAAAAAAAACAAACAAAAATCGTTGAAGAGCACAGAAAAGCATTCAAGCGAATCTCAACTAACTAAATGTTGAAAATGTCATATGATGGGTTCTCAATAACGACAAAGATTAATACATTATAGTGGCAAAAGTATATTAAAGAATTAATATTTATTCACTAACGATTGAATTATGAAGTCAGCATTCTTATTGACAGATCAAACCAGACAGACTTAGCATTTGGTTTTATTAATTTAAAGAGACCAACACAAATGAGAGTTTTAACGAACAAAACTTAACTAACAGATTTACTAAGTTAATTAGCTACTCAGAAATCTGTAGAAAACGTTTACAAACTTTTGCTTAAAACAATTCTACACGCAAGCAATATTAGAACAAACCCTATTTGGATAGACGGGGCACGTACGTTGGACCAAAACATGTGCCCATGCCGAAGATACAACACGCCGATAGAGACTGGGTAGTAAGAGAGAACGAGTAACACGTACAAACATATTTGTAAATGAAATAAAATAACCACGTAGACATAAAAGGCAGACGTAGCCAATTAGCGCCAAAGGCAGGCTGGCTAGTTGGGTGACTGGCGGTCGGGCAGGACGACTGGCACAAACTGCGACAAAGAGACAGATACGAAATGTCAAAGCATTGCACAAAAGACTACATTCGCACAAATAAACAGGCATACATATGTTTGTAGTGAGGGTGCGGCAAAAGAAGCGATAGCTGCGTGCTGAGACAGAAACTGGTTTGACAATTAGGCCGCCACAAAGGACATCATTAGCCATGCAGTGCACATAGTTTGGACACACGTTTGCGTTCAAGTTTTAAGTTGAATTGAAATCTCAATTAAAAGGATTTGCAAGGCGCATCGCATTGAAATTTGAACTCAGCTTTGTTTTTCTCGATTTTCGTTCTCAATGTAACACATAATCTATTTTCGAGTTTCAGTTTTGTTTTTCTTTTTTTTTTGTTTCCCTTCTTGTTTTTGTTTTGACTTTACAAATTGATTTGAATACGACTAAAAGCGAATGATCGTCGTCATCGTTACTTTTACTTTGGCCGCACTGTCCGTGTAGCGGTGCGCCTCATAGCAGGCAACGATTTTTATTTAGTATATTCGTTCATTGGACCGTTGCCATAGCTATTTGATATTTCGCGCGCGTTCATTGCTTGACTCGCCTTTGTTTGTTTTCGCTTTGTGCCAACGACTTATTTACTTATTAGCATTTGTAAGTGTGTGTGTGTGTGTGTGTGTGTGTGTTTGTGTGCGGCTATGTGCGTGTGACCCGCTGGCAACAAGGCGCAAAAAATGTCAAAGGTATTCGAAATAACAAACGGCATCTGTCACCGCTCTCCCGGTCTCAGTTACGTTTGCGTTGCCAGCATCACGTTATTTGGCTATGCCATGCTGCTTGATATTTCTGACCGCTAACAAAGCTCACGCTCTGTGTGAGGTTTCTGTTGTTTTTTTGGTGTTTTATGCGTCAATTTATTTGATTTTTTTATGCTCTCCTGCAGCATTTTGTGGCTGTTTTTATGGATTTGTGATTGCCGCTTTTGTTGTTAGGCTTTTCACTAGCTTTCGCTAAATGCCACCAAGTGTTATTATTTGTGCTTTTCGCACTTTGTTGGCATATTATATATATTTGTTTATTTATTGTTTTTGTTTTGGCTTTATTTGTGTACTCAGCTTGGTGCTTTGATCTGCCCACCTATTAATGGTACATTATATTTAAATTAAAGCAGTCATTATAATTTATAAATTGCGAACAATTTTTTATTGATTTTAATAATTTGGAAAAAAAAAATTAAATTTTAAAATATTTGAAAGCTAAATTTGTTTTTTTATAATTATGATTATGGTTTTGATTGGTCAGATTTCAAACTAATTCTCACAAAACGGCAATTTTGTTATAAAAATTTAATTAATTGTAAGGTTTTAAGTCTGTCCTAAGGGACTGTCAAAACACCAAGCGAAATTCACGTAATTTCATAATAAAACTTTGTCAAGCTTAAGAACGATTATAAAAATTATGCATGTGGCAAACAACTTTCAACATGTGACGCAAACACACACACACATCGTCGAAATTACTTTGATATATTTGCTAATCTTGTAAAAAAAGAAAGCCTGAAAGTTATATTTAATAAAACAAATTAAAGAAAGTCGCGCAAAAAAAATGTGCAATATGAAACTTAATACAAATAAAAAGGAAAACAACATTAAAATTAATTGTAGACATTTGTGTTGAGCAGAAAAGCGCAAAATAGATATGACAGACGAATACTGTGAGAAGAAACGAGAAGTCACTATGTTGAAATAAAGTTATTTGCGCTGCAAAGTATGCAACATATGTGCTTACATGAGCAAGCGAGCGAGTTTTTATGCGCTCACATGTAGCAGCTTTGTATGTGTGTGTGTGCCTTTCTGCTTTGGTTTTTATCTATGTATGTTGCTCATTAAGTTGACAACGCAGCCACAAAGTCGTTGGTAAAAGTTATGCGTCAGCTTTCTCAGACTTTAGCAAACACTTTGCCAGACGCATACGCATACACACATACAACACACACATACAAAATACGCATACAACATACACACACATACATAGCAAAGAAAACTTTATGGCTTTTAATATGTTTGAAAAATATTTTATTTGCGCTTAAAATCAACATTTCGTTTTTATTTTTAAAGTTTTAAGCGTGCATAAAATAATTTTCGACAAGTTTGCTCAAATACGCTTAATTTTATTTCCAATTTCAAATCTTACTGCATTACAGAACGAATATTAAGACAAATACGCATACGCATACACACAGATAAGACACACAGCCATACATCAATTGGCCACCAGAGGGCGTTACACAAATCTTTATTGCATGAGTTTATGCAGCAAAACTCCTACAAAAAGTTTTACAAGTACGTGTGTAAATGCGAAAGAGTAAAAGACTGAAGTGGTTTTTATGTCTAACTATGGCCAAGGGACGTAAGAAGAAAACGCATTGTGCATGTGTGACTGCATAATATTTAGCCAAACTTTATTGAATTCCAAAGTTCAAAAAACAAGAAAAATTCTATAAATAAACGCTAATATATTCCTGCATACTTGAGTAAGACTTGTATGGTAAATGAAGAGATTTGCTTGCTTTAAGAAATGCGACATATTGTAATTCCACAAATAATGATAAACAATAGTTGTGAACTCAAGAAATAAAAGCGTTCCAATGATAGAGTAAAAATTGTGTCTTTTCTTAGCAGCTAAACAGGGCTTTTAATCCGGTTTCAATCAACCTGTAGCATACTTTCAGGATGTTTTTTATTTAAATTACTAAATTGATCTCATATCAAATATTGAATACTTAGAAATCTTTTAAGTGATGAGTGAAAATTGCATGTAAACGATGAAACATTTGCCACAGTAAAATCAAGAACACTTAATTACTTAAGGTCGCAACGCGTAAAATTAAACGCCACAAGAAGAAATAATGCACTTTAGCAACACGCAGCTGCAGGCACTGAAATTATCAAGTTGATGTTGCCCTGGTATATAATTGGAGCCCTCCTAGTGCTTTCGGCAACTGCGGGGGACTCCACGAATAAGATTATATTGCCGCAAATCTTAAACGGTTTTGACGCCATTAACGGCGGCAAGCATGTCAGCAAAGCCACAACGGCGGCGGCGAACGATGCAAACGGCGCTAAAGGCACTGACGGCGGCGGTGGTGGAAGTATCATTGGTGGCACTATTGTCAGTGGCAATGGCGTGATTGTTGCTGGCGGCGTCGCCAATGGGCCAACGTCGAATTTAAATAGTAAGTATTTTATAAAAAAAAAAATAAATAAATAAATTTTATATTATAACGTATTAGATTTGAGGAAGTTTGACAACACAATGCAGACGTACAATTGTTGAAATGCAAATATTTCAACTGTAGTACCATAAAGTCGTGCTCACGACTTTGTTGTTTGTTTGTGCATAAATTTCTGCGATTGCACAAGAAAATCTGCAACGAAAAAAATACGTTTCTTTATTGGCATTGCTTTTTATTACAACAGCAACGATTTGCTTTTTTGGCAATGAGCTTTGGTTTTTCCGCATTAACAAGGACTTTTTGCATATTAATATGCGGCCATGTGAAAGATATGCGCACGCTAACAGCCGTCAGCTTTGCCATAAAACTTGTATTTGCACTGGAATAGCATTAACGCATTTTGCTCTCAAAACAAACTATAAGTAAAAAATTTTAAAAATATGAAATCAAATTAAATTTCGAGCTGACTATTTCAACTTATTCAAAATGATAAATTTATCTAAACAAATTGATTGTGTTTTGACAAATTAGTTAGTTAATTTAATTTATCAATTTTAGTTATTGTATTATTGGCATAATGCCAAGGTTTCAATTCACTGGGCAGGCCTTACTTCATGTTGCCAATGCAAGCATTTAATTTGGTTGCTTAATAATGTTTGTTTAGATTTAATTATATTGGAATACCATGCAGTTAGCAAGTATTAAGTCCAATCGACTCGACGTTACTTGCCAAAGAGCACCAATTTTGACTTAATCAGTTATTGATTTGCCATAAACATTTGTGGGCGTACTGAAGACTGCACAACCAAGTTAATTTGATTTAGTTTGCAGTAAAATTGAACGTGCTACAAGCGTTTCAGGCACATTGTTGGTAATGACAAAATGTTGGTATGAATATGAAGTTGAAGTCTACATGTAGGCGCTTGTTCATGTGCATTGCCAATATTTTGATAGTTTTGCCATCATAGTATGCATAATTTTGATTTCATGTAATGCCAGCGGTCAGTTTCAGTTACAAATGTTGCACTTACGGCTTCGCATTAAGCATTTTCATAATTTTCAATGCATGCTTTTAGGCAGCCAAATGCAAAAATACTTATAATTGTTGCAAATTTCCAACATTAAATGTTAGCATTTTAAATAAGCGTTGTAAAATTTGTAAAATTATCTTTATCAAGCAATTTTAATTGACATTTTCAGCGTTAGAGCATGTCCATCACAAGCACACACAGACTGACATTTGCTAACACTCACACACACATTCGCAAACTCGAACGATTCATGCGTAAGCCTATCATGGCAAACTTTTTGCATAATCATGGGATTTCATGCAGCTGCGACTCGTGCAGATTTCATGTCAGACATACAGGTTGTTTATATTGTCGCACAATTCCTCAACAACATGATGGTGTTGATGATTGTGCGCACAGTACAACATGAACTTTGTGCTTGAAAATGATATTTCAGCCCAAAAGCATTTTATCCTAACTCAAAGCCCAAATGCAACTTAAGTCGTTTCGCCGCGACTCGTCTCTATGTCTTATGACTTGATATGCCAATGATAGTGATAGCGATGGCATTGGCCAATGGTAATAGTAATGGTAATGTTCATGTTGATATTTTGTGTTTACCCTGATCTGAGGTATGAGTCATTCCATAAATTGCACTGCTCGAGTAATTTTCGCGCATATATGGCGTGGCCACTCGTTCGCAACGTTGTGTTTGCTTTTTGTTGTATGCACCTGGGCACAATGACATCAACTTAATGCCACAACATCGTTCGTCAGTCATTGCCATTGCCATTGACAATCGTTGGTCGTTTTGTGTACAATGTCTGTCGTACGCTCATACTCTTGATTGCCTGTCGCAATGTTGTTGCTGGCGTCATCCATGATAGCTTTCAAATTGAACATATATTCGCCGCCACCCACACTTTGAGCAGTTGAATGTTTGTCTATTTACGCTCGAATTGGCATTAATGTTTGTGAAATTTGTTGCCCTAAGCTGGCCAGACATTGATGTCGTTGCCATTGTTCGCTATAGAATTGCATATTAATGAGGTCAGCTACATTCATTTCGGCTATTAAAGCTGAATAATGTTTTTAAGCGCGTTTGTTGCTAATTTACTATCGTTTGTCTGCTGATGCCGATTGATACAAATTCTGGTCAATGTGACTTATCAAAACGAATTTCAATAAACTCTCAAATTAACGACGTTTTTCAATGCTTGTCTAATATGCTAATAGTGACCTTTTAGTTCAATCAAAGCAGCAGTAAGCCTGTGGGCTTCAATGTATTCAAAGTGAAATTTGAGTACCAAAACTCATTCGATAACTCAAATATGCTGTGAGGCAAAGACAATTTATGCTTTTTCGTTATGCAAGTCAATGATTTGATTAATATGCATTTCACAAGTCGTTCGAGGAAACGTTACAGACGCAATCTGACATTTTATCTTTAAAAGCCTTAATTAAAATTTAATGAGAACTGACCTGCATTTCTGGTTTTGCAACATGAACGCCAACGCCAATGCCAACGCCAACGCAAAGGAAACATTAACGCAGAATAATTATAATTATCATTTCAATATTAAGTATCCTGCCCACACATGCAGTTGATGAGCGTTGATGGACGCATTTAATGCGTCAGTGCCATTAAATGAAAATCAATTTTTCTGTTTTTGCAAACGATGCGGCATGCATATTAAAAATAAAATAATGTTTAATGGCCGACAACTGAGTCGAAACGAACTGAACCGAAACGAACCGAACCGAACTGAAATGAGCGAAACTTGACTTTCATTGCGTAATTTCATACAATTTCAGCATGAATTCGAATGAATACACAAAAGTCATGCGTGAACAAATATTTAATATAATTGTTTAACTTGTTGATGTTTGTTGTTTGTGACCAAATATGTGTTTGTGTGTGTGTGTGTATATATATACATATTTTTGTTTGTATACATTTGTTCAACACTTTTATGGGCACAAAGAGAAAATGCCTGTGGGGAACGCAGACATATGCACGTGCATACACATACACACACACACGCATACTCTGATCAATTAATTTACCCGTGTATTTATTTTATAATTGCCAAATCAATGGCATAATTATAATAATATACAATTGTTTATTCAATAAATACAAAAAATCTTGAATTATTGATATTTAATAAAGTAAAATATGTAAAATAATAATTTTTGCTTTGCTGAAATAAAAAAAATTGAATTAACATAAAAAAAACAAAAACCGAATATAAAATTTTCGTATTGTTTAGAAAGACAAAACTAACATAAAGTAATATACATTATACATTAGAGGCCTACCAGTTTAAGTCTAAAATAATAACTTCGGACTCCGTTTTTTTTTTTGGATAGATTTTTTGTAAAGTGTTTTCTTAATGCTAAATTTAAGAGATTAGTCTAATCAACTTGTCTATAATAAACAACTTTGTAATGAAATTATATAATTCACTAAATGAAGAACATGCTAATTTTAGTTTAAGATGCTACAATTAATAATTCATAATTCCTGTTTAACCTGTTTTCACTTTTACAGCTGTTGTTGAAGAACCCGAATTTACCGAATACATCGAAAATGTTACTGTACCTGCTGGACGAAATGTCAAACTTGGCTGCTCAGTCAAAAATCTCGGCTCATATAAAGTAAGTTCAATTAGTCGATATAAATTTAATGCAATAACGAAAAAAATACAACTGTTAAGTCAAAAACCATTATGACTCATTAGCACATTTTGGGTGCAAAAAAACAAAAGCCAATAAAATTGCTTGAATAATTAAATGCCTTGATTGCTGAAAAAAAAACCGGCATTCATAATGAGCTTGTGCAGAAGTTGATTAACCAAAGTGCTGGAAAAAAGCATGACTAATCTTTTCATCGACTAAGCGCAATGATGCGCAATTTTGCTGAAATATCATAGAAAAAGAGCTGAGTTAATCAATTCAATTGCTTTATTCAATAAGTCTTCATTAAGTTGAGTATTTGCGCAAAGAATATATTTGTGTTGCAGTATTTGGCGGCAAATAAACGTGGCTTTAATTAACATTTTAAATCTATGATTGTTTGACAAATACTTTTTTGAAATTTACATAAACTGAAGCATATTTTCGAGTTGATTTTCTGTGAGTTTCAGAGTTTTTATCGTTGCAACACCAGCGCAAAACTGTTAACCGTAATGGTATCAACACATTATTTGAACTGCATTTTCAAAAGCATCTCATAACCATATAAACACCATATTTGGAAAATTCTGTCACCATTTCGAACATTATGTAACTGACACGCAATGCAAAACTGTTCAAATATCTGCACAACCAATTTCTAAGTAAGCCACAACCAAATCATTACCATCAAAATAAGCAAGCAAACGAATATCCAAGAGCAACTCAGGCGTCAGTCAAGAGTCAAGTAAGCCATCATTATCAGCTACTTGAAGCTCCAACTGAAGTGCAAACGAAGCCGTGAAGCACAACTTAGCACAATTGACACGTTGCCGTTGCAGTGCGAACTAAAGTAGTTGGCATAACACTTTGCATGCAATGCCGCCAAATATTTAGATGAGAAGGTATACAACAAAAAAAAACGTCTAACAAGATAGTTGAGTTTAAGCTGACGAAAGAGGTTGACAGTCGATGGCTGTCAGCTGCGTTTAGTCTAACAAAGACATTGGCTGCACATACAGGAAATAGAATCAAATTGAGGTGTAAATGAGAGTAACAAGAAAATGACGCTTAGTCACCAGTCGAAATGCTAAAGAAGAAGCTAAAAGCGATGAAAAAGAAACGGAAACAAATACGTAAAGCATGTGTGTAAAAGTGTGTGTGTGTGTGCGTGTGTCGTTTTCGTCGTTTTTACTGTAAAAATGGAAAACGTGCATAGCATGCAGTAAATAAAATATATCTAGTAACGCCAGAAGAATGCTTAAGTAGCTTTGTAGGTAACAGGGTTGCATGCGTTTGCTTGTATGTGTGTGTGTGTGTGTGTGTTTGTGTTTGTCATGCCAGCATCATGTTTTATGTTGCGTGTATGTGTAAGTTTGTCTACGCTTTGGTTATACATGTGTGTGTATGTGTAATTCAAAGTTGCACATGTGCGTTTATTTTTATGCGACACTATGATGCAATTTTCTCGGTTTAAAGATTGTTTTCTTTTTTTATTATTTCTTTGCCGTTTTGCTACAAATAGAAAACTCATATACTCATATTTTTTGCTCGCCAGCTTTACAGCTTAACACCAACGATTTTTGCTGTATTTTTTCAGCTTTTCTGGCAGTGTTTTTCTTGCTTGTTCTTGTCATTTTAGTCGTACATGGCTCTGTTGTATGAAATTGGTGTCGTGTACGTGTGTAATAATTTTTGTTCTTGATATACGAGTATGGCAGAGAACTGTTGAATTTAACAGATGAGTGTACCGTAAGAAGTGCCAGACAAGACTTTCAGAATTCGCTGCTTAATTAAAATAATGTTTTCTTGTTTTGTTTTTTTTTTTGTGATTTTAAAATATTATAAAAATTATTAACGCCACGTTTGTTAAGAAATTTAAAAAAATAAATTGCCCCACTGACGTGTTTGTTTTATGTCTTAAAGGTTGCTTGGATGCATTTCGAACAATCAGCCATTTTAACCGTACACAATCACGTGATCACACGTAATCCACGCATTAGTGTCACGCACGACAAACATGACAGGCACCGCACCTGGTATTTGCACATCAATAATGTACACGAGGAGGACAAGGGCCGCTACATGTGTCAGATAAATACAGTGACCGCAAAAACACAATTCGGCTATTTAAATGTCGTCGGTAAGTATTTAAGCGCAGCAACCAATTAAGCTTTAACAATAAAAAAAAGAACATACTTTGATATAAGAAGAATTTTGTTTTATAGTTTTCATTTGATATTTTTGGGTTTTCCAAATTATTACTTTTTAATAAAATTTTTATAAAAGCTTAAAACTCGGCTGAGTAAAAAAAAAAAAACGAAAACAAAGTCATTTTTTCTCACAGTACGAACATAAAATCCTGTACAAATACGTGTGCTCAACAAATTAAAAAATAATTTATGCCTTGAAGCATGCTACAATAAAATGAATTCCACTGGATACGCTTTTCGTTTGGGTAACCGTGTTTTTGTTTATTCGTTTATTGTTTGTTTGTGCGCCCTTGCAGTTGAGTGAGTTTCATGTTTCGCTATTTTTTTTATTTTTTTTTTTTTGGCAATCAACAATTTTCTGTTGTGCTAATTTAATAAATTTATTTTATATAAATCAATATTCAAAAAATATTCCATAAATATTGAATATTTTATATTGTAAGCGATTGACCCACAAAGCAATTATGTATGAAAATTAAAAGTGCACACTTGACAAACAATTTCGCTCTCTAGATAAAAGGTTTGGATTATTTGTTTATTTCTTTCAAAAGTTATAAACATTTACATATATTTTGTAAAGCACAATAGAAAAAAGAACTTAAAAGTATGTCTATTAATTAATACGTATTTAAATTTACAATGACAAACTAAAACATTAATAAAGAAAGTCCTAATAAATACATTGTAAAATTTACTAAGGCATGCATTCGGTTTTCCAGAGAATGCCTCAGGAATGCTTTTGGGCATAAAGTCATCTCTTTTTTTCAATGCGTGAGAATGCGCGTTTGTGTGAGCTTATATTAAATATATAATACTATGACGTCATTGCCGCTTACAGTATTTGCTTGTTTATTTGAATTTAGATTACTATTTTGGGCAAACAAAAACATGCATTGTTGCAGTGAGAATTTGCCACAGCATAATAAATAAAACATAATCCACTGTCATGATAACCAAAGCATTTTGCTTTTTAAATGGTTTCATGGCACTCATTATTGTAGCAAGTGTTTTTATTGTTGTCGTTGTTGATAATTCCGGGGATTATGGCATAACAATTTAGCGTTAGAACTCAATGCATGTAAATTACATGATTCAAATCATAATTTTTATGGTGTACACGATATGAGAGAAATTTAAGTTTTGTAATAAAGTTTGTGTAAAAGTAAAAAAAGATTTCTTTAAAGACATGGTTGAATTTCGTGCTCTGAAGTGATAGTTCCCATAAAAATTTCTTGTGTTAAGACTTGACAGATATTCCTGAACTATACATTAATTAGAATCACCCAGGTTTGATCCCTTGTTTCTTAAACTAATCACATGTCATTCAGAATAAATTATTGCTACTTTGGCATTATTTTAGGTGAAAGAATAAAAGGTATCCAAAAGACATAAGTAGTATTTA
The DNA here is from genome assembly GCA_037044515.1 of Phortica magna. Classification (NCBI taxonomy): domain Eukaryota; kingdom Metazoa; phylum Arthropoda; class Insecta; order Diptera; family Drosophilidae; genus Phortica; species Phortica magna. The sequence goes on along the minus strand of JBAMBP010001063.1, from coordinate 554,873 downwards.
CTGATTTAGAAGTATAACATAGCAGGATATATAATATTCGCTACGACTGAAATTTAATTTTTTTATGAAATTATTTTTATTTTATTCAATTATCCGTTGCCGTTTTTTCGCATTCAATAACGGTATTTTTTTCCAACTGTTGTCAACGCTTTAACTGTGATTTTTCACATTGTGGTCTGTCAATTTGCTTTATTTTGTGGTCATATTAAAATCGTTAATGGTTGCGCTTTTGTGTGCTTTATTGTTTATGTGCGTTTGTGTGTGTATTATTTTAAATGCGTTTACATATTAAAAATTTAAATTAATTATATAATTTGCCAATAATTTGCCTTGCATAATCAATTAAAATGCCATTTTTTTGTTTGTTCTTTTGTTTGCTGTTAATACATAATTAAATACCTTTGCTGCTTCTCTCTTTGACAGTCCCGCCAAATATTGATGATTCTCTTAGCTCCAGTGACGTCATCGTACGTGAAGGCGCCAACATATCATTACGTTGTCGCGCAAGCGGCAGTCCACGGCCCATTATTAAATGGAAACGTGATGATAATTCACGCATTGCCATCAATAAAAATCATATCGGTAAGTGTGTACATGTGTCCGTGCGTGTGTGTGTGTGTGTGTTTGTGTCCTTTCGACCCGACGCAGCTATAAGTCAGTACAACTATCAATCATTTAATAATGTTTATATGTGTGCTTGTTTTCATCTCTTTTACTTCTCTTTAGTCAACGAATGGGAAGGCGATACTTTGGAGATAACGCGCATTTCACGCCTGGACATGGGCGCCTATCTTTGCATCGCATCGAATGGTGTGCCACCGACTGTATCCAAGCGCATTAAAGTCAGCGTCGACTGTAAGTAAAGCACATAGAGGTGTTCGCATAAGTGATAGAAGAAGAGCGCAACGCAATATGAGTAAATGCATTGTTGTTGCTTTGATGTGTCATCATTGCCAGTGCAACTACTTTGCAGCAATTTTTACTCTTCTTCACTTTTTGTTTATTTTTTTGTAACAAAAATGAGTAGCAGCATGTATGAATGAGTGCGGATGTCCTTTGACTGGCTGTCAGCATCTATGATGAAGCACATGTCATCAGCTGGCTTGTGTCAGCATAAATGTCAACGGCAATGACAGAAAAACAGACATGAAAAAGCGGTAGATAAGCAAAAGACTGGCACTGTCTTAAAATCATCAAAACTTTATAGAAAACGTTGACTATAATATTTTAATGTGCATTTAAAAATATTTACACATACATTTTCTTGCTGCAATATCAAAAAAAACCAAAGTCCAGAAATACTTTTGTTATTTTTTCCATGCTGACAAAACAATACAAAAGCCAAAACTTTCATTAACAAACAGTCGCATCTAAATAAAAATCTCTTGTGCGCTTAGAGTCAACAGAAGCAAAAGTAAAACTAAAACAAAATTGTTTTTGACTATTAACACATGCCAATGCAAATCCGCAACAACAACTACAAAGAATTATTAACACTTGTGTCGACAAAATGGCGAACAATGAATGAAAAAAGTGAAATCAGTTTATACCGTCACATTGAGTTGTTGCCAGCGATTTTCAATTTATATCCAAAAAACACAAAAACAAATAAATAAAAGCACGGATTTCATTCTGTTTCCTAGTGTTGTGACTAGTTGGCCATTTTTTGTAGCATACCGCCAGGCGGGTTTTCATATTGCCTTTTCGTTGTTCGTGTATGTATAAGCGTGTGTGCGATTTTGTGCGATTTAGGCTAGACTCTGGCAGCTAAAACAAACAGCAACCTGGTTGAGATGAGTGCAGTGCTGCTTAATAGAAATACTGGACAAATATGTGCACAAGTGCAGGCTTATAAACTATTGTTTTTATATTTTTGTCGAAGTTTTTTTTATCGACATTTTTCTGTTAAGCAAATTTTGACTTGCGGCGCTGCTATGTGATTTATTGGTATTGATGGAATGAACTTATACTTGTATGCAAATGATTGAATATTTGAAAGTATTTCTGACTATGGAAATGCGAGATATAAAGCAATGCATTTGTATTGCGCATGTGTGTTGCTAAGTGCACTGTGATTTAGTGTAATAAAACAAGTTACTGAAGTTGATATAATTTAGAAACTCTTAAATTCTTACTAACAAAATAATTGCACATTTCAAACTTAGCCAACAAACAAAAGCCAAAGTCACAGAAGGCAAGGAAAACAGAAAAAAAAAAAAATACATGCCTTTATGAAAAATTCCTTTGCATATGAAGATTTATTACAAACGACATCACATGTTGTCATGTTATGTCATGTTGCAAACATTTCTGTGCTCTGCTGTCTGTCACTTAAAAATGCCGCAAGCGTAAATCTATTTTTGCCCTCCACGCGCAACACAGCAAGAAACGAGACCACGACAACGTAAAAATCAAAGCAAAGGCATGCCTTGATTGCCACAGACATCAAATCAACAAGCACTACTCAAAATATACAAACATAAAAAACTCTCTCAAAAAGAAAAAAAACATCTTTCAAAAGTGATTCGTCATGCCTGCAGTCATTATGCTGACAAACTACACTCAGACGCCAGTCAAGCGAAAAGCAAAGGCATCAAACCAGCCTGACCACCTCCTACACAACGTAGCCTTTCTTCGAGCATAAGCACTTCAAGCCTGCCTAAATATTTAAAATAAAAAAAAATCATTGTATTTGTTGTTTATTATGCACTGATAATGTTGCAAGGTTTTACATTTATTTTTTACGTATACGAAACAATTCGTTAAAACAACTTTGACAGCTGGCATGTCCTTTTCTTTATGTTTGTTGACCACTGTCCTTTGGCTGCGTGCGCTGTTTAACAAACAGGAAGCAACAAATTCAACTACTGTTTCCTGCTTCAATATATGATATTCTTATGCCAGCACACTCCCTCCGCCCCACCATAGTTTGTCCCTCTCACTCGCAATTCGTACACGCTGCTTTGGCCTTATGGCTTGCTTATGCTATGTTAGTAAATGGCAGTAGCTTAATGTTAGCGTCCTTGTATCGTATTTGTGACTGCATACTGATTTGTTGCTTTTGTGCAACAAACCGACAACACATGTTACAATGTTATAGCGCTCAACTCTCATGGTCGATTCTCTAACAGTCGTGCCGTGCCGTGTCGTGTCCTGTTCCCTCCTATGCTGCGCCCGCTCTGTCTTGGAAATGGTCGGCGACATTTTAAAAAGAAATGTATCGCAAGCGATTGCGACGACGACCGTAATTTTTACCATTTTTACCATTTTGTTTTCGGTTTGTGTGTGTTCGTTAACTCAATGTTGACCCCGTCGTTTGGGGGCTTGTAAATGTGTTCATGTTTCTAATTTTGTATGCAGCTCAGATCGTCAGTATTGATATAATAATTTTTTTTACGTAAGTTTTGTGTGACTTGCATTACAGACTGCTCAAATACTATAAGCAACTAATGTTAAGTAAAGTTCTTTGATTTCAAACCACTTCAGCCTGAACAATGATTTGTTTCAAATTTAAAGATTTCTTGATTCAATAAAAGTTCTTTAAACAAAACCAAGATTTTCAGTTCAATTTTTAGGCAAGACTCCTGCACCCCAGAAATAATCGAATCAACCCATTTACTCATTACTAACTGAAACTATAAGCATATTGTTAAAACAAATAGAATAGTAACTTCCTTTTAGTTAATCAACGCAATCAAATCAAGCTGTGCTCTCACCGGCAAAAAGACAGGCGTCAATGAGTAGAACACTTGCTTATCCGCTAATTTACAACTTGTTTGCGCACTTGTTACTTGAAAAGCTGCTGCACCTTTTTACTTTTTGTTAAGCGCTCTTAAAAGTAAGGTAAAAACAGAAAAAATAATAATAATAATAAAAAACAATAAAGGAAATGTCACTCAGTGTCAATTCAACTTCAAGTGATCGTCGCGAAAGTCCGAACAACCTCACCTTCTGCTCATTGCCTAGCAAAAAAAAGTCGAGCTAAATTATTGTTGACTTAAGTAGCGGCGGACTTCCTTAGCCAGAGTGTAGAATGAAGACTACTTAGCAGTTGATTCTTGAATGCTTTTTACCGTGCTTTGGATTTGTGTGAGGGTATTTTTTTTTGTTCTTTCAATTTGCTTTTCTTTGCTTTTATACATTCACTCAGTCAGTCAAGCAAGCCATTGTCACCACTCAATTGTAATTTAAATCAGTGTAAAGGCAAAGATTACTGAAGAAAATACTTGAAGTGGCCAAACGGCAGTCAAGCTCTGCACACAACACAAAAAATGCTTTGGCTATGAAAATGTGCACTTAAGCAACTGTTTTCTCTTTTTTTTCCCTTTTTTTTGTTAGATTATTTTTTTCTCCTCTTAGCGGAGAGTAAAAATTGCATGAGTTTTGAGTTCTTGTCGAGTGGGAGTAGTCCGAAGTCGGTATGATATTGAATGAACGAACACTTAGACGTACAAATGTGCGCAATTATGGTCAATGCTTGTGCTTTTGCCATTGCCATTCAGCATGTCCTTTTCGCAAGAACGAGTAAAGCTGAATTCTTTGCTCAATCAGTGATGCACTTAGTCAGGTGTAATGGCAAATAGTCTCCAAGGAGCTAAAGCTTCTCACAGGTACAAAGAATTTTTGCTTTGAGTGTATGCCAGGGAGGCAAGTGCTTGTTTGCCTTTAATCAAAGGTTAGATCAACCTTTTTTATTTTCTATCTTTTTTCTATTAAAGCTTGGTTATTGAAGTAGAACATTTTGTGGACGCAATTTGGATTGTTATCAATAACTGTTTTTGCTATTTCTAAACCAATAAAAGGCATTGGCTACAAGCTTGTGTAGCAAGCAAGAACAAATCTGTAATATTATACTTCATATGTAACAATGTGAGAAGTTAGTTTCTTAATTAATAAATGGCTTAGAGTCTTCATAATTGACAAAAACAAAAAAAAGGTTAACAAACATCGTTACCTTTTGACAATTTAAAGTGTCCCTGACAACCCCAATTAATACTCGTTTGCTATGCAGCCCCCAAAGTTGGGATTGTCATTATACATAACAACAAACCGCATGAAAAACTACCTTGCCAAACACTTAATGCGTGGCGCCAACGTAATTTTTTAACCCAACCGCAGCCAATCTTTTCAGTCATAAAACCTAATTAACAAGCATTTTGTCACACTTTAGCCACTTAAGCGCATTTTTACTTAACGAACAAGATATAAAAGCGCAAAGTCGTTGACGTGCTTATTAAAAATTCAATTGACAGCATTATGAAACCATGAAGCAGCAAACAATTGCGGACAGACAGAAGGAAGCCCAAAAAGCAAACTAACGAAGTGTCCATTCATTATGCTTGTCCTTCTGCTTACCTCATTTCCATGTCCTCTTTATTAATTGCGTCCGGCATAAAACTGCAAATTATGTCTAAAGAAATGCGCACTTCACAGTGATACGAAAAAAAAAATGTACATGAAATAATCAGTTGAGTGAAGCGCAAATGACAACGGTAAGCGTGCCTATTGTCACGGCGAACAGCGGTAAATGGCAAAAATGTCGTAGCATACTTTGCCGCGCATTGTTAACAACATCATAATGGTGATGAAGTGAGCTGCGCTAATGAAAGCGTTTTTTTGGACATTCTTAACCAAAAACAATAACAAAGACAATGTGTAAATGATGGACGCGTCGTTAATGCTTGTCACATAATCCGCTACAAATTGGTAAAAAAAAAAGTATCATTTTGTACACGTGCATTGTGATAAATGTAAATTTTTCATTAGTCGTCGTTTCGTTTGCGTTTTAATCAGCTTCTTGTGCCGAGTTTTGGTTTCGCGTGCAAATTTCATTTCTTAATTAAAAACGCATGAAGTGTGCTTCAGTTGAATAAAGGCTGAAATACGTCGTACAGTAATTCCAAATAACAGTGCAGATGCTATGAAAATAATGGCAAGGCTTGCATCAAAAGGTGTTTCACATAATTACAGCGGAAAATAATACTTGAGAAAGTTTTTCATTGACTTTGGCGATGTCATGCGAACAGCAGGTGATGGAAAGCCGACGAGCCGCCAACTCGCGCAAGGCTGGCAAGTCTCTCGTGTCAATCTCGCTCAACAAAGATAATACGAAAGCCATGAAATAAGCACAAAAAAAAAAGAAAAAGAAAATAAATAATGCTATTCATAAGATTTTTCTTAAGTTTTTCATTTCTACGAGGCGTATACTTGCACTTGTATGCATCCTACTTAAATCTTTAGGCGCTGGCACTCGCGCGCGCTACAATGAGGGCTGGCGAATGCAAATGCAAAACGCATGAAAGCAAAAACTTCGGCGACAACATTAGTTAGGCAAACAAAAGCGCTTCCTTGAGTGGTTGCGGGCATTGAAGAGCGTATGAAAACTTCTTGGTTTATTTAAATGATGAAAAACTAAGTTTTTGCCTCTATCACTTTTCATTTTTTTTTTATTTTCCTCTCATTCATAGCAAATAGTTTGCATATTTGATTCTATAATAAAATAGAAAAAAACAGGAAAACAAATTCAACAGCAATTTTAATTTAATTTCTTCTTCACTGCTTACGTACAGTTCCGCCAATGCTGCTCATACCACATCAGTTGGTCGGCGCGCCCGAAGGTTTCAATGTGACCATCGAGTGCTTCACGGAGGCGCATCCAACATCGTTGAACTATTGGACACGCGGCGAGGGACCAATCATACACGATTCGCTTAAATACAAGTGCGTAATAACAAATGTCTGAGAATGATTGAGATTCGCAGCGTTGATTGAACTTTGGTCATTCTGCTTTCTTCTTTTTTTGCTTCTTTACAGAGTTGAATCGAGCATCGGCGTGCCGGCATATAAGACACACATGAAGTTGACCATTATCAATGTGAGCAGCGGCGATGATGGCATTTACAAATGTGTGGCCAAAAATCCACGTGGCGAAACGGATGGCATTATCAGATTGTATGGTAAGTTGGTTACAATTATATTACTTTCAAATAGAAATATTGACATCAATTAAAAGTGTTACTAGTTGCAAATTGTTATCTCAACTATGAGTACAATGAAACTTTTTAAGCAATTAAATTATGAGAATCTGTAATAAAATTTCTTATGAACACTTTTACACAAAAAAAAAGGAAAGCCGCATGCAAACGCTTATCCACACACGCCCACGAAATTGCCAAATACAGCAGCAGCAACGCCAACAAAAACAACAAGTAAAACATACAAACAACAACTGCTTGTTGAAAGTTTAATGCAACCGCACTTCAACAGCATTTTGTGGATTTTAATGAAATTCATGAAATTGTTGTCATAAATAATTAAATTGAGCAGCGACAGCAGCCGCAACAACACTGACAAAGCTCAAGGAGTGTGAGCATGTGTGTGTGTGTGTGTGTGTGTGTGAGGTCGTTGTGTGCGTGTTTCCCTGCTCGTAAGAATGAACGCGTACTCAAAGTTGCAAGAATAAACGCCAAAAATGTCAAATAAAACACACACACGAACAAACCGATTGCATGTGTAATCCTTTTCATATTTCTTTCACCACACTGCAACGCGTCGTATGCGTAATATTAAACTTTTCATCTTTCATATGCCATTTGCGGTTATTTGTACACATTCGTGTCGTTTCATGTGTGCATATAAACTTACATGTGTGTATAAATAATTATGAAATTCATTTTTGGCAAGAGCCGCTTGAAAGGTTCAGGCTTTTTGTTCAAACTTTTATCTAAAAAGATTCACTTTCTTAAAAGAGTTTTTCATTTAAAACTGTTAATTTAAGGGAAATCATTTCTTCATTAAATTATATCAAAATTTAAAAAAAGTTATTGCATACTGCAGAGCGCAAGTTAAGCCAAAATCTCATGAGCAACAAATTCCGACTAGGAATGTTTTTAAGCAATGTATTCAACTATTGAATTATTGCATTTACATGTTGTTTTTATTGTTGATGTTGTGAGCAGAAATAGTTAGAGATTTGTTATGAGGTTTGGTATGCAAGTGGTTAAACGGTAAAGTGGTTGTGAAGTCAAAGATTCCCGCAAGCTTAAACAAAAGTAATATGGATGAGTTTTAAATCAAAAACTTAATTTTTCGCTCATTGAACTTTAATCTTTAAATATTTTGTGTTTTCATGTTCATATAAAAATTTAACCAAAATAGCATAAGGAAAGAGAAAACAACACAAAAAAAAAATCACAACACCATCTTAATTAGGAAGTGTTCAACCGCAGTCAGACACTTTAACGAGCGCACACGAGAAATGTCTTTTCTGTGCTAATCCAACTTGACAAATTTACCCATTTTTCTTCGCCTAATAGTGGGCAATGTAAAAGCACACAAAACTCTACACAACCAACACAATAGATCGATAGAAAACAAAAAAAAAGTAAAGCTTAATTGGCGCACATGAAGGACAGCAATTCGCCTAAGGCAGCAGCATAATAGCGCAGACGATATACGTAAGAGTGAAATCACGTCACGTACAAAAGCACGGCTAAAAGGAAATCAAATAAACCAGGTGGCAAAGAAATGGCATCACCCTCTATGAGCAGCTACGCGCACATGTTAGAGCATTGTGTAAAAGCATTGCAACCAAAAATGTTGAACTTAGAAAACCGAAAAAATGCCAAAATACTTTCGTATAACCGACAGAAACTGGCGTGCCTATGGAACACGCTTTGTTTCCCGAGATTCGAGCCAAACTGAAAGTTAATAGCACGTTTGGCAGTTAGGCTGATTACGTGTCTAAGACGAGGCTTCATTTAGACTGATATGCTTAAGTCCAGTAACAGAACTTTTGAGCAATGCAATCGCTGCTGCGTTTTACACAATTAAAGTTCGACCAGTTTCGTCGATGCGTTCAAAAGAACTGCATGGCTTAAGACTTGCAAGTGAGCAGAGCGTTATTTTCGTACGTGTAAGCGCGTTTGGTCACGTGCATTTACACAAACTTCGACTGTGTTGGTTAAACAATGCAGTAATACAATAGAAAATCCTTTGCAGCAATGAATGCCACTCAAGTGAAAAGTTTTAAAACGTAAAAATCCTTGAAATAAAAGTGAAAATTATAACGAAATATTGGCTGCAATACAAATTACTTGCCAAAGCAAACTATTTTTCAAACTTTAAATATAAATTAGCAACAATTAATAAAGCACAATTTGTACATAGCAGAAATGATATTTTTCGCTAATTAGACTAATTTTAGTGATGCTTATTTAAATTACTTTTTCTGTCAATTTGTTACAGCAATGACTTCAGTCAGGCAAAAATTACATACAAAATGCAAAATTGAAATGACATTCACATACAGAAATCTATAAATAATTGCAAAGGTACTCGTTTCCGGTAATCACAACAAAACGCGTGCAATCAATGCACACCTACAAACACACACAAGCACACAGACAGAAATAACGTATACCAAACATTAAGCGCAATTAAAATGCAAAAATAGCGAATTTCAACCGTAAAGCTTTAATTGCGCATTTCAGATATTAAAACAGATACAAATGCGTGTGTGTGTGATTGCATGTGTGGGAATTGCGCGTGTGTTTGCGCGTTTGTATGCAAATAATTGAAACAAAAAGAAAATAGCGTATTGACACATTATGAAAATACAAAATAATTAGCATTTTGCATAATCAAGTCAAGCGTGACATTTCGCAATGCGTAAAATTCGTAAAATTCAAAAAAATGAAATACAAAATAATACCACAAAAAAATGTTAGAATACAATTATAAAAAAAAACAAGTATGACCCACACAAAGCACCAAATGAAGTATGCAAATATTATAAAAACAATTTATATACAATTGAAATACAATTGCAGTGAAGCAGAAATACACGAAATCATTTCACTTTAGGCATTTTATGAGTGGGCGGCATAAATTGCATAATTTTTAAGCGTCAACAAACTTTCGCAGAACTTTAGCCATCAATTAATGTTACAGTGATATTGAATAAATGTATATTTCTTACAGTCTCCTATCCGCCAACAACACCTTATACCGGCCTCTATACAACGGAGTCTCGCTGGGAGAACAATCATTTTGGTTATGGCAATGGTGATTCGACGCGTTCAATTTATGCGCATGATAAAAGTAAGTAATGTTGCGCCCCAGCATGCTAAACTCATTTTTACCAAATTCACACACATTTGCATAGTTAGTAATTTAGCAATAGTCATTCATGCTATCCCCGAGTATCGCAATCATCCACAAAGTACTTCTCTCTGTCTCTCTCTCATGCGCAGATATACGCTATCAATCGAATTTGAATGAAATCGGTTTATCTGAACAAAAATCATTATTAGATAAAACCAACGGTGGCGGCGAACGTCAGGCAAGCGCTGGTGACTATGGCCTCTCAGCCGAAGGTGATGCCGAATCAAGGTCATGTTGGCGTACAAACGCGTGGCAGGCTTGGATGTTACTTTTGCTGTTGTATGTGATTAGGTGTCTGATGGGCTAATAGAATGTACCGGTAGTAGGCAGTAGGGTAATGTATGCACGTAGCTAATAATGAACATTTATTTTTAACTTAAAACAAACCATTACACTATTGTTAAATAATAGTTTAGCGTAAAACACAAGCAACCCTATATTAAATCCGCCCCCAAAAAGTATGCTGCAAACAACTGAAGGACAAGCAAGCATAAGTTTGTTTTATTATTAATAATATTGGAAATCAACATTGGATGTAATATATAAAAAAAGATAATTTGGCGTAAAACGCTCTTATAATAATAAAAAGATAAACCTTATTTGTATATGCATAGACGCCTTAAAGTATGCAAAATTGCAATGCAAAAATGCGATCAAAACATATCGACATAGCGAAGAGCATAAAAAACCATTAACAAAATTCTAATACAACAAAAAAATACAACAAATTATTTCATTGATGTTTGTTATAAAAATTTAAAACAAAAAACTGTTGTTTCTTATAAAAAAAAATAAGCGAAAATTAAAATAAAGTTCAATTAAATACATATTATATATAAACAATTAATAAATTATTTAATTAAAGCTGTAAGTAGTTTAAATGATTATTTAATACTTGTCGAAGGCGCTTCGAATTGTAAATTAAATAAGTGCTTAAAATTATGCCACGTATTTTTTTTTTTATTATTGGGATGACAGTTTATGCTTTCATTTGACTACTCACGTGTCAAAACAGTTGATAGAGGCAAAAAAAAAAATAAATATATAATTAAATGCAAAGCAACACGACATAACAAAGATAAAATTCGGTTATGTCGGGAGATTTATACTCATTACACAATAACTGTAATTTTCGCACATTTCGAATTGCTTCTTCAAATAGCAAATAGAAGCATTCTTAATAATCATCAAATTACATTCAAATCAACGAATATCGATAATTTTGGTGTCTCTTGTGTGTTACAAACTTGAGGGCACTATTGTAAGGCAGTTTGTTGCGTGTAGGGTATAAAACAATGTAACAAAAAATTAATGCAGGGTTCTTCATTAAATATTAAAGTGAATTAAACATAATAAAATAAAAAAAAAAAATAAATGGAATATATATATATATATATATATATACATATAAGAATGTTAAACACAAAAACAGGAATACAGAAAAAAAATACAGAATAAAAAAAAATCAAAGTGAAAATTAAATAAACTTAATTAAATAAAATAAGTAAATTTCGTAAAATATATCAAATATGAAAGCAAGCAGACATGCATAATTATACACACACAACATACCTACTAACACATATACATGCAAATACAATATAACTACACACACGTACATATATACACAAATATATAATATATTATATAGTATATACATAAACTTATGTAACGTGTATTTAAGCATATTAAATAAATGAAAAATTAAATAAATTTCAAACCGCATAAATTTAATACAACATAGCCAAATTATTGTAATTGATTAATAAAAAAAATACGAAAAATTTCTAAAAGATTAATAATACTTTCGGCGCAGACTGAAAACGATTCGAGCTTTCAATGCTTTTCAGAAGAAATTCGAAACCAAAATATGATATTGTTTTAAAGCCCGTTTCGTAGTCATGCTTTATGAAGTATGAGATAAATATACCCCCCGTTGAACCGTTACAATAAAGTTTGAAAAACATTTGGCCATGACCAAAAAATCCATTGATGATGCAACATTTTGCTATTTTGTTTTTGTTATTTTTCATACAACTGATTATGACACGTTGCGATTATTAACAATAATTATTATCACTTTTTTTTGGATTGTTAATTAAATTTGTTCAAAAGCATTGCATTCAATTCAATTAATAAACGAATATCAACGGAATCGCATGGTAAAAAATCAGACCAAAGCTAAATGTCGAATACATTGCAGAAAATTGATATAACAATTCGTTTTGTGTGAAATGCATACATGGTTTTTTGAACTGTTTTTATTAAATGGTAGAATAGCCATGCTGCGCAGCCTGTGTTGCATGCATGAGTGACACATGTTTATGTGCCGCTGGCATTGAAAATGTTGCAATGCGGTTGAATTGTTGAGCGCGAAATGTAAATTCATGTATTTGCAATTGTAACAAAATTTCTCCGCTTGGGTGAAAAACATAAAACAACAAAATTTGTTGCACAAAACAACTAAGAAATTGACGGCATTTGAAGTCATGACTCTAACTTTAGTCGCTGATTGAAATACTGCAACAAAATCAGCGCTAAAAACGGAAATTGAATTGCAACAAACAAAACAATTCTGTTTCTTTTTTTATACAAATAGTCTTAATGAAAAACTACTTTTTGACTTGACAAGATATAAAAAAAAAGCAAAGCAAGAATTTAAGAGAAAATAAGAGAAAACAAATCAGCAAAATCACGCGACACAAGATGTCAATTTCATTACGAAACGAATGCAAAATAGAAAAAAAACCGAGAATCATCTGCATAAAGGGGAAATTATGTAACTTTTCTACTTTTTTGCCGCTGAGTGCAATTGGAAAGAAAAAATTGGAAAAAAAACAAATCCAATTCAAAAAGTTGGCGAAAGTTTGCAGCAAATAAATGCAAAAGAAATGTCGAAGAAAAAAAATAAACCTTGGAAAAATCATGGTTTATGTAGAATGACAAAATGAACTATTCAAAACAATTTCCGCAGCATTTTCTGTTGAATTATGCAAAAAAAATCAACAGCGGAAATTATGAAAATGAATGAATTAATGTTGAAAGGACTCAAGCTTTTTGAAAGGACAAACATAACAAACAATCTAAAACTTATTATTATTTAATTGAAACATTGTATCGGTCATTATGTTTAATAAGCATTTGGACGGCACGTAGATAATTATTTTATAAAATAAGTAGATTAAATAAATGACATAAATGGCACCTAAATAAACTTTGCGAAGAAGATACCAAACCGTAAACAATAAGAAAAACAAAATTCAACCACGACAAACATGCACGAAAGCAATGTCACCTCACCTCCACCTTAGCCTACTCGACGTATTTGTTCATGTCGTTTGTGTAATCTTCACAAACCAACACAGCTTATTCTACTGTCTTGTGAGGCGGACTTCTTATATGCAATTCATAACAAAGGAAATATTTGGTCTAAGGATAACTTGGTAACTCTTCGTTTAACTTATTTTTTTTTACTAACTTACTCTTAGGCACTCCTAATGCATGGCGAAAATATCTGACTGCTGTACAAAGTGTGCCAACGTGCATGCAAAACACACAAACATATGCGTGCCTCAGGAAAAAATGCTTGAAAAGAAGGCAAGAATCTTTGTGGACAAAGTTTTGAAATTCTACGTTTTTTCCCTTTACTCTCTGCATTTCAGTTTATTAAAGGTTCGAGCTAAGGAGAAAAAGTTCAAGAAGTTTGCTTATTCAATTGAGGAATTATTGCATTAGTCAGTTGCATTTGCGTAGAACGAATCAAACAAAGAGTTCGTGTTTGTTTCGAGCTGACTGAGAATAGCTTAGGTGCTTAGAATAGAAGACGTTCCAAGTGAATTTCAATATTCATTTTTACCCAAAAAAATTAAACCGAAGATATATTCAGTCAAATTTCATATTTGACACACAAAACAATACAAATTTAATTAACCTATTTTTTCTCTAGGTACCACCAAATCGACTATAAACTTAGAGTTGACAAAACAAATGCACCGAACAAAATTACAAGCCCAATTACTCGAATTAAGTATTAAATTGGCCGAAGTAAAACTCATTAAAAAACGATTCAAAATGCCACAAAAACATATCATAATGAATTATTTCCAAGTGGAATTTCACACAAACGCAATGAAGAAGACTTCAATAAAACGCTTAAAAGACAATTTGCTGTACAATAAACATAATAACAATCATAATCGATTGGGCAGACAAGTCGCACAGCATAGCTTTTTATTGTCAAGAACATCGATAAAATATTTAAAATGCCAACAAAAGCTAGAAGTGAACATCCAAGGCGCTAAGCAGAAGCAGTCGAGAACTGATTCAACTCATTGTGAGCAGTGAAAAGACACTCGAAGCTGAGCTTGGCAGTTTCTCAGCTGAAATCGAACCGAGACGAACCGAATGTGCGCACAAGACATGAAAATCTCTTCATGTCCTGTTCAGTTCACTTGGATTTCACGCTTCCACTCGTCAGTCAAGTGTCTCACTAACTCACTCGTCTTCGACTTGTTTTGCTTCCTCTTCTACTCGAGTCGACTTTGAAGTGGATTCCAGCATTTGAATTCAATCGCATATCAGCGCAATTGCGGCTTCGCATCAAATCACAACAAGTCGAAACGAAGGCTTTATCCTTTTTGCCTTGCGTTTGCTATAAATGTTTTTTATTGGTTTTTATTTGTGCTGTTCGCTTTCTGTTGGATTTTTATCTGCTTAGACTTATAAGCAGCATGTTTCTGCGTTTGTTTATAGAGGGCTGCTGATAACGACGGTGTGGGATGAGTTCGGTTGCGGCCAAGAAATTGCGTTGAGCCGCTCAAAATCGCGACAAAAAATCAGCAACAAAATGAAAACGAATAAACGGCAGCGCTGAGTTGCCTTCGCGATGGGTTGCCGCAGATAAATATGCAATTTGTGTGAGGAGCGGAGCAGGCAAACATCGACTTTGTTTTAGAGTAAACCGATTTTAATAAGCAATTTTGATAAATGTTGATTTCAATAAATCTTTGCGATTATCTTGAATAAATTCTACAACTACATTTTCGTAGTTGCAATCTTTTCAATATTGCGGAACTTGCGCTAAAAAATTTTATGCAAAAATCTACAAGCTTAATTCAGAAATCAAAGCTTCTCCCTTGAAACTTTGAAAAAAATGTTCTATTCATTTTAGAGCAAAAAGTGAACAAATTTTTAGTTATACAGACTTATCTTTCTCTTTTGGACTGGTTTACTAAGCGTTTCAATAAAATTTATGTGTTTGTCACTCTTTTATGTCTGGTCTAAAGACTTCCATTCCGTTCATCTCATCGACCGTTTTTGTTTACTTTTAATTTTAAGTCGCATAAATTTGTAATTTAAATTTTCATTTCATTTTCAATGGCAAAAATTCGAAATTATTTTCAATGTTTGATTTTGGCATCCAAAAGCACCTTTCGCCCCTCAAATGCGACTCTTCGAGCAATCAATAAAGTATCAAATTACCATTTAATAGGCGGACGCGGCCTAATGAGCTTCAAAACAGCTATGCCGGAAGTTGTCTGTGTGCTTGGGGCGGGAATGCGGAATGCGGTAGGCAATGTTGGTGTCGGTTGCAAAGAGGAAGGAAGTAACGGCAAGTGTCGGAAAACCGCAATAAAACCATAAAGTTAAGTGTTTTACACAATTTGTGTGTGTTTATGTTAATTTGTTGATCATTCGTGGTTTTGTGGTTTCTGCTTGGGATTGATAGCAATGCGGCTTATTTGGCATAATGCAAAGAGATTATGTTGCTTTGAAAAGTTTGTCAAAAACAAAGCAAATTAAAAGCATTTTATGCTAATTTCAAAGGGTCGCTTAAGTTTATCGATTAATAAGAATGCTAATGAATACTTTAATTTAACTATTTCCGATTAAGTCTTTAAAAACTTTGCAATATGTTAAACGGTAAACTAATGTGTTTTTTTTTTTTTCTTTCTTTCACATCTTTGCAACATTTTACGCAAACAAATCTCACATCAAAAGCCACACAATTAACACAATTATCGCTTTTAATGCCAGCAATTTTCTCGCTGTGCACTCATATAAAACTTCCGGCGGCAAACTTTTGCTTGCTACACCACACACACCCACCCACACGCACACATAATGTACCACAGATATGACACACACACACACACACGCTACCTAACCAGATTCTTACATCTGTTTGTGGTTCTTGCTTCCCTGCTTGCTCTCAGCGTAGCGCGTTGACGAAGTGCTGCTGTTCACTTGGCTTGACTTCGCTTGGCTCAGCTTGTGCCAATCCAGTCAGTCCCACTCGTTTGCCAAAAGCACTTGAGCACAGCGGCATTCAATTACACCTGCTTACGAGCATTATATGAATAGTCAGAAATTGTGAGGGATGCGCGCAGGACGCTCTAACTTCGCCAGACAAATGGCAATGTGTGTATGTGTGTGAGTTTTTGTATCTTTGTTAGACACCGTCTGTCTGTGTACAGCAAACGAGATGCCAACAATATTATTACATCTTAATTTTTTTGTTGTTGTTTTTCCTCAGACATATTCGCTTATTTCGGGCGGTAATAAAAAGAAAAAAAAACCAACACACGACATAAGCAATAATAATTACAACAACAATTACAGAGAAAATCTCTGCAGGCTTACATTTCGTTCGCTCCTTGCTGTGCAACTTTTACGGTCGGCATTTTTTGGCAAATGTTTGGCATTTTGCATATGCACAGAAGGGAGGCGCAACAAAGAAAAAACCAAACAAAAAAAATAAAGGGGGCGTGTGAAAAAAACAACAACAACAACATAACAAACTTTTGGGTTATTAAATTTTGCCACCACTCAAAAAAAAAATGCCAACACACACACACACATACACATGTACAAACATTTTCTGCATTTCCGTTGCTACATAAAAAAAATAAATGCAAGAGTGAAATGTAATATGCACGAAAGAGATGCAACACGACGTCATGTTGAGCAGAGCAAGTGCCAAACCGGAAATGCGCGCAAAGTGTTAAAGCATGTTTCATAGTTTATTGTTGTAGTTGTAGTTATATAGAGTTGTTGTTGTTGTTGTTGGTATGTTTTTTGTGCATTGTGCCTCCTCGTCATTCCGTACAGATTTAATTAGTTTTTATTGCCAAAAGTGGCTTGTACTCTACAAGCACTCGCTGCATGCCTGCAGTTGCTCATACTTTTGCGCTTTGTGTTGCATGCCACATGCCACATGGCGCATTTCAGTTTGCTGACGTTGCCTATACAATCGTCTCTTTCTCGCTGACAGACATTTAGTTGTTTAGTTGTTCCGTCAACTGTGCCGCTACGCTTGTTTAATGGTTTTATTTTATGTTTCATTTATTTTTGCTTCACTTTTTTTATTATATAATTCTTTTGGCATTTTGTAGAATTTTGCGTGTTTGCACTAAAAGATATTTGTCAACATCAAAAGACATAAAGTGTTTAAGTTAAATGCATAAATTGTATTTTTTTAAATCATCATTAAATAATAAAATGATTCAATGTCACAATTTTAAAATTGCTGCATAATTTTAATTAGATTTTAAATCGCATATTTTTTGCATCCATTACAATCTTATCAATTTAAATATGTAATTGTATTTTCATAATCAGCTACAATTTTTTTCTATTTTCACTAAATTGTTTTATTGAAAATTCTTGCAGTGATATTTATTTTGAACTTAAGCAAAAACTGTTTTTCAACGCAAATTATAATGTTGGCAAATATTTATGCACAATATGTGAATTTTAGAATCAGCACACAAATTGTTTTTTAATAACTTAACTAAGCTCAAAAACAAGAACATCAACAAGAACATGAGCAACTACTACAACAACAACAAACAACAATTAAAAAGACGTCAACAAATTTTATCATATAACCAAACCAAGTCAAAATACCGAATTTAGGTAACAAGCAAAATTCTCTTTGCCGCTGCCTCTGCTAAGACAAGCCAAGCCAAGCCAAGCACACAGGCACTGATTATGAGTTGAGTTGAGTAGAGTTGAGTAGAGTTTTGAAACTTCAGCAATTTGTGAATTTAGTACCGAAAAGTTTTGTTTGTATTTGTGACGCTTTGCATTTCCTTCCGCATTGTTTGTGTCTGTGGCATTGAAATGATAAACTGCAAAATGGCTTAGACAAATATTGCCAAAATAATTTTGTGGTTTTGCGGTTCTACGCTGTACGATAATAATTTATGCATTTGTGCTATGACAAATTATGAAATGAGTTGTTAATGATGTTGTTGAGGTCGAGGCGAAGTTAAGTTGTTGTACATACATATAGGTACGTTTTGTAGCATGTCGAAAATGACAGCTGGAAGTACATTATTGCATACTTAAAGGCTTTAAAGAACTTATTGGATTAAATAAAAACAAATTGATTGGTTAATTGTAATTTTGAGTAAACAGCATTGCAAATGTGCTCGTCATAGTTAAACACGATCATGGCTTGTCAGGCTTGTGCTACAAGAAGCATAAAGATTCTAATTTTCATTTTTCGCATATCTTCAATATTATTCGACTGCTCAGAGTTTTTGCAACCTACTTGCAAACTTTTTCAAATCAAGTGCCAACAAGCGTAAACACAATCTTTCAAAGTGTATATCAAAGTGATAATCACATACCAGAAATCACACCACAAAACCTGATGAAAACTGAAACTCGACGCCGAAAAGTATGCAATGCCAAAGCAATAAATCTACAAAGTTCGTGCGGCTATAACATTGCAAAAGCCAGCAAAACGAAAAAGAATGCCAAAAATATAGAGCGAAAATGTATTAAGCAAAGATTCGAGAAAATAAAAATTCGTTTTTTTTTGTTTTTTGCTTATATAAAATTCAGTTTGGAAATGCAAATAAAGTCAAAATCATTATCTGAGCGTGGGAATCTGGTTTATTGCAACTCCTTTGCCGCTCTTGGCTTGCCGCTGACAAAACTAACATTTTTCAAAATGCAGCCAAGAAGCGAAGAAGACGCAATGCCAAGTAAAACTACACTTAAAAAAAAGAAAATAAAGTTTTGCTTTGCCTTGTTGAAATGCAAAACTTAACATAGCAACACACACACACACACAAAAGCTCAGCAAGGTATAAAAGGAAAACGACGACTCGATAAGCAACAGGAGTGCATGAGTATGTGTGTGTGAAGTGTGAGCGGTTAGCACATTTGTTCAAATGCAACACCCTGAAAGTCATGGCGTCGGTTTTGACTTGCACTATGTGCGAACAATGAAGGAGCGAAAGCCACCTGTGCGCCAAAGAATACAATGGCGCTGCTTGCATTAAATAACGGAAATGAAAACAAAAGACACAACTTCCGGTATGCGGCGGCAAGTGCGAAACGGAAGTAGCGAAGAATCTGGTTAGAAAAGTGCCGTTACAGGCAAGACGCAATTGCATTCCCAGTGAAAGTGGCAATGTGGCTTTTTTGCTTGTGTTGTTTTTTTTTTTGTATTCGTATTTGCACTTGTTTGTGTACGCCAACGTTGATTTGTAGGTGTTCCTCTTGTTATTTTAGCACTTGTCCTCGTTGCATGCCAAGTGGGTATTTGTGTTTATGTACCTAAGAGTGTATGAGTGTGTGTGTGTGTATAGTTACTGCCATAAATAATTTGCACGCTGAACTAAACGAATCCACTTCACGAGTCTTGCCATTTGCACGCCTTATAGCAGACGTTGTTTTTCTTATTTTGTTTTTATTTTGTTTTTGAATTACATTTTTTTATTTTAGTTTTTTTTTTGTTTTTTTTTCTTGTTATTATATTTTCCATTATAGCTCAAGTGCAAGGACACGCCAAGCCAAGACCGCACAGTGTTGTGTTTTAATGCCATTTTATAGTTTGGAACTTCTACAAGTGTCGCTTGGCTTGACTGCTGGCATGGCGTCGACGAAGGGGCGCATGTTAGTGCGGCGAGCGGTTATATCCGAGCAAATGTCACTTTGATAGTTTTATGTTTGCTTGTTGCAACTACAGAAAAAGTGCTAAATAATGCAAAACAACAAGTACAACGGTCGTTTATGTATCTGCATGAGTAAGAGACTCGTGTTGAAACAAGCAAACCGCTTTGCTTAATAAAAATAAGATTTATACGCTTTTGCATTAATAAGCAAGTTTTTTAACCAAAGCGCTCAATTTTAAATGTATTTATTAAAAACAGCCGCCAACTTTAATGATAAAATCGAAGTACATTAACGACATTTCTATATGCTAATTGAGCCTTAGCTTGTTTGCTCTAAGACAACATTTTGCGAAACTTTGCTGTCTTCATAAACCAAATGAAACACATCAAAGGTTAAAGTATAAAGTTGCCAACTTCACGTGACTGTCGCGACAGAATTATGGCACAAGAAAGTACTTCCTATTTCTGCTATTTCGCTGCCTGATTCTACAAACCGCCAAGTTCATGCCTAAGAAACGCGCACTCCGCCAAAAATTTGTATTTATGAAGACACTAAATTGCCAACAGATACAAAATGGTGATGCCAAAGTGGACCAAGTCCTAAAACACAACAAAACCAACAAAAAAATAATAATAAAAAATTGAAGTTTGGTTTTTTTTTTGTGCAAAACTTTCATTTTGCTGAACTTTTTGTTGCTTATGTTTTTTAGCCTTTCGCGGCGCAGTTAGCAAAATGTTCTTATTTGTCTGCATCTTTTTTGTCCTGCATTCTGTTAACGCTTGTTTACTATTTTATTGTCAAGCAGTTTTGTTTCCTTTTTCGGTTTTTTTTGTTTTGTTTTTTTTTTTCGTTTGTTTTGTTGTTACGTCAAGCGGTCCTTCCGCAAGTCGTTTCGCCAAATAAGGAAAAAAAAACTTAGCGTTAAATTACTTGAAGTTCTCGAGGGCATAAAACCGAAAATGGAAATTTATGTCCCAATTGCATTTGGCCAAGAGGACTACAAAAAAAAACACACGCGCACACACACACACACACAGCTGCGGTAAAACGAGCTCTTCTTTTTTTAAGACGGTTTTTGCTTGAGGAAGTTTTCTGTGTGGTCGTTGTAGATTATGACTTCTTAAGCACTCCTCGGCTTAGACAGGGTTGAGTGCGTTAATATTAAAGGTTTAAGCACTTGGGCGCTTTAGTATGTTAATATGTTTTGAATACTCATATAACGATTCCTTGCTAGTAATGAAAAATGGAAATGAGTAGCAAAACAAATTAACATAAACACACACAAATTGTGTAAAACACTTAAATTCCTTTCATACCCAACACCAACACTGTCATCCGCATCCGCACACATACCTCCCCAAGCACACAGACAACTTCCGGCAGAGCTGTTTTGAAGCTCATTAGGCTGCGGCCGCCTATTAAATGGTAATTTGATACTTTATTGACTGCTCGAAGAGACGCATTTGTAAGGCGAAAGGTGCTTCTGGAGACCAAAATCAAACATTGAAAATAATTTCGAATTTTTGCCATTGAAAATTAAACGAAAATTCAAATTACAAATTTATGCGTCTTAAAATTAAAAGCAAATAAAAAACGGTCGATGTGTTGAACGCGGCATGGAAGACATTGGACCAGACACACAATTTATCACGTGGCTAAGTCCAGGTCGCGACGCCTAATCGGCTGTCAGAGTAAAGCCGCAAGAAATAAGTTTTGTTGGTAATGCTAAGCAATATTTTAGATAAGCAAGGACGGGCAACGAATAAATAGCAACGAGAGACTGAAGTTTTATTAAATGTAACAAAGTCGCTCACAGTGGTGACCTCTGCTATTGTACCTTCAATTTAAGCCAAATGTGCACCGAAATTTAATGGAATTTCATCATGTTCTTTTTCTGTTTCGATTTACAAATGTTGTGGTTAATAATCTTCTGCTTTAAATAAGAATTTAACAAAGGCAAAAAGAAACGAAAAATAAAAATACTTTTTATGCCTTCAGGGAAAACTTTGATTTCTGATTGAAGAATGCAAATTTCGCAAAATTTTGCATAAATTTTACTTTAACATAGTAGAATCAAAAGATAAAACCACAAATTGACAACTTTTTCCGTTGCTGAATGAGAAACCAAATTTATTTATAAAGTGAACTACTCGAATTCATTGAGGATAATCGTGAAGATTCATTGAAATCAACATTTATCAAAATTGCTTATTAAAATCGGTTTACTCTAAAACAAAGTCGATGTTTGCCTGCCCCGCTCCCTACACAAATTGCATATTTATCTGCGGCAACCCATCGCGAAGGCAACTCAGCGCTACCGTTTATTCGTTTTCATTTTGTTCCTGATTTTTTGTCGCGATTTTGAGCGGCTCAACGCAATTTCTTGGCCGCAACCGAACTCATCCCACACCGTCGTTATCAGCAGCCCTCTATAAACAAACGCAGAAACATGCTGCTTACAAGTCTAAGCAGATAAAAATCCAACAGAAAGCGAACAGCACAAATAAAAACCAATAAAAAACATTTATAGCAAACGCAAGGCAAAAAGGATAAAGCCTTCGTTTCGAATTGTTGTGATTTGATGCGAAGCCGCAATTGCGCTGATATGCGATTGAATTCAAATGCTGGAATCCACTTCAAAGTCGACTCGAGTAGAAGAGGAAGCAAAACAAGGCGAAGACGAGTGAGTTAGTGAGACACTTGACTGACGAGTGGAAGCGTGAAATCCAAGTGAACTGAACAGGACATGAAGAGATTTTCATGTCTTGTGCGCACATTCGGTTCGTCTCGGTTCGATTTCAGCTGAGAAACAGCCAAGCTCAGCTTCGAGTGTCTTTTCTCTGCTCACAATGAGTTGAATCAGTCCTCGACTGCTTCTGCTTAGCGCCTTGGATGTTCACTTCTAGCTTTTGTTGGCATTTTAAATATTTTATCGATGTTCTTGACAATAAAAAGCTATGCTGTGCGACTTGTCTGCCCAATCGATTATGATTGTTATTATGTTTATTGTTCAGCAAATTGTCTTTTAAGCGTTTTATTGAAGTCTTTTCATTGCGTTTGTGTGAAATTCCATTTGGAAATAATTCATTATGATTGGTTTTTGTGGCATTTTGAATTGTTTTTTAATGAGCTTCAAGTCAACAAAAGTACTAATAAAATTGGAGCAATTATGCTTGAAATAAATACTGATTAGCCATTTGATTTCAGTTTGATTACTTTAACTGCATGTGCAAAAGTTAATTCAAACTTCTGTTTTGTGTGAATAAGTTCGATGTGTCACGAGCATTGCTTACATTTCTTCTGTTTTCTTAAACATTCTTATGTCTTGAGAAAATTGAATATATAAATTTATGCGAAATACATTCCAGAAACTCACTAACCCTTTTTTCAATTCGTTCCATAAATGATAAGTGCAAGTGACTAATGCAATGATTCCTCCATTGAATAAACAGACTTCTTGAACTTTTTCTCCTTAGCTCGAACCTTTAATAAACTGAAATGCAGCAAGTAAAGAAAAAAAAGAAGAATTTCAAAACTTTGTCCACAAATATTTTTACTTTCTTAAGAAACATTTTTTTTATCTTAAGGCACATGCCTTTATGCTTCAAAGCGCGTTGGCCCACTTTGTGCAGGACGCAAACATGTTTGTCGAACAATGTGCGCGCCTAAAAGTATGTAAATAAAAAAGTAAGTTGGGCAAAGGGTTACCAAGTTGTGCTTAGACCAAATATTTTCTTTGTTATGAATGGCGGCGTATAAGAAGCCCTTCGCATAAGACAGCGCTGCGTTGTCTTTCGAATATTAAACAAATACCAAGTGAATGCTTACTAACCGGTATGGTGTAGGTGAGATGTCTTTTGTGCATGTTTGTCGCGCTTGAACTTTTTCTCATTCTTTTCGCTTTTTTATCAACTTTTCAGAGCTTTTTGTTGTCAAATTCCATGCATTTCTATTCTCTTCTATTTAATTCACATATGTATATGAAATGCCACGGACTTTTCTTATTTTGGCAGCAATTCGAATTGTTCGTTTGTTGGTTTGGTATGCGAAAATTGTTATTCTTCTTAGAAATTCCATATGGAGAATCTTATTTTAGCATTCGACTATTTCGGCGTTCTTAGCATTGTCTAACGAACGATTTGTTTGAAAGAATATCTAAAGAACGAAAGTATGATAATCACCAGCTTAAGACTTTGGTTAGATTGAAGGCAATTTATTTCAAGTTTTGCTTCAAATTTATTTAACGTTTAATAAGCATTAAGGACTTAAATGAACTGCCAAGTGAAGGCATCTATCTCAACTGTCTCTCAATAAACGCATATCTGCTAATAATAATAAAATACTTGTCGAGCGCGTGCCTTTCGCTTTGCGAGCTAAATAACTTAAATTTTGTGCCCAAAATATATGTACGGAAAAGGAAAACACAAATAAAATATAAATCGATCGCAATTCTATACAGCAAGCCAGAAACAAACGAAAAAAAAAACACACACACTCACACAAAAAGAGAAATAAACATATCTCAACAAGAATAAAAGCAGACAGGCGCACGTTTTGCTATCTACGAGATAAAACTGCTCGCGGCAAACGAATGGCACTGAATCGGGCGGAACGAGCGGAACGACAATTTACAATAAATGGAGTTAAAAGTTACAATTCAAACGA
The DNA here is from genome assembly GCA_037044515.1 of Phortica magna. Classification (NCBI taxonomy): domain Eukaryota; kingdom Metazoa; phylum Arthropoda; class Insecta; order Diptera; family Drosophilidae; genus Phortica; species Phortica magna. The sequence continues at coordinate 530,132 of JBAMBP010001063.1, read as the reverse complement.
TGTCAAACAGCAATTGAAGGCATGAGCAAACGCATGAAGAGGCACATGAGTGTTGCGAAAAAATAAAAAAAAAAATACCAAAAAAGGAAAAGAAAATATAGAAAATCACGCATGCGATATTTTGTGACTTTAACGTGCGATAAGCCTACGCAATTTAATAGCAAAAAAATAACAATAAAATACAGGAAGCTAAGGAGCAAAAACAAGGGGAGGTGTCTGGCTGACAAAATGAATGTAGTCGCCTTTAGGGCGCGAACACGACACAAGGACATGCACAAGGACAAGAGCCAAATATATATTGTTTGAGCGCGAAAAGAGGATGCCAAAAACGCGTACAAAAAGTGTGGCATCGTGTATAGCATATGTAAATATTTACGTAAGTAGGCGACGCACTAATGTGGCTATAATAGCTTTCGATTATTGGTAGAACAACACTGCGCAAAGTGACACTGTTGACGGAGAATTATGAGGGTGTGAATACTTCCATTTAAATTTTAAAGTGTAAACGACATAAAATTGTTAAATCTTACTGAAAATTTTGCCACTCAAAAAGAGAAAATTTCTTTTCAGTCGATAATCGATTATTATTTCAATATGTCAATAGCATGAGCATGTGTAACTTTTACTATCAAATTTATTAAAAACTTAAGACTTTGTTCAATTAATGTTTATAGCAAGCGCTCAAATAAATCAAAAAGAAAGCTCAGAGGACATTGCGATATGCAAGAGGAAGCTTGCACAACAAATCACAGCAGCGTTAGCAGCATGAATGCTTGCCAATGCCGCCACTCAAAGCAATTTCAATTAATAATCTAATCAGCAAATACGCGTTGTGCCTTGACCGTTGAGACCGACGGTGTGGTCCATAATAAGCGCCCTAGCCGCACCTGCACTGGTGTACTTACGCAATTGCCGTCAAATGCTGAAATCATGTGAAAAGCGTGAAAGCGTACGACTGTCGAATAGCCAGTCAGACAGTCAGACTGTCGGACAGACAAGCAAAGCAGTCAAAGAACCTCTAAGGCACGCTTGACGCGCAAAATTGAAATCAACAAATTCCCAAAGCTGTGCACAAAAGTAACCAGGTCATTATGGTCAACAGAAATAAAAGAAATTATTTATGATGCTGGCAACATGATGGCAGCCAAAAAGTCAATGAATATGAAACTGGGCGCTAGTTGATTTCATTTAAATTTTGCAAAAATGGAAAATTTTGGCCAACGAAGGCGTGACAGCAACCAAAATGTTATTATTTTGTAATTAAGTGCTCGTCACAAGACACAAGTCGGTGGCACGGGCGATGAGTGCCAAAGTTGAGCTTTCATTTGCGCTTCGATGACCTAAGACGAATTTGGGGCACGCGAAGTTGAGACAGACGCATTTGAATGAATGCATAAGAAAAGTAGTGGCAAGAAGTTGTCAGCGAATTAAAGAAAGACAGACAGACAGTTAGAAGGGCCAAAGGAGAAGTCGTCAGTCAGTGAATGAAACTGAAATTGTGTTGATTCAATTTGAGAAGTGTTCTATACTGCAGAGAGAAAACCTCGTCGTCGTCGGCGAGCACCGTTAAGAAACGCGTTCGTCATGACTGCGCGCAACAACTCAACTTGAAGACTTGTCGTCGTACGAAATAAGCTGTATACTATATAGCATGACAGGCGTGTAGTCGCGGTAGCATTAAGTTGATGACAAACCATTCAACTTAGTTTTAGTAGCCATAGTTGTAGTCAAGTGTATGGCACTTGTTATTAGAGTTGCTTGGTCTCGCATTCAGTCATTCTAACAAGTCGACAAAAACTCATTTAGCCTCTTGGCCAAATAAATATGCAAGTGTTGTGTAGTTGTGGTTGTGCTCGGGCTTGTGCTTGTGTTTGTATATTTGTGCTTGTGTTTGGCGTTATGCAAAGCAGTCGTTGACGTTGTCTCGTCGTGTTGTTTTTCTTGCTTGTTTTGCTTTTTAAGTTTTGTATATCTTTAAAGAGCAAAAAGCACTCAGTTGAATTGCGGAATTACTTTTATAAGAAAACAAGGCCGCTAAAAATAGAAAACAATAATAGCAAAAGACTTCTTGCAAGTAAATACTAAATAACCAAGCCATATAAATCATTGATTCTTGCATAGTTTCAACTTGTTCGGTCAAACCATACAAAAAATGTTATAACAAAGAATTGCCAAGGCATATATAAACATAGATTCAAACTAATATGCTTACAGTGCAAACATTGCAACGCCAAAAAAAAATGCAATTTCAGCTTAAGCCCACTCATCACACACTTCATAAACTCGATGATCATAATTTCATGGTATACCATTTTCAAGTCATAAAATTGCCGCACAATGCCAAAGTGAAAAGTCGGCGAAAAAAAAACAATTTATTGTTGGCATTAGAGTGTATAGCAACAAAAAGAAGAAGAAGTAGTAGTAGTAGAATAACAGTAACTAGCAACAATAGCAAACAATGCTGATAATTTAGTTGCCACTATTTTCCAGCTAACAGCCAACAGCGCAAAAACCCATTTTGTGGCCATTGCGGGCCCTGGCCATGGCCGACTGTGCAAAATTCCACTGGTTAGCCACAAAATTGTTAACTTGAACGTTTAAATTATGCAAGCTTTGTTTATGACTGTGTGTGTGTGTGTGTGCTAAAGTGAGTGTGTTTACGCTAGGCCAAAGTATGTGGTAGCGGCTTGCATGCAAAATATTCATGTTGCAATCGTGTCTGTCTCTGTTTGTGCAACGCATTAAAAAAGTTCATGCAAAATTAAATTAAGTACGCCAAGGATTAAATACGTATACTTATAAAAATAATATATATGGTTTTATTTTATAGAAAATAAAAACTAAATGCAACTTTAATTTTCTTTAAAATATATTAAAAATCATTGTTACGTTGACTACTTTCACTCGACTGCGCCAAAGTAAAGGTTATGAACAATCATTCATTCATATCATTCGCTCCGTCATTCATTCAGCAATTCGCACACACATACAAACACAAACACAAACAGATATACACTCATTCGCTCAGTCATGTGCATGACCGTCAGTCGTCGCGGCTTTAAAATTTATGAAAATGATTTAATGCAATCCTCCAAGCCAACTTGCCATTTCAGCCTGCTCCATCTCTCTGAGTATAGCAAACACTCAAAGGTTACCATTCACCGGGTCGGTTATGGATGACTCGTTGTTTGTTCACTTTGCGCTCGCTGACTAGCGTATCCTTTTCAGGCGTCTCATCTCGCATCTCAACGCATCTGTTCGCCAACCAGCATTACTATATTGCCGCTGTTTACACACGTCTGTTTGTCTACAGTCGCTCTGCTCCCAACACCAACTCACTGGTTCCCTTTGCTGGCACGCATCTTCAGTCAGCGCCGTGCACTGAGCTGTATTCGATTTTGCTACGCTTTGGTTTTGAATTCGTTTGTGTTTTTTGCCTTGTCTTGCATCTCTTGCTATGCTCTTCTTTATCTTCTCTACTGTTTCTTATTGTTTTTTGGTCGCTTCGTGTTTTACAGAATAAATTACTTTTAATTTATTTATTTGCACAGGATATGTTGCAATGTTGCCTTTTGCGTACCTTATGAAAATTCATTCGAGTTTTTATAAGTTTTCTTTGATAGTTGTAAACAACTTACTTTTTTTTTTGGGCATCTTTACTTTGTTTAAACTAACTAGTGGCTTACGTAATGAACAATTTTCTCGAAACCATGTTACATTATACGTTAATATGAGCATAGACAAAGAAATCTCCAACGGCTTAAAATACGGCAACAAATTTGTACACAAGTCGATCAAAATCTCTGCTAAATCCTCAAATTTCACGGTTGTGTGCGCCACTAAGCCGCAGCAGCACCAAATCACTGGTCGTCACTTGCTCCAATGGCTTAATTAAAGGCCTTAACCGAGCTCGTTGCTGTCAACAACGTCTTGATGATACCACGTATTGATACAGCATACTTTAAAGCACTGCAATTGGCGCACAAACAAAAATGTACAGAAAGAAAAAAAAGGTATAGGTAAAGTGAAGCAAGAAATCAACGTAATGATTTCTATCTTCTTTTTTTTTCCGATCCTATTTGGCGCGCGCACTCAATCGATAATCGCTTAATTGGCCACAAGAAATCCGTGATGATGATGAAGATAAAGTGAGGTTAAGGCATGTCGTACTGAAGCACAAAAAAAACGAAAAACAAGAAATACTGCAAAAATGATGTGAGTCTTTTGCGCTCAGAAATGAAAGTCACGTGCTGCAACAGCAACGAAGCGTGTAAATCTGAAGCGACCATGGAAGTTACAAAAGGGAGTTATGCGCATAGCAGCAAAGTTTAAAGTTGTAAAAGAACGTATACATGGAATTGAAAACAACCGAAAATAAAAATGTATTTTGTGTGGTTTTATATAAAATAAATTATGGCTATAAGCGCACAGCTTTTTATAGCTTTCTTTTAATGAATAATGTGAAAACTATAAAGAAAAACAATTTTTTAAAAACACATTTCAATTGATATCACTTACTCTGCATTTTTTCAATATTTGCCGTTAATTACGACAACAACAAACCCAACACTGTGGGTATCAAACAAGCAATGAGCGATGAGGCATGCGGGTACGGCACGGCAGTAAAGAGGTTATTCTATTTCGTTGGATTTTTTTGATATTTCAGCAGTTTCTCGCCATAGTCAGATTACTTTGAATTTCAGTTTTTTTTTTTTTTTCAACACATATTTTTTTCTTTCAGTTTTTAAGCTATTAGAACAAAGCGCAATGCAGTAACTTTTATGACTCGCACGTGCATGTGTCAACACTGACGAAAAGCGTAAACGCTACCAACCAAAATTGGTTATATGTATCATGTTTGAGCATGTCCGAACATCAAAAAGACAAAAATGAAAATAAAAAAAAACATAGTGCGCCGCAAAAAAAAACGTAATGATGTCGTACGTGTCAACATCACGGCAAGCAGCATGGCCGCTGTCAACATAAATGTCAGTGTGGCCAAAAGAATATTTGTTTCTCTCCTTCTCTTGCTTTTTTAAGCAAATCGAAAAGCAGCAGTGGGACATTATTAGTGTGCCGATTTAGGCGAAGTAAACAAGTTTTTACCAAAAAATTTTTTTTGTGTTTTTTTTCTTTTTCGTAACTAAAACTTTTAGTAGGGAAAGGTAAACACTTGATACGCTTACACAGTTTTCGATTTATTTCCAGCGTGAACTTTTGCGATCCGTTTTAACGTACTATTTGTAAGCCCAAGCAAAGAACCACGCTGAAAAAGTAGTGAAGATACTGCAGCTTACAGTAAAAATTTGCTAAAAATTCATATTTTCGAGAAAGCCACAAAACCTACAAAAACTGACTGAGGAAAAAGTGCGAAGCACTGAAAACAAAAAATGCAAGTTTACGTTATCTGAAATGCCAGGAAGCTGCCCCATGCCGATTCAAGCAGATTACGCGAAATGCGCGCATGCGAAACTAATAGGCACATTCGTTGCGTATACGACATGTTTTTGTTATTTTCAATTCCTTGCAATGTGAAAGCCCACAAGCATCAAATGAAATCACTATTTTTACTATAAAGTTCTTTAAATCAATAATATTTAAAAAATGTTTATTTACTCTGAAAAATTCAGCAAATTTCTCAACAAAATATTTTATAAAAATACCAGAATGTGTTGATCCAACAGCAATATTTTTTTTGCTGTAAGCTGTAAGCTAGACTTTGACAGTAATAAGCAGAATGTTGTTAGAGAAGTGAATGCCGTTACTGAAACATAGAGTCTGGCAGAGCAAAAACGAATCAGACAGATAGAGTTCAAGTAAAAACGACATGACATGCCGAAATTGTATTGAGTGTTTTATTGTTGTTGCTTTTTCCTATATTTTGGCTTGAGTGTGATAATGCAGTACGAAAACGACGGTATTGAACTTTTAGAAATGCTGCAAAGTTTACACTTATTTCTGCTTAAAGTAGTTCAATAAAGTAGTTTAGAAAAATTGTGTTTAAGTTTTATTTGTATATCTTTTTATAGTAATTAATAGAAAAAATTAATTCAATTTCCTTGGGAGTCTTTAACACCTTCACAACTTCAAATTGTAGTGTACACATGCTTCAATGAGCAGAGGAAGCCATAATTGTTGTATACTTATTTAATTATTGCCTTCATAATTCACTTAATAAGTAAACAAACGCACGCCTACCACAACACATAAACACATTCTAGAAGAACTAATCAAATCTATTAGAAACATTCATAAATACATCTTAAAGCTAAATTTCCCACGCAACAAATATGCTTAGCGGCTTTCAAAACATTTATCACAATTATGTGGGCGACACGCACACACACACATACACACAAGCAGACATAAGTATATAACATAAACAACAACGCCACACAGGCAAAAAAAGACGCATATAAATGTGAATAAAGAAAACAACACCAAAAACTATTAACACAAACTGACTTATTATGATGGACAACAAAAGAGGCAAAGAGGTGAGACGAAACCGCAGCTACAAAGCACAAATAAGCTCCCCTTGCCTAACACAGCGAATATACAAGCAGAAGCATATGTTTGAGCATTTTTCGGACAAGCAAGCGGAAATATAACAAAACAAAACCGGAAGCCACAAACGCACACAAATACACATGCATAGTGCGGATAAACAAAATGTGCATGTATGTGTGTGTGTGTGTGTGTGTGTGTGTGTGTGTGTGTGTGTGTGTGTGTGTGTGTGTGTGTGTGTGTGTGTGTGTGTGTGTGTGTGTGAGCAGACAGAACTTGATGGACATTCAAGCACAAAAGCTTGTACGTGACTATGTGATTTTATTAGCGTTGAAAATACCACACGTACGCCAGAAAGGATTTCTTATGCTTAGCTTCGTACTTTTCTTATTTTTGTTGGTTTTTTTTTTTTGGTTGGGAATATGAAGTTCATGAGGAAGTTTGTGGTAAGCAGAAACCGCGCATTAACACTCAACAACAAAGATGAAGCGCATTGCTGGTTGAGTGGAGTGAAAGGCGAGCATATATGTCTGTGTGTATCTGTGCGTGTCTGTGTGTGCTGCGGTAGGATAACGCTTTTATTGCTGTGTTAGTGAAAAAAAGGATTCAACTTGATTGCTCCCCAAAGGCAGAACACAAGTAGCAACGTTTGGTTGACATTGAGGGGAACATGACTTGGCATGCTAGTTAAAATGTTAGGGCGTTGATTTTGGCTAACTTGAACTAAGTTGAGCTTGAGTTTGTATTTGTGTGCAAAACTTATGGCTGTCATGTTTGACTTAATTGGCTGTTGGCTTGGCACTATTGAGTGTAGTAATTAAAGCGAGAAAATTGTTTAAAACGTTTTTTGGTAATATTTATTTAATTTTTCATTCTTTGTAAGATTATTTTATTTGTTTGTGAGTGTGTGTGTGTATAAGCATAAATGAATTATATATATATATATATGAAAATTAAAAAAGAATTTCTTCTTCATTGGCTATGCAAATCCTTTTGGGATCAAAAGCAAAGCAAAATAAAAGCCACTAAATTGGTTATGCAAACCGAATAAAAATAGCAACAGAAAGTACGGCAAAAATAGAAATAATCTCATTTGCAACCAACAGAAGAAAAACTACAACATAGCTACGGCAACAATTTCATATAGATTTCTTTTGAAGCGAAGCCAAAGCCAAAAACCAAAATGCAAACCGACTTGCGCCTTGAAGTATGCAACATGGAGTAATTTAATGTACGGTAGCAGCCGCTGAATGTAGTATTAAAGCTATTGGAATTGTTGCAAAACCACACACACACACCAACTCACCAACTCACACACACAAAATAACAAAACAGAAAAACTGAAAAAATATGAAGGCAAAGCAAAGAATGTTAAAAATTGGCAAGAAATTGAAAGACGCGCACGTTTGGCGTGAGCAATGCGGCTTGGTTGCCTGCCGGTCTGTCTGTCCGTCTGTCTGTCCGTCCGTTGCCTGCTTGCCGGCTTGTCTGCCTTCGGAGCCAGTCAAAGTGCCCAACTTCCACCGCCAACCATGCGCTAGAATTTTACTAAGTAACATTTCGCGTTTAGCCTGAAGCGCGATTTTTGGAAGACAGTAAGAAAGGCAAAGAAAAAGCATTGTAAGCCTTCTTTCACAACTCTCTTGCGTTTTTTTTTTTTGTTTTTTTCATTTTTTCTTAGAGTTGTTAAATGTTTGCGTTGCTGTTTGGTGCGAAAAAGAGTTGGCATTCATGGATTAAGCGTCTGCTGGAGGCCATGGAATTCTGACAAACGAAAAAATTTCGTTTGTTTCTTAAACTTTATGCTTTGTGTCCTTGAGCTTGAGCTCGTTTCATGTTCAGTTACAACAAGATGATTATTAACCCAAAAGGGTTTTTTAAGTGCAAGTGCGTAAATAACGTCAAATGAATTTTTAGACCAAACGAATCAAAGCTTTGCTTAGCACATCAAATACAACAGCAAACCACACTAAATCCCTTTGCTGGCATTAGTAGCATTGCTCGAACTTAAATTGGAATCTTCCGCAAGCCCATGGGAAATAAAAAGTGCTGAGTTCTGAGTAATTTCCGCAATAACCATAAGACATATTTTATATAAGTAGTGCACTTTGTGTACATAGAAAATAGTGGTTAAAAAAAAACACACTGTTGAGAGCACGACAAACTGTGAACTGTTGGCAAACAGCGAACGTGCGCTCAATCAAGCGCTCAAAGCAAACAAATGCACGGAATAGACAAGTAAGTATCTTTGTATCTACATATCGCTGTCAAAAAATACAACAAGAACAAAAATACTATAAAAAAGTCAACAAGGGAAATTTACAAGTCAAGGCAAAAGCAGCAAAAACAAAGCTGCAGACGAAATATTCGCAATGTATGACAATCTAGGCAAACCAATAATAACAAAAAAATAAGAAAAAAAAAATTCAAATAGCAAAGAAAAATAAACAAAAATGTGTAGCAAGACAACATAAGTACTGACTTTCGTTTGCTGGTAATGTTTCTGCATGACAAAAAATTAGAATTTTTGCGTATAGAATTTAGTAAAAGGAACATGTTTGACTGCTTGCATGCAATATGACAGTACCAACAATCTATGCAATTTTCCAAACATTGCAGCAAACGTGAAAAGTAGACCCGCAGGACAAAGTGTCAGTCTTCGTAGTTATTGGCTGTAGTCGTAAAATAGATAAGTGGGAATGATGCTGCACCGCCAAAGTCAGTCGTGTGTGTGTGCGCATGTTGTTATGCATGAATGACTTATTTTTTGATACACTTGCATCATCATTTCGCTATCTCACTTACTCACACATTCGCTTTGAAAACAACTTGGCCCTTGTTATAAACATGATTTCCAAAATTACTTTTCAGTTGGCTCGTTTCGTCTCGTCTGCGACAATGATGATAATGATGATGATGATGATGATGACGACGATGACGATGAAGACGACTACAACTGCAACTACAACTACTTGCTGCAGCATCGTCTTGATCGTCGACTTGTCCTTTGACGTAGCACTGTCGGCAATTGCCTTTTGTACATTTTCTATGAAGTTGTGCTACTGTTGCTTCGCCCTTCTCCCTTGGTACGTCATAACATCATCATCAGCCGTTGCCGTTGCCGTTGTCGTTGTATTCAAACTTTTGCGCCATGTTAATGCTACTTGGCTTTTGCGTAAATTGAGTTACTATCTGCATTTGTGTTGACGTGATATGTGAACTTTTTAAACAAGTTTCTATATTCTGTTATAGTTTTCTTAAGGTCCTGCTGTGCGTCATCAACTGGCAAGTGCATTGAGCGCTTTGTGTTGGTCTTCAGACTTGTGCAACACAGACTTTGCTTGTTAGTTGACAGTGCTGCAGATTAAACCTTTATAGGTGTGAACTTCAGGTGTGCTAAAGCAATCATATTAGCAACTTTTGCTATGGTAATACATTAACGTTTAATTAAAAAATACAATGCCTCAAAAATATAACTTGAAATTAATAACTTAAAATAAATCTTAAATCAATTAATTGCATACAATATAATTTGCTCACTATGAAATTAAAAATAATGTAGCACACTTTTAAGCGCATATTTTAGTTGCTTTCTTCATGCTAATTAGTGTTACCTAAAATTGTTGGCACGTTCAGTTACGTGCCTTTTAAGCCTTTTTGCAATGTGTGTAAACAATTTGAGATGCTTTACAAACTAAAAGCAACAACAACAACAAAAATACACATATCATCATGCTGGCCGTAAACGTTTTGGTATTTCTCCTGCTCATGAGACTAACACTTGACAAATTATCCACTTGAACAAATTTGCATAATTTCGCCTTGAATTTTTCATATGCATGCCAAGCAGTCACCTTGAAAATGCTACCAATGTCATTTATCAAAGTAGCAAAACCCTTTTGTCAAAAACGCACCGTCTTTGTCTCAACGGCCGGAAGCTCGTTGCAAACCTTAACCTTTGCTTTGCAAACGCTTATCAGACTAAGGACACTGACGTGCACAGTTTGTCGTATGCCTTTTTAAGTATTGTTTCCAACCGCTTTTCAGCTTGCCGAATGATTAATGAGCGCAGTGCAATGACTTTTGAACTTTGCTTAGTTTTGCAATTGTAACTTTTCCTATATAAAAATTAAATTGAAGCCAATTTTCGTTAAGCATTTTTAAAGCCGATTTCATTGCATGCAATATAAGCGAAAATTCGCCTTTAAAAGTCAACGCAAATAAAGCTGATTTAAACACATGTCACAATACTTTCACGCAGCTGTCACTTTGACAATTTTCTAGATGAGTTTCGTAAGATGTTCATTTTTTTGTTTGTTACTTTTATTTTTCTATGCGGCAGCGCGCCAAATTCAAGACAAGCGCAGGAAATCTAAAAAAAATGAGTCGGTGTTGTTGAATAAAATGTTTATCGTCATAATAATGTGCTTGACGCCCGGTGTCGTCTGAGTCGAGTCGCTCAAAATGCACGTCCACGACGCCAGTCGCCTTGATCTGTGCGTCTTTATGAGTTATATTGCCGACGCATAATGAAAACTTACATCAATGTTATTAGAAAATACACGCACAGCTGTGGTCTAAGCACAAGTTTAAGGACATTTGTTACATTCCAGCGAAATATCTTAAAGCTTTAAGCACAAAGACATGCATTTTAATAGTTTTTCGCTGAAATAAAATAAAATGAAGTCGCTTCCTGTGTCGCAAGTCTGAGACGGATGCGCACAGGATGCGCTCGTCAAGCAAGTAAATTTCGTTATCGTTTATTATTATGCGCGATGTGTGAAATTTTTATACAAGTCGCGTTGTACGGAAAGCCGAGATGAACTGAGTTGAGTGAGGTTACAGTTTGAGTGTAAGTTGAGTTGATGTTGCTAAATTTATATTCATAACGCAAGCCGACACAGGCATGCTTGAGGGCGGTTTTCGCACACAAATCGCTTTATACACATTTGTGTTCAAGTAAGGCAGTCAAGTGTATGCGTGTATGATTGTAGTTTTGCAGGAGCAACAGCGCCAAATCTTTTTTAGCTTAGATATCTTTTTTATTAAAGTAAGCTTGTTTTGTACATATTGTAAAATCGGGAAAAAATATTTAATTATTATTATAAGATACTTAAATGATTTGCAATTCTCGTAATAAAAATAATAAAATATGTGCATTGCTTTAGAAAATTGTGTTGCTCTTTCACTCAATCAAGTGAATGCATCAATCAATAATGCAATTTTACGAGCAACTGCGCAAGCACATGCTGCACATTGAAATCAAAATAAGCATACGCCACGTTGACAATGAAATTGCACCAAACGAAACGAAAATAACAACAAACAATGACATCAAAGGAAATGCATTGCGCACGCATACAAGTGCTGTCACTGAAACGTCAGTTAGGATATTCACAACAGTTCGACAATGCCGTTTGACGCGCAAAGTGTTAATGAGCACAAAAGTGCTACAAATGGCATGCAAGTCGAGAAATTGTGGATGTGCAACAGTTGTTGTTATGGGCAAAGAAAGATTATGCAAGCTACAACGTAAGAAAAGCAATCTAATAAAGTATTCTTAATATATGTCAACACTTTTACATAAATTACACACATACCTTTTTTGCAGTTACCCGCATGTATTAACAACTCCATGACATTTTAAAGTCATTTTGATGTATGACAAATCAAATTTGACAAACTGCCAACGCTTGTTTTGCATATTTCCAACATATTCAACGTCACTTCACGAGCGTCAGCGTCAGCGTCTCAACACAGCGCCCAAACACACAATATTAAATCATCGCTACACTCGTTGCCATTAATATAAAACCAACACAAGACCAATACAAAATGCTGTGTGCGTTTGTTAGGCGACGAGAAGTAAGCCAAGTCGTTCGAAGAAAAAAGAAAAGAAAAATAAATTTACATACTCATGTTTTGCAATATCTCATGACATGCAAAATTTGTTAACGCACACGAGACTTGCCACGAATGTCTCTGCGACAGACGGACGGACGGACCGACTGACTGACTGACTCACTGAGTTGTGACAATGGTATGCGAATCAGTTGTGACAAAACAAGCGAAGCACAAATGGGGGGCGGCGCAAAAAAAAACAACAATTTTGTAAATTCAACTGTGTTGTATACTTTTTAGGAAGGAATCTAACCATATGTGTGTATTTACAGTTGTGGCTTAGAAAGCACGACAAAAAAAAAATGAAAGCAAAGAGTATACGGCAACACAATTCATATTGATGACAATAATGTCTGACATGCAAGACAAACGTGCTGATGCTGATGATCATGATGATGGCGCTGAACACAATGCTATTCTTGTTATTGTTATTATTGTTGTTGATGTTGATGTACAAGTTTATCATAATGTTGAAGTAAATATGAATATGCTATCCCATATTGATGCTGTTGACAATAAATGTGATGAGCAAAGCTGTCAGCATTTTGGGAACTGTATTTTTATGGACTTTTACCAACTTTATATTTATTTGATACTAAAAGAGTTGTTTAAAAATCAAAAACACTTAGTTTCAATTACTTCATTTAAAACGCCCAGCAATGATAACACTTTTCTTGGGTCTTTAGCAAAAACATATACTTAATTACATAATGAATATAAATTTGGCCTTTTTTGTTGGCGCCAACAATACCAACAACAACAACAACAACGTTAACGTCAACTTGACTTGCCCACTAGTCCTAATAGCCACTCGAGAACACAATGGCACTTCTGGCCAATGAGCGACTGGCTTCACACGACGGCAACACTTTCATTGTCATTTAATGCTTATGTCAGGCAAGGACTTCAAGTGAACTTCAACCATTCAACCATTGCCTATTCATCCGCTAAACCAACAGGACATGCACAGCCGCGCACACGCCCACACACACACTCAGTCAGTTGACTTCAAGTTCCTTATAATGAAACTCATTTAGTGTGTTTGTCGGTATCTGTGTGTGTGTGTGTGTGTGCGATCCGGTCGTTGTTGGCATGTAAACGTTTACATCAGACAAGCTACAGTTGGTTCCCTAGCCGAGTTTCGAGTTTAGTTTGTGTTTGTGGTTTGTGTAGAGTACATTTGTGCATGCAAATTGCAAAAGGAAGTTGGACATTATGCCAGAGACAACTAGACCGTCAGACTAGTGTGTAAACTGAAGACGAAGTAGAAGTAGAAGAATGACACATTAACTGATAAACAAAACGAGCGAGCGAAGTCAAAGGGGAGTTGAAGTTTTGACAGAAACATCTGTAGGACTAATTTGTTTGGCATTTGATCATGCCGACTTGTTAGCCGAGAACATTAACATAATTGTTGTTGCCTCAGGTAACTGAAAGGCACAAAAAAAAGAAACAAAGCATTTCATAACATGCGCAATTAGTTAATGTAAAAAGAAAAAATTCATGCAAGCAACTTTAATAAGCGTTTAATAAATGTCAATATTTGAATAGTTCATAAAGCGCAATAAATTAAGCTTAATCAACAATGGCGTATGCCACCTTTTGTATGCCACACAACAACATGAAGCGTAGCAAAGGTCATGTAAGTTAAATGGAAAACCACATTTCGCCAGCAGAGCCGAAAACGCAATTACATGTTTCACAATTTACAGTTAATTGTTTAGTACGACAATGTTATAATGCCAGCAGTAACAATACGAATGACAACAACAACTACAACAAACACTTACTGAAAACCACTTACAAGCGTATTATAATTAATTTATGTCCAGTTGTCCTTTTGCTAAGCGTTGGTTTGCCCCATGACTTTTTATTATGGTTTTTTCCTTCTTTGTTTGAGTATAAAATAAATGCCATGTTACGCCCACTTAATTGCCATGCAGCTGAACCAAATAATTGTCATGCTGAGCATTTGTACTGTGAAGTGTTGAAAAAGAAATTATATAAATGAACAAACATTAAGTAGAAGAAAAATATACAAAAAGTTGCAATTCGATATAGTTTTTTTTCAAAGAACTATTAAAATAAGACACGAAAGAAAAAAATCACTAAAAACGCTTGCCGTGCCATTTTGATCCTTACACTTAATAGAACAATTTCAAAATTGACAGCAAACATTAAAAACTATAAAATTGACATGCTTAATTAGTTAAAAGGCGAAATCAGCATAAAGTTGAACAGAGCATTGCGCTACTGCAACATACATACCTAGACATATGCCTGAGAGTAGACTATGTTAAATTATTTATAAAATTGCAAACAACACTAATAAACAATATGTAACGGCATCCAATCACACCCAAAAGGCATATGTACTTCATACATATATGACATTTACAAATACACATGCACAAATGTGCACACACACACAGACGCAGACAGAATAAACTAATCTATGAACAAGCATACGACTGTCTAACGCCTAACAACACTTAAATGCCCTTGAGCCGCATCAAAAGTACATCGTAATTACACTAATCCATGTTAAAGTGCAGACTGCTGCTAATTTTGAAGTTTCTACGTTATTGTTGCTGTTTATGTGTAAACACAAGCACACATATATACACACACACATATATATGTGTGTACAGATTGACGAAGAAGTTTGTTATTTATTTGCATATGTAAATGCATTTTGTAATTGACCCCAGAGTCATTTCAAGGCATAAAAATCAATTTATTTATTTTTCGTGTGAATCGGTTTTATTGTCTTATTGTCTTATTGTTGTTATTGTTTGCTATTCAACATAACTAAACACATCAAATCTTTGAATTTTCGTTTGTTTATTAGATTACAATTATTTGCTTTGATAATGTCTGCACTTGAAATCATTGAAATAAAAATTATTGAAACAAAAAGTTTATTTTTTCAAAAATATTTAATTTTCAAGACAATAAAGCAGAACTTTAATGAAAGGGAACCCATATTACAACCACACACAAATCAACTTTTTCTTTCTAAAGAACGTGTTATGAATTTATAAAAATAAAAAAAAAGCAACAAAAAATCATAAGGAAAAAGGTATGTTAGCAACGAGAATCACTCAAACAAGACATTCATAGCATTTGGCGTTACTTTTCTACGCCCAAGGATAATCATATTTTGGCAACAATTGTTGTAACATGTGTAACTTCGACATTTATTTTATTTTCCTTCAGTCACACACACACACACTAACACACGCACACACAAAGCGACACGCACACTTCAATGCCTTTTGTCCATTTTTCTTTTTTATTCATATTGTAACAAGTAAAATAACTTGTGGCATGCTTTCAGGCGTGCTTTTTTACTATACGTGCAAGGGTGTGAGCATGTTTATATGTGTGTGTGCGTGGCTTTTGCGGTTGTGTGACACAAAAAAAAGAAACAAAATAAAAGGCAGTCTTATTGCCCATTGAAGCGTTAACCATGGTCAATAAAAAATTTATTTAGACAACAACAATAAACCTGACACACGCAATTCTCGCTTATTTGGCAATTGGTTTGTTATAAAAAATATGAAAACGAAAAAAGTAACTTCAAAGAGACATACCAAATTTGTTTTGATAAATGCAAAAATATACAAATTTCGTTGACCATGCAAAGTTTGCAAAAATTCCCGACTTTTTTATGTACATTACCTTTTTATTTATTGTTTTGAGCGTGTTCATATAAAGGTAATCAATGAACTATAATTGCTTTTTTGTCAAAATATTGAAATGAACAACAATTTCAATTGAATTTTGCAAATATTCAACTAACAAGTCTTCAAGTATTTCAATAAATAAATTTAATAACATTTTTGTATGCCAAACCGAAGAGACTTCAACGCCATAAAATTTTATATTTTTAATATTTTTTATTACGATTTAAACGTTTGACCTTTGAAATTTTTTTAATGAAAAAAACAACAACATAACAAGAAGTAACAAAAATGAAATTAAGTTTAACTTAACGCCTCATAAATCATTGTCCATTTTTATATATATTTGTACATTTACTGTTTTGTTTTTACACGCTTTTTCATTCCTCTCGCTCCCACTCACTCACTCTTTCTTTCGTTTCATCGCTTTAAATATGCTTTTTACTGAAGTACACACTTAAAATGATTGAAATACATACAAGCCACAGCAATTTCATATATATATATTTATTTTTTTTCTTACATATATACTTATGCATGTATATGTAGTACGTCTTTAACCACAGTGTTAAAAGTAGAAAATACATTTTGCAATATATATGTGTGTGTATATGTATAAAAGTCCAGTTTGCTTATTACACGCTTGTCACGTGCTTGTTTTACGTCTCGTTGCGCACAAATACATTGACATAATTACAAGTACAACAACAGCAACAAGCATTATAATACATTGTAAGTCAGATATCCTGCCAGCCAGCCGTCAACAAGCCACAAGCTGGCATTTTAAGTAGTTGCATTTACATTTTATTATGAATTTTTCACTTTGTGAATTGAATTGAATTTAAGTTATTTCAACTTTTCGAATCTGAAGTTATCTTAGAGTTCATTTTTGATTAAACATTTAGCAACATCATACAACATTCAAGGTCTGTGAGGCTCATCAGTAATGCATTCAATTTGTTAACAAGTCTTTTTGTAATCAATAATTATAAATTAACATCTTAAAGCTCAACGTTTTTTTATACAGCATACTTATTATAATTTGGAGTATAAAAAAATTCTATCTCATATATATGCAAAGATGATAGGTAATACCTATTAATAACATGTACATTAAGATTCACAGATGTTTCACATATCTTCATTGACAAAGCATAATAGTACATATATAAGTGTCTTCAACGAACACTATGAACGATGTAAGTTGCAAAAGTGTTTGCAACTTATTATGCAATGATAATATTATTTATAAAAAAAGTTGAATGAATTTATCAAACAGCATGAAATACAATTTTACCATTTTACACACAAGAATAACTCATGTTTTGTTTTAATATAATTTCACATTAATATTTTGACTCTAAGGCAGAGAAAATTAAGGAAAGTTTGAACTTTGTAGTAATTGTAATGAAAATGACCTTAAGATAAATTGCATTTTTAATTTATTACAAAAAAAACAAAGAGCAATTAAATAATTTAAAATTTAATATAACATGACCAAGAGTCCAACAAACTAACACGCATATGTATGAACACATACACAGTGACACACATACGCACACATGGACCATTGCATGTAATTAAGCATGCTGCGCACGTGCTATACTCAGTTCTAGTTAGTTGGCATTGCCAACATTCGTTTTATTTGCCAAAAAGCAGCCAAATTAAATGCCGCCTTGACTGTCCTTTGCACACACAACGCGTACATGCATTCATGTGTGTGTGTGTGTGTAGACTTGTCTGTCTTGGTCGTTTGTCGTTTGTTGCTTTGAGCTGCAACACAAAATTGACCACAAGCAGCCACAGTGAAGACGACTTCTTAGTCATTTACGTGATGCCAGACAACAATATGTTTCACCGACGTTTGGGCAATTTTTATATATTAATTAAAGAAATCTTTCGTGCTAATGAAATAAAATGGTCAAATTATGTTCTCTATGTCTGCGGACATTGTCCATAAAGCACATTAGCTAATCACTGAACGTGCAAAGTCAAATGATGGCGGTAACAATATAAGAAAGAAATCAAAATAAAAGAATAAAATATTTTATAAAATAATAAGTTTTTGTAAGTAGTTAACATAAGTGAAATTAATATTCAAATGTTATTTAGTTTTTAAAAGAATATTTAAAAAAAATAAATAAAGAAATGAAAATAACACGTTCTTCTTCCTTTGGCAGCGCTAAAAATACTAAAAAAATCGTCTTCAGTTGCACACAAATGTCACAGGCAAAGTAAAAAATTTATATTATTTCATTCAAACATGTCGTTTGTTTATGGCAAACATGTTGTAGCACAAAATGTTGCTTGTTGAGAACAGTTGTGCGTCGAACATGTTTGATAACAAACATGCTCTTTGTTATGTTGTAAAATAATTATAGCAGCCTTTTGTGCGTACTAGTCATGAAACTCAAAAATTATTAATTATTAAAAGTATAAAAGAAATAATAATAAAAATATATATATAAATATCTTCTTACCTTAAATGTGCTTTTGCTTATGGCTACAATTGATATTTATGTCATGGTTTTCATTACGTGCGCGCATTTGTTTACATAAATATTAATATATAAGATTTAAATAGCATAATGAAATGATTCATATGAAGAAAATATAAACAAACTCATTTATTCATGTGATTCATATAAAATTTAATTTTAAACACATAAATCATCAACAATGCATGCATCATCAACAATACACGCTTGCAAGCATACATTGAATTGTCCGACAGACAGCCAAAGAAGGTTGGCTTATATTAGAAAGTGCATTTTTCATAAATTTGTTTGTAGGCTGACATAACAATTGATAATATTACAATAATTCGGTCATAGACAAAACATATCTAAAGCGGAAATAACTTATATAAAATCTTGTCGTAAATATATTTATTTTTGCATATTAACAACCAAACAACCAAAGACAACATGAAAATGTTGTAGTTCAAGACTAAATCGTTTATCATAGAGTTGCATGCACTCAGCAGTGTTAGTTGTAATTGAGACATTTGCCAGCTTGCAAGAATTTTGTGGTGTTACAAAAACTCTCAATAATCATGGCTTATAATATTATAAGTTAGGTTTCATTGAAGTTGTGTGCGAATCATGTTAATTACACACATAAATAATAATTTTATTTTGTTTGGTGAGAGCTTAAAAAAGTATAATAGAAAATAGCATTCATGCTTCAGTATGTGTCTGTGTGCAGACAAATAAAATTTATTGCATGAAACACAAACATTTCATAACTTTCTTGCTTGCAAGCCACTACGAAATTCTTTACATCATAATATACCTAATAACTCACCAATTAGCCCATCGTGAACATAATATGAATACAGAATGCCAAAGCTGAATCATAATCAAATTCAACGTTACGTCTTTATGCACAACAAGTCGACATGATCCCAAAGCATCAACTGATTGCTAACTACACTTGTCTGTACTAACCGCAGAGCGCATTCAATTACAAAACACTTAAAATACACACCTCAGTTAAGCTTAGCTCAACACAATTATGTGGTGCACATACCTCCACATAAATGTACATACATACATACTTACATATGTAACTAAGGAGACCAACGCAAACATGCCGGCACACGCACAGAGCAACCCGGACTTTGTATAAGTTAGCATCGTCATAATCCAACGAGAGTCTAACGGTTGTGGAATTATTATGGGGCAACACAGTCGAATAGGGTAAGTGAAAAGCGCGAAGACGGTGACGTTATATTATGAGCAAACACGTTGTTATTGGTTACACAGCTGCATCGGGTTTATTAGATTATTAGCAACGGCAAAACAATGAACTTGTCGTGAAAGAGTTCTGATTAACAACAACAACGAAAAAAAAACAAAAAAATGCATGACAGCGTTTGAATCTTGTATGCTGCAAGTAGGTAGCGTAATGCCAAGGGCTTTGTCAAAATCTAGCAACTGTAATGCAATCAACGTAAGCAGCAACATGCCTGGCGTGGAATATAGAAATTTTAATATAGTTTAGTTGAGGAAGTCGCAAGAAAAGATACTTTTGTTTGAATTTGATTTGCACGACATGCGCTCTGCAAAGCCTTCCGCGTCTTAAAAACTTCTTTGGTGTTGTGTAAAAGAACAAAAGAACCGGATACATGCTAAAGAAAACATACTAAAGCCAAGCTTAAACAACTTTTTTACTACACAACACAAAATATTCTCAATACGAACAAAGCGTTCAACATTAACAATCATTAACGACAATTGTCATTATTAACAGTCATTTTGAACAAAGAGCTCAATACAAAATAACGCAACAATGTTGATTATCCTGTGAAATTAGTCACAAGTATGCAATTTGCATGCTCATCTGTCGTTCATGACGATCGCACAGCCAACAAACGTAGCAACATTTTAATAACTGAAATGTCAATTAAAGGTATACAACGAATGCTATACGCCGCTGTACAAGCAAACAAACACACATACAGACATGCTCGAAAAAAGATTGTTAAACGGTATATATGCGCGCAAATGGCGGATGTACGGAAGGAAACAGGATATGAGCGTACAATATATACCGATAATTGATATTGTTTGCATGAAAGCGACCACTCTTCATTGCCGCTTATTGTCGCTATCGTTGTCGTTGTCGTAGTCATTTTCGCTGTGTATGTGTATGTGTCTGCCTTTGTCTCTGTGGCGGTGTCGGTGTCGATGTCTGTGTCTGTACGAATATAGGCGACTCATATACATATTTGCACCTTGACACAGGAAAAGCCGACAAGTGGACAGACTGTGCTTCATCATACGCTGCGAACAACTAGTGACTATTAATTTTCCATTATCCAAACGTTGACCAAAACTGCAGTGTTTGTATTGGCATGAGTCGCATATGCTTTACAATATTTCACCGTTCAGACGGTGTCATTTTATATTCATGTTTGCATTTTTCCATATGTATGTATGTGTGTGTGAATTTATTCAGGTATTGTTGAACGTGTGCATATGTGTGTATGTGTTTGATTGTTTGCAACCTACAATGTCTGACATATTATCGCACTCATGTGTCAGTTGAATGTCAGATATGCGACCGCGAATATAACGAAATTTTACGACAAGTCATTGGCGTCGTTCTTGTCATCAACAACGTGCTTCTAGCTATTGTTGTTGTTGGCGTGGTTGTTTTTGTTTTAATAATAACAACGTAATTAAATTAATTGAGATTGATTTCCGTTGTGGCCAAGTTTTTTTTTTCTTGTATGCATAAACGATGAAAGTTGTACATTTGATCGGCACTTTAAACCATCTTTATACAAAATACACTTATTCTAAATGTATTTTAAAGATACTACAAAACTTTTTATACAAAAAAAAGTTTGAAACGGCCAACAAAGACAGACTGTTGTCTCATTTAAATGCATAAACGTGACTTTGCATATCTCTTCAACTAACTAGCATTATTTAAGAGTCGCAATTCAATTTCATAAACTAATTTTCATTAACAATAGTTGTTGTACTAAAATGATAATACCAGGAATCTTATCGAAAAATGCAAAAATTGCACCTTGACAGTCACCAAATCATCCTCGGCTGCGCATAGCTCATTGACATGCCTGACAAGCATTGAATTAAAACTTTTCGCACCGCCGCGAAATGAAAAGCGGAATAACGCTACGCACGTTCTTATGCAAATATATGTTGAGAGGGCGGTCACAGTGACAGAGGAAAATCAGAAAAGTCCTCATGGAGCAAACTCAGTCAGGACAGTCAGTCTGTCAGTCAGTTAGCCAGCATGATATGGTTGCTTATCATGGCAAAATTTATTTCTTCTACGCTCATTTTCATTGTTGTCGCGTTGAATTTTCAATTTCCATTGTAAAATGAGCACACCAACAAAAGCGTAAATGAAAAATAAATCTTAACGAACAAAACGTATGAATGACACAGCGGAAAGTGCGGAAATGTCGAACACATTTCAATTGATTTGTAATTCATGGTTAATTTGCTTGCTTCCTGGACATTGTAATATTGTATTTTTATAAAAATTTGCTTTATTTTTTTTACTTTCTTTATTGACACAGCAAACGTGTCAATTGCGGTTTTTGACGCGCCCATTGAAAGCAAAGATTAAATTAATTACTACACAACAGGAATTTTTAGATTTAATGAATTTATACGACTTTCGTATTGAAAATTATCAACAAATAATTTGACATTTTGTGTTAATTTAACTGATATTTGAAAGGCGCCTAAAATCTCTTTGGATGTTCGTTGTCAGAGTATAAAACATGTTATTGGACTTATCATTATTAATAACGACCTCTGATCGAAGTCAGCCTTACGGCTTAAGATTCCTTTTAAGATCCTCTACCACTAAAAAAGATATAAATATTCGTTATTAGAGGTAAGCTAAGCCATGGCCTCTAAATGTATTGTATAATATTAATTCACAATTATCAATATCAAAGGACAATAACTGTTTGGCATAGTTTAGAGAAAAAAGTATTTCAAAGTCAAAATTGATGACAGCATTTATTTGAATAACTACAAAATTTTCAATCAAAATTTTCGCTTAAATTGTGTTCTGTATGCTTTGTACAGCATAGTGCAACCGTTTGCCATATTGCAGCTTCTAATTGGAAAACAAATAACTAAAGCGGAAGAATAACATACGCGCACATCATAACAAGGACAACAATCAATATGACAGGTTGAGCCAAGTTAAAATCACAATCCGAAAGCAAAACAAAAGCCAACTTTACAAACTACACACACACACAATGAGTGAAACCGCAACCACTAGCGCACATCATACACACGGTGCACTGAAGCGTCACTCAACTTGGCTGGCAGTAAACTGCGCTGCCATATTAACCAAGTTGCTAGCAATCAATCAATTAAACGCACGAATGCCAAAGCACAGCTGTCGACGTCAAGCACACACACACACACACACACGATTTACTTGAAATACACGTTATGGCAACGAATATTAGAAAGTTCATAACATTTCATCGCACGTATGTAAATGAAGCACTTAATAAGTTTTATTATTAGGCTCACATGGCGTATAAGTACTTGGACGTTGCAGAATGAAGTAAGAGACGAAGCGCACATATTTTTGGCATAGCTATTTAGCAAATTAAATGCCAGACGAATTGCACTTTGCAGCGGCATTTTTCTGCATCAGCATCGGCATCAACGGCTACAACATCAATAACAACAGCATGAGAAAACGTGCAATATCCAACGCGACATCTACAAAAACAAGACCAAGTAGACAAAGTTTTTAGCAAAACCGAACAACAGCAATAACAAAAATAACAACATCTGCACCAATGAGTTGAGTTGTGGCAACATGTTATTGTTGTTGCTAGTCATTTATCATTTTCTTAACGCTGTTGTGTTATGCCATGGCGAGCCGTGCCAAAATTCAACTTAGCCGTGTTCTGTACATGTATTTTGTACAAACTAGAGGCAGCAGGACATCATTTCAAAGGCTACGTCATCAAACTGGATAAATGCAACGCTGCTCATTGATACACTGTGTAATCTATAATCTTTATTTTGCATAAAATCGGCCAACTAAATGTCCCTAAATAAATGCATCCATTCAACTTATTTCAATCGTCAGTTAAATTGTAAGAAATTCGTTTATTTCAAACAAAATTTCTTTGAGTGCATATTTCTAACAGAAGCCAAGCCTCTCGTATTTTGCATGAACTGACCATTTGAACTTTCGATTCATTTGTCAATCTTAGCCAGAGGCAGACAAACTTACACACATACATGCATACATTCTTTTGAACAACACAAATTAGCCACCCTGATCGGAGGAACTTTCGTTCAACAAACTATAAAAGTTCGTGACAGCAAAATATGCAATCTTCCACAAAAGTGCTATCATTGCAATAACAGATTTAGAAGGTCGGGTTAGACGGACTTGCCATCTTTAAGCAAACTAATTACCAAAAATTTGTCGTTTGTAAAACTTTTTCGATTTACTCATATTTCAGTAGAAAAGGACATACTCGATTGTAACTTTCCCCATTGACTTGATAAAGTGTTATTGTTGAACACAGAATCAAAATGCTCAACCCACATGTGTTGTACACTTGACAAAGCTTTAAAAATACCAAATGAAATTTGCAAAAAAAGTGAAGTTTTGATAATTATATGTATAGAAATATATTCAACATATCAAAGATTTAATAATTCATTGAGTCAAAACTGCATGGATTTTTTCTAAAGGAAACTCTTTTAGTATTCATTATCAGTAAAAGTGATCTGAAACTAAGAAGCCAATGCCAAAAAAGCTTAAAAATGTTCATACTTGCTATACTGTACTAAGTCTAGTATTATTAATACAGTATTATTAAAACAATTTGAAAATCAACTGGCTTTAATATTTAGACCGTTCAATGTACGCTCCATTTGTTAATATTTTGTTTATATCTTATCAGCGATTCAATAATCGCCGATATAAATTGTCATAGAATACGATAATTTTATAAATAATGCATTGACACATAAAATAACGTATTATTTTAAAAATTCTTGTAAAAATTAGTTGCATTTATGTCTTGAGCATATTAAATTGATTCATAAAGCTCTATACACATATAATAAAACATTGCGCACGCTTTTCGGTACCACAATCGTTATGAATGTCACTAAGGTTAACAATGTAGTAGCACTTTATTTAATAATTAATGTCAATTAGTGAACAATTTTTACTTCATTTGCCTTACAACTCCATTTTATATTTTTATTTTGCAAGCATATTCAATATTGTTGATTATGCTGTATAGAATATTTAAACGAAAATTAGCACCGCAGCCGTGCCCACAAGGTTGAGATAACACCAATTACTTAGAATTTATTAAGAGCGTTTGCACATCGAGAACGCTTGTTTGCAACTGAAGTAATTTAATTTTTTATTGGAAACATAGAAAAGTGCAGCATTTTACAATTAGAAACATTTTACGCACAAAACGAATGCAAGAAGTGATTTCAAATGTTTTTAAACTCATATATTTTATATTATGTTGAACAGAAAACACATTTCAAAATTTGTACATTTCAAAATATTTTAAAATGTCGTACAAAACTAAATTATTTATTTTTTAATTTTTTTTTCTCACAATTTGTACTA
Source organism: Phortica magna (assembly GCA_037044515.1). NCBI lineage: Eukaryota > Metazoa > Arthropoda > Insecta > Diptera > Drosophilidae > Phortica > Phortica magna. The sequence continues at coordinate 504,906 of JBAMBP010001063.1, read as the reverse complement.
TATCGTTAAGACACTTTGAACGTTATATATATGCGTAGTCGTCTAGTACTTTTTTCCCCGAAAAGGTTTTTATGTGTATGTTATCTTTAAACTGAAACGAAATCTCATAAAAAATGTTTTGTTTAGCTGTAAAAGTGATTTCATTGAACAAACAATAGCAATAAACATTTAGATAACCGTGAGAGCAATAAAACATGCGTAAACAATATTGCTTTAAGTTATCACCTATTCACAGAAAATAGTTAATGTGTTAAAAATATGTATAATAAACAAATAAAATCCAAATAAAACGTGCAAGAAATCCAATGTTTGCGTTCATATAGTCGAACACTTTAGAGTTTACTACGCCTTATTAAAGGTGTAGCTAACAATATTGCACCCAGTTATAAACACAACATTAGATGATTCAACCAAAAATAACCGGTTTTGAAAATGTATGCACACAACCACTGGAATTATTAGGCATCTAACTTAAATTTGCTGAAAAGATTTTGACTACAGGCTATATTTGCTTACAAACGATTTTCATGCAACCAATTAAATACACACAGAATTATATCCCATAAATTATGGGCCATAATAAAACAAAACAAAACAACTTAGCCGAAAATTGTTTGCTTCACTGCAAATGTGCCCGTTTTTGCGTATTCTCAAAAACAATCTATCGTTTTTTACAATTAAAAACAAATTTTGTTTATTCTTATTATTTATTCACTTTTTCCTTTAAGTTGTGGCAAATATCTTAGCGAAAACCAGCGCCATAACCGAAAATATTATGGTGATCAGACTACTACTAAAAGTACCAGCTGGGTCTTTAGTACAAAGATCTGTATTGCAGGACTTGCAATTCGAGTAGTGTGAAAAAATAATTCTGTAACAGACATATAAATCTCTATACGAACAGCCAGCAACCCATTTTTCCGGATTATCGTCTACAAAAAAACAAACATATTTTTTACACATACCAATTAATTGATTTTTAATTACTCACATGATATGCTCGACTCTGTAACATTGATGCATTCGAAGCTGCCCGTCGAATTGGGCAATAAACCATAGATTGGTATAAGAGCGGTACTCGTAGCATTTGCAGCGGCAACCGAGCAGGTCACTACCTGTGGATTCTTGCAGGTGTTGGGTGTAGTGCAAGTGTAACACTTCAGTGAATGAGCTTTTAATTAAACCATAAGTTGTTAAAAAACTTAAAATTTTAACACATTTGTGAATTGAAGCTCACCTAACTGAATGCCACTTAACATAATCAAGAGGGTTCCACAGAATAGCTTTTTGGACATTTTGAAATGTTTAAAAATGTCTTACAAGTTGAAATTTAATATTTTTCCGCACACTTTATTTCAACGCGTTTGTACACCGAAAGCCGTTTGTTTGCAACTGAAGCAATGACATATTTGTTAAGCTCAGGTAAAATTATTAAAGTACATTTTTTATTCCCGGTAATGTGTGATTTTGTGTGTTATCTTTTTTTTTATGATAAGCATAAAAGTTCAATATTGTTTTTTTTTTTTTTATAATTTTTTTAACTAATCAATATTGCTAAAATAAATGTATCATTTAAAAAAAAAATAATTACAACAATAGCCGAATTCAATAGACTTATAAAAACTCATAAAATAACTTGTTCATATTTTATGAAGAAATCCCATGATTCCATGTAATTCCTTATCCGATGAAGTCGTTGTTTTTTGTTTCGAAAAAAATGGACTTTTATCCTTTTTTTAATTTTAGTGATCCAATTTACCTTTTTTTGTACACGTCAAATAAATATAAAAATGTGATACAAATTTCATATTTGAATAATTTTTTTGTACACTTTGTTGAACTTCTGTTTAGCACTAAAACAGAATTTTGTTGATAATAAGCAAACAATATAATAAAAAAAATTTTGACACCGCCTTCGAATGGTGTCGACTATAAAATTCCTTAAAAGAGAAGTATACAACAAAACTTCGATAATGTCGACTAATGAAAGTATGGGGTACACTGTTTTTGAAACGAATTGCGTATGCAGATTCGCATGCGATTGCGATTTTCTTTTATTTTAATAATATACATTGTGATAAGCTTAACAAAATTAAATAATACTACAATGAGGCTAAATTTACATTCCAGTAATATCAACATACGTTATTTAATCAATTTGACATTCTCATTATTTTAGAACTTATTTATTTGCTTGTTAACTTTTTCTACATATTTTTTTTTCTTTTATGCTGTGCCAAATGTCTTAACTAGCACCATTGCCATAAATGAAGTGACTATCGTGATCAAACTGTTCTTAAAATTACCCGCAAAGTTCTTAGGACACAAATCTTTCGTGCAGGCTGTGCACGTATAGAATAAATACTTAGGATTTTCCAGGGAACAAGTATTGGATTTTTGGAGTGCACAACCAACAACCATTTCATCCGGACTAGCCACTAAAATCAAACGACAATTTTAAAACTTATACAAATAAAAGCTGTTTTAATAACTTACTCGAAGAACGATACCAAGTGACATTGATGCACTCAAAACTGTTGCCCTCCACGGCAGGCAAGTTCCCTAGAATCGGTCGAAGTGCAGATCTTGTTTCACTTGCAGCTGCATTTGAGCACGTTACTGGCTCCGGGTATTTGCAATTACTGGGCGTAGTGCAGGTGTGACATTTCAATGCATTCGCTTTAGATTTAAAAATAATTAATCTAAATTTTCCTTTATCTTTTTTAGTTTATTTTTCATATTTCATACAAATATGTAAAGTGAAACCCACCTAATTGAAAGCCAATAAAAACAATTGAGATACAAACCAGCTGTCTATTCATTGTTAATGTTTGGGGAAAAAATATAAAAAATTGTATATTATTGAGAATATTTGACGCGGTTTATTGAAAGCGTTCGCAGACCATGAACGTTTTATCGTAACTAAAATGATTTCGTGCGTTTGCATCCATATATTCAAGCAAAAAACAATAAAAAATTTGTTCATCGCAGCAATAAAACATAAGTAAACAATTCTGCTTTGAGTTATCATCAACTCTCAAAAAAATGTTAATGTGTTGAAAATATGTAACATATAATAAACAAATACATAGACAAAATAAAATGTGCAAGAAAACTAATGTTTGCATTCATATTGCGGACACTTTAGACCCTAACACTCCTCAATATAAATGTTGCTAACTATATAAACGAAACATTCGAAAGATTAAAACAAAAAATCAACGGACATACCAATCGATATGACAGATTACAAATACTATACTATATGCCCTTATCTAGCGGTTTAAACTGTTGTTGGTCGAAGTGTGTTATATATTGAGTAATGTATTGGGAATAATACTTTGATAGTATTTATTGCCATAAAATACAAAATTGTATTAAATAAAGATAACAAGTTTGATAAAAAGCACCACTAGAGTGAAGTCTTTATAGTTAACAAGAAGCCACACAAATGGAGATTAATACAAACACAAACCAGAAATGCTAGACTTTGAATTATCAAATAGACCTAATCATAAATGCAGTTTGCAGGCACAGTTAGTAGAACCATATCTATTATATCTCTATTATATCTATTAATCATAAGTATCATAAGCATATTGCTTAAAAAAATTTAAGTAGATGAAATTTAACGTAATTCATTCATTTAGACAATAAAATAACCAATCTAAAGTTAACAAAAATACAGTCATTTTTATTTTTGCTTTTTTTTTTTTGTTTTGTATTCGATTTCGTTAATAAGGTCTGAGCTTTTATATTCATATGAAAAGTATAGTTGCGCAACCAATATAAATTTTGCAAAACCTCATATAAAAAGTTATTTATTATTGCATATAGGCAGTATTTACACACAAACAGTTCGTCATACAACAAAATAAATTTAAACTACAAATAAAATCATACTACTTAGGTAAAAAACTTTCGTTTCACTGCAACTTTACGTGCTTTTGCGTATTCTCAAAAACATTCTATCGTTTTTTCACAATTAAATGTAAATTCAGATTTATCGTACTATTTATTCACTTTTTCCTTTATGTTCTGGCAAATATCTTAGCAAAAATCAGCGCCATAACCGTAGATACTATGGTGTTCAAACTACTACTGAAAGTACCGGCTGGGTCTTTAGTACAAAGATCTGTATTGCAGGACTTGCAATTCGAGTAGTGTGAAAAAATAATTCTGTAACAGACATATAAATCTCTATACGAACAGCCAGCAACCCATTTTTCCGGATTATCGTCTACAAAAAAACAAACATAATTTTTACACATACCGATTAATTGATGTTTAATTACTCACATGATATGGTCGACTCTGTAACATTGATGCATTCGAAGCTGCCCGTCGAATTGGGCAATACACCATATATTGGTACAAGTGCGGTACTCGTAGCATTTGCAGCGGCATTTGAGCAGGTCACTACCTGTGGATTCTTGCAGCTGTAGGGTGTGGTGCAAGTGTAACACTTCAGTGAATGCACTTTTAATTGAACCATAAGTTGTTAAAAAACTTAAAATTTTCATACATTTGTGAAATAAAGCTCACCTAACTGAAAGCTACTAAACATAATGAAGAGGGTTCCACAGATTAGCTTTTTGTACATTTTGAATTGTTTAAAAATGTCTTACAAATCTTAATTAAATATTTACACTATTTTTTCGCACATTTATTTAAAAGCGTTTACACATCGTGAACGTTTGTCCGCAATTGAAGTAATTTCATATTTTTTGAACTCAGGAAAAATGATTTTTCAAATGTGTGTTTTTTTTGGCGATAACGTATCATTTGTATACCCTGTACACAATGTATAACAGGGTATATTGTGTTTACTTAAGAGTATGTAAGACAAAGAAGAAGAGGATTAAGGCCTCTTAAATTCTTGATCGGGACGACAAGGTGATTTGATAACTATGACCATCCGTCTGTCCTCACCAATGAATCTCGGAAACTATATGAGCTAGAGACTTGAAATTTGAAGGATAGACTCATAAAGTTCGGAAGTAGATAAAGTTGTAATGATTTTGTTCCACGCCCATTTCTTCACTCCCAACCGCCTCCGCCTAATTTTTTAAAAGACTTTAGCTTAAACATTAGAAGCGATAGAAACATGAAAATCGGTTGGTAGGCTCAGTAACCAAATTCCTACAAAATAACGTACCACAGTTTTTTCCCTTGTTCCCTCTAATTTGGTTTTCTTAAAAATGCTTACACCACAAGACAATCAATCTGAATTTTTTGATTAATTCGTAATGTTGATTAACTCTTTTCTTGAAATGTTGACTATATATAAATACATCTATTTCGGTCGTTACACCGCCTATCGTGTATTCAGGGTATTGTATTGTCGAGTGTATTCGACTATACTACTCTTACTAGTTTTATTTTTATTATTTGTGTTATCTTTGAGTTCAAACGAAACCCAATAAATATAGTCTAGCTAACTGCTGAAGTAAATATATTATTTTGTAAAAAAAAATTACTACTAGAAATATATAATCAAATCGGATTGCACCGATTACGAAATGCTTCAAATCTTTATCTACGTGTAACTGCGTTCAACTAGCGTTTTTAAACTAATACAGACAAAAGATTGATTTTACTTTAATTTAAGTATCTATACTTAGTTATTAATAATTAGTTTCTAATTTTTTTAATTTGAATTTTTTAACTTACAGGACAAATACCACAAGTGACTTTCACGCACTCGTAGCTGTTGCCCGTCTCATTGGAAGGAGTGCAGTTCTCGTTGCCTCCGACAGTTGCTTGCGGCTATCAGGTGTTGTGCATGTCCAACACATTAACGAACTAACTAAAAAATATAATGTTACAATATTTTAAGTCCGAAATAAAATCATTTTACTGAAATTAAGCTCACCCAACTGAAGAAAAAGAAAAAAAATCAAAAGACAAGCAATTGTAAATTGTTTATACATTACTTAACATAAAATAACACACATTTTTATAATAATTATAACAAAAATTAAGGAAATGTATTTACATAATATTTTTTAGTAATTTTTTCACATAGTTTTGCACTCTTTGAATTTTTGTGTTTAACTGAAACGATTTTGTGAGTTGTATTCATACCTGAAAAATATAGTAATTACCGATAAAATAAGCTTTGAATGTTTCGTTAATGATTTATTTTGCAGTTTTTCAAAAAGAATTAATTCATAAAGATAAATGTGTCATAGTTGACACGGCATATAAAATGAAAACGAATTTTTTGAAATCAGTAGCTTTTGCTATCTAGTACGGTTTTTTGGTAAAAAGCTTTTAAAAACATAAAAAAAATTTTTGGATTTAAATTGAGATATTCTAAATATGTCCCAAAAAGAAATGTACGTTTGTTTTACATAATATATAATTAATATTACACCTTCAAAGTTTAAATATATATTGTTTTTAATGTCAAGGTGATTTACAATACATAAAACTTCTTTGTGTTTAAAAAAAAAGTCATAAAAATTAAAACAATTCTAAGTCAAAATATTATATGCAAAAAAACACATTGCATCAACAGTTAACGGTTGACTTAATAAGTCTCACAAATGACGTTGCCAGGTGCAGAGGATGATAACAATTATCAATCAGAAAGTACTTCACTTCCAAAAAACGTAACACGTTCAACACTCATCTACAAATTAGCCGTTCTTATCCATGTTATTCTCAATATCGACAACTTTTGAAACTATGAATGTGTATGTTTGTAATGTGAAATAAACCAACAACAAAAATAAATATAGATAAGCATTTCATAATTTTTGTTTGCTAATCACTCAAAGATAAACTTTTGTTAGCCTTCGAGTAAAAACGATCTAATTAATCGCTAATATATGGAAAATAACTGACGTAATGGCAATAAAAAAACATTATTTAAAAAATATTTGAAAACTTATTAATTTCACTTAAAATTAAAGTTAAATTTATTAACATAAGCGTAAAAAACATGTTCATCAACTACATAATGTTTTGAAATATTTTACAGTCAAATACGACAACAAATTCGAATTTAAAGATCGCACAATTAAAGTACTGTTTATAATATTAAGCAAACGTTTTAGCGAAAATAAGACCTAAAACTGAAGCCAGTATAGTGTACATGCTGCTACTGAAAGTGGCAGCCGGGTTACACAAATTGCCAGAGCAGCGGATGCATTCGCGCTTCCAGTTTCCTGCAACGTATTCGGGTCTTAAAGCCAAATTACAAGTTTGTACAGCAGGATGCGCACAACCATAGACAGCATTTAGGACAGTTTTATCTAATATAGAAGATTCATATTAACTTCGTTTTTATTAATAAATAACAAATAAAGCTTTCTTACTCGAAGCGCTCCAGATATTTCTGATACATTCAAAAGTCTGGCTGCCATTCACCTGCACAACATTTGTGTGATAAATGTTAAGCTCTCTGCTTGTTGCGTTTGCTGTAGAATTGTTACAAGTCTGTTTGACGAGTTTTTTGCAAGTACCTTGATCAGAGCAAGTGTAACAATCCAGGGATGAAGCTATAAGTTTAAAAAAGAAAAACAAAAAAGGTCATGTGTAAATAAATTGCTATCGCTACAGATACTCTCTTTTATATAGAATGACTCATTTTCAAGAATTTCGAAGATACGACAGACTTATCTGAGTTGTGTATTGATAAACTTCAGTCAACCTTTTTTTACGTACTTCTTTGTTTCACTTTTAATTATTTTTATTATAAATTATTTTTGTTTGTACAAATGTTGCAAACTTTGATGACAAAGAAGTTAATAAAGTAATTTCAAATGCAAAGCTACTTATACACTTTCTTTCACACCACTTGTTTAAACATAATATTGATAAGTACACAACTTTCTTTTACTTTCATAATTTATTGAATTTTTAAATTTTTAAAATGTATCTTTTATAAAGAAGTGATTTTTACCTATTTGAAAACCAATGAAAGCAATTAGGACAGATGCAAAAATAATTTTTCTGTACATTTCTAAAAATTGTTTCAACTTATAAAAATTTAGAGACAAATAGAACTCTTCACTTTTTTAATGCACGTTTGCAAGCAGCAAGATGTTGTCAGTAACTAAAAGAACTCAATGTTTTATCATCTTTATATAAGTCAAGAAAGAAAACACTCTCAACTGATAAACTCAATTATGCACTATACATAATGTCGGTAAATACGATACATCCATTCGAATCGGTTTTGTTGTTTTTACGAAAAGTTCTTAAATAGACAAATTCGATTACATACATACATACATATATGAATATGACCGGTTTGATATAATGTTATCTTTCTTTTTTTTTATTCGCTTTACATATAGGGGATTACAATGTCACCCTAATCCAACTATCTTACCATTTTTGCGATTGGATTTGAGTATTATCATTATTGTGAATCGCTCATCAATGAGTTTCTCGTGCGCTAAAAAACAGTCAACTGAAAATAATTGGATTATTCATCGAGCCTATCAGACCGCATTTGTCATTAATAGTAGCCAATATACTCTAAATGACTAGAAGCCAAGTTGTTTTATAAGTATTTATTACTGTAAACATCAATAATTGCCTTATTACGGGGATTTTTCTACGCTATATGAGTAAAACGCATAAAGAAAATTTTGGTTTCAGAGTGAGACATACTCAAAGTGTACCAAAAAGAAATTTACTTTTGTTTTAATGGTGCAGAGGATGGTAACAATTACCAATCAAAAAGTACTTCACTACCAAAAAACGTAACACGTTCGACACTCATCTACAAATTAGCCATTCTTATCCATGTTATTCTCAATAATGACAACTTTCGAAACTTTAAATGTGTGTGTATGCAATGTGTAATAAACCAACAACAAAAATAAATATAGATAAGCATTTCATAATTTTTGTTTGTTAATCACTCAAAGATATTCTTTTGTTAGCCTTCGAGTAAAACCGATATAACTTAACACTAATGAATAGAAAATATATAAAAACTTATTATGTTCATTTAAAATAAAAGTTTAATTTATTTACATAAGCGTTAAAAGCATGTTCATCAAATACATAATGTTTTGAAATATTTTACAGTCAAATACGACAACAAATTCGAATTTAAAGATCGCACAATTAAAGTACTGTTTATAATATTAAGCAAACGTTTTAGCGAAAATAAGACCTAAAACTGAAGCCAGTATAGTGTACATGCTGCTACTGAAAGTGCCAGCCGGGTTACACAAATTGCCAGAGCAGCGGATGCATTCGCGCTTCCAGTTTCCTGCAACGTATTCGGGTCTTAAAGCCAAATTACAAGTTTGTACAGCAGGATGCGCACAACCATAGACAGCATTTAGGACAGTTTTATCTAATATAGAAGATTCATATTAACTTCGTTTTTATTAATAAATAACAAATAAAGCTTTCTTACTCGAAGCGCTCCAGATATTTCTGATACATTCAAATGTCTGGCTGCCATTCACCTGCACAACATTTGTGTGATAAATGTTAAGCTCTCTGCTTGTTGCGTTTGCTGTAGAATTGTTACAAGTCTGTTTGACGAGTTTTTTGCAAGTACCTTGATCAGAGCAAGTGTAACAATCCAGGGATGAAGCTATAAGTTTAAAAAGAAAAACAAAAATGGTCATGTGTAAATAAATTGCTATCGCTATAGATACTCTCTTTTATATAGAATGACTCATTTTCAAGAATTTCGAAGATACGACAGACTTATCTGAGTTGTGTATTGATAAACTTCAGTCAACCTTTTTTTACGTACTTCTTTGTTTCACTTTTAATTATTTTTATTATAAATTATTTTTGTTTGTACAAATGTTGCAAACTTTGATGACAAAGAAGTTAATAAAGTAATTTCAAATGCAAAGCTACTTATACACTTTCTTTCACACCACTTGTTTAAACATAATATTGATAAGTACACAACTTTCTTTTACTTTCATAATTTATTGAATTTTTAAATTTTTAAAATGTATCTTTTATAAAGAAGTGATTTTTACCTATTTGAAAACCAATGAAGGCAATTAGGACAGATGCAAAAATAATTTTTCTGTACATTTCTAAAAATTGTTTCAACTTATAAAAATTTAAAGAAAAATAAAACTCTTCACTTTTTTAATGCACGTTTGCAAGCAGCAAGATGTTGGCAGTAACTAAAATAACTCAGTGTTTTATCATCTTTATATAAGTCAAGAAAGAGCAAACTCTCAACTGATTAACTCATTCATGTACTATACATAATGGCGGTTAATACACTACATACATTCGATTCGGGTTTATTAAGTTTACCCAAAGTTCTTAAATAGACAAATTCGATTACATAGATGCATATATGAATATGATCGGTTTGATATATTTACTTACGATCTTTCTTTTTTTCACTAGTTTAACATATTCAAACGTTCATTAAATTTTGAAAAAATCAAAGGGTATTACTATGTCAGCATAATCTCACCTTTTTTGCGATTAGATTTGAGTATTATCATTATTGTGAATTGCTTATCAATGAGTTTATCGTGTGCTAAAAAACAGTCAGCTGAAAATAATTGAATTATTCATCGAGCCTATCAGACTATATATACTAAATGACGAGAAGCCAAGTTGTTGTATAAGTCTTTATTACTGTTAACAATCAATAATGGGGTTACTACGGGGATTTTTCTACGCTATATGAATGAACCGTTAGTAAGAAAGTAACAAAAAAAGATTGTACATAACACTCAATAATCAGCGAGTCCAATTATATAAAATAAAAATGCAAGAAATAATATATAATTACTTGTTTCAACAATGTGTACTTTGAATTTGAACAACTATACATTATTTTGAGATGTCCATTGTACAAAACCTTAATTAGTCATATTTATTCAAGTTATATTCACTCAAAGTTGAATAATAGAAGTGGTTCATTTAAGATGTGAGCCGCTGTACATCATCTATTAAACTTAACGTAAGCCATAAAAAAATATCTTTAACCATGTGAAAACAATTACATACTGCAATTTGCATTTCTACAGAACTATTGGCTTTAGTGCAACGATAGAAAAATACAACCAATTTGTATATATAAAGCAGTACTTATCACAGCAATGCACGTATATCTTATACTTATATATATTAAACTTATTATTTTGATATACTCAATGAGCTCGACATTTGCGATCAATAAAACCAAAGGTCAGTTTTTCAAAAGTATATGAAGGTGATATGTAAAAAACTTAGCAAATAATCAAACTTTACAGAATGCGGTAAAAATGAGCAGTGGCGAAAGTGTGCCGTGCCCTGTGAGAAATTTTGTTATCGTATGAAGATATCGTGTTTTATGCATCATTGTAGTACTGCGGATCATGGCTGTGTGTGTAAGAAAGGATATGTACGTGAGCGGCGACATCATGGCAAATGTATACGCAAAAGCGACTGCAAATTATAAATCAACTAACATTTGAAGCTTTTTGTAAAAGAAATTCAAGTTCAATTGTATTTGATTAAAAAATAGCAGAGATTCCAATTGTCAAAGCAACAATTACATATGCTTTTGTTCTACTAAGCAAATGCCAAATAATAAAAAAAAAAAAGTGAACATTTTTTTAATTTGGTAAAGAATTCCGCTACATTCTTTTTATGCAAGATGACTTCATTGGTATAATTAATTTCGTACTTATAATAATATATATATTCAATAATTTATTATAGAAACTCCGCATTTTAATTGACACTATAATAAATTTGACCGAATCTGCTTTTATTAATTAAAAATATTATTTCAGCCTGGAAATGTTATGCTTATCATTCAGTTCAATAGAATGCCGATAAGATATCAATTCAAATAGTTGCAGTTAGAGATGCGTGCCGTGACATTCCATATGAGCAAAAACAACACACTTTGTTGTCCGTGAGTGTGTGTAGGATAGAATAAGCACATCTTTACTTTTTGGTATCATTTTCTTAATAGACACTTTTTTTTTAACACAATTCGCTCTATATTTTCCTTGATTATGAAACATGACGAATTGTTTATTATTTTTATTCGGTTATCATTTTTTTGCAAACACACTACATATATGGGTTTACAAAGTCGTTCGCAAAAAAAGCCGCAAAGACTCACTCATTTTCTTCGATCATTTTCCAAAATGATTTGAGCTGGCAATATTTTTAATGTCATCGAATTTATTGTTGTCATTTAAATAATTTTTTAACGCTTTACTTTTACTTATTATTAATTTTATGCCTTGCAAAAGTAGCTTAGCCGACTCTTAATTTTGATGAGACCGACAGTAGTTAAATCGAATTCTCTAACGCTGATGCTGATCTGCTAAGCCTTAAATGGGACATTTAAACGTGTGCAATAATATACAGAGTAAAAAATCTCACAGGATATTAAATGACACACCAACAGATACAAATGACTGCAGGTAGAAATGTGAAAAAAAAAACTTTTATGTATGCGAAACAGCACAAAATGAAGATACAAAATAGGATAAGGTGAAAACACAATTACAATGCTTGCTAACTTTTTTTTAGTCATATACCTTTTTCAAATTATAAGCAACCAATTGTTTTTTTTTTTTTACTTTTTTGTATATTTGTTTTTGTAACATTTTTACAACTGCCATAAGTATGACATGACAATAACTCGCAGCTTCTTACAAATGAAGTATAGAATATGTTTACATACAAATACAAACAGTCAGACAGACAGACAAATAGACAAAACAACGAGGATACTTACTTATGGCGATAAGCATCGGAAAGCACAAAATACACACAAACATTCATGCATGACAATGATAGCAAAAGTCATACAGAAACGACAGTTACATTTAGAAGGAATCCTCGAGCAAACGAACGCGTTCTTCAACCGCCGGCAAAAGAGCACGAAGTATAACTAAAGTAAAAAGAAAAATTAAAAAAAAAAAAGGAAATACAACAACAAACAAAAAAACAATGAAAAACGGATACGAAAACTAGAAAACAAAAACAAATGTAAGAATGTCTGAGAGTAGAGACCAAAAAACGTAAAATGCAAACCGAAACCAGTCATCATCAGCAGACCTCAACCAGCGACGGTTACAAGCATCAAGCCAGATGATTATCATCTTCATGCAAACCAACCATTTTCATTGTGTTAATTTTCCAGTCACGTTTTCTTTTTAATCCTGACAAGAATATTATTTCCATAAAAATATATACATATACTCATACATACATATATACATAACATACGCACATGCATACGGTGTTGTGCCGAATTGAGCTTGGCACGCAGCAAAGTCATCATACGCCACGTATGCCGCGTCATTCTCTGAGCGCTGCCACAAGATGGAAAAAATTCCTCTTTTGTGGCTCACTATGAGTTCGAGATGACATGTTGTTATTCCTTTCTCCCAACACATATGCTAATTCTTTTCTATGTATTATTTTCAATTTTTTTTTTGTCATCTTTGTTTCAATTTTTTCATTTAGAATATTTTCCTCACTTTCATTTTAAAGGTGGGTTTTAACATATGCTTCAAGTATTCAAAATCAAATACATGTTTTGGCAGAATTTTTAAATGGATAAATTAAATTATAACTTTCAAGTTCTGCAATGTCTAAACTTCCCACTGATTATGTACTTATTCATAAAGATATTTTTTGCTTTACATATTTTCTATTTACAGCACAACTTTATTTTCATAACTTTACATGTTTTGTAGACGACCGGTTAGAGATAAAGTCTATCGGCATGCGTTCTAAAGTTTGCAACGCCAGCCAATACCTTAAAAGGCGGAAATGAAATACAACAAATCGAAATACTTAAGCCTTTCGTTGCATGAATCGAAACGTTTCGTCGCTTCTAAGTCTACTGCAACAATTGTTGTGTATTGCAAGAGGAATTGCCAAATGCAAACGCCCTCTTCTATATTGCTAAAGTCCTTGTTGCCTTGCCGCATGCCATTGCACAGTTTTGTTGTTATAGTAACTTGTCTTGAAGACAAAATACAAAATTTGTTTGTTTCCTTCATTGCTGTTGAAAGTTTGTGCAGCTGTTGCAGCAACAACAACAATAATAACAACAACACCAACAAACAACGATGTCGCAGATATGCCATTGTGTTGGCCAAGTAGTTTTGTCTGTTTGTTTTGTCCGGACTTGTTGTTACCATTTTAATGTTGTCGTCATTGTTGTCGCAAATATTTTCTGTGCAGCATTAGCAATGAGTCGCCATTGATAAACAAGCTCCTACCACGACACTACAGGCCAAACGTTGCCATAAATTATTGTCTTGCATTATTGGCCAACGATTTATTAGAGGGTTCAATAGCATTTTGAAACCTTTTAAAGATTTAAAAAATCGTATGGAATTTATTGGATCTATTTTATCAGACAATAACAAGTAAGTAAAAAAGAGAATGGCGGTATTATAGAGTATACTTTAGAATCTAATATCCTACACACAGGGTGTAAAATGCCGCACCCTAATAAAAAGTGTACTTCCTGTATTGTCCATATTAATATTGTTCATAGCTTCAAAACAATTCTCTTTTTGATCATCACCTAAGCGTTACGTACGTACGTTTGGTCTTTATATCATTGACTATAATGTTCTAGACTTGTTTGAATGTGAATTAAGAATTTTACAAAATGTTTTTTTAACCAAATAATTTTCTGGTAAATTTATTGTTTAAGCCAAAATTATATTCTAAAGTTGAAAAGTAATGAACGATGACGACAATGGTAATGTGGTTAGGACTGTTGCCGAGGAAAAAAGTAATCTAGGTGCCCACATTGAACTGTTTGTACTTGGCGTGTGTGGCGCCTGGCACGGCGAACTCTGGACGTATCCACTCGATGTGGCTAAGACACGTCTGCAAGTACAAGGTGAAGGTTTAGGCAGAAGTGGAAAGCGTTTGGGCATGGTTGGCATGGTGCTGGAATTGTTACGAAAAGAAGGTTTTTTCTCTTTATATGCCGGTTTTGGCACAATGCTCTTCCGTTCAATGTTCTTCAATAGTATGCGAACCGTGTACTATGATTTGTTCCGCCAACAACTTTCGGTGGTTACACCCGAAGGTAAAAGATTTATATCCTTGCCACGCGCCACAATTTCGGCTGCAATGGCGGGCGCACTTGCACAATCGCTATTCAGTCCGCTGGATAAGGTCAAGATCCAAGCACAATTAGAGGGTCAGCGACGTTTGCAAGGTAAACCGCCGCGTGAGACGCGCATGTTTCAAAGCCTAATGAAAATATATCGAAGAGGTGGCATTAGAGGTCTATACCTGGGTAATGTCACAAGTATGTCACGCGCCTTGATGCTAACTGTCGGCGACACGGCCGGCTATGATATAAGCAAACGGCATTTAAAAAAGTTAACCGGTTTGCCGGATTCCCGTTTATTGCAATTTTTGTGTGCTGTATCGGCGGGCGCCTTTGCCACTACACTGTGCACACCTGCTGATGTCATCAAGTCGCGCGTTATGAATCAGCCTGTCGATGCTAATGGAAGAGGTACACTCTATAAGGGCACCATCGATTGTATCACTAAATTGGTGAAGGAAGAGGGTGTAATGGCTTTGTACAAGGGTTTCGTGCCCTGTTGGATCCGAGTGGGGCCGTATACGTTAATATTCTGGGTTACATTGGAGCAGTTACGAAGACTTAGAGGAAGCGAAGCTTTTTAAATGTATTAATGCATGTATTTTCAAATAGAATTCTTGTCAAAACCCTCTAGTGTATAAACCAGATCTTTCTAAATGTAAATTTAAAGCAATGCTCAATAAACTCGATTTTTAATTCGTAATGGAAAATTGTATACATGGTGAAATAAAATCACATCAAACTTCATACTGTTTAAATGCCTGTAATATTTTGTATCCAATCGCGAACAGCAGCAACGCGTAAGTAAACGCCAGGATAGTCCGGTCTTGCACAGCCATAACCCCACGAAACGACGCCATACAAGGTGCCATTATTAAAGAGCGGACCACCAGAATCGCCTTGACATGCATCCTTGCCGCCTTCTGGATAACCGGCACAAATCATGCGCGTCGTAATGACACCAAAACTGCCATAGGCCATTGAGCACAACGTTGCGTTCACCTTAGGCACACGAGTAGCGCGTAGCACGTCACGTGATTCGTTAGACGACTGTGTGTTGCCCCAACCAGAGACAATCAGTGGCGTTCCATCAGCGAGTTCTGCATCCGATGCAGGCAATTTAGCAAAGCCAATCGTGAGATTTTTACTATCGTAATCAGTCAGCTCCCAGATAGCATAATCGAAGTCAATGGTATTAGCATCGTATTTATCATGGCGATGTACACGTAACACGTCCACCAGCTGACCACCACGATCCGTGCGTGTCGAACCAATACGCACCTTTGTGTAGGTAGAAACAAAACTCTCCGTGCAATGTGCGGCCGTAAGCACAATACGTTTGGCAATTAAGGAACCGCCGCAAAAATGATAACCGCGTTGAAGAGACACCTGGAAAGGAATATGCTCTATGGTTGTTGGCTCGCCACCTACAATGCGACCATCCAGACGTGGTCGACGAAGCGTTGAAGTAGACGTTGAATAGCCTACGGCTGCTAACGTGAATATGAAGAGGACGAACTGCCTTTTTGCACGGTTCATCATGTGTCTTTTGTGTTTGGCGGCTGCTAAGAAAGTGTGTTCAGTTAGTTGTTGGAACGCAGCATTTATTTATAGTTGGCCGGTCTAGAGACTTGTTTAATTTTCAAGTATGAATGCAGACAAGGTCAATAGCTTCATTAACTCTAATAGGCCAATTGAACTACCTTTATTAAGCCGCTTGGCCTAGTTGCAAAGCGATATCGCGCCATCGGTTATCACGATTGATAAAATTTAGTAATGATTTACAAGTCGTACTGCATAAGACAAAAAAACATATTTGAGAATAAGTATCTATGCGTATTATTTGAACAAATACCACTTAATCAACAGATTCTAAAGTTTCTTCCAAGTGAGGAATTTATTATTCGATGGCATTTCCATTATTCGATGAAGCTCCAAGCCATTGGACATGCCCAGTTCCTTTAGCTGCACAATATCTCGTACGCCCCATTCGGGATTCTGTCTACGCAGCGACGCATCAAAATTCACATTACTTTCGGGTGTAAGGACACCTTCGTTGGCATAAGGTCCGTATGTGTACATAAAGCCACCCGGCTTCAGTAACTGACCAGCCGCTCGAAATAGTCCCACAGCACACACCCAAGGACTAATGTGCATCATATTGCTATTAAACATATAATCATAGCTACCGAGTTGCACTAGCGATTTTGTTGCCGGTTCCCACTCTTCTATATTCTGAGCTATGTTCACATACAACGGTGGTCGGATATTTTGTGTGGAACAGTCTGCAGCGTATGCTCGTATGCTGGCAAAATGATGTCGTTCCACTTCTGTTGGTTGGAAACTAATGTTAGGTAGTAATGGTGCCAAATAGCCTGCATGCTGGCCAGATCCGGAAGCAATTTCAAGCAATTTTAGATTTGGTGTCTGTCGATCTATTTGCTGACATAGCGCCTCTCCTATGGGCTGAGAATTGCGATCAGCTGACGGATGCGATTGTTTTGCACTTTGTTGGTGACAAATGTTTACGGAAATTGAACGCAACGTATCCAACCCAAAATGAGCGCAGCGTGAAAGTTTGTAGAGTAATTTTAAATTTGTGGTTCTTGTTTACAAATACATGCACAGGTTTTAATTCACTAATGTCATAATAATAGACAAATATACAAGTGCTCACCTCATCTTGAGTCCCACCGTCTGTATTTTCGGATTAATATCTTCCAAATCAGAATTGTTTTCCTATATCTTGGGGCTTTCCCTGACCCAGCTGGCGGCAGTCACTTACAAATGTGTCCAACACAGTGCTGCCAAATCAGCCGTTTTCCCGCCTTTGCCGGCTTTTTTTAAACAGAATATTCCCAGCATTTTCCTATTTTTTTAGCTGCTATTTTGCATTGCTATTTCCATCATAGCAACTAATCGTAATTTCTTATGTAACGTTAAGATTCAACATAACACAAAGAAATTAACATAATAATTGCTAGAAACGACGCCATTGGAATGTGATGTGGCTGGAATATTTTTCAAAAAGTACTCTTAACATTTTTTAAAAGAGTTGGCAGAATTGGTCCTTTAGAAAAGGCACATTCATAATATTCATGCTAATTTATCTATTTAAATATCAAAATTTCTTTTATATAATTACTTTATAAAACTAACGGCAATATAGCTTATTATTGAAATCATCAAGTTTGAAAACTTAACTTTTTTTTATGTATTCTATGTATCATAGGCGTTCCTATACATACACATTGGAATGTGAATAACAACATTGACATCAATTTTAGCAAACGCAACAAAAGTTGCTCATTATCGACATATCACTAAAATATTCATAAAACGTCATATAGCTACAATTCTAAAAAGGTTAATCCATTCTTCAAAAAGACAGGAATTCTACAAGTTGATTGTCACACACTGCCAAAAACAACCGAAAAATGACTGATTTGGAAACACTGGCCTCGGCGCTACACTACTCGTTTCTGTCGAAGTGATGAAAATGTTTTATCCCATTTTTAAAAAGGAATCTCACACGGGACTGTGACATTAAGAGCTAGTTTCATTGGCTGAAGTTAACCGCGAGTAAGCCTACTTGACCGAACTTTCAGTTTCACAGAGACGTGTTAGCTCGAGTCGATTGGGTCTGGCAACATTCTATTTTTTGAGAATAATGTTTTACAACATCTAACATTTACTTACTCAATACTATTTTTTTTACGTTATTTCAAAACTCATGTTCAATTTCAAATTTGTAACGGATACCTAAGGAGAAGCATCCTTTTCAGGGAAGAAGGTCTCATATTCTCCCTACGCTGCAACGTATGTTTTTTGGGCAGGCGCTCACCTGGTCGCTTTTGACAAATAGTCTTCAAATGGATCAACACCCTACTTTTGAAGAAAACATAGCAATTCTATTTTTTTACCCCTCGTCTTCTTCTTTCCTTGTTGAGACGCTAGTGCGTCTTTTTGCCGCGCCTGCGCCTGATATTGACACATTGCAGTCGAGCGAACACAAAATTCAATATTAGACTCGTTTATATTACGCAATCTCTCAGAGCACATACAATGCTTCTATATTAAAGCTAATATATGCCTGTGGGTGCGACAAAGAATACGACCCAACCTTTGTAACAAATCAAATAGAAATTAAATTTACATTATATGAAACATACGAGCATCTAAATAATTATATGAATAACATTTTGGTACTTTCTTAGTACTATTTCAGCTTTAGAAATGGAGAAATAGGCACTATTAACACAGCTCTGTACAGGATGAACTGCCTAGAGAGCAATAAAGAAGAAAAAGTCTTTTCAATACGGGGGTTTCTCCCAAAGTGAAATAGCCCAACTGCCCGTAGAAATCCAGGTAACATTGGGCTAGTCAGCACTTTCCGACTTTTGAGTGCTTCTTCTTTAATAAATTTCCTTTATTTGATTGATTGTGTCACAAATTTTGACAATGATTTTCAAATACCTCATGTCTCCCAAGTTTTAAGTAAACATATGCGCATTCACCATTTTCCATGCTTCTTCTCCACGTATGAACCACAATTTGGGCTCTGTTGACACAAATTTTTTCAAAAGAAACTGGAATATTGAAATATTTCATGGTCTGCGGGTTTAAAGCAAACATACGGCTAGATAGCAGTTTCCAACAGTTGGCTGTTCTTCTTCTTCCCTTTGTTTTGAAACGCGAATGTGTCATTTGGATACAAATGGTGCTTTCACAGACACTTTGTCGACAGTCTACAATTTTAGGTGCACACACACACAGTGTGTTGACTGCGATAGCGAAAAATAAAAAAACTAAACGCATAAGACGAAGGAGATTTTCACGCTCTTCTGTGCGAGTAAAAAGAATAAAGAAAAAGTAAAAAAAATATAGAAAACCAAGCGCATAAATTGCATAAAACATTTATTGAAAATTTATGTCTATCCAACATAAAAAGAAAAAAACGCGATTAAAGTTCAGCAGCAGTAGACATACATATGACGACTACAACGGTGAGTGAATGTGTGAGTGTTGATGGCGACGACGTTGACGACGAATGTGATTGGTGGTCCAACAGTTTAAATTTTTTACAAGAAAAATCCTCGGAATTTGTCAATAATTAAACGTGATGAACAAAAAACGAATAGTGAAGTGTATGTGATGTGTTACACGCAGATTATATGTATGTCGTTTGAAAGAAGTGTGTATGTGATTGCAGCAGTGCCTTCTTCTAAGTTATTGCTGTCGCTGCCAACGCAAGCAGCAGGCGTGAAAAACGCATTTAAAATCGTTTAAGTCCGGGGAAAACATTTAAATTTAATAAAACTATTGTTGGCTTGAGATTGGCTAGCATTTTGATTAAAATCGGTGTGTGGCCAACATTGTCGTGACGTTTTTAAGCTAATTAGCGCATCCGCGCATACAGCGAAGCTCTGTGCGTGTCGTCGACGCTGACGTCGTTTTTGTGTTCACCGTTTTCATTATGCCGTACCTTAACGAATTACGACCGATTTTAATGGAGGCAGCGGCGTACGTGATCCCCGCTTAAACGTATTTCTTTTTTTTTATGAAAATTAAACAAATTCAAAAGGGTTTCTTGTATTCTAACAGAAAAGTAACATTTATTGAAAACAATATGGTCGACGTCAAGCGTAGGTGAAGTAGCGCAAAGTAAAAATAAAATTTTCACAGTGTTGGCAACGTAGATAAACTTTTAAGCTGTATTTTTTACGTTGTGTAAAGTGCATTGCAAGAAGAAAAAAATCAAATATTTAGTCGGAAAAACAATACCATAAACTGAATTTCGCCAAAACGCAGCATATTTATGTGTATAGAGAAAACGTGTGTATGTAATTTGTATATATATGGTGTATACACGCGCGAGTGACTGCCTCTTGTGTGGAAGTATGGGTGTTTGTATGTTTATGAGTGTGCGTATGTTTGTACCTCTGTGTGCGGCTGAAAATGGAAATTATATAAAAGCGACATGGCGCTTAGCACGCGTGTGAGAGAGAAGCAGGCAGTGGTGAAGACAGGCTGTGGGAGCAAATAGGCGATTACGACCGATGGACACCGCAGTAGGAGTTACAATTGTGTAAAATTGGTTGCAAACTCTATGTAGGAGAGTCATCACAGAGAAGGTAGCAGTTGAAACTTTAATGCTCGAGTCATTTGCGATCAATAAATAATGAGTAAAGCACCAAAATGCCGTTTTTGATGACGAAAGCGTAGCAAGTTTTGTTAAAATCAGCAGAAAAAAAAAACACAGAGTTGTCAACTAATTGGTCTAAAGTACAAATTCTAATTAGACGAAAAGAAAAAATGAAAAGTTTCTCTCGTTTGCTGACAACTCCGATCAAGCATAAAACTTTACTTTATTTTCGTCTATTGGCGGTGGTGGTTACTTTATTTGTTTTTTGTTTTTGATAACCACCCTTTGCCCCCTGGCAAGAGCTTGTTAAGCAACCACCATATTAAAGCTCGTACATTGCCTCGCATATTTATCTCGGAAAAATCTTTCTTAACCGGAACTTTTGATGCAGGCAGGCTGGCTGGTGAGCGAGCGAGCGAACAAACGAATGAACAAGCGATTACCCTTCGCCGACCGCTGCATCGTTCAGTCGGTTCAGAGCGCTCGCCACACGCTCAAATCACTCTCGTTTCTGGTCGCTCGCTGGTTTGTTAGTCGTCGTCAGTCGCTATCTCGTCGTGTATTCTTCGCAGTCGTTGTTGCCTCTCCGCCACTACCGATTTTTTCCAATATGGCTTCTTTTCCTCCTTACTTACAACAACGGCGCACAGAACATTATTATTTTGTTAGCCGCGTTCGAGCCTCGTCATATCTCCTATAAAATATATCTATAATTTCAAGCAAATCAAAACAGCTTTCAAAGTGGCTATAAATACATACATTTTTTTTCCTCGCTTCAAAACTAGCAACAAATGTTTTAAATGCTGCAGAATACAAAAATATAACAAACAAAAAAATATAACTCGAGCAAAAAGTGTTCCAATTGCATTGGAGGAGTAAAGCAAACAAACAGCTAATTTTTCGTAAAAAAAAATAATTATTGAACAATAAAAAAAAAAAAAGATTAAGCAACTGTTCTACACAACTGCCAACGTCAGTGCTTGTTCAAGAAAAAAAAAAACAAAAAAACAGGATTATTTCAAAAGTTCAGTTTCATTGGCAATCGGAGACCTGTGAATAAAAAAAAAGTCCAGAAGTTAATAATAAAACTTTGAAGAAATACCTGTGCCAGTAAAGTCGTAAAAATCAGGGCAGAAATCATTCCCGAACAGAATCAGTGCAAATTTTCCAAAATATCTTTCTCAAGTTCCAAAATGTTTACCAAAGTCAAACCAAAAATGCGTGAAAAATTATTAAAACCCAACAAAATGGAGTCGAAAATGTGAGTAATCGTTGTTTTCGTCGTCA
This sequence comes from Phortica magna, assembly GCA_037044515.1. Classification (NCBI taxonomy): domain Eukaryota; kingdom Metazoa; phylum Arthropoda; class Insecta; order Diptera; family Drosophilidae; genus Phortica; species Phortica magna. The sequence goes on along the minus strand of JBAMBP010001063.1, from coordinate 482,419 downwards.
TAGTGGACAAACTTCCTATAGAATCCATATTTTTATGATTTCTAATACTAAATCAGCAATTTTGGTGAATTTTATATAATAAATCTTACGGATTAATTAGCTGCTTTAATATAAATTACACTTGCAAATGGTGTCTTTATCAGAGCAACCTTCACATTATGCCAATAATCGTTATTATCGATTTGCAAACCAATTCAGTTAATCTTTTATGAAATGTCAATTTATATAGTCTTTAAGAACTTTTGTCATTTCATGTAATTTTCAACAGTTTGTGAAAACAATTTTCATGTTTTGTGAAATCCTTCTTAAAAACAAAGACTATTCTTAGTGATATTGAATTGTATTTAATTAAGTTATTCAAAGCACATATATCGGGAAAAGGCAAAGGCGCGTGCCTCGTATGCAGATCACTTTTAATAAGTACTATTTTTATAGCAAAGTTGAATACAAAATGAATGAGATCTATGCTAATGCTGCATAAAATCAATATACATAACTAACAAGGTATTTAAAAAACGCAATATCACATTGCATAGAAAATTCAAAACCTTACGTCAACTTTACATGTAACCAACATATTACTTTATTCTATGTATATACATACAAACATATGTCGACAAAGACGTCATTGTTATCAATCCTTTCTACCACTCTCTGCGCATCTTCCGCCTACGCCGTGCATAACGTTAGTTACCAAATAAACATCATTTCGTCTCAGACTGCTCTTTGCGCCTCCCTTCTTTGCTTCCTTCGGCAACACTTTATGCAACCGCGTTGCCAAACACCTTGAATCGTAAGTGCGCAAAATGAAGAAAAGGAAAATAAGTCGAGTATCCTAGACATTTTGATACTCTACGGTTGGCTAGAATCAGGTTTTCTAGTGTTCAAAAACAATTCCATGAAACGAATGGACAGACATGGCTCAATCGATTTCTGTTTTCATACTGATCCTTAAAACATAATATAGTATAGCAATAAACAAAGGTCGAAAAAAACTACTTTTTTGACAGCTTTGATAAAGGAAAAAAACCAGAAAAAGTGTTTCGCAAGAGGAATTTTTTATAATACTTACTTGTTACTTGTGTTGGTGAAAACGACAAAATAAATAGGGAGTATATATTGAATTTGTTGCAGTTGTTATGTCGGCTTTCGTCGCTATGAATACATACACGCAATTTGTTTTAAAATATAAGTTTGTATGTATGTTTATATGTACATATGTAGTTTGTTAGTGCTCCACTTTTTCAAGCAGTGCATTACACACGCACGCACAGCGTAATATTTTTGTTATTTTGAGCCCTCTTCTCCCTTTGATATTTAATCTCATTGCAAATTTCTGTTGTCAACTGACTGTTGCATTTTGGTGACAATATTGTTAAACCATATTAAGTTTGTTAGTTAAACATAAAAAATCCAAAGATAAACAAAGAACGGACATAATTTTGTTGCCACAGTTTTGCCAACATAAGGCCTAATGAGTTTCAACGTTGTTATACGTCATTAACTCCACTGTGCTGTTCCAAATTAGATGCTTTTTGTTATTATTGTTACATACTACTTATCAGTAGAGTTTTCTCCAATACACTTGCATTACCATTTACACATGTCAAAGCCAAATAGTTGCTAACCCCTCTGTTGTAAATGGTTGAAATTGAGTAAAGTTGTATATAACTGAGCAAGGGTGACATGTATGCAACATCTCTCTCTCTCTCTCTCTCTTTTCGTTGTATGATCAGTTCTCCCAAAACGAACCGCTCAGCTGATTTACTTATATAAGGGTTAGCTGAGATAAAAACGGAAAAAAAATTACCGAAAACCTCTGATTCATGATGCGCAAAAATACGTGTGTATCTACTTGTGTCTACACGGTAGATTTGATGCTTTATTTAATTTGCAAGCCTAATTAAATTCAGTAAAAAATAAAAATTTACAACAAACAAAAAGAAAAACAACGATATTGTACAAATGAGAGAAAATAGTGAACGAAAGAGTGCATTTGTATAAGTCGGAGAGAGCGAACATAATCAGTGATTCCCACCACCGCTGTCTCCGCAGCCAGTAATACAAGACATTAACTTCAATAAAACTAAACACATATACAGACAAAAATTCACTTGTTAGTCCACACATACATACTCAATCTTTCGCACATCTATTACTCTGTGTTAACAATAGTTGTAGATATTATTTTGTTGTTGTGTGTATGCAATTTTTCTTGAGTTCTGGTTGCAACCCCCATGTGGTCGAAAACGTCAGACGAATGCTTGAAGACTGTTAAGCCAGGCCATACACCAACATTTGATGCTGCCGTTTTACCTGACGGCGCGCAACAACAGCGGGTGTAACTTTCTATTTTGAGTCTATGGGTGTGCTTTATTTGTATTGGTGTATATTTCAACCCTAAAGCGTATGGTAGAAAATAAAATAAATTAAACAATCTTTGATAATTAACAACTGTGATTCTCCTGCCAATTCTGTTAGAGACTTTAAATAAGTGATATAATTATATGAGAAAAAGAACTAAAAGAAGATAGCAATTTTAATTTGAATTAGTGTCCCGGCCGTGCCGCATAAATTTTTGCGCCGTTAATTTAATTATATCCGCCGTTGGAATTGATAGCGCACTTGTCGTGTCGTTGGTATAAATTTCATTTAAAAAGGACTAGTGCCTGTAATTCGATCTGGATTTTAATAAAAAATATACATACTTTATAAATTGAAATAAACCTTCACTTATTCCGTCTACAACGTTTTCTCGTTATAGCTATAAAAAAAGCGCATTAAGCACAGCAAAAAAGAAACATAGAATGTCAGCTAAAATCTCGGCAGCTGCGACTGCGGAGGGTACAACAAGTAATCAAAGTGTCACCAACGCGGGCGCCACCGTCTCTAACAATACAAACACATCATCATCAGGCGACGCTAAAGGTGGCACAACCACAACTATAGTAAACGCTATTGCAGCCACCAACGGTAATTCAACACCTGCACGTCGTTTACGTACGCGCAACTCTACCGGTAGTGGCAATGCAAGTGGTAGTGAATCCACTAAAAAGAGCAACAATGCCGTTGGAGGCGGAAACACCACACCGGCGTCGGCAGTGCACGGTGATCGCGACCATCACAACCATAACAATCGCGAGAATCACCATGAAGAAAAGGAAAAACCCAGTCCAAGCATTAATCATCATGTAACCATACCAATGAACCATGCCAGCAGTAGCGTTTCGGCTTCGAAAAAATATCATAATAGTTGTCCACATCCGGCACCACCAATACATAAAAAACCAGCACATACAAAACCGCATAGTTCGAATACATTTGACAACGTCAAGAATGAGGAATTTCACTTTGATACGCCAGCTGAGTGTCCCGTGTTTCGACCCACTGTCGAAGAATTTAAGAATCCCCTTGCTTATATTAACAAAATTCGTTCCCATGCTGAGAAGTGTGGTATTGCTAAAATATTACCACCAGAATCATGGTCACCGCCTTTTGCCGTAGATGTAGACAAGTTGCGGTTTGTGCCCCGAGTGCAACGACTCAACGAATTGGAGGCGAAGACGCGAGTAAAACTTAACTTTCTCGATCAAATTGCTAAGTTTTGGGAGTTGCAAGGTTCATCATTAAAGATTCCCATGGTCGAACGTAAAGCGCTAGATTTATATACTCTTCATCGTTTTGTCCAAGAAGAAGGTGGCATGGAGCAAACAACAAGAGAGCGCAAATGGGCCAAAGTGGCGAATCGTATGCAATACCCGCCAAGTAAGAGCGTGGGCGCTACATTAAAAGCGCATTATGAACGCATATTGCATCCGTTTGAGGTTTACACTTCGGGTAAAGTACTTGGTGCTGCAGCTGCTGCCGCAGCAGCAAATGCAACAACAACACCCGTGAAGTTAGAAGATGCCGGCGGTGGCACGGATTATAAAGTCCATGAGATACCCACACGGCAACAGATTGCACCACCAAATGAGAATAATGCCCGCCGCTCAAAGCGATTTGCTAATTCAAGCATAAATTGTGGTTTGGGCTCGACGACAGTGAGCAAACCATCGGTTAAGACAGAAACAAAGGAAGATTTCAAGCGTGATCTACTAAGCAGCTTTAATGCAGTGAATGCGACATCTGCTAATAGTGGTGGTGCAACACCGGCTACACGTGGAGCTGCGACAACAGCTAATAACGTTGGTGGCACTCAAAAGAAAGCACCCGATCCTCAGCCACTCATTGACCCATTGATGAAATACATTTGTCATATATGCAACCGCGGTGATGTCGAGGAGTCAATGTTACTCTGTGATGGATGCGATGACAGTTATCACACTTTCTGTCTACTGCCGCCGCTTACGACTATTCCGAAGGGTAAGTCAGGCATATTGATTTCGATCTGGATACACATTTTTAATCTTTATTTTTTATTACTTTAGGTGAATGGCTTTGCCCCCGCTGTGTCGTCGAAGAAGTAAGCAAGCCTCAGGAAGCCTTTGGCTTCGAACAAGCTGAGCGTGAATACACACTGCAACAGTTTGGTCAAATGGCTGATCAATTCAAGCAGGACTACTTCTGTAAGCCGGTTCACATGGTTCCGCCAGATTTAGTCGAGCGCGAATTTTGGCGTATTGTCTCGTCGATCGATGAAGATGTCACCGTTGAGTATGGCGCAGATTTGCATACAATGGATCATGGATCTGGTTTTCCAACAAAAAGTTCACTTTATCTGTTGCCTGGCGACCAAGAGTATGCCGAATCGAACTGGAATTTAAATAATCTTCCATTGCTTGAGGATTCGATTTTGGGTCATATCAATGCAGATATCAGTGGCATGAACGCACCTTGGATGTATGTGGGCATGTGTTTTGCTGCTTTTTGTTGGCATAATGAGGATCACTGGAGCTATTCCATTAATTATCTACATTGGGGCGAACCAAAGACTTGGTACGGTGTGCCCGGCAGTCGTGCTGAACAATTCGAAGAGACAATGAAAAAAGCTGCGCCAGAGCTATTTGCCTCACAGCCAGATCTACTACATCAGCTTGTCACCATTATGAATCCTAATATCCTAATGAACAATGGTGTGCCTGTTTACCGTACCGATCAGAATGCAGGCGAATTTGTTATCACTTTTCCGCGTGCATATCATGCTGGTTTTAATCAGGGCTACAACTTTGCTGAAGCGGTGAACTTTGCCCCAGCTGATTGGTTAAAAATGGGTCGTGAGTGCGTAAATCATTACTCAATGTTAAGACGTTTTTGTGTATTTTCACATGATGAGCTTGTCTGTAAGATGGCTTTAGAACCGGCAAAATTAACATTTGGTATTGCAACTGCTTGTTACATCGACATGGCTGAAATGGTGGACACGGAAAAGAAATTACGAAAGTCATTGCTCGAATGGGGCGTAACACGAGCTGAGCGTAAAGCATTTGAGCTTGTGCCCGATGACGAACGCCATTGTCAAGAATGCAATACAACGTGCTTCCTTTCGGCCGTCGCTTGCGAATGCACAAAGGATATTGTCTGCCTCAGGCACTACACAGTGCTCTGTTCTTGTCCACCTGAAAAGCATACACTACTCTATCGTTATACGCTTGATGAGATGCCTCTCATGCTTCAAAAGTTAAAAGTAAAAGCACACAATTTCGAGCGTTGGCTTTCGCGCTGTCGAGACATTGTGGATGCCACAACACCAACGACAGTGACGCTGGCAGAGCTGCAAGAACTTTGTAAAGAAGCTGAGACGAAAAAGTTTCCATCCTCGCTGCTTATTGATCGTTTGAATGCGGCCGCAATTGAAGCTGAGAAGTGCGTAACGGTTATACAACAGTTGGGCATCAATAAGGTAATTAAATTTTTGGCGTTAAATAAAAATTGGTATTTTAACGAACTTTGCTTATAGGTGCGAACACGCTCCGACCATAGCCAGGAAACTGCACAGTATAAACTTACCATGGAAGAACTTGAACTCTTCGTTCAGGAGATTGATAATCTCTGCTGTATTATCGACGAAGGCACTTCAGTGCGTGAGCTACTTGTGTTGGGTAAGCAATTTGTAGATCGTGCAGAAGAACAACTGAAACTTACAATAGAGACGCTGGAGGAGAGTGATTTGGAGACACTCATCAATGAGGGCAACTCCTTGCGCATTGAGCTACAGCAACTTGACTTGCTTAGTAAGCGTTTAAAGCAGTGTAAATGGTATAAACGCTCGCAGGGTCTACGCGAGACGAGCACCAAACTAACTTATAACGACATAAAGCAACTTTTGCATGTCGCAGCCGCTGATTTGGATCCTTTAGATTCATTTATCGACAAGGAGGTACGTAAGCTTCAACAAATTGGTGCCGCAATCGAAGCATGGGAAACACAGGCTGCAAAGTATTTCCGCTGTTTGACGCAACAACATGAGCTCGCTGATATTGAAGTGTTCCTAAAGACCGCGAGCGAAATAAATGGTCAAGTGCCGTCATATACTCTATTGAAGGATGCACTACGTAAAGCTAAGGATTGGCTACGTTCGGTGGAGCAATTGCAGAAGAATAACCATTTTCCATATTGTCATACTCTAGAAGCAATGATAGAGCGTGGCAGAAACATACCCATTCAATTGGAAGAGCTAAGCCTCATGCAGGGCCACCTGAGTAGTGCACACAAATGGAAAGATAATACGGCACGTGCATTCCTTAGAAAACACACAAATTATACGTTGCTCGAAGTGCTTATGCCGCGAGCAGAACCTATTAATATCGATTCGGATCTCAAGAAACCTTTCGAAGATGATTTTCTCAAAGAGAAGAACCCGGCGGAGATTGTGGACTCATTTAAGCACGCTGAGGAGAAGGAATTACGCGACATGCGTGAGTTAAGACGGGAGAATATGGCCAAGAATCCATTGCGCGATGTCTTCTGCTTGTGTAAGGCTGAATTTCGGGGTATTATGTACAATTGTGAGTTATGCCGCGATTGGTTCCACGAGGATTGTGTACCACCTCCATCACAGAATAGCACCTATCAAGCACTTTTAGTGAACAACAATAATGGAGCCGTCAATGGGAATGGCGGCGTTGTGAATTCAGCGTCGTTAATGATGTCCACAAAGCCCAAGTGGCTGTGCCCATCTTGTGTGCGCTCAAAGCGGCCCCGTTTAGAGACCATCTTGCCGTTGCTAGTACAGCTGCAACAATTACCTATACGTCTGCCGGAGGATGAGGCATTGCGATGTTTAGCTGAGCGGGCCATGAACTGGCAAGATCGTGCACGCAAAGCGCTCACCAGTCCTGACGTTACCGCGGCACTGGAGGCGATACATGCCGCCCAACAGGATCAACGCAACAAAAAGTCACTGGGTAATATTAACAGTCCACGTAAGCCGCGACGTAGTAGCACACGTAGTAACAACAATCCCGACAATCCGGCTTCTGATACGGATGATGATGACGAAGGGCGCTTACACATAGTCGAAGATGGTTTCAGCAATGATGAGGATGAGTTATCAGTGACGCAACGCAATGCGGATGATGTGACGCAGGCACATGCAGATCTCTTAAAACTGCTGTCTGAGAGTGAGATCGAAAATCTCATGGAACTGATGATGGAGGGTGATCTACTTGAAGTATCACTCGATGAAACGCACGAGCTGTGGCGCATACTTGAGACGGTGCCTCCAACAAGTTTGCAAACCGAAGCGATTGCACTTGTTACGCAGTATCAGCAACATCAAAAACATCAACCTGCGCCACCCTCAAGCGTCAATTCCGCTGCAGAAGACTCAAACGATAGCCTTCTCGTACAAAGCAGTCCGAATAGCAACAGCGGTAGTGGCGTACGAAACTCAACAAAGAAACGTCGTTCATTGGATCCCACCGGTGGTTGTCCAGTACCGCGCAAAAAGAACACAACACCGAAGCCATCGAATAAGAAAACCACACGCAAATCAGATACCAACAAACAGCCCACAGCTCAGGCTGATGACGCTGAGAATAAGCAAGCAAACGGTGGCAACACAAACGTCAATACGGGGAATTCATCGGCGCAGAAGAAACGAAAACGTACGTCAACGAATGCTAATACGTCAGCGACACAGGGCGCAGTTGGTAACACCAACAATAATGCCGCGACTGGAACGGGTCAGAAGAAGCACGCCCAACGAGCACAACAAGCCGCCCAAGAAGATGATGAAGAAGAATGTCGTGCAGAGAACTGTCACAAACCGACAGGTCGTGAGGTTGACTGGGTACAATGCGATGGCGGTTGCAACGAATGGTTCCATATGTATTGCGTTGGCTTGAATCGCAGTCAAATTAAAGCAGACGATGATTATATTTGTATACGCTGTTCAAAGATCGTTGAATTGGCAGCGATTGCCGGCAGCAGTGGTCTCAGTTTGACGGCTACCGCAACCACAACAACGACATCGGTGGCAGGCGTAGGTGCAACAATGACGGCGTCGGTTGGCAACAGTACCAATAGTAGCAGTGGTGGCGGCGGCAGCAACAACAACAGTGGCACACCCAACAAATCTGCACGCACGCAGTCAGCGCGGTAAGCGTCAGCAAATTGTAAGGTTATGTTGAATATAAATTTTAATTAGTTTTACTATGTATGTACAACAACAGCATGGCATATAAAATCTAACTCTCATGCACAGTAACACTCACACGTACACACACACACACACACAAACAAACCGAATCCGAAATAAGAACAGAAATGATGCGCAATAGCCAACAGCAATTAGAACAACAACACACCAACCGTTTATGTGTTAAAAAGGAAGAAGAAAAACAAAACAATAACATATTCGTACTTGGTCTAATCAAGTTGAAGTTGAAATGAGTATTGTAAAGAAAAATATAGAATTCTAACAGACGAAGATAGAAGCCGAAGCCCATTATCATGTGTCCAGCGCATTAATGATTTTGTTTGTTTTGTTACGCTCATGAGGGCGTACTTATAAACAAATCCAGCCATGGAAATGCGTTGCTTCGAAAATTTGGAAGTTTTAATGTTTTTTGCAGCGCTGCTCTTTGCAAAGTGTTTAGCGTTAATCGTAATTAATAAATAAGTTTAGTAAGAAACTTAAATGTAGATTTTTAGAATATTTACGCGTATAAAGAGTAATTTTTACAACAGATACAGTTACAAAAAAAAAAAAAACAAAACAAAAAATCACACTCAAACGAACAGAATAAACAAATAAAATCTGCGTCTCTTTAGATTTTAGGTTATGTTCACTATATAAATATTTTTTCATTTCTTTAAATTTTGTGTGTTTGAAAAATGTTTCATAATTATTTAACTCAATTAATAGTGAAACAAGAAATAATAAAATGTTTAAAGTCAATGAAAGTACTTCCATCTAATTTAAATATTTGTTTTTGCGCTGCTTTTATGTTAGTTTTTTAACACTATTTTTACTATCATTCTGTTATAAAAAAAAAATAATACTAATATTATGCATAAATAATTTTTTACTTGTATTTAATGCAAAAAAAAAAATAAGTAAGAAATATAAATTTGTTTTTTCGCCTTCATGAATGTAAATGTTTTCGTTTAATTTACTTTTTAATTTATGCGCTTTAAGAGTAAAATGTTAATATAACTAAGAAGACAGAAGAAAAAAATACATAAGAAATGCAACAAAAAATTCTATATGCATAAAAATTAGTTGATAAAAACAACAGAAAAATACATAAATATTAATTGCAGCTAATTTTAAGAAAATTTCACACACACAAACAAAAACTGTACTAAAAATGTAAAATGATTAAATGTTAACAAAAAAAGTAAACAAAAAAATTCATAAAAAAATAGAAAAAAAGAATAAGGAAAAATAAAAAAAAAATACACAAATGCAACAACAACAAAAAACTTTGTAAAATGATTTTTAAAATATGTGTATAAAGAAGAAAAATGTTTAATTTAACAATTATTTAAGTAAATATTAATGAGAATTAAATGTACGATTTATTTCAATGACGATGATGGAACCTATCATTCAGATGATGATGGAAACCTTATGTAATTCTATAAAATTATATAAATAAATTATAAAAGAATAGTATTTAAAAAAAAAAACATTTCTTTCAATTTATCAGATCAGATCTCTTAGAGGTTGTTCATTTGGAGCGTGACACTTTTACATGGCCGACTTTACTTGGCTTATTAAAAAAACCTGTGGCTTTTTAGTCGGTTCATTAAATAGATGGCTTATAGATCAATCATTCATCAAACAACAATTAGAATCACACAACCCACTTGATAACAACTACACAAAAAAACATGTACGGTTGACATACAATATAAAAAAAAAAACCGTTAACAGAATTGGATACAAACATGCGACAATGAGGCATTAATTACATTTTCCATTCTCGCATTGAAGCTCACAAAGCAAATGAAGAGAAGACAACTGTTTTCTGTTCGTTATTAGCACATGTTCCTGTAAAAATCTTATTAAAATACTGAGAACAACAAAGATATTTGACTCTTCTTTTTGTACAATTTTATTAGTTTGTTTACACTTTGCAAAAAAATAGTTTATACTTTAATGTAAATATTTATAAATACGCAAACATTTAAATAGTTTTATATTTCTTTACAAGTATAGTGTTGTTCTTGTTCTTTATATCGAACTCCGATATAATTATAGATACTTTAGACTTATGAGGTAATACAGAAACAATATCGCAAAGTTTTAGACTCATACTTTTTCACTATATTAAAATTGTTTAGGAAAATTTACTCAAAAAACGCAACTGACCATTTTTTTATATTAATAGTTAGGGTCTTTGACAAGAGTTTAAAAAATTGTTGTGTGTGTGTGTGTGTGCAGCACAAATAAAAATAATATTGCATTTAAAGGCATCACGACGCAAAATACAATAAAAAGCTGTCAACACAGCCAAAAATGTTTATCTAATCTCACTGGTTTTAATACAAAAATCATACCCAAATGCCGCGTTTATAATAAACTAAGCGTTTTTTTTTTTTGTCTAACAAGTTATTTGGTAGGCTAGCTTAGCGTCTAGTTTTGGTGGTTGTAGGTAGTTTAGTGTAAACACTATGCAAAGTTCAGTATCGATTTTTTTCAGTGTTTTTTAATCTTAAAATTTAACAGAAAGTAGAAGAAAATATAACGCTGAGATTACACACAATGCCAGAAACCAGTTTTATCGTCCTACAAATAACTACACTCATAATACATAATAACAATTGAAGTTGCATCACTGCTCTTTAGGTTGTTAAGCCCTTCTGATGGCGTTTGACACGCGCATAAGGACCCACTGCCGGATCCATTATGAAATCGTACAAAACGCGCGTCCAACTTGTATGCTGTGGCATCGTATCGTAAAATTCAGGCGCAATGCGTTTAACCTCGGGCAGACGTGAACCCGGCACAGCAGGAAAGTCATGATGTTCATTATGGTAGCCAACATTGAATGTTATCCAATTCAATGGACCATAGTAAGAATATGTTTCGAAACCTTTGGCAAACATATAATGCTCAGATATAAAATGGCCGGCAACGGGATGCAGACCCATCGCTAATATCGAACCAATCAATAGATATGCCAAAGCCTTCCAGCCAAAAAAGTAGACAATAATAGCATTAAAGATCAATTGTATGATTGTGTTTATAATTTCCAGGCGCGTTGGTGGCTTCGGATTGATCACAAGCGGACGGAAAATATAGAAAAACGGTTGCAAGCAAACCCATAGAAATTTGCCAAATGTCGTATCGAAGAGTTTCGCCTCAAGTAGAGTCGGTATATCAGTGTCAATCACTTCATCGCCTTGGTAGCTATAAGATAGGGAGATAGAGAAAGAAAAAATTAGATAATTTCGTATGCAACTTTTGTAAAGAAACTACGTAAGCTACGCCATTGTCATTGCAAAGCAAATAAAAGCCAATCAATTCAGATATACGAGATACTTGATTGCTATACAAGCCACCAACTCCACACCCGACAAGTACACTCATCGCACCGGCTACGATTAGATAAGCACGTACGCCTCGTTCGCTGTGTTTTGGCCTGGCACCTTCACCTTTCTAACTCCCAACCTACCAATTCAACCAAACACATTCATATGCACGCATGGAAGGTTTTATCAAAGGGGCACCTGTGCGCCACAGATTAATTGTATTATTGCGATAAATAAATGAGGCGCAAGAAAGGTGCTACTCGACTTGGTTTATACTTTTGGTAGTTATTCTTTTTTTAAATTGTCTGCATAACATGCAATGATTCACACTGCCAAGTCGTTAAGTCTGTAGGAGTGAGGGGCGTGTCAATGTTCATGAGCGAGTCAAAACAAAACATTCATCAATTTGTTGTTTGCTATCTTAATAAACAAATATACAAAAAAAAAAACACAAATAACTATTTTTCTTATACAATTTCTATGAATAATAAATGGTTTGAAAAAAAAGTAAAATATTACAAATGTGTGAGTGCAACGAGTCATAGGGTATTATTTCGAGTTGTAAATGTCAACAATCAATAAAATTCTCTGAAAATTACTTTTGCTTTTGATAAGCAAATTAAAGGAAAGTTTGCTTGTTTATTATAATCGACTTTAAAAGCTATTTTGTTGGAAAACCTTTATTTGCTGAGTCTATTAAAACTTATTAGCGATTTGAAAAATAAAAAAATGTTTAACAATTTGTTCGAGAATTTTAGTAAAATCTAAATTCGTTAAGGAAGCCGAGTATGCACGACAATACTAATACCCTGCTTAATAAATATATTATCTATTATATTATCATTCAAAACATCAAAGAAAGTTATAAGAATTGTTTATTCATTTTATTCAACGTACTCTTTTCAAATCTTCTAATCGATAAATTGATAGTTATTATAAATTGAAGTTTTCGTACGTGACTAAATTAATGAATTATTTAAAATTTGTGCGTCAAATATGCAGACTACTTGGAATTATATATAGTCTGTTCGGGCATTTTGCGTAAGGCACTAAATATTGTTTATCTAATCAGAATAACTACAATAACCGTTAAATAATTAAAACGACTTAAAGAACGTGCATGCTCATTTTGTGTGCAAAATAGAAAGCGACATCAAAAAAGGTATTCATGTGTTTTAAATAATAAACAATTTCATTTTTGATTGGAAACACTGTATAAGTACACACATGCAACGTGAATTGCATGCAACATGTCGTTAACTGATTAGATTATTTTGCGCAATTACTAATGATTTCGACTGTATAATTTCCAAAAAGATCACGATAAGCGCACCGCCCTATCAAAACTTATGAATCATTTGAAACTAACTTTTATTGAAAAACAAATGGAAAAAAATGTGATAAGCCGGCTTGATTTACAAACTGAAATGCTGGCGGAAACATCGGTGTAGCGCTACTTGTACGTTGCCGGCCGTTTTAAAACTTAGGAAATCATATGAAATCAACACATATTCTCACATGACTACGCCCAATTGGCATGCCGACCGCAACTCGACAATCAACGCGTATTTTACATACAAATCAAGCTCGTACGCCAGTAGAAAGAGGCGCGCGCGGTAAACACGTCATTCACTCAAGCATACTAACACTTTCCCAACCCCCTCCAACAAACCATACGACAATTACTCTATCGTTCTCACACTCACCGGTGATGCTCAAGATGATATTTTCGAAATGATATCGACATAGGTAATCCAATTGGTAGATTGCAAACGAAACCGAGCAAACGATTATGCATCGGTCGACTGTGTCCAAAGGCTAGATTATGCGAAATCTCATGCACAGCCAACATAAGCGAATGATTGATTATGCCACCGAAACAGTAAGCGGCCACCAATAGCATTGGCCATGACAGATCCTTGACAATGAAAAGCGCCAATATTTGGGTGAGCACCATGGCGCCGGCAATCCATTTGAAGTTTGGATCACAGCCGAAGAGTTTCTTAATTTGCGGGTATTTCTCAAGTATGATTTTGCGGCGTGAGGCATGCGGCTCTTCCGTGTAAACCCATTCAAAGTCACTGCGCGAGACTTTTTGTCCCATTTTGTTGCCGTTGTTTTTTTTTTTGTTTTTTGTTTTGTTGCTGTTAACTCTTTTATATGATTGTACGTTGTTCCCGAAATTTTTTCACAAGGGAGTGTGCGGCATTATCTACTTGTTGTTTAATATTGATCAACTCGACCTAGCCGACTTTTCTCACTTTTTTATTTCACGCGACACATTAGCCGAGCGCTGCCCACACTCCAACAAAATATGACATTCACACAGCGCACACACAGAAATCTGCTTAAAACTTATCTAGTGTTGACTATTTTTGTTTTCAAATTGGATTTCAGTGCTGACAACATGACTGAATATAGTGTTGTTTTCAGAACTGGTAACTTTTGTGAAAACCGTTATTGGTCTGATATAGAACTTAGTTATAAATAGCGGATACTAATGATGCATCGATTATTTAATGAACTATAAATCTTAAGGATTTCTGAATGTTTTTTGTCAATGAACCAATGACGAAGTTTTATCATTACATTGTTTTTCATTTGCGAAATACATAATAATTTCGTATAACTTTCAAACCTAAGACACTAGCTAGTCCTAACAAAAATAATTCAAATGCATAAAGTTTTTGCAGCTATTATGATACATATGTTCAAACGTTTTACCTAACGCCTTATTACCATTAGAAAAACAAAATACATCTGCATCCCAAGATGCTTTGCAGCTGTTGCAGCATTTAATCAAACTTTCCTAGAAATTAACAGAAAAGACGTACACATTGAGCAACCCTAATCCAGAAAATAAAGAAAACCCGTCGTGTGCTTATTCAAACAAAATATTCAGTGCCATTGCGAACGCAAGAGGGTAGTTCTGCGTAGAAGTTTAGGAATATTGTATTACCTGCGAACCATTGCTTTTCGAAAACCCAAAATCGTTGTTTATGACGTCACATCAAGGAGTGAGTAAAAATGAATGTGAAAATGAAGTTTCCACAGGATTCGTTTTTGTTTTGTTTACGACTTCTTCTTTTGTCTTGATCTTTAATAATACATTATTACGCTTTATCATCATTATAATCATTAATATTAATAAAGTTTGTAATTGTTTATAAAATAAAATAATGATTACAAATAAATCAATAAAGCGTTTACATACATTTTTTATAATAATGTTAATGTTGTAATTTAATGCATTTAGTGGCTGCGCGCGTTGCTTTAAGTTAATTTTATGTATAGAATAGCATTGAGCGTGTAAAAGTTGGGTAAATAGAGTTTCGCTGAACATTTTTAAGAATGAAAAGTAATTTTAACTTGTGCGCGTTTAAATAAAACAAAATTGATATTGATAAGAGCAAAATGATCAAGTGGTTGGAGAGGGTAAGTGTTGGCAGGTGAACGCTATAGCGATCCAAGTGTTGTATAGCACGGTGAACAAGTGTTGTAAGAGTGTGAGTGATCTTGCGCTCTTTAGAAAAACTGCTTCGCGCTCTCTGATATTGTTAAACATAAATCGTATAATTTTTTGTATTTTCTTTTTTATATATATATATATTTTAATCAATAGTTCTAGAAAAAGCTAAAACAATGTTTTTCTCTTTTTTGTAGTTGTTGGTATGTTTCCTCCTGTTTTCTTTTTTTTCTTTCTATATGTATATATACGATATACATATATATGATGTTGGTATTATTACTGCAAAAAATCGAATGTTTTGTTGTGGTTGTTTTAGCATATATTATTTATATATATATTAAAAATTATATTCTTGCTGGTTGTTAGTATTTTGACGCACACACAGTTGTTTGTTGTTGTTTGCTAGTCACAGCTTTCAATTAACTGAAATTTTCTTTCACGATCGCCTTTTTATTGTTGATGTTCTTTTCTAAAGAGAAATTTTTTTACTTTTCGAACTTGCGGTTTAATTTCTTTTCTTTTTAATTATATTTTGTTGTTGCTGCTTTTAGATGATGTTGAATTTAAATCAAATCGGCAATATTAGCAGGCATTTCCTCAATTGTAGTATGATAGAATTGTTCAATATCCTTAAGGATTCGTCGATCTTCATCAGTAATAAAGTTAATAGCGACACCCTTGCGACCAAAACGACCGCCACGACCGATTCTATAAGTAAATAAAATAAGAAAAGCGCATTAATTAAAAGTTAACAAATAGACCAAATTCTGCATACCTATGAATGTAGTTTTCTCTATTCGATGGCAGATCATAGTTAATGACCAGCGACACCTGCTGCACGTCAATGCCACGCGCCAACAAATCAGTTGTAATCAATACACGGGACGAGCCCGAACGGAATTGTTTCATGATCACCTCGCGATCACGCTGCTCCATATCACCGTGCATGGCTGAAACGGTGAAGTTGTGGTTGGTCATCTCCTGAGTCAGCTGGTCGACCTGCAAACATCAATTAAGAAATTAAAACACAATATTTTCATTTGTTAGATTCGAAAATCCAATATCCTTACAACTGACACAATAGTCTTACCTTACGTCTGGTGTTGCAGAATATCACCGATTGGGTGATGGACAGCGTATCGTACAAATCGCACAATGTGCCCAATTTCCAGTTCTCCTGTTTGACATTAACATAGAACTGCTTGATACCTTCCAGCGTCAGCTCTTCCTTTTTGACCAAAATGCTAACGGGATCACGCATAAAACAACGGCTCACATCAAGTACATCTGGTGGCATTGTCGCAGATAACAAAATCACTTGTACATCTGGTGGAAGCATCTTGAAGACATCCTGGATTTGATCCTTGAAACCGCGCGACAACATCTCATCGGCTTCGTCCAAGACGAACAACTTAATGTTCTGCGTACGCAACACCTTACGATTAATCATATCATGGACGCGACCGGGTGTGCCAACAACGACATGACAACCTGATTCCAAATTGCGAGCATCCTCACGCACGTTTGTGCCACCGATGCAGGCATGCGAGTGCACTTTCATGTATTCGCCAAGGGCCATAACAACGCGTTGGATTTGCGTGGCCAACTCGCGAGTGGGCGCAAGTATCAATGCCTGACAATCACGAATATTCATATCGATCTGCTGAAGGATAGCAATCGAGAACGTGGCAGTTTTGCCAGTACCTAATGAAGAAAACAAGAACAGAATTTTGTCAATAATTTGGACATGACATAAAATACTCTAATTTATTTATTTTAATATGTCGCGTTAATCAGAAAGCGTCAGTCGCCAGCGACGTGTCTTATCAATGATAGACGTAATTTGATTAAGTAAATAAATACAGACAAATTTAGTAACACACTTTGGATATTGCCATTCTATACAATTAACTAAAAGTCTCAGTAAAATGAGACTTTTGTCTTATACATAACACAATCGCTAAAACATCATACTTTATTAGTATGTTTGCGTATAAGCACTATTAGAAAACGTTATACACGCTCAGAACTCTTAAACCTCAACTACTATAAACGTGCTTACAATTTCTAGACCATAGCAAATGTATTATTTTAACTACGATCACCAAAATTGCAAAATGTGCTATGGAAACGGGGTCACTTTTGGTACAGAATTCATAATCAAGCGAAAAATAAGGGCAAAAGAAAATACAATAAAGTAACTGAGTAACTACAACCAGAATAATGAATGAATTTCAACAGCAGTACCAGAAGGGAGAATATGCGAGAATCTTAAACTAAAGAATGTCTAAACAGCAAAATGAAAGAAAGAAAAAGTGGCGCGCAAGCGCAAAACTTGTTGGCAGCATGATGAACCGTTTTTCGAATATAGGGGAAAGCGGAAGAAGACGGCTCAAACAATAGTGTTGGCAGAAGCAGCTGGCTGAGTCACACATGCGCGCCCCGGAATTTGATCTGACGACGCCAATCCAAACTAACTTGACAACTTTATTATAGCATATTTTTACATGCAATATGAGACACATTCGACACAATAATAACAAATTTCACAAGTTTATCGAAATGCTTACCTGATTGCGCCTGAGCAATGACATCGCGTCCCTTAACACACGGAATGATGGCGCGTTGCTGGATGGCGGATGGCTTCTCGAAACCATAACCATAGATGCCGCGCAAAAGTTCCTCACGCAGGTTCATATCATCGAAGTTATCGTAAACCTCATGCCAGGTCGATTCGATGACACCCTCGGGGTCCATACCGGCGGGTCCTTCATGCGCAATGTCACTTCGATCATCCCTGCAAAAGGCGTTAAGAAGTAAGAGAGTGAGTGAGCCTTAAATCCACTGGCAAAAAGAAATTTATGTACATATATATAATGTTTCCTTGTTTCGCTTTTTTTTTTTTTTTGGTTATGTTGAACCATAATGGACAAAGATAATCGCACATATTCGACTATATTTTTGGTACGTACATTATCAACAATAAAAAATTGACTATTTAAATAATATTTATTGAGAATTGCGGCGATTTTCGCGCCGGTTGCTTAGTAAGTCTTGATTTTTTTTGTGCAACAATCAAATTTTTATTCGATATGAAATTTTCTTCTGCTGCTGAAGAATTTTCTGTGCACAAACACACACAACGGCGTTTAATATAGTTGAGAATATACTGCTGAAGACAAAAAATGAGTGCCGCTTTCGCTATTTTTTGATGTGCACTTTTTCGCTTATTTCACGTAAATGAAATGTTGAAAAAAGTCTGCAGAACTGAGTGCGCTGACTTTGAAGCGTATGCCATACGTGAATGTCAAAGCGTTGCGAGAAGGCGTATTAACGTAAAAGAGAGCGTTTATATAGCCTGGTATATACATAAGCATAAGTGGGAAAGAGCGCGTTATATTTCAGAGAGTAAATGTCGCTGTGGTGCTCTCATTCTCTCCATTGGTTTCCGAGTATGAAAATGCAGTGTTGCATTTTAAATGGAAGCAAAACTACGAAAATATGTACTAAAACACATGATTTCTACTACCTAAAAGCAGAATAGTGTATTATTACAATTTCAAGGCGTGTTTAGCCTGCGCGCGCTTGCGACTACAAAAAAGCCGCTTATATACGATATAAGCAACAACAAGAAGCCGCTTATATATCACAGTGCATTTATGTACTATAAAAAGCACCCTGTAGCACTGTATTTTCATTTAATACGCTTTCCGTAACCATTTCTCTTGAAATCAAGCCGCAACGAATTTCATTGGAAATTCAAAGCGTTATCATAGCAACAGCAACACTGAGAGTACGATATTGAGACTGCTATGACTCAAAGATTAGAAAAATAAGCAAAATATTATACTACGTCAACAACAAAAAAAACTAAAACACGCGAGCAGTGACAATGAAGTATAAATGAGTCAAAGCCAAAGCGCTTGTAGAAGCCGGAAGGTGGGTGGGTGCGACGGCAAGAGATCACGTCACAAAGAGTACACGAGAATCGTGTGGAGCGTAAAAACGAGCGAGAGCACACAGTGGTTGTCTGTTGCTGGACACGAGGATTGGGGCGGTCAGGCCAAAGCAGATGACTAAAAAATGCACAACGATGAGCGCATATATTATTTTTGCCAACAGCATCCTCTTTCAACTGAATTCAACCCTCTTATTGTAATTGTTGTTTATTACGCCTAAAGACGCTTATTTAATGCGTACTTTTCGTTTTGATTTTCAAAGTCACTGAACTTTGCACTTTTTTCCGTTTGTAATTTACACAAACCTTCCGTCCATTTGTGCCCTTGTTCTAAATCAGATCCAAACCAAAGCAAAATTATTTATTTTAAACAAGTGAGTTAGAATTATTTTTTGTCGAATGCTAACCACGCTCTTTTTTGTTCTCTCTCTCAACACCCATTACTATTTTTTTCCTCTTAATTTTATAATCGCTCACTATTCCAGCAACACATATGCAAAGTGCCGCTCTCAATTGCTCTTTCTCTCTTGCACGCACATACACGTTAATATGCCGCCTTCGTCACTACCGCTCACACACACAAACATAGTAATTTTCTCGTGTCTTTTGCCATTAAAATATATATTTTTTTTTTCTTAGTATTTTCACGCGTTTTTTGTTTGTTAACGCAAAGAATTTCAATTGTAACTTTTTACATTTTTTATCACTTCAACTTGCTTAAAATTTATGCTTGAATACGTAGAATTTGCTCAGTTATCGTTTCGAACAGTTTTTTTTGTTTAAATCGAGTTAAATACTAACATTTTTTGAAAATTATTTGGCACTTTTTATACACGTGCTGATTCTGATTTGCTAAAACCAAGCGAAAAGGCTCCATCTTGGTCGAATTTGACAGTTGTCGGCGACACTGTGTCAGTGGAAGACACTAATGTATCGAAATGGCGCACTTGCGTCTTGAACAAAGACGAAGCAGAACAGCCGACTTGTCAAGATGTCAGAAACAGCTCGCTGCGCACATGTTCACTTGAAATACTCGAAGCTATGATCCTCTTCAATACTCATAATTAATGTTTCATTTGCCGAAAGTGATGTCAAGAGCAACGAAATTTCTTGTCTTTATTGAAGAAGATGTACGGGAAAGCAGACACTGTTTGCTACGCAATGTTTGCTTGTAATACTGCTGGTTACGGGCCATTTCAAAATTGAAATTGTTCAAAACGAAAGTAATCACCTTGTTCATATTTGACAGCTGTCGGCGACACTGTGTCAGTGGATGACGCAAGTGTGTTCGAATGGTGCAGCTGCGTCGCATAATTTGGGAAAAAGCAGATCTTCTAATAATTTGATCAATAGCCAGCTGGTTATACGTTTGCTTGAAATACTGCAGGTTATGGACTATATCAATATTGCCGTTTTGTTGGTCGAAATTGGCGTCGAAAGTAACCAAATTGTGTTGTTTTAGTGAAGAAGAAGCACGAAAATGTTGGGAACTGCTAACTGCACTTCTTGTCATTCAAGACTTACTGTTTTGTTTATTTGTCGAAGACTATGGGCCATAACAATTTTGTTTTATTTTACAGCAACAATAGAATAAAATTATGTGCGACTTAGCATTTCAGAATTGTGTGTGTTGTGAAGAAGAGGCATGCTAAATTAAAAACATTTTTTTTTAAAAACAAACGATCCGGTCTTCGACAACAACATGGTAATGTTCGTCGCGCATGTTCGTCGTCTTTGTTCAACTTGTTTTAATTTTTAACAGTAGAAATCCAGAGTGACTGCCATTTGTGACAAGCTGGCTACGCCCTTGCCTTTAACAAAATTTTTTATGTTCCAATGAATCATTGAAGTAACAATTTATCAATAGTTTCATTTAAAAATCCAATAGTTTACGTAACTTAAAAGTTATTTTAATTAAAAATTCTAGTTTTTCTATTTTTTCCAAAATATTTAATTCAATTTAAGAAATATTTCATTGAAAGTCTGTTATTTTGGCACGAATTTTTAGTTAAAATGTTTTCATTTAGTTTGCCCGGCTACCGCTAGTTAACAGCTGAGGTTAGTTTCTTTGCCAAAAGAGGCGCTTTATTAGCGTGCAAGATAACGGTAAATTATGATTTCGAAATCGACCTACGTCCGCCCACATTATGCGTTTTTTAGAAAAGGTGACGGCAATTGCCAATTCATTCAAGTAATTAATTTGAATGTGACATTTCCGATTCCTTCAAGCTGGTTTATTTTATTTATTTTACTCAAGAGGCCACCGTTTCGAGCCATCAAAGAGATGACGCATTGCCCGATGATAAAACAGGTTAAAAGATCTGAACTGAAAAAAACTAAGGTGGCAGCACTGTCGACAACCGATGCCTGCCGTCATAGCTTCAATTGACGCATGTCTACTTTAATTCCAAGTAAACATAAGCGGGCTGCGCTTCTAAGCACACTCGTTGTATGTCTACTCGATTGTCAGTCCATTTTTCTCGCTGTCTCGGTTCGGTTGCAGGTGTTACGCTAATTGACAAACGGAGTTTGAACGCAGTGAGTGAAAAACACTTCAGAAGTATATTTAAATATTCTACAGTTTGATGAAATGATTCAACTGTGCTTAGGAGTTTATTTATTCATACTGCAAGATTAGACTACAAAGGCTTCTACGAAATAAGTTACGAAGAAGGATAAATTTCAATCTATTTTTAATATATGACGGACAACCGGCATATAAAAGGCCGACTTGTGCATATATGTATATATCTTTTCGCCGCATATTATATGTGTGTGTATATGTATACCAGCGCGTTGACTCATCGACTGCTCTCACTCACTCATGTACAATACAAGCCATCGATATACTCAAGTGCTGATGCGTAGGCATAGCATTTTGTCTCTTTCAGTCGTTTGCGTGTGCATTCTCCAAACCGTTGAGTGCTAACTCAGTTGGTGATTTGAGTGAAACTCTTTTGTTTTGTAAAAAGATGAACATTGTAAGCGAAAGAGAGATAGTAATAGTGAGAGGAATATGAGATTTTCTGCTTCTTATGACAACGTTCCAAGTAAAGAAAAAACTGAAATATTGATTTGACGAATGTAAAGGGTGTTTCGCGTTGGAACATACGGTATTTAGTCACAGAATTGAAAATTCAAAAGGAGAGCGCTGTGTAAAGTAGTCATATTAAAACAGCAGCAAAAAGGAGATAAAGAAAAAATACGTCATTCTCTTTTGTGCAACCAATTTGTGTAGACGTCGAAAGTGTTTGTCTTATATCGCTGACGTCGTTCTCATTGTTTCGGTTATAGTTAAAAAATTCAGTTAAAAACGAAGTAGTCAATTTAAAAAAAAAAGTAATAAATCGCAAAATAAAAAAAAAATATACAAAATTAACTTGTTGAAATAAACCAGATTTGTGCAATTGCAACTTCAGCAAAATTATGAATTTCTCTCTTACTTTTTGCTGCGTTGTTTCCAGTTAATTTGTGTGTTTTATCTTGCAAACTAAATGAAGAACTTGGCATTTATTTATATTTTTCACCTTCATTATTTCATTGCAGTTTTAATTAAAAAGTTTAACACGGATTAAAGTTTGCTAAAAACAAAAAGAAAAAAAAAGTTTAACACGTATACGTTGCCGCAGTCGTTCTCGTTTTCTTTGTCTTCAACACACATTTTTGGCGTGTGTGCGAAACGAATAAAACCAACAACAACACTTCAACCGGAATAAAATCCAACAAAACCAAACTAAAACCGGACTAAATTCTTCGTCGTCGGCTTTCCTCGTCTTCTTTCTTAGCAACTTCATCACAACCACAACAACAACAAATTACACATTATGAGCTGGCAAGATTATGTCGATAACCAACTTTTGGCCTCGCAGTGCGTTACCAAAGCTTGCATTGCCGGACACGACGGCAACATTTGGGCTCAGTCCAAAGGGTTCGAGGTGAGTGTTGAAAAAAAAAAAAAAACATGAAAAATAAAACTCGTCATCTGGCCTAGTATTTAAGCAAAGGTACATTATAAACAGTAGAAACAAAAATAGAAGAGTGTTTCCAAATTTTTTGTCCTTCAAAATGTTGTCGCCGCCAATTTTGTACCGATTTTCGCGCAAGTTCAAGGGTGTGACCAACAACAACGCAAATACGTATACGAATACGAGCACAAAAAGCACAGACGGACAATAAACGTCTAGCATATATACACACATACACAAAGCGATAACGGCCGCTTGCCTTACATATATATACCAATGGTATATAGTTATGTGTACATAAAAAAGGAGTATATATACTGACTCAGTCCGCGAAATCCCACCACCAATAAAAGTGCCTCATCAGCAGCCACCATAGTCGCTCAGACTCTGATAAAACTCCCACCCCCATTTTGTTGTGTTGCACCACCCACTGCAAGCGCCTTATCGTTACGACAATTGATAAAGGACAAAGAGCAAGAGAGCGGGACCGAGAGCAAGGTTTAGTTGTAGCAGTGAGCGTTATGTTCATTTTAGAGTCCGTGTGACAAATCCAGAGAGTGAGGACAAATTATTCGGTTAATGGCGGATTAGAAGTTTGCGCAGGGCATTGTTTTTAAACAGTTGCATTAACTTTGTTTCAAAAAATACCTTTCTTATATACTGTTTCTATAATGATTCGCTTAAATGTAAACTGATCTATAACATTTAAAATGGTTTCAGTCAGAAATGCCAAACAAAAATAAATTGCTTAGATTCTTTCTTTCGCAACACACATAATTTGTATGCCTATTTAAAGTCTATTGTATACGCCAAATTAGGTCAGTTGAGTGTAAAATCGTATCGTCAACACTATCGCAAATTATTTGCGCACATATTCATTCCCACACGCAGTGTCATTGAACCAGACAAATGATGCCGTGTAATTTTGTTTTCTCTCAGCGCCACTAAATTCACTTTCAAAGCTTATCAGCACCTGTCAAATGCGCAAAGTCGTCCCTCAATGTTTTTGTGCTACTTCTTTCCCAGACCTTCAGCATCTGTGATTTGTTTGAGGTTTTTGATGCGTGTCTATGATGTGACTAATAAACTAAGTCAAATTCTTTGTTTTTGTTTGCTAACAATCTAGAAAATTAGTGTTCAGTTTTTTTATTAAACTTGATGATTCATTCTCATTGCTTGCTCGCTCACTCATTCATTTACTCACTACTTACGGTAGCAATATACGTCTCATACTTGTCACCGCCGCTGCCAACATTAGTCATCAAATATTTATATGAATTTTTATTATTCGAAGCGGCAAGTATTCGGTAAATAATAATGGCCTTATTACTAACAACATTTGTTGTTGTTCTTGTTTTTTTTCTTCTGCTGTACTTTTACTTTTGGATTTCTTTTGAAAATGCGTTAATTTTCTGTTGATTTTTTATTATGTCACATATGAGTTGCAGTTTTTCGACTGAGCTGTTAATTATTTGTTACGAGGCCACCATTTCACTGATGAGGCGTTTAGTAGACAAGTGTTGTATAACGTCACATATAACTTAATGTAATTGAAGATCGAATGATGTGAGCGACATGTGTTATTATATGAACTTTCTGGAAGAAACAGCTTTGCGCTGACTAAGCTTGTATATGGTTTCAAACAGTTTGTTTAATCGCATTTTTTAGTGAAGTTGTGATTAAGTTCGATGAATCGTTCGAATGGAAGGTTCGTGGAATATGTTGTTAATTATGATTATCGGCTTCTTTGTTGAATGAATCATGAGGGAAAATTAACTTGCTATGCTTAATATTTTACAGCTAATATAATTCTTGAATTCTCAATGGCAACTGTCAAATTCTTCTAACCTAACGCCAAACATTATGCGGCTCACAAACGACTCAATTTTACGCTCAAATAACGCGCAAAATCTCTCAATGTTGTGTTCGAGTGTTGATCTCCCACTCTTCTGTGCTAGCCTCAAACCTTTGAAATTGTTTGTTGAGAGCGCATATTTCCTTTAAAATAACTTTGTCGCTCTCTCTCTCTGTTTCTCTCTTTTCGTTTGCTAACCGGTCTCTTTGTTTGCAACCTTTTTTTTTTTTTTGCTTGGCTTGGCCTTTTACATATATTTCATTGTTGCGTTGCCTGCCTGCCTACACATCTTTTATTTGTCGTCTTCCGTTGAAATAAACTGCACAAAAATGGAAAATAAATGATAAAATTTAATTTTTTTTAATGGATTTTAAATATTTTTATCGCGTGCATTTCCTTTGCACAAGTTTATATTCTTATCGTATGGTTTTCTTTTTCTTGTCAATACTGTTCTTCTCTTCCTTTTGCTTTCGCTCACACATGCCTTATTTGTGTTTTCTTTTTCGTTTGTATGCGCGCCACGTTTTCGCATTTTGTTGGTGTTGTTGTCGTTATATTAATCTCCACTTTGACTTCTTTTCTCCTTTGTACACTTCCTTTCGTATGCATGGTGCGCTTTGCACGCGCTTTCTTTTTCTGATACGATGGGACTGGCGTTGAATCGGTTGCTAACTACGTCCTGACGGGAACATTTGCTGCCAGCCATTCATGGCATTGGCTTGACACTGCTTTAAACGTGTGCAGAACTAAATATGTATGTTTAAAAGAGTAAGGTCGACGGGAGATGAGTGCAAACAGGAGATTGTTGTTTGCGTATGGATTGTGTATGTGAAGAGCAAAAGACAGAGAGAGAAAAAGAGCACGCTAAATTTCAGATCGCCGCGCCCTTCTTTGGTTGCTTAACATTTTGCTTTGTCATTTTGTTCAAAAAAAAACAAAAAAAAAAGAATCAACTCGATTCAATACTAAAAATCTGTACTACCCCCCACTGAGTTGTTATTTGGCTTTGTCGCATTAGCCGGTCGGGCATGGCCTGCTGTGGAACACATTTTCAACATATGTGCGCATTCGACGACAACAACAACAGCAAAAATAAATGACTTTTCTTAATCCATTTCTGTTGTCGTTGCCTCACTTTTATTGAGTGTCATTTGTTTGTGTGTGTGGTTTGCTCATAAATTGGTTTTAAGGTTATGTTTATTGGCAAATACAGCTTATTTCAGCTATTATTCTTGCTAACAAATTCTCTGACGTGATATTGTCAAACTTGTACTTATAGAATTTTACAGTTCAGTTAAATATTTCGAATACAAACATTTTGTTTAAAGAAAATCCCTCGGGCCAGGCTGCTAATAACTTTAGAAAGTATAAAAGTTGTACACCGGCTTTTTCTATGTATTCTTTTTTGCTTTTTCGCATTCCCGTTTGTTTGCAATTAAGCGTCAATTAAAAAAGAAAATGTACTTAAACAATACAATTTAATGAATTGATTAAACAATGCCAATGAAGACAGTTTCTCAAATCGGCAAAACAACTTCAACTTTGTTTATTTAAATCCAAAAACTTCAACTCAACAACGACAGAGTTTTATTTTTAGCTCAAGACTTTCAAAGCCACAAGAAAAAGAAAAGCAAAGAAAAAAATCCATAATAACCAAACTTGTCACCAAATATTTGCCAACTTGTTTTTCCTGCTCAGCAGTTTCTATGCAATTTTCAATGAAATCGACCAATGATGACCTTGCGCAAATGTCCACCATGGATTAAGCGGCAGTTTGCCTGGAAAAGAAAAAAAAAAAAACTAATAAAATAGATATTTTTTCACAGCTGTTTTATTGTCAATGTTGTTTCACTCATCATCAAACAGCGAAATCACAAAAACAAAAAAAAAAAATCATTAATTTCTTTCAACAGTTTTTGGTAAAAGTTTGCCGCGCTTTATCGTGATTGCTTCGCTACCGCGCTTCTTTTTCTTGTTGGCAGAAAATTTTGTGATTCGCTACGCGTGGCAAAAAAAATATCACTTTCAATTTATATTTGTGTGTGTGTAAGACGTCTTCAGTATCTAGCTGCTTTATGGTATTGCTTTTTGATTGTATCTTCATTTTTTGACGTCTTTGATGTTATTTTTCGTTTAAAATCCAAAATGGTTTAATGATTCATCAAAATTAAGTTTGTCAAATTTTTACTTTTACTCAGCCAGCACTTACAGTAACTGCTTCTTCTTGCCATTAAATGTCATTCACTGATCTGCTTAGTTGGTTTAACTCGCTCACTCTCTCTCTCCCTGCAATTTCTTGCATCGTATGTAAGTGTTAAACTGATGAGCGCATTGAAAATGGTTTGTTTTTGTTGGTAGTGTTGAGTACCATTGTACCATTATTTGGATTAAGTTAAAATTCTTGTTCTTGTCGTTCTTGTGGTTAGTGTCGTTATTGTTGTGGTTGTCGCCGACGTAGACATTATTATGGCTGTAGTTGTTGCTGCGGCAGTTGTCGCTGTCGTCGCTTATCAATAACGTCTTTTTTTTTCTTTTGCGCATTATGTTTTATCTTTGTTCTTCTTGCGAATTCACGTACACGCAAACAAGCATGCTGGATTTTGTATCTATGTGTGTTTGTGTCTGCTGTCTGTATGTGTGTATGAGTGTGCCGATACAACCGGCATTGTGTATACTTTACGTTTTATGCTACTCTTTCATCTTCACTTATGTCTGCTCTGCTTGTTTCTTCGTCAGTCTTCTTTGCTCTGTCAGTCGTTTGGCCAATAACACTTACAACTTTTGCTCCTCTCTCTCTCACACACATTTTTTTTTCATTCTTTACTACGTTGAATATTTTCGGTGCTGCAGCGAATGCACTGTATTAAAAAAAACATCATACCCATTGAAATTATTTTAATTGTTATAATTATGTTAACATTTACATAATGTGCGTCAATTATTCAATAATAATTAACAACTTATTGCGCAGTTCTCGAACTTTCACATAACTAAAAATTGTTAGTAACTCGAAAAAAAAAACCGGCTTTTTGTTTGAGTCATATTTGCACATTTGAGTGTTTTTTTTTCGGTCTTTGAGTGTTTTTACAATCGCGCTCTCTTTTTCGCTCTTTCTGTCTTTACTCATCAACTTTATACGAAAGCGCGCACCCCATGTAAATACTTATATATGTGTGTGTGTTTTTGGCTGAGGTTGGCATCCTTTATCAGCATTAAACGTACGTACGTACAACAACTATGCAGTGCATACATACGTGTATAAAAAACCCGCCCACGTCCTGTGGCAACCTACTCTTGCTTATAGTTGAGGTTCAGTTGAGGCAATTATTTAAAACTGGCTGGCATGCGTTCTGTTGTGTTGTGTTGTATATTGCCGGTCTGCGCGTTTATTAATGAGTTGGCAATATGGCAGAAACAGCAACATGGCGCTTAAGCAATAACGGGTCGAAGGACTCTTTGACAGTGCTGTTGATGTTGTTGGTTGTGGTAACGATGATGATGGTGGTGGTGGCGGTGGTGGGTGTGCCGTTTTCGTGCGACTTTGTTTTAAACAAAGAAATGAGTTTCTTTAGTTGTGTAAAGTCAGGGGCTCATCAATGCAATAACACATCGAGAAATGTACAAAATACAAAACAGACGGGCAGACAGACAGACAGGCTGAGGAACACACGCTGGTCATGCGGCTTGAATATATTATATATAATGACGCATACAACAAATTAATGAAAAACTCTCACACACACACAAATACATAGTGACACGTTTTAGTGCAAATTTATGACAAAGGCGTGCTGCATTTGGTGAACGTGTGCTGTGTTGTTGACTTTGGTGGTTGTATGGGGTGTGGTTGTGTGCTGATCTTTTTTATATATTTATTTTACTAACTTCTGATTTATTTATTTATTACACTATAATCAATTTTATTAGCATTGCTTGACTGGCTGACGTGTGTTTAAAATAAGAACGCTAATAATGTTATTTTGTTGATTACAGGTCACGAAGGAGGAATTGGCCAAACTGATTAGCGGTTTCGATCAACAGGATCTGCTCACCAGCAACGGCGTGACATTAGCCGGCCAAAGGTACATCTACCTCTCTGGCACAGATCGTATTGTGCGCGCCAAGCTCGGACGCAGCGGTGTACACTGTATGAAGACAACACAGGGTGAGTACTTTCTTTAGTTATCTGGCGTATAATAATTGTTCCAGCGTTAATGTAGTTTATAGCCTAAAAAAAAAAAAGAAATGGCGCCATTAGTGTTAATGCTAGCTTATCGCCTATAAACATTTTGATCAATTCGTGACTTATGAACATTTTTGCCAAATTTTTATTGATTGTATAAAAAAGAAATAACTGAATTTGTGTTCTTGCCCAAGAATTTGCGCAAACTGATAAAAGTTATCAATGTGATTGTGGTGAACGGTAAAAATATACCATATGTGTATTTGTAGCAATGTCGATAAAAGTACATTGTCACTTGATAACGTTAAATGGCAAAAGTACTCAACCGTGCAAATGAAAATAATTAAAATAAAATATTATATTATTTCTTTTAAACGAATAATAAAATAGGAAAATAAGCAGAAAAAAAATATTGTTAATTTGTTGCAATTTGAATCAAGTAAAAATCATCATGTGTCGTTTCGTTTTTTCCAACGAATAAGTGAACAAACAAGCTGTAAATGATATGCACACACACATTAAGTGGCACGCGTTGTTGTTGCTGCATTTAAGTCTCGTCTCATGCCTTTGCTTTGGTCGGTTTCCCCGCCACATGCTCTTTTTATGCTCTCTTTGAACACAAATTTTTCCGGTCATCAGCTGCGGTCGACTGCGAAGCGAACGCAGTGCACTCAACCTGGCTGACGTTCGACGCTCATTGATTGTGAGTGTTAGCGAATGAGAGTAATTGTCGTAAAAAGAGTTGTCTGTCTTTATCTTTGTCAATGGGACACTTATTATTGTGCATTCTCTCTGGTGATAAATCTGACCATTTTATGTTACCAGTTAGTTTCTTTATTTGCTTTTACCTCATAATTTATATGTTTGTGTGTGTTTCTTTGCGCTATAAAACTAATTTTTATTTAATTTGTAACACTTATATGTGGCACATCGTTTTGCGGCAACTGTTGCGCGTTGTGTTGTATTATTACAATTACCAACATTTACACACGCGCACACACATTCAGACATAAACAAACACACATTTAAGTAAGCAAATGCACTAAGATGCAGTCGACGACGCGCACAGTTTCAAACGTCACTGGCATAGGTTTTTTTTTTTTGTCTTTGTGGTCGCTCACTCGCGCTCACTCGTTTTTACACTGTCACACAGCCAAAGCATGTTCATTCTCCAGCAGTTGATTCGCTCACACTCATTCGATCGGTGGCTGCTGCTGCCGCTGCTAACTAGTATGTGCGCGCCCCACACGCCTCGCTCAAGGTTATTGCCATAATCCACTTCAAGTGCAAATGTTGCAAAAAAAAATAAAGAGTTTTTCGTCTCTATGTGTGGAAAAAAACCTATTAATAAACGGCAATATTTGTGTGTGTGTGCGATTGTGTATGATGTTTAAAAATGGCAAAGAAAATATGTTTTAGACATGTTTGCAGCGCTTGCGTCGCGGCTGCCAACTTAACTAAATACATGTTGTCGCGACGATGCCGGGCGCTGCCGCTGCCTGTGGCTTTTTCTTTCTTTTTATTTATTTTGTTTTTGCTGCTTTTTAGAGTACACTCATTCTTGTCTATTTATTTGCTATTTTATTGTTTGGAGGTTTCCTGCCTTTATTTGGGTAAATCTTGTTTATGTTTATTTAGCTTTGAAAGCATTTCAGTTGTTTTTTTTTTCTCTCTAGTTATTTGATCTTTCATTGTATAGATAAAAATGTGTCAATTCGTTGTAATTTATTAATACTACAGTTTTAGAAACACTGTAAACATTCGTGCGTTTATGAGAAGTTTTAAAATTGCTGCTATTTAAATAAATTATGCAGTTATATTTCTCATGCTTTTGACACATTAGAAATTCTTTGAAGAGCGCTTTAAGAATTTGCTGAAGCGCAAACCACAATTTAGCATTGTTAGTTATCAAGATGTAAATAAATTACATGCGCTAATGACGTCCAAAGCGCGTTTTAAATTCAAAGTCAGTCAGTCATAATCAAAGTCAGCACGAGGCGAGCGGCATCGGTGGCGCCGTAATATTGCTTGTGTATGTGTGTGTGTGCTGGTTTATTGTAGTGTAAACAGGTTGAGGGACGGTATGGATTGAGGTAAGGTCGTTACAGCGTAGTTGTTGGCACATTGTTTTAGTTTTTCACATTTTTTTGAATATTAACACTTTGAAAAAAAAAAAAAGAAAAAGTAATACAAGTCGAATTTGAGCATATTCAATGCAACTAAAACTGTTAATATCGTGTTTGCTTTCATCTGTCGTCGCTGTTGTAGTTGTTCGTCTTCCACCGCCGTCATTGACAAGTGACGCGTGTATCGTTAATTACATACATCATTTCGCTCCCGCTCGCTCTCTTCTAATTATTGGCTTATTGCATGTTCTTTCACGGTTTATTGAACCGACTCGTTTATCCGACACAGAGTCTCGCAAAGGTGTCGTGATAAGTTCAACACTTAACTCACACTCATAGTGTATTGATTTCAATTGTACAAATATTGATTTATGTTTCTTAATTAATGAAGTAACTTTTGCCAACTTTATACAATATCTTTTTGCTTTGTGAGCGGCCAATAACTTCTTATGTGCTCATCAACGCACAGTCATCGATTCAAAGTAGCCGGTTTTATGTGTTTAGTCCATTTTTCCAGCTACCTTCTTTGTCTGTCAGTTTATTTATTTAACGCTGTTTAGAATATTTGCTCTCTTCGAGAGAGAGAGATTGAATTAGAAAGAGTAAGAGAGATCGAGCGGAAAGTACAGTTAGACAAGTTGTGGCTTTAATTATGACTTTATATTGTCAGCGAATCAGCTGAACTAAATTGTTAATGTTTAAATGTAGATTTCCTAACGTTTGTTATTGTTGGTCTTACCTCTTTTGTTTGCGTTCTGTTTGTTGACCAACGGTTTTTAATTTTTTTTGTGGAGTTTCGGGCTTGTTGGCGTTGCTTTTGGCTAAGAGAGCTACCCAAGAAAGCTTTGTTTGTGAAAAATAACTTTAATTAATTTGCACAAAGTTCACTGCACTGCTAAATTTTTTCATTGAATAAAAATAGTAGTTGCTCAACACCTGATGTGATGTGCTGTGACCTTTTATGTCAATTGATCGAATGTGGTTTCATAGTTTTTTACACTGAAAACAAATTCACACAAATATCAAATGCAACCTTTTTTGGTGGGGCGCCAAAAAAAACAAATAAACAAAGCGATATATATGTATTTTTTTATGTTTGTGTTTAGCTATTAATATGAATCGATAATAATGGAAAAATGTGTATTTATTTGTATCTGCTTTCAGCCGTGATCGTTTCCATCTATGAGGATCCCGTTCAGCCCCAACAGGCCGCTTCCGTTGTAGAGAAACTTGGAGATTATCTGATTACTTGCGGGTACTAGAAATAAAAATAAACAATTTTGTGAAAAGCAACAAGACGGAGCAACAACTAATAAATAATAATAATAATACATAAAAGTAATTATTAATATTAAAATTTAAAAAAAAGAAAAAAAAATAATAATAAATAAAAAAAAAACAAAATTGTGGAAGTAAGGCAAGAAGAGAAACATGTCAGAATGTTAAATTAGGTTGAACGAACGTGTGTGTCAACCAACAACAACATCCATCAACAACAACAAAAAAAAATTCTGTAAATCTGCTCTATGATAATTGCTATTTTGGAATAATTTCATAAATATAAAACAACAAAAAATCAATAAATAAAAAAAAATTTAAAAAACTTACAACAAAAAGCAACAACATTTTATATCTCTAGAAGAAGAACAGTAAAATTAACGGCCAACAATATTTTGTTTTTTCTAACATAAAGAAGAGTTTTCGAAAAAAAGTCAATGTATTTTTCGATACACTTTTTTTTCTACATTTTGTTTGGTTTTTCTTTAAATATATAATTAACAAGCATGGAAAAATCTTTGCCACAAGCAATTTTTTTGAGCACAGCGCGCAAGTTGTTGTTTCACAAGCCAGAAGCAACACAGCGCAGCGCGGCAGCAGAACAGTTCAGTACAGTTACGTAGTGAGAGAGAGAGACAAGTGAGCGTGTGTGCGAGAGGGGATGTAAGATGAAGAGACGTTCCGTTCGTAAACTATATGGAATCAACTCATGACTATTTATATACATTTTTTATATGCAAATAAAAGAAGATGAGAAGAGATGAAGGAAAAACGAAACCGAAAAAGAAAAAAAATTAAATGCAAACAAAAAAAAAAACAACAAAATAAAAAAAACAAGCATTTCTCCTCTAGTATCGTTTTTGTGTGTGTGCCGTTTTCTTACTATTTAAATTTTTATTTTTGCAGCGAAAATTTTTGATACATTATACTATACAAGCAAATAAAAAAAACGAAAAGCAAGTAAATTTAATTCTTAAAAGAAAACAACATTTTTGACATTTCAACTGTCAACGTAAAAACAAAAAAAAAAAATCGTCTCTACGAATACATATTTGCATGCATTTAATTCGCACTCATTAACAAAAAAATAAATAAATAAATAAGAAAAAAACGCGCTTTTCATGTTTGTCTAAGCAGAATCGAAATTTGCTAACAATTTATAAAATTAATAACATTAACGAATGCATAAAAAAGACATTAAGCAAAATATAATACAAATAAAGAATAAAAATAAAGATTAACGCATTGTAACTAATTTTTTGCGTGCATGCGTGCTTGCATACATGCGTGCGTGCGTTGAAGAGCGTAACAACATTGCGTGTGCTCTTTTTCGCACACGCGGCAACGCACAATGCTCTATTCTCTATTCAGTCATGCCAATTCACTTTAAATTAAAATAAAATATATCATTGTGTTGTGTCAAATAAGTAACAAAAACAAAAAACCATACAAAAATATATATATTATAAATAAAATCATATTTTATAAATACTTAAACGCAAATTTTTTAATTGAAATGCTAAAATACAAAAAGGAAAAAAAAATGAAAAAAATAACATATTCTTGCAGTGCAAAGACATGTTCATGTTTGCAGAAAATATCAGATTGCTTCTTTTTGCCACTAATATTATTTGAAAATTTGATTTTAGTTATATTTTTTGTTATTTTTTTACTCGAACTTCATGCGAATTAACGTAAAAGCTAAAACAAAAAACTAAGCAAATCGTCTAACAAAAACAACAAATTGTGGAACGAAGTAAGAAATACAAAAAAAATGAATGCATAAATTTATGATAATATAAAAGTATATTTAATACGATAATACTTTAATACTATTGAAAGAAAATAAAATGAAAAAAAAAAACAAACATATAAAAACAATTGTCGTCTTAATTAATTTTAGCGCTCTCCTCTGGTCTTCTCCACCGCCTCAAACGTAAGTTGAAGCATTTTTTGTTTCGCTTGAAATTTGCAGTTTATTGAACTCTGAGCCAACTGCAAATTTTATGGCACTTTTGTTAAATAAATTTTTGGCTTATTAAAAAAACGTTTAGACTAATGTTTTGGCTAATTTGTTAATCAAATATTATGATTTGTGGTCAAACAGGTTGTCGTTATGTGAATCAAAATGGCCAATATTAATTTGTCCATAATAATCACATAGAGTCTTATTGTTCTATTTAGCTTCAAATCAGCTTCAAAAACCACTGAGACGCAACGAATGAACCTTGTAGAGTATAAGATAAGTTTCAGCAAAGCAGAACGTAAAAATTTTTTACTTGTTTCTCTTCATAAACAGTTTCCAATACTCATTTTTCGTAATATGAGTTATTAAACAATCAAATGTTTTTTATTAATGTTTCCAAGAAAATTGATAAGATGTGTGAGTATCTCTCGACTTGCAGCTAAGTTGACTACGTGTGTCTTGTGGTGTGCACGAACATGCTACCTGAGGCTGATTTCTTTTGGCGTTCTTGACCTAATTAGGATATTTGGGTTTCAACGAATTTCAATTGGCATAATTTCTTATAATATTTATGCATTTTGTTAAGAACTCTAAAAATAATTATTCGCCATCGTTAAAATTATTATAGATAGCAAGGCGCTTCGATTAGATAGCAATTTTCTCATGCTTCATAAGCCACTCATTTTAAAACCAGACTAAGGCAAATAATTTGCATGAAATGATTATTATTTTCAAAATACATAAAGTTACAAAAAGCCTTTCAACTTGTGTAAATATTGTATCTCATAAGCTGCACACACACACACATACAGATTATTGTCAACGTTTAAATTTATTGCTTAATTGAATTTTTACGATTATTATGAACAAATGCCTTTTTTTTGTTTTCTGTTAATTTTTTTGTCGCCTCAAATTATATTTAAATTGCTGACGCAATTGTGCCGCAATGTCTTCTTTAATAATATGAATTTTCTTATATTTTCGCTCAAGCAAATATTTCGCACATTTTTACCACTCGGCGGCGTCGGCGGCAAATCGACTCCGCGAACATAAAGAACGCTCAGCCAGCGGCTTTTTCATATACAAAATATTTGTATATAGAGAAGTGTTGTTGTATGGTGAATGTCAGCCAACACCACACCCCCTTGGCTAGACAAGTGAGCCATTGACCTACATAGCGGTCAAAGTGAAATGCAGCTGTTGAAAATTCTTGTGGAAAATTCTTCTTTTTCATAAAAAAATCTAAATAAAAATACAAAAAAATTCAAATACTTAAATTTAATTTAATTTTCGTGACTCGTTATCGTTAATGCGCACAACTTACTCCTGTCTTTGTCAGTCAGTGAGTCTTTCTCTCTTTCTATCGCTCACTCGACTGGTGGCTTATCAGATTTACGGTTTCTTTTATCAGTTAAACAAAATCATTTCTCTTGCTGCATTAAATTTGTACTAAAAGCTTTGTACATCAACCAACGTACAAGAATTTAAAAAAAAACACTCACACATTAAAGAAAATTTATCAAATGCTAACAAACAAAAAAACAAAATAACAAAGGGTAAACAAAGCTAACAATCTTTGCCTTTTTTATTTCTATAACGACATTTTGGCCATTGTTCGAAGTTATTCATTAATTTTTCTTGCTCAAAACTTGCCTCGACTTCGTTTGTTGTTACATTGACACGAAGGCAATAACACTTGTTCGCCGCTCGTGTCTAATCGACTATTTCTTTATATAACGGGTCACATATTTGCTGGCCAAAGTTGAAGATTGCTTCAAGGCAGCGACTTTAATAATAAGCTAAGAATGAAATATGCAAATTAGTTTGTATTTTAGTCATTTGCTACTTTCAAATATGTATTCAAAAATCATTTCGAAAGACAAGTTCCAATGAAGTGCGAAGAGAGAAAGAAAAAGAGCGAGAAATGTATCTGGTGAAATGTATACATCGATCATGCAATCGAATCGAGGTTTCGTATAAATTGATTGATTAAAATAAAAAGAATAGTTTAACTCTGTTTACACATTATTCTGATTTCATGCCATTAAAAATAATAGAAATCTAAAACTTCAACAAAATAATTTCACACAAAATTTTACTAAAAATTGCCTTGGCCCGTGAGACGTCGTATCTCTTCAAGTGACAGCCAGAACGCTAAAGACCACGGACCCAAGCGTAGCCAATAGGGCAAGGCGCCTTTGTACATGGCAAGTACGCCCTCTTCTTTGATTAGTTTAAAGAAACAATCCAAAGAGTTTTTATAGTTTAAGCCGCGTCCTTTGTCGTCGACGGGCTGATTCATGACACGTGACTTGACAACATCGCAGGGGCAACTTAACACAACACTCGCCAGGCCAGCTAACATAGCACAGGTGAATTGTATCAAAAGATTGTCTTCCTCTTTGCCCATCAATGTTCTGATTTTACGTTTCGATAGATCATAAAAACTAACGTCACCTAATTTGTGTTATTAGCTAAATAAATCAATATGTAGTTTGATATAACACATGTATCGCACCCATAGTTACAAGCGCCGCACGTTGTGCATTCGGTATTGTGCCCTTCCAGAGCGCTCTTATGCCGCCCTTCTTGTATATATCCATAAAGGCCTGACCCACATTGTGTATGCGTGGCGGCAGACCCATTAAGCGGCGTTTACTCTCCACTTGCATTTGAACCTTGATTAGATCGGTGGGTGATGAGACGATACAGGCTATTGCGCCGGCCGTGATGCCAGAAATGGAACTTCGCCAAACCGGAAACTGTGTTTTACCATCCTTGTCTTTGATTATTAAAAGATCACGCATTCCATCGTATAAGATCATCTTAAGGCCGGTGAATATTGAATGTCGCAACACCATCGCTGTCAGACCGCTGTACAGCTTAAAGAAGCCCTCCTTTTTGATAATGTCCACCCCAATGCCGATCATACCTCTTTGTGGTCCTGCGGCCGCGCCTGCTTTACTGGCCGTTTCGCCTTGCAGCTGTAAACGTGTTTTGGTCAAATCAAATGGATACGCAACCACTTCAGCACAACAAGCCGCTGCAAACCCCGTCAAATAACCGGCCACAAAATTATCACGGGCCAAAGGTCTCAGATTAATTTTGTCATCGTCGTT
Source organism: Phortica magna (assembly GCA_037044515.1). NCBI lineage: Eukaryota > Metazoa > Arthropoda > Insecta > Diptera > Drosophilidae > Phortica > Phortica magna. The sequence continues at coordinate 444,575 of JBAMBP010001063.1, read as the reverse complement.
CATTTCAAAAATAAAGATTTAAACGAAACCAAAAACAAAAAATACGAAAACACTCAAAAATAAGAACAATTTAAAAATATTTTTGTGTTCCGAAAACCTCTGGAGTAATTATATTAGAAATTTGTTGATTACATTTTCCAGGCCATATATGTAGTTATAGTTGCAAGTAAAGCCAACGGAGGTATTTCGTTGGTTCTCATATTTCTCACTAACAGATGGAATAAACAATTTGTATCTATAGCTATTTGAAGTATCTGTTGTTACATGGAAACATAAATGCAACATTTGAGATAAACATTTTGATATCATTGTGTACATCAATCACTTTCTCACTAACTTGACTTAAACTACACCGTAACCTAAGTATGAGCATTACGTGTATTTACATTGGCACGATTAAAAGCTACCCCAACAATAAAGTGCAAAGAAAATGCGTGCGTCAGTAATGCCAAAAAGGAAACTGTATCCATTTAAAAAGGTAATTATAAATGGGCGTGTGCCCAGTGGTGTTGTCTGATTACCACTTACTCATAAGCGCTGTCGACCTTTCCCCGGGACCGCCCGCCATTCCAGCGAACGACACTGAGTTATGATGACCAGAAGGCCGCACCCACACCGAACAAAGCAAGCGCTTACGAAAGGAGGCATTGTGTGTCAGACGAGAGGCATAATGTATATTGCAAGTGGTAGGAAAACATATGTTGAGAAATTATATACGCTTACAATAACTGTACCAGTAAAACACATTTCAGTCTTCTTTGCGTTTGTTTGTTTGTTTTTTTTTTTGTTTTGAAGGGTGTGTTTGTTTATGTTTGGTAGCATGTATACTGATAATAAGCTATTTTTTGCTTGAACACTTTTAGTGCGTTGCCTTATCTATCTTAGTTTGCTAGTTTGTCTGCTTTTTCATAATTGGTTCAAGTCAAAAGTTCTTTCGCTGATTCACTTAGTCAGGCAGACATTTTACAGCTGTTTTTTCCCCAACCAATAACGCAAAAAAACAACAACAAATGGTTTTTTTTTTTACTATCACTTCCTTTCTGCGACAAGCACCCTCTTGTTTGCGCAAGAGACTTAACCTGCTGCGATCAAAGTGAGAACCACCAACTGACTTACCATCAATATTTTTGATGTGGTGCTAATTATGGAGACGACATTAGCATGAGGTTAATATTATTGCTATTTAAATTGAGTGTGAATATTAGAAACTATTTATAAATGCTTACGAACCATGAAAGACAAATAGATTGACAGACAGTCAGTCAGTCATGCGGAATATGTTGCATGGCAAGGGGCTCTGCAAAGTATGGTTAGTTCAGCCACATTTAACTTCATCTATGTGCTATTTGTAATAAATCATAACGAAGCTTGAGTATAGGAAGTTAGACATGCAAACTGAATTTGCACGCTGCCCGAGCCAACAACATTTCAAATACCTATCGATTATATGTATGCCCAAGTGACCGACATAATATTGACTCAAATAAATGCTTTTGATACTGAATTTACCAATGAATTAAAATTTTGGTGGCTCATAATTTTTTGCTGAGTACAAAGTTCCAAGTAGCTGAAAAGTTCGTTGCACCTCCTTCTATGAACTGCTGCATCGAAGCCAAAGTGACCAATGAAAATGTTAATAAACAAACATGTGGAAATAATAATTGCAAAATAAACATAATTTGAGTAGTTTCTCCTTTGGTTAGCTTAAATGCAAAAGTGATTTTGCCATTGTCTTTGTCTTTAGGTCTTTCGGACAAACAAAATTTATAGCTCATTTATTCAGTAATTTGATTTTCGCGTGAAATGAACTAAATTGAGACTCCTTTTGCTTTGCCGCTCGTTTTGTAGTTGGACACAAGTGATCTCATATCCAGTTACCAGTGTAAAATGTATAAAAATAATACTAAAAAAGTTTGTTATAACTTAAACTAAATTCCAGGAATATTTTGCGGAAGGTATGTGGGCGTGTGCTTAGATTTCTTCTTTGCATTTCGTTAATTTGAGTTGTGCTACTTTTTTACAGCGAATTTTTGACTATAAAAGTGCAGACGTTTTAGTAAGCGGAAGTTAGTACGGAAGTAGATCTTCTTCAACAAAGTATATTGAAAATTATTTGGGATGGCTCTAAAATTGCTCCTTATAATGAGCTGTGTGCTTGGAGCACTCCGTGGGGAGTCATTGGATTATAATCTCTATAAAGCACCAGATAGGTATTTACGGCGTTCAAAGCGACAGATGACAACAATTTGTGTTGAGATTAAACCGAGTGGACCACAGGAGGAGCCTTATTTTATGTGTAAGGGCGCAGATCTGTTGAAAGGCGCGAACAGCGGCGAAGGCGGCAACTATGGCAATACACCAACTCAGCCTCCAACACAAACAAACTATGGCGGTAATAATTTTCAAAACCCAGGGAATGACAATGTGAGGCCACCTTATGCCAATCCAAGCGCTACGCAGAGTGAGGGTTATTCAGCGCCATATGCGAATGGTCAGGTTGCTCCGAACTATAATGAACCCTTTGACAACAAGCAGGATGGTTATTCCGCGCCCAATCAACCGGACACTTCTCCTAAACAAAATCAACCCAGTTATAAGCCGTTCACACAAGTCATGAATAACTTTCAAGTTCCAACGAACTTTCCACCATTCAAATCGTTTTTTCCGGCCTCGTCAAAGTCGCCTCCATACCTTCCACAAAATCAATCACCTGCTTATGAGTCCATCTACGATAAGCAAGACGGACAGTCTGGTCAGGAACCGCCGCAACCTCCGCCTAACTACGGCAACAACAACAAAAACAAACCAACCTCAAATCAGGAGAGTCCCTATGACAACTCCCCAAATCCTTATGCCACCGGCCAGAGCGGCTACGGTTCTTCTTACAACAATGGAGGAGAAGGGAATCAACAAGCGCAATCAAGCAAAACTATACCCTCTGCTAACGTCGCTGGTGGACAACAACAGCAGGCTTCAAAATCTCCCTACAGTCTCAACGCCTATGACGCCAGAGTTGCTGCCACTCCAACTGCAACTACATCACAATCATTTGGCGATCCAACACTTTCTTATGCAAATTCAGCAGGCCCACAAAGACCTGGAAGTCAATATGCAACAAGGCCTAGCTCAGCGGCCGCAGCCGCTCCGTATGTGGCTCCAACAGCTTCGAAACCGTCGCCACTTCAACCAACTTTCATGAGTACACCAATAAGCGCTAATAGACCGCAAGCATCGTTACCGAGTTACAGTGGCGCAATCGTGGGCGCTTCCCGTGAGCAACAGCAAGTACCTATGCCAGTCAGCCGTCATCGTGCAGTTTTAGATGAAGATGTTATGGACATGCCTGACATTGGTTTTACCCACTCCGAAGTACGACAATTTCAACGTACCCCCCAACAGCGTGCAATGTTGAGGATTCCAGATAGAAGTAGTTTCAAGCAATCTTTGATGAATAGTCCAGCACCACGGCCAGGAGTCCGAATAAGTGTGCCTGAACCTTTGCCAACACCTCGCAGGGGCCCCTTTCCGACACCCGAAATGATGAGCCAGGCTCGTGCTTACTATAATGATCCTATTATACGCACTTTCTATGGCCTGGACGAACCAACTAATCCATTTCCTTTGGACAACTTAGTAGGCCAAGCATACCCGATTTATCCTGCACAACCCAATAACCCATTACCAAATCAACCGCAACAACAACTACCTAATGGTTACCAACAGCAGAGCTATAATCAACAGCAACCCGATTACAATCAACAGCAACCTGATTACAATCAACCACAACCTGACTATAGTCAACAAAACCCAGACTACAATCAACAACTCAATGATTATCAACAACCTGTCGACTATCCAAAGCAACAACAACAATTTAATGATTACAATCAGCAGCCCAACTATAGCCAACAACCCAATTACAATCAGCCCCCAGCTCAAACAGTTAAACCTTTTGAGCCTGTTCAACCTATTCAACATCCTCCGGTTCTTTATAATTCTTATGGACCACGACTAGACGATCCAATGGGCTGTTATCCACCACCCGTACAAAAATCTCCCCAGCAGTGCTTTGCGGGATCAGATAATGGACCAATCTATACACCGCCTTCAACGCCCAGTCCTTGTTCAATGGACTACAACATTCAACCAATCTTTATTGCAATACCTTGCTACGGTCAGCAACCACAGTCGCAACCTCAACCACAAATGATGCCCAGACCAATGTATCCCACACCACCACCCAGCTCACCGAGTCCAATAGTAGGTGGACCTTTAGGTTTTGGTGGACCCTTTGGTGGTCTTGGCGGTGGCCCATTAGGTTTTGGTCTTTTCCATCCCTTAGGTTTCGGTGGCTTAAGACCTTTTGGCGGTCTTTTAGGCTCACCGGCTCAAAAGGAACCGGCTCAATCAGATCAAGCCTCCCTTGGTACGCCAAATCCACTTGGTCGATTCAATTTGACACCAATATCAAAAATGTTTACTACCGAACCTGCAGTTCAGCAAGAGACGATCTCGGAAGCACCACGTCGAACTAGTAGTTCAAAGCCAAACGTACTCAACTTTTCTACAGATGTTCCACAAATGAAAACAAACAAACAGGATGAAGCGGTAAGCGTAGAGAATGCCAATGCTGACACCTCGCAGGAGGAAATAGATGATGTTACCGCAATGGCAAAACAAACAGAGTCTATTGTCGGTGCTGCGCATACTACTCCAGCAACACTCAACACCACAAAAGAGCAAGATACCAAGAAAACAAATACGGACGATAAAAGTATCTTTAGCGAATCCAAGCAGAATTCCGATGAACACGCTGAAGCTGATCTAAGCGCCAAAAGTCTGTTGGATTTGGCCGAAGCCAAACTTGAGAAGCCAACAAACAACACTGAGACTAGATCGGGGGATGTGCGCAAACGTCACAATGTTAAACAATTCTTAGGTATTCAGAAACGTAAGTATCTGCAAAAGTTGTAAGGATGTAGGCGTGTACTAAAAAAAAAACTGCTTCCTGTGTAGTTAGCAATAAGCTGACTTGACTTCACGCATTTATTAGCTCATAATTTGATTTCGAAATTTTGTATACTTTTACATGTTTACACGAACTTTTCAACTAATTGTCGACAGACCAATAAAGATACACGTGAATATAGTAGAAGTATCTGACTCGCTAATTTGTAATTTTTATTGCTCGAATGCTTCGGACAAGATTAACAGTGTTGCATGTCGAAAATTTACCTAGTTAGCAACAATCCAAAAGCAATGCTTACTGTTTCTAACTACTTCCTTTTTTTATCATCAGTTTTATATCAGCGCTTTCCTAAGGTTTGGCTCTGGCTCTGGCTTCATTACGTTAGGTGAGTGTGCAGTAGGCGCGTCGGTAAATTAATGAAAGAAACCACAAAATATCAGTAGCGCTGCAAATAAATTTGTATGCTTTACCCACCTACATGGTAGCACGATTACGCAGTACTCTATTTTTTATTGGATGGGCATATGTGTACAGCTCGAATCGAAGTTGTTCGTTTTCCTTTATATTGAATACAAAAATCTTTTCAAAGACTGACTTTTAAGTAGAAACCTTTAAGTTTCTGAAATTATAACGATTTTAGCAGGCCCATTAGAGGTTAAATGCTTTATATGTATGTATATGTATGTATATACAATAATTTGTAAAAACATTGAGTCATTTTGTTTCTAGAAATTTCTAAAATACCAATATAAGTTCCCAACAACAGCAAAGTTATCAAAGTAGCGCGTATGTGGCTAAACGATTAAATATTATGATACATTGCTAAGCCGCTGACCACTTAAGGAAGTTTATAAATACTTATGTATATATTGTATGTGTAAATTTTTTTCATATTTCCGTTTGGGCCTTTCGCGCTGCCACGCTTCGCTCTTTTGCTGTTTGCTTGTTTATTTCGTTTTGTATTTTATTGTAATCTTTTATTTTACGGATATTTGACGCCATCCATACAGGAACTTTAAATGCATCGTTGGCTTATACCTTACTTACTTGATTATGATTTTGAACACGTTTGCAGCCTTAACGATTTATAATAAATACACAATAAATAAATGAAGATAATACATACAAAGTAATTTAAAAAGTCGATGGCTTTTGTTAAGTCAACAATAACGAATATACAAAAAAGTGCTGAGTGATTACTATGATTTTGTGTGTATATTGATTTCGAAGGTAAAAGTGTTTTCTTTGGTTAGTTAAACAAAGATGAAACGTGGAAACCGGAACTAAATATAAGTAATGAGGGCTTTGAGTGTTAATTAGTTGATTAAAGTAAAAACATTAGATTATTAACTTTTATAACTAAAAAATATATTCGCCATCATGCAGATACATCCATGTTAAGCAATAAATAACCCATAATGTATATTTTTATCTGTAATTAAAAAAAAAATTAAATAATTTTATTTTTTAAATACAATTGACACTTTCTTCTTTTTAAACAAATCGTACTTCTTTGTTACCAACGAAAACTAATTTAACCTGAAGTGATTACTTGTTATTTTATTTCGTTAACCCTATTTTGCTTTTAGCCCACATAAAATCCACTTTATTGCGAAATTTCGAAAACGAAAAGAAAAGAACCAAAATGGAAATTGCGAATCAGCACTTATTTTAGTAAAACGAATCGAAGCTAAAGAATATATTCAATGCTGTTTATTGCAATATGATCGTCTCAATATAGTTGTATTTTTCAATTCAAGCAAACTGGATGAGTTAGCGCGAAGCCATCAAAGTTGACAAAATTACAAATCAAAGTTTTATTGTTTCATACAAAAAAAAACAAAATATTAAAATTGCTTAGTATCAAACGACACGCGTGATATGTTATCATCCGTTTTTCGCCTTGTTGTGCTTTTAACATGTTTTCTGCATGTAATGAAAGGACAATATTTAAATTGGATCGAACAAGATTCGAATAGTTTGACACCGGGTAATGCACAATATTATCTATCGGCCGATACGGGTTCCAGTGTCGGGCCAACGGATGAACTAAAGCGTACCAACCGTTCGCTTTGGAAGAAACTCTTTAAGAACACCGACTTGGAAAATCTCTTCTGTGACAATTGCAATGGTAATAACAATTACGGGGGAGGCTGCAGTAACCCGTTGCACGGTTTAACGGCTCCGTTACCATTGGTCACTAAGCCTCTGAAGCCATTGTTTGGTGCTTTGCCGCAATTATGGGGCTCGTCGCCAAGTACATATTATCCACCACCATGCAGTAGTGGTTGCGGTGGCTCATATAGTGGTCCACCTGCTAGTCCATATGGTAGTACCAGTCCCTACGGAAACGGTTATGGAGGATCTGGTGGATATGGAGGAGGTAGTGGATACGGAGCAAGTGGTGCTGGTGGCTATAATGGACCTGCATCAGGTGCAGGTGGCTATAGTAGGCCTTCACCTGGTGGAACTGGTGGATATAATGGACCTGCATCTGGCGCAGGTGGTTATAGTGGGCCTTCACCTGGTGGAACTGGTGGCTATACCGCGCCTGGCGGTTCTAGTGGCTATACTGCACCTGGTGGTAGTAATGGCTATACTGCACCTGGTGGTAGTAATGGCTATAGTGCTCCTGCACCTGGTGATTCCAGTGATTACAGTTTACCTCCACCTGGCGGTTCTAGTGACTACAGCTCACCGACATCTAGCGGTGGAAGTGACTACAGTCAACCTGCACCTAGCAGTGGTCCTGCCGATGGAAACGATGATTACACTGCACCATCACCAACATCCGTCGATAACTATGAAAGTCCTACACCATCAAAACCGACAAGTAGCTATGAAGCACCTGTTGCTCCAGCATCAAACAGTTATAGTAGTGAATCTGATTCGGATTATGGGAAACAGAAGTCAACTGAACAAAACAAGGCCAAAGCACCTCAGATACTCTATCAACCAATTATTTACGTCTCACCACAAATTCAACCGGCGCAGTCCAAGAAATCTTCATATGGATCTGGATCTGAGTCGTCAGGCGTAAGTCAAGTTGTCCGAATTTTCGCTTGATTTATTCTCATAATTTCCCTTTCGTTAGTCCAACAACAAGTCATACGATAATCCTACACCAGTTGACACAGCATATAAACCGTCAGCGCCGGCCTACGATGATCAACCAGAACAACAGGAACCAGAACCAGAACCGCCAGCACCAGCACCGGCACCAGCTTATACTCCACCACCGGTGGCACCAAGCATTCAAACGCCCCCAACCCCTTCATGTGGAGGTTACATGCCGATTTTTGGTTTTCCTGTTTATGGAATTAGTCCACCCGTGGCTGCATTGCCAACACCGTTTTATCAAAATCAATCTCCCTGGCATGGTTCGTCTCCTTTAACACCACCCAATTACAGTTCTTCCCAGGTTCCAGCGCCTTCACCGCTTGCTTATAGTTCACCTAACTCAATTTCATACTCATCACCTGGTTCCAACTCTGTAAAGTCAGAATATAGTGCGGCACAGCCATCGTTCTCAAGTTTCAATTCCCCTTCACCTCCAAGTGGCTCTTATGTACCACCAGGCGTTACAACAATATCTACAGTTTATACCGTCCTCACACCTCCTAAGCCAGCAATTTCATCAAATCTTTATTCAGCATCTCCATCTCCATCAGGATTTGCACCAGCACCAGCACCCGCACCCGCACCAGCACCAGCACCAGCGTACCAAGCTTTACCTGTGCCCGTAGCTAATCCATCAATTAACTCTTATCCTATTAAATTAACATACGCTGATCAACCTTATCGTTCATGCCCAGAGCTCTTCTCAGAATACCATTTTCAGCAGGCTCTTGCAGCTCAAACTGGCAACGGTTACTAATGACTTAAATAATTGACTTTGATGTAAATATTTTTTATAGAATCAAATAAAAACATTTTGTACCGATTTATGGTTTCTGTGTTGATTATGTTGATAAATAGCAACGAACTGGCGGTTTCATTGATAGATCTTTAATTTTCAAGAGTTTCGTAACATTATTTATGCCTTCACTATGCCTTCATCTGCTATGTTCATAAAAGTAACCAAAAAGTTTAAATTTATCATAAATGATATTTCATTGATACAGATAAACGTAGAATTATTTACGAACTGTACTGTGATTTAACTAACAAGACATTTCCTCCCTCCTTTTTCACAACTTAAGCACTCAATGCAAATGTGTGAGACCCACTTCCGTCAACGGTTCAAGTGACTTTGAGTTGAGTAATAGACAAAGTACTTCAAACTAGTAGTTATCACTAAAGAGCTCCAAAGAATGCCGCTTTATGCAACAAACGACTATGCGCATGCGTGCAACATGCAATATGAATGAAATGTCTTCAAATAAACGATTAACTCAAAGTCAGACACAAAGCACAATAACCTAGAGCAGACGAGACGAGACCAGACCAGTTCACACAATGTGAGTATGTACGAAAGACTCACAGTGTGTCAGTTATCAATGAGTTTAATCTACGAACAGCGCATTGTGCATATTCGTAGCTGCTTGTGTGTAGATACAAAATGTATGCATACATTTTTCAATAACAATATGCACCCAACACGGCTCAACTTTCACTTGTCACGGTCATGGTCGTCACTGTCGTCGACGTCGTCAGTTATCTGGAATTGTAGAAACCCCTAAAACCAGCATTTGTTTTCTTCTCTTGTTTTTGTTTTTGTTCTTTTGTTTTTGCAATCTGTTATGGCATTTGAATTTGAAAACGAAAACGGCACAAATCAGTTGGTATTAGCGAGAAGACCAACCATGAACAGGCAGGCAAACGGCACGGTTCGGTATTGACGGTCATATGGACGGACATTTATATAGTCAGTCAATCGGTCATTTGAATGCTCACAATCTTGTACGGCGTCTTCATCCTCATCAGCATATCAACAGAAAGTGTGAAAGAAAAATATGATGAAAATGAAATAAATATAAATAATGTGCATATGCGATAAATCGTATACGTTGGATTATATAAATACATATGTATGCATGTATTTGCGAGTATATATGTGTGTGTATACATGCTGTATGTTTTTATCTATATTTTATCTAAGACCTTGGAACATTACGCGCTATTTTGGTTGCGGTTGCTTTGTTTTTATATTCCAGAATGATTGGAAGTTGTTCTTGTTATGGTTTCTTTGCATTTGGTGTGTAACGCTTTTTTTAAAAATGTTTATTTAGTAGCGGAAATTCTTAAGATTGAATTTGTGGATTACCAGATGCTGACTGACCAAAGTGTGGTAAACTTATCACAATACTTAGTATAAGTTGATGTTATTGACATTTGTTAAAATACATTTTATGTTATTTCCATATTATTGTAAAAATTGCCTAATTATGTAGTTTATTTTGTCCTTTTTGAAAATAAAGACAAACAAAACTTGTTCTTCAAAGCGATCATGAGAGAAATGTTAGAAATACTCATACAAACAATCGCATAAAGTGCTAAATAACGTAAAAGATACAGTCTGCCAAGCAAAACATTATGTAAACCGTAATTTAATTAGTTATTATTCAATTAAAATGCAGACACCGACTTCAACATTTCAATGAAAGGCAAGTGATGATCAGAAGCAAAAAATTAGCGTTGAGCAAACGAAAAGAAAATATAAAAAAGGAGCGAAATGTATAAAAAAAAAAAATATATATAAAAAAGTAAGTTTAATGACACGAATGAGTAACTGAATGAGTAAATGAATGCTCGCTGTCACACTTAGCAACGGTGCGGTGAAGAGGATTATTTCCTCCGACGATGAAGCACTTGCGCCACCGCCGCTTTGCATGATTGCCTTCGGCTTTGACGCTACATCTTCGCATGTGTATTAAGTGCAACTTTAACGCCACTGACGTTTTCATGGTCCCCCACAAAACATAAGAGAAATAAAATCCAAGTGCGTGTTACACCCACAAGTGGCGGAGTCAGTCAATCTGTCTGTCCGACAGATCACACTCAACCACAAAGTGTTTGAGTGAGTAATTGAGTGTGTGAGAGACTGACTCACAGGAATCGGTTTCTTTTTTTTTTTATTAATAAATAAAGATATAGCAGATAACGAAAACAAACACAAACTGTGCGATCGCGCATCCGTGCAGTGATAGACAGCACCATATCTGTGCATTAAAATAGCTTATGACGTTCTGGGATATTGTTGTGGGCAGCACCTCTCATGCTTTTTTTCCACATACGCCACTGTTTTACGGCAAATTGCCAACGGATCTGTCAAGATGTATTTTTATTTTGTGGAAATTTTTTTATTCAGTTCTTTATATTTGTTTTTTTTTTCTTGTTTCTCAAGAATGACATTTTACGTATATTATTATTGCTCAAGCTTGGGGGGCATAAAAGTTGCATTTCTTTCGATCTTTTTATTTTTATTATTTGTTGTTGGTTCGTATTGAGCATATTTTATTGAAACATAAATTTTAGTATGTAGGTTAATGGCATATCAGAACATGAAAGAGGTGGAATCGATGAATTGCGTTCCTGGTCAGTATTTGAATACGTTAGTAATAATTTTCAATTGATTTGCCAATAACTGAAAATGTTTCGTTACTGTTTCCAATGTGAACTACTTTTAATACTTTTGCTTGTGTGTCGCGTTTTTTTTTTTAAGTTTTATTTCATAGTTTAGTAGTCATTTTATGTTTTAATAACAATTCAGCGAAAACAGCCATCGGCCTAGACTATGAAGTAATGCAAATGGTAGCAAAATTCTTGACTTGCTTAAATTTTAAACTATGTCACAATTTCATCCAATTGAAATTGCATACCAAACAATTTTCGCTTGCAATGTCAAGTGGGTCATCGTTTGGTATATAAACATTATGTGCATCAAACTATGGCATCAGTTACCTCTTCAGAGTTCTTTAGTTCCACACCTAGCAGCTAGTCTACACCCAAGCCAGTCAACATGAAAGTCTTTGTTTGTTATGCTCTACTCGCTACAATCGCCATCAACTATGTCGGCGCTGCTTCGTCGTCCATCTCTAATGCTGGTGCAATTTCTAGCAGCAGTAGCAGCAGCGGCGTAAACACCGAAGTAGAATCTGAGGTCCAAGCACCTGTCAACCAGGGACTGATCGACTTGACACGTCTCCGCAAATCGGCCTATGGTGGTGGTGGCGCTTCAGGCGGTTATGGTGGTGCCGCTCCAGGCGGTTATGGTGGCGGCGCTCCAGCTCCTGCTAGCATTCCAGCACCCCCGTGCCCAAAGAACTACTTGTTTAGCTGCCAACCCAACTTGGCTCCGGTTCCATGCTCCGGTGTGTCTGCCAGCCAAGGCTACGGCTCTGCTGGCGCTTACTCCTCGCCTATTGCCAGCTATGTGAACCCCAACTATGGCAACGCTCATCATCAGCCAATCTATGCCGCCAATCCTGCTGCCTTCCTACCACAGGCGTACGCCTATCAATATTAAGAAGAAGCCCTCCATAGATGACAACTGAGCTCTTACTTGGCTAATAACTTTAACAAATTATTACCCGAGATTTTTGAATAATAATAAAAAAAAAAACAAATCTACAAAAACCTGGAATGAGAACGTTTATTTGAGAAATTGCAATAAAATTAAAAATTTTCACATAATCATTGTAGTAAATTTTTTTAAGGGGGTTTTATTGAGACTTTGGGTGATTTGGTGTAGACTTATCTTGACATTAAAGGGGTTTTGGGAACTCAATTAAATTTAAATTACAGTCAGATTTAGGTTTTTAATCCGGTCTCAAGTGATTATCTTTCGATATAATTATGTTTTCATACGCACAACTTGTCCACATTTTTATTGAAATGTGTGTCGTTTTATTGACACTAAAATAAAAAAAAAAAAAAATTAGTTTATGTTTGAAATTTTATAAGCTGTAAAATTTTTAAGCAATAAAATTCGTAAATTAATGATGGAATAGTGTAATTGTCATGAGTCAGGAATAAACAATATTCATAATTAACTATGAAATGTGACTTGTATTTATTTAATGGCAGATGTTAAATAAAATCTGTTTAGTTTAAATTCATTACGATGACAAAGGTAGGGTACAAGTACAGTGACAAAGGTGCACGTAGACAGTGCCAACTAAGCCACACCCATTTAACAAAACAATGTTGAATTCAATTCGTTTCCTGTATCAGCCTGACGAGGTCAATGATATTTGGAAAGTGCAAGAACGAAATTTCAACACCCTCTTTTAATGTGTAAGCGAAATTTATAACTTGCTCATGTACTCCTGTATTAGCACTTTTTATTTTTGCATTTTTTATGTTTTAAATCAGCCAAGGAAAGTAATAGTAATGAAAAAATTAATAATAAATAAAATGAAATCATCCACTTTGCAAAATCCAGTCTTTATTTAAGGTTCAGTGACCATATTTGCTGACCTTCTGGTTTTCAATTTCATAATAAGAGTTTTTCGTACTCGAATGAAGATTAGTTGTATTTGCGCTTCTGGACATAAAGGAAGTCAAAATGTTAAGTTTGAAGCTTTTGGTTTTTGTATATTTAGCTGTGCTTGTTTCCTCTGAGGTAAAGGATAGCAGCTTAGAAAGACTGGAGGATCTGAAGACATCGGACGGTAGTGCTGGTCTAGATGACGAAATTGATCGAAACGCCCGTTCTAATCCATCGATTCCTGCACAAGCATATGGGCCACCGATAAGCTACAATTCGCAATCGAGCTACTCAGTGCCTACAAGTAATTCATCTCCAGATTCAAATCCTTCAAGTTACTCAGCATCGGCTCCATCAGCTGGGGCTGAGGGTTCAAGTTACTCAGCACCTTCGTCACCAAGTCACTCATCTCCCACTTCATCAAGTTACTCGGGCCCAGCTGCGTCTCAAAGTTACGCAGCACCGGCTCAACAAAGTTATTCAGTACCTTCGGAGCCGAGTTACTCAGCTCCCGCTTCATCAAGCTACTCAGGCCCAGCTGCACCTGGGGCTCAAAGTTACGCAGCACCGGCTCAACAAAGTTATTCAGCACCTTCGCAGCCAAGTCACTCAGCTGCTGCTTCATCAAGTTACTCGTCACCAGCAGCACCCTCTGGTCAAAGTTACTCCGCACCGGCTCAACAAAGTTATTCAGCTGCCGCACCAAGTTATTCGGGCCCTGCGTCTCAAAGTTACTCAGCACCAGCTTAACAAAGTTATTCAGCACCTTCGAAGCCAAGTTACTCAGCCCCCGCTTCATCAAGTTACTCGGCGCCAGTTGGGCCTCCAGCTCAAAGTTACTCAGCACCAGCTCAACAAAGTTACTCGGCGCCAGCTGCGCCTTCTGGACAAAGTTACTCAGCACCAGCTCAACAAAGTTATTCAGCACCTTCGAAGCCAAGTTACTCAGCTCCCGCTTCATCAAGTTACTCAGGCTCAGCTGCACCTGCTGCTCAAAGCTACTCAGCACCGGCTCAACAAAGTTATTCAGCACCTTCGAAGCCAAGTTACTCAGCTCCCGCTTCATCAAGTTATTCTGCGCCAGTTGGGCCCCCCGCTCAACAAAGTTACTCGGCGCCAGCTGCGCCTTCTGGACAAAGTTACTCAGCACCGGCTCAACAAAGTTATTCAGCACCCTCGAAGCCAAGTTACTCAGCTCCTGCCTCACCAAGTTACTCAGCGCCAGCTGCATCCTCTGGACAAAGTTACGCAGCTCCCGCTTCATCAAGTTACTCGTCGCCAGCTTCGCCCTCTGGTCAAAGTTATTCAGCACCAGCTCAACAAAGTTACTCGGCGCCAGCTGCGCCTTCTGGACAAAGTTACTCAGCACCGGCTCCACAAAGTTATTCAGCACCTTCGCAGCCAAGTTACTCAGCTCCCGCTTCATCAAGTTACTCAGGCTCAGCTGCACCTGCTGCTCAAAGCTACTCAGCACCGGCTCAACAAAGTTATTCAGCACCTTCGAAGCCAAGTTACTCAGCTCCCGCTTCATCAAGTTACTCGGCGCCAGTTGGGCCTCCAGCTCAAAGTTACTCAGCACCAGCTCAACAAAGTTACTCGGCGCCAGCTGCGCCTTCTGGACAAAGTTACTCAGCACCAGCTCAACAAAGTTATTCAGCACCCTCGAAGCCAAGTTACTCAGCTCCTGCCTCACCAAGTTACTCAGGCTCAGCTGCACCTGCTGCTCAAAGTTACTCAGCACCGGCTCAACAAAGTTATTCAGCACCTTCGAAGCCAAGTTACTCAGCTCCCGCTTCATCAAGTTACTCGGCACCAGCTGCGCCTTCTGGACAAAGTTACTCAGCACCGGCTCAACAAAGTTATTCAGCACCTTCGCAGCCAAGTTACTCAGCTCCCGCTTCATCAAGTTACTCAGGCTCAGCTGCACCTGCTGCTCAAAGTTACTCAGCACCGGCTCAACAAAGTTATTCAGCACCTTCCAAGCCAAGCTACTCAGCTCCCGCTTCATCAAGTTACTCGGCACCAGCTGCGCCTTCTGGACAAAGTTACTCAGCACCGGCTCAACAAAGTTATTCAGCACCCTCGAAGCCAAGTTACTCAGCGCCAGCTGCACCCTCTGGTCAAAGTTACTCCGCACCGGCTCAACAAGGTTATTCAGCTGCCGCATCAAGTTACTCAGGCCCTGCTTCACCTGCGGCTCAAAGTTACTCAGCACCGGCTCATCAAAGTTATTCAGCACCTTCGAAGCCAAGTTACTCAGCTCCCGCTTCATCAAGTTATTCGGCGCCAGTTAGGCCTCCAGCTCAAACATACTCAGTACCAGCTCAACAAAGTTACTCGGCTCCAGCTGTGCCTTCGGCTCACAGTTACTCCCCACCGGCTCAACAAGGTTATTCAGCTGCTGCACCAAACTATTCGGGTCCTGCTGCTCCTGCGGCTCATAGTTACTCAGCACCGGCTCAACAAAGTTATTCAGCTCAACAGCGTCCCAATTATTCTTCTGCTCCTTCTCATAGTTACTCTATTCCATCGTCTTCTGCTAGGCCAAGCTATTCCATTCAATCCTCCTCAGGTTATTCCCGTCCTGTCCCCGTCTCGGCCTCGAACTACTCCCCATCAAGTTATGCCATAGGACGCGCTTACGATGCAATTATTGGCGAGCCAAAGCAAAAGCATAAACCTATTTTAATTCCAACAAGAAATTTAAGACCAGCTATATTTAAATCCAAAGCAAAGTCTGCCAACTATGGTGAGTCAACAGCTGAATATGGAGGTTCTTTGAGTATACCGATGCCTCCTTGTTCTAAAAACTACATTTTGAGCTGTCAGCCTGCCTTGCAACCCGCCCCATGTAGCCAAGCGTCATCAGGGCATGGTATTTCACCCAATACAAGATTGTATTAATCGACCTAAATTTATTCATATGTCAACCTTTTAAATAAAATCTAGATCACTGACCGAATTTAAAAGCAGAACAAACTTTTTTTTTTAATTATTTTCATATTTCTCCAACTCAGTTCCGCATTTTTCTCAGACATGCTGTGCTTTGCACTTTAGAAGAAAAATGAGACTCAATAAAAACACATGCCCGAAGATAATTGTCAAGCAGTCTCACTTTACAGTGCATTCACTTACAAGCGTCATATCAATTAACGATTGAAGTATTTACGAAAAATGTTTTGGTATTTATTAAGTTGGCTTTGCATCTGGCTTGGGAGCAAAAGTCTTGTGTCTGCCCAACTGTTCGAAGTCCTGCCGACCACGCGATGCGTACGAAGCTTGCCCGTGTATCAATTTGTGCCGCTGACGTTATTTTCACCAAAAATAGCACATCCGACGCAACCAGGAGACACTCTCGAGACTTTGAAACGTGTGCCACGCCAGCAACAGATTGTTCAAGAAGTCATTGTGAATGAGAATTTTGGAAGACCTGACTTTGGCTTAGGCGGTGGCTTTAGGCCCGGTGGTTTTGGCCGTCGTCCTGGATTTGGTTCTGGTTTTGGCTCCAGTGGCTTCGGTGGATCTAGTGGTTTTGGAGGCTCCTTATTTCCTAGCAGTTTTGGCGGCTTCAGAGGGCGCAGCTACGCAGCACCAGAGCCAAGTGGTGGAGGTTGTGCGCGTCCAGCTCCAAGTTTTATTGCTCCACCTTGCCCGAAAAACTACATTATCTCCTGTTCGCCGAAGTTGGAACCAGTGCCATGTTCTAAAGGTTGTGGTCATTGATTTGGTTTTGAATGTAAATAAACATTGTGATAAACATACTTGGTCTATGTACATTTCTTTTGTTACTATTGTTAAAAGTATTTCATGGGCATTAGTTGATGATAAGTTTTGAAGGCATTTAAAATGTATATGTAAATATCTGAAGAATTCAATATAGAGCATTCGGATTTTCTCGTAAAAATGCCTTGCTACTCATCTTACATGAGCTTTGTACATGTGCATAAAAAGTGAATTTCATCAATAAAGTTTGGAGTACCAAATTTATACTTGGATGAGCAAACGATTTGAATGTTTATGTAGGTTAAGTCTCAATAAGAAATGTATAATTTGTCAACAGGAGCAAGCAAACAACATACCATAAGGATCTTGAATTAAACAATTAAAAACATTCTCAAAGTATTTTTTTTAAATATGTTTATTCGTATAAAAAATCAAGTATAAAAGTTTCAAAATGTACAAAATTCCAAATCCTGAGCACAGTGCTTTTTTAGTAAAGCTCTTTGACCACTGGTACGTTGTAAGATGTTGGTGGCAGAACGTATTGAGGTGCGAATTGAGAATAAGCACCTTGTAAGCCACTATGTGGTGCAGAGTAAGCGGGGGCCGGTGCTGCTGCCGGTGCCGGTGCTGAACAGGGCACAGGTTGAAGTGAAGGTTGACAGCTGAAAACGTAGTTACGTGGGCATGGTGGCGCAGGAATCGAAATTGGAGCTGGAGCAGGTGCTGGAGCAGGAGCTGAATAAATCGGTGCAACGGGAGCGGCTTGAGGAGAATAGGATGGAGCAGCGGCTTGTGGTCCGGCATAAGATGGAGCAGCTGGTGCGGAGTATGAAGGGCCTGCGCCGCCACCACCACCGTAAGCTGATCGGGTAACACGATAGTTATCGGCAAGTGGAGCTGGTATAAGAATTCCCTGCGTTGGTTGCAGCTGAATAGATTCGGCGGTAATACAGCTTGCGGCCAGAATAGCGACGGCACCGATTAGAAATTGACAAATGCTGAAAGCCATTATGAAGTTGATTTTGTCTGCTTTTCTGATACGGTCAAAAGTAAACTAACTTTATTATTGATTTTGTGTCGTTCTTTATAGGAAAAGAAATGATACTAGGCAGAACTAAAAAAGTGCTGATCTTCAATGAATTTAATAATAGCGGAAGCGTATAAGCATTGGAAAAAAATGCATAATATACAGAAAAAAAAAAAACTGCTGAAGCCTTGTTTTACGGTTTTAACTTTCGGTGGAAATATATGTTTTAATGCTTACGAAATTCAGTGCAACCGCAATGAGGATTGCGATTGGAGTCGTGCTGCTTTTTTTTGTTAGTCTGAGCCACAATGCTAATATGTTTAACGAGTTCTTGGATCGAACGAAGTCAACAAAAGACGAAAGTTATACGCATTTGTTGCCTTCAAATTTTTATTCACCGCTGAATCATCAGTATTACGCGCGCTTTCGACGACGTTCACACATACCAGATTATTATAATAAAAAATTTTTGTTTGAATATGCAAAATATTAATAAAATTCATTAGAACATTAATTGAATTATTCAAACTTAACGGATTGCAGCTATACTATTTCGATGTGTTAATACTTGACAAAAAGCAAATTGTTACAAATTCCATATTGGGACTGCCGCCTAACACACATTCAGTGTTGCCAAATCCGGCGTTTCTCGCCTGTTTCAGACTCGATAACCGGTACATTTCTACATGAATTGACTATGATATATCACAAAATTGTCTGAGAATATTATTCATGACGAAAGCTTGCGTACTTAAAAATGTAACTCAAATTAGAAATAAATTAAATTAAAGTATTTTAAGAGCAAATTAAAAACATCGTTTTTTTTTTCTTACTGTAAAAAACAGTCATTTTTGGTTCCAAAAAATTGGCAGCACTTCACTATGAAGAAGCAGAATCAGACGCGCGTTTGTTTTTGATTTTTTGATTTCGGGCCTTGTTTACTTTTTTTTTAAGGTTTTAATAATTATTAATTCCCAAATGTTGTAAAGTGTGAATGAGTAGTTTTGTTTGGTAAAGATGTACAGGAAAACTAATACAAATGCTTCCACAAAAGTGCCTACCAAATAATTAAACACAAAATAAACAAGGTAAAAATGAACGTGGATGAGTTTATTGCACTCGAAAGACTTCGACTGCGCCAGGAACGCGACCGTCTCTCTGTAAGTCAGCGCCAGATAGAGGGCAATGCACAGGAAATTATTGCAGCAACAACACCCACAAAAAAACAGGACTCACCAGTCGTTACATGTCCTGCCGAACAACTACTGCAATCGCCACATTTTCAGCCTACTTCGTGCAGGCGTCGTACAGAATGCGCCGATAATCACAACATACAAACGTCTCGAATTCTGGACAAGTGCATTGAACCACCTCACACAAATGCCCCGAAAGAACACCCGGCCAACACAATTTCTTCCATAGCAACCGATGAAAAGGACGATGTTAGCACCGAATGCGGTAGCCTCAATGAATGTGCCGAGTCTTCGGAGGCTACCTTCATGATGTACGCAGCGGGTGGACCAGAGACTCATTCCGACAATACTGCCGAAGCACTTGTTCCCGTCAATTTTCACCTCGATTTGACGGGAGTGGCACGTGGCGAGGAGGTTTTTAATGGTTCTCTTAACAATGTACAAGTCATGAAAAAGTCTGCAAAAGACTTGGTCAATCAGAAGGAGTTGCTTGCCGGGAATAGCGCTCGAAGTGCAACCGATAGCAGAGTGAAACAAGCAGATTATGATGAACAAAAACAACGTCCTTTGAGTGAGAATAATGCCAGACAGCGCAGAAATAAGGTGAGTTGATCACATGACATGAAAATTGTTTAACAAAAGTAAGTAATTTCGTACAGTGCGCATTTAAATATATTCAGATTTTGTTGGACATGCATGACTGCCTTTAGTGAAAATAATTTATGCTATGAATGCTACTCATAAAAATCATATTTGCAATTTTAATTTGCTTATTTGTTAAAATTGGGAACAGTTTGCCAAATAGGTGCGCAATTGGTGCGCGACCTCGAGTCGAATGAAATTTTAGAATTTGAACAATATTTTCTTACAGAAACACAGATTTAGTATACAATTTTAACTTAACAAAGACAGTTTGTCTCAAGGCAGCACAAAATACTTAATTGAGTTGTTTTTTTTTCTTGTGGTGAGTTTGCATCTCGAAAATAGACTTTACCAGCTTTGATTTTGCTTCCTATTTTCTTATAACTAACACGATAATCTTGAATAATACAAATAAATACTATAAACTCCAAAAGTTTTTTTCTTATAAATGCTTACATATGTTTTAATTGTTTTTTGAAAGTTTGTTGTTGGTATTGAAAGCGTTTTCATTCTTGGTTTCAATAGGCCATTAACGTTGACGTCCTGAGTTCGTGCGGTCACTACTGACGTCGTCGCTGTCTCCGTGTGCCACACTGAATCCAATGTCCACCCAATCAGCTAGCCAACAATTTACTCACCCGCACTATTCATTTGTTTTGCCGTAGCATTCGTTTTTCGAACTGTTTTGCGTTTTGTGGTTCAGGTTCAGTTGTAATTTGAAGCTCGTTTGTTGCGTTTGTTTGCTTATTGAAGTCAACTTCACACTTTTGCCATATTTTTGTTTGTTTCGTTCTATTGTTGTTATTATTGTTATTACTCGTTGAACTTGAAATGAAAATTCGAAAAGGTTGTTTATTGTTTATGCAACAAAACAAAAAATGTATTTTTTTATTAAATTAAAAGTGATAAAATATAATGAATTTGCAACAATTAACTGAATAACAAATAGTGCATAAAATGTATA
Organism: Phortica magna; assembly: GCA_037044515.1. Classification (NCBI taxonomy): domain Eukaryota; kingdom Metazoa; phylum Arthropoda; class Insecta; order Diptera; family Drosophilidae; genus Phortica; species Phortica magna. Next base: position 423,626 of record JBAMBP010001063.1, on the reverse strand, counting down.
ATACATACAAAACATAAATTGTATATGTTTTATTTTATTAAGCAAAAACCAAAAAAAAATAATGTTCACTGTTGTAATTTTTTGAACGAAATTAATTTTTTTTACATAAAAATTGTTTATATTGCAACTTTATTCGAAAGTTTCACAAGAGAACGCCTACAAAAGTCTTTCAAAAGTAAACATGGTTGCGTCGACATTTTTTTTTTGTAATTTTAATTATTGTGCCGGCTAAAAAAATGATTGTTGTTGTTACTTTGTGGGTTTTTTGCGCTCGTTGGCGTTTCAAAGGAAAATGAAAGCGCACTCGACATGCAAACTTTAAAAGTGCATTGTTCCATATACTTTTGGCTTTGTTTGTTTTTGCATTGTGCAATTTTAATGACTTGTCCGGCTTTTAATTTTGTTATTGTTGTTCTTGTTAGCCAACGCACGTGTTTTTTGCTCATTTGGTTAAACTAGTCATAGGTCATAGTACGATTCTAATAGCGTAGCACTTTAATGGCACAGAAATCAGTTAGTGTCGCAATTGTGACACAAACAGTGCATGTTTTGTTAAGTCATCTAATTTGTTAGTTGGCTTTAAAGGCATTATTTGATTGTCACGTCAACATTTTAATGAATCGAGATTTGTAAGTTTCAAAGAATATACTTACTTCTCTATTTTTGCTTATCGACACAATTTTGTTTGATTACTTCCGCAACCTTTCTCAACAAAATTGATTCAATGAAGTGCTCTACTTCGATTTTCGTTGCGGAAGTTCAAGTTTGTGTATTCTATTTAGCTGTCATTATGCTAAATGGACTGGGCACGCTTTATGTTTATTGATTGTTTTTGTTACACTTCCTTAATGACAGTTTGTCAACACTTGCACCTGACCTTCATTAAACTTATACACAAAGCTCATAATTAATACTCGCTAACTAATATCGATACTTGACAATTGATGATAACTGTCCCTAATTTCACACCTAACGAGCGCGTTCATAAAACGCCTAAGGAGGCATCGGCCATAAGTCAATTTAAGGTATTAATTTAGTGGCATGCAAGGCTCAGAGGCACATCAAAAATCCTGTATACAAATTACAGTTGAGTAAACGTTAATAGTTGTTTGTAATAACAAAGAGCATATCATTTCGATTATGGCACATGATTTAGATTTCGATTTTTGTGAGCGCCCAAGCTGCCATAGATGGCTTGTGTCAAATGAACCGTTAAAAATAATTTGAAAAGCGTGACATTAAAAGCATTTTGGTTTTTTGCCGCTTGTGTTGGCGATGTGGCATAATTTCCGTTTGTGCGGTTAAAAGTTACGGAAATAAGTTTTTTTATTTGAAAAGCTAAAAATGTAGATTATTTAAATAGAAACAAGTTTGGAAAAGTTTCGATTTGGTCATATTGTTGAAAAGCGAATGATGTCACAAAATAATTGTCGTGGTAATGGTAAGGATTTTGAGCTAAGTTTCTTGAAGTTTTTAAGTTGTTAAATCAAATACTAAATTATAATTTAATATTTCATTTATTTTTCACAATACTTAAAATAAACCCGTTCCAAACTCGAACCCTCAATATAACAACATGTGGCGGGGCCGGTTCATGACTAAAATAAAACTTTGGCCTTGCCTATTAGCGCCATTGAATGTGTTACTGTTGACCTTTGTGCTCAGTTTATGATTTGATAAGAAGTCTACCATTTCATTGAACCAAACATTGTAAGAATTTATGTCCGTTTTTATGTATTACAATCTGTCCTTGAACTTCCCATTTAAAATATGTAACTGGTTCATTCACATCAATCGTTTCGAACTCGTTTGTCGCATTTTAATCAGACAAACGTTCGCCCCCAATGTGTGCGCAGGCTTATATTCTGTTTGTTTTTATAATTTCCTAACCACAAGTATTTTTACGGGCACTCGCACTGCCAACAAGTTACCACTTAGTTAACCTAATTTCATTGCGCACGCAATGCGATTTTTGTTTTGTTTTTTGGCGTGAATTATTTCAAACTAAAAAACAAATGTTCGAAATTTGCGTATGTCGTAAAGGTAATGAACGAAAATGACCGAAAACCGATGATATTTTCACCTTTTGAGCATGACAAACTTTTGCTGGTTGAACTCGGCTTTTAACTTCTTCGTCAACATGCGCAAAATTTTGTTCTATATTAAGTATAATATTTAGTTTTGTTGCTTGCTTGTACTCGTATTTCAGTAATAGTTTCCTTGGCCTCAATTAGAATTCGCAGATAATCTGTGACTGATTGTCGTTATTGGCCTTTTTATATACTAGTTCAGTAGCTTTTGAGGTCTGGTCTAGTGTGACTAGTTCCACTGACGGTAATTATAATTACTTGAAGAAGGTAATGTAGACTATATTTTGGTATAGTGGAAATGTCTTATAATTTCCATGCTTATGTGAGATCTTATAACTTTTGCGCTTATGCTTATTGACCTACTTAGCATTTTGCAATATTGGTTTCATTAATAATGTTAACGCCAATGCAATTATGAACAATTAATTCTAATAATAAATAAAATGAGGCTTCTGCAGTTATTCAAACGTACTTTTTAGAGTTTGCATCAAAAGAATTTTAATTATTCTACAAGAAAGTTTCCGGCGTTTAAGGAAACTTCCTGTCATGTTACTTGGTCGCGCCTTTTGAAAAATCACTGTAATAAAAAACAAAGAACTAACAATTTTATGTAAGCAGTAATTAAACAGCCAGCAACATATTTTAAAATAGTAGCAATAAACTGAAATAAAATATGGATATAATAAATCGTGACATGGCAGCAGCGTCGACGTCAGCGGCGAGAAGTTAAAGGAGCCGCAGAGAGCAGCTGAAAGGCGACGATAACTTCTTACTGCTCAAATCACGATGACTGCCAAGACAAGAGTTACATATGCCTCTCTCTTTCACTCGCTGCCTTTCTTTGTCCCTCTGTTTAATTGTACGCCAAAACGCCGTCAGTCAACGTTCATTGGCTTTGCACCTTTGGTGACGCAGTCAACGACTCTATGACTGTCGTGTGCCTAGGAATTTCTTATTTCATTTTTGTGTAGACGGGTTTTTAGTTATATTTCTTTTTTTTTTTTGTATTACTTTCTTTAACTTTTCATGCCGCCTTTGCACGCGATCCGTACGAATGAGTGACGGAGTAACCACCTTGCCTGCACCATCACGAGTTTGGGCCAAGTTGAATCTGTCGTGCATAAAAATTATGTGCGGCGCGAACGACGTCAATTTACGAAAAGCGCCAAATAGTAAAGTAGTAGCGGTCTTGATAGCCAGGCCATAACAGTAGCAGCTGCAATAGAAACAACACTGATTTCCAACTCACCCACTCAAATCCCAGATTTCCGTATACTTTTTGGGGCAACACTCGTTGACCCCAAAAAGAAGAACAAACGCGAAAATTAAATAGAAACAATAACAGAAAAAAAAAAAAACATGTTATAAATAATCAACGCGAGCGAAATGTACACAAGTTTTTTGCTCGTTGTTAGTGTCGTCGTCGTTTTTATTGGCACCTTTTATATTTTGAGGGAGCTTTTCACTCCCCCAAATTACCAAGCCTATACCAAATAAAGCGTCTATAATCAAAGTATTGCCCTCTTTGTTTTTCTTTTGTAGGATGATATGGAGCAATGGGTAACGGACACATTCTACTCGTATTTTCCCGGCTTCAACAATGAAAATCAAAAGCGACAGAATTATTTGCGTGAGCGACAGCGTGAAAATCAGCAGAACTTCTTGAAGCACCAGGTTAGTGATTTTATTCTTTTACTTATTTTTTATTAATATTTTTTTTTAAATAAATATTTTAAATATTTGCAACGATTTACAGATGCTTAATCCGCCTTTGTCTAAACATGGTGCTGCTTTACAGAAATCTCAACAGAAATCTTCGACGCATATTCAAACCAATAATTTAAGTACGGCACGTTCGGCCACATCGAGTACATCCAACAATACGACGACAAGCACAACTGATAAGACTGATTTAGAAATAATTGTAAATAATCCCAATTACGTGCCCCCAAAGCATGTTTATACTAGCGGCGGTGGTAGTAAAACGAAACCCGGCACAGCGCGTCACAAGCTGTTGCAGGATTTAGGGCATGTCGAGCTCTCGAATATTGTCACTGGCGATGGCATCATGGAGCGTAATATGCGCAGCGCCGAGGTGCGTTCTTCAAGAATTATGAATAATATTTAAATGTATGTTTTAATCAACTTTATTCAATTGGCAGCTGGAGACGGCAAGAAAGCGCGACTATCAACGCGATCTCATGCAGCAGATTGATGACAAACGCCGTTCGATAGAATTACTGCGCGAAAAGGAACGCAAACAAGAGGAGGCGCTCACAAGGTGAGTTTTTATTTGATAATTGAGGCAATAATTGAGTTGTAATAATATTTGCCATTCATTTTTCTAGACGGCTTGAGGCACAACTTAAAGCAATGAAACTCGAGGAGCAACTTGAAAAAGAGCGTATGCGTGCGGAAAAGGTATTTGAGGGAAAAATTATTTTTATTTTTCTAAGCAATAAATGTTTAATAAACTTTACAGGCACGTATTGACTCCGAACACAATCGCATGATGAGAGAACATCTTCTAGCCAAGTTAGAAAATGACAAAAAACTCTTGAATGCCAAGCAGACGCCAACAAAATCCAAGCAAATTACAACAGCAGCTGTGATCAATGCTGCTGCCACCAAACAGAATAATACAACTGCCAGCAATGCCAACCCAAATACGTCCGGTAATACAAACGGCAACAAGGACAATAATAAAGTCTATAAGTATTTCAGTAATTCAGCACGGCATGAATACCGACGCGGTCAACCATTGCCCGCGGATGTTGAATTTGAACTTGAAATACCGAAAATGTCGAGAATTGAACGTGAGTGCTTCCATTTAAGTGAGAAAATCTGTCCACTGTGCGATGAACCATTGAAAAGCTATGAAAGCTGTTGCCTGCGTTGCCAAAGAAAATTGGCGCTAAAAATGAAAGGCGGCACAAGTCGAAGAAAGAAGAGAAACGGTTTAGAGAAAGCCACAGTCGGTGACGGTGAGTTTGATGCTGATGCTGTCGATAATGTTGAGGAGGAAGAAGATGACTTAGTAGATGAAGACGATGATGGTGAAGGCGATGGTGACCATATACTTGAAAGCTGTCGAAGCACATATGCTTTGGTTTGTTTAAAATGCGAGCGACTATACGCGCTATGCCCAACATGTTTGGCAAAAAGTGACGTATGCCGTGCGTGCCATCGCAAACGTAATGTTTGCATGAATTGTCGACGCACATTGTGTTCGTTTTGCCTGGAGGAAATAGCATGCGGAAGAGACACAGAGCGAATGCATATTAATGAAAAAGATGATGCTGTCGTAAGCCAGGTGATTAGCGACTGTAACATTGAAATTTGTTTATAAGTTAACGTGTAAATGATTCTAGGAAAAAGTAGACGCGTTTCGTGTGCTGCAGTTGAATTATACAACTGCAAAGGATTCAGATATTACGGACACGCCACCACCACCGACGCCACCACGCACCTATGATAATCAGTTGAACTACACACAAATACACAATAAACTCGATGAAGAGAGCAGCGACGGCACACATGAGCAAACAAACCAGCCACCCTATTCCATGAATATCACACGCAACTCTGTATTTCATCGGGAGTATAAACCTGTGCCGACTAAATCGGTCTTAGCTTTCGAACAACTGCACAACATTAGTGACCGACAGCTAAGCTTCGATTTGGACTCATCGGCCACAGACGAACAAGCGAACATTGAACGTGTGCGTCGAGAAACGGATAAACGTCTGGCGCGTTATCTAAAAAATTACGGTGACTTGGCACAACAGCAACGCAGCAGAAGTGAGTCACGTAATCGCAGCACGCAGACAACTCCGGTGGCGACTGGTCGGCGAGATGTCGTTATGCAAGAGACAACGCACAATCTTTCGATGCCGCTGCTACGCGAAATGCCTAAAATGACGAGAAATGAGTCGTCAAATTTGCTTGCTCAAACAGCGTTAAACAATCGCAGAAAAATTGATACTCTTAAAAGGCGTTGGGAGGTGGGTTAAAACAATTCTACTTTCATTTTATGAACAGCACATAATTAAATACAATTTTTACTTTAGGTGCCCGCTGTGCAAAAATTCACAGTCACATCAAATTCACCAAAGGTGCTGACACAAGTCGGCGCCATACGTAAACAGCTACAAGCGGAACGCTTCTGCACAGAGGAAGATTACTGAGTAATCACCTTTGCGTATGTTTGCGCTGTTTCTTATTAGTTTTTGTTATGAGTATCTACTTTAGTTGAAAGAAAAACGCAATATTAGTTTGTAGGTGAACATTCAGCCACTTTACTATAGTATTTCGCCTGTCGATTATTGGCTTGTAATTGATAAGTAGTGCCTTTTATGAGAAATTACTTCATCTTCCTTGTAGAAGATGAGTAGATATTTTTGTACTATCCGTAAATTTAAAAATTAATGAGTTCACTCTGCTCAAAGACTTTTGCTTTAGTTCTACTACGCCGCTGTGTGGTATTCATTTTGAACTTAGATGCATAAAGTTTGTTAATACTTTTTTATTTATGATGATTAAGCTTCCTTGAAAATAGGATGTTTTGAATAAATTCTCTATCATATTAAAAAAAGAATACCAAGAAAATATGATTATATACAATGATCTCATTTGAAACCATTGGGATATAAAGTGAAACGCTTGAAAAGAAAAGTATATTTTTTGTTGATTTGCTCTATATTTCTTTATTTTACTGAATTGTCAAAGAGTTGTTAAACGATAGGATGGCTTAGTAGTAACGAACAGATGGTGGGATGGCGTAGATTGGCACATATTGGGAATAAGCACCAGCTGGCCCGTGGCCATGAGAAGCTGCAGCGTTGCATGGAGCAGGGGCTAGATTTGGACTGCAACTGAAGAGATAATTCCTCGGGCATGGTGGTGCTGGTATCGAAATCGGCGCCTGTGCAACAGGCTTACTAGGAGCTGGCGCGGAGTATTGTTGAGCCGGTTGAGCAGATTGATATGATGGAGCAGCTGGCGAACCGTATGCGGCTGCGGGTGGTGCTTGAGGAGCAGAATAACCGCCGCCACCATATCCGCCGCTACCACCGCTGCTACCACCACCATATCCGCCGCTACCACCGCTGCTGCCACCACCGTATGATGAGGAGACCATGGTATCCTTGTTATCTTTTGATGTCTCCGCACAATTGCAGACTGCAAAACAAGCAAGCACAACGAAAGTAAACAATTTCATCTTTATTGATTGTAGTTGTAGAATATAACTGTGAAAACTAAACTGAAGTATCAAGTTTTTGACGATGGCTTTATATAATCGCCAAGTTGTGGGCAGCAGGTAACACAAAACAATAATTTTGGCTGAGTGTGCAATGGTTTGTATTAGCGATGTGTTGGCGTTGTTCGCGACTGGCAAATCAGCACTTTTCTGTTTTCAATGAAAATAATGAAAATGGAATGAAATGAGGCCAATTTCAGACTCAATTGCAATAAGTTAAAGAATACAGTATTTAATTTAGCGATTAACAAGCGTTTCAAATCACTGAAGTAAGCCGAAAGTTAATTTAGTTAATTTGTCTTTGTTTTTTTTAATGAAATAACATAAAGAATAGAAAACTTAATTAGATGAATGAATAGTTTCAGAATCTGCATCATATGTAAAACGTAGCAACAGTAAGTTACTCAGCAGAGCATTTCCCATGCATAATGCATAAAAATGTTTTTTTTGGGCATCAAACAAAAAAAATTAATGTGAAGTAGTTGTTAAACAGAAGGAAACTCATCCGGAATCTACAATTTAAAAAAATCGGACATGAAAATTGAGTTTAATGTTAGCTGGTTGAAATAACTGGCCTGCCTTTTGGTTTTTGACTATTTTTGATTAATGTCTACAAATTTTTTGAAAGTTTCTGTTTTATCGATATATATTTTTGATCAGAAGTTTTCTTTTTTACCTATTTTCCAATTTTTGGGCTTTATTTCCAAACACTTCTTAAAAAACGGTTCTTAAAGTTCTTAAGCTTAATTTTTGCTATTCAAATATAATGACCGTTTTTTTTTTAAACATCCCAAAAAATACCTCAAATCTGTAGTGTCCCATCTATTTCTCGCCTCTGCTAATTAGCAGAAACAATAAATGTTACGTACCATCAGTACTACCAACTTTTCAGAAACATAAGTAAATAAAGTTGAATGGCAGAAATTTGTTTCATTCGTATGCAAACAATTTTTCGAATACGACTGAATAGAGTATTTCTTAACGAACTCTAAGCGAACGCGAAAAAAATGCATCCGAGCGGGTCCCCTCTGTACATACACTAGCAGCGTGCTAACAGTGGGCTGTTGCGATGGAGGTGCAGCTCTGTCAATATCAGCTGACCCAGCAAAACATAACAAAACACAAAAAACAAAAACAAAGTTTGTTTTTATAATTTTTTAAAAATTGTTTGCTGCACAGGCAGCTTGTTAATAAAACTGTATAATATCTAAAAGCTACAATGTTTTTTCCGAAAATTTCATACGGTGTTTCGAGGGTTTCGTCATATGGTGTGTTGACGTCGCAACGGTCACAACTAATTGCGCAAAGCAATCCTCTACTTGCGGGTACACGAAAGGACGTGAAAATGCCGTTACCTGCCGATTTGAATATAAAATTCGATAATTGCGACAAGATGCAAAATACACTCAGCGTTTTGGCGAAAAGTTTCCAGTTATTTAAGCCGAATGAACTCTTGCTCTGCTACAACGGCGGAAAAGACTGCACGGTAATCCTGGATTTGTTGGATAAATACAGTACAAAGTTCAACATTGAACGTATTGGCAGCTTGTATATACGCAGTGCAGACCCATTCGACGAAGTTGAGGCTTTCGTACGCAAGTCAGTGGAAAACTATAATATTACGGTTCATGAATACGAGGGAACACAAAAGAGTGCGCTTGAGGCGCTGGTCAAGGATATGCCGCATTTGCGAGGTGTTATTATGGGCAGTCGCCGTAGCGATCCGCATTGTTCGAACTTAACGTCGATGGTGCCAACCGACAAAGATTGGCCGCCATTGGTGCGTATTTTTCCATTGCTCGAATGGTCATATCATGATATCTGGAATTATTTAATCGAGAATAAGGTGGCGTATTGTGAACTCTATGACCGCGGCTACTCATCGCTGGGTGAGAAGTCGAACACAGCAGTGAATCCTAGTTTACTGGTCTACGATACCATGGAGCAGGAATATCAGTTTCGACCGGCACATACACTCACTGATGTACACACGGAGCGCATAGCACGCGAACTCAAAAAGCCGGAAAGTAACGAGGACCAAAAATAGAGTAGTAAATGCAACGACATTGTATGTACCATTTTTTGTTTTTTTACATCAAAATTTAAGCGTAAAATGTAAGCGATAAAGGTTAAACTGCAAACTGTGTCAAGCGCAACACTGCAAAAAGTGTTTGCAGTAAACGAGTGCATTTAGGCCAAAGTTATGTGTCAATCATCTGTGGGTTGGCGCACTCCAAACTTCTTCTTTTGTTGTGCAACTGGAGCAGCAAGTGTCATAGAAGTGTGTCACACATCTACACACACTTATGCATAAGCAAAAGTAGGCGTGTATTAGTTGGCAATATTCGCTTATCAGCAAAGTTTTTTTTTTCATTCAGTGAGGTGAATAGTGCAAGAAGTTCTTTGGCTGAGAGCGCACACAAATTCCGCTTAAAGAGAGACATGTGCGGTAAAGCTAACTTACGTTGTTGACCCTAAGTCCGATTTGGCTGTGTGCGGGGGGCAGCCTTTAAAGGCAGTTAGAATAAAGTTTGAAGATGAAATTTTAAGCTTTTCTATTAAGTTTATTTATTCATAAATCTTAATTATTAAATAATTAGACAGTTATGAGTTAATATACATAAATAATAATAAAAACATTAAAGAACATGTTCTTTTAAAATATAAAATTTCCTAAAGTAAAAAATTTTCTAATTAAAATACATTTATACTTATTATTGATTAGTTTGGACCAAGTCAATAATTTGTTGCACCAAATCATTGTCCAAGCCTTTGTTGCCGCTTATGTAAATCTGCGGTTGATTGACATTCTCAAGTGCCTCGGTTATTTTATCTGTATCAATTTTTTCCGACGATGTCTTCGGCAGGAATTTGAATTCGATATTTGGCGGTGTTTTAACCGTTGTGGTTATGTATTTATGACAAGTTTCACAATCCTTTGCATGTGTTGTTACATCAATTGTCGGCTCATAATCGTATTCCATTTTATTGCCTTTTGCTGCATTTTCGGCGACTTTGTCAAGCTCACGTGATTCTTGCTTATTAAGCCAATTTAAAATGTTATCAATAACTGCATCTGAAGTATATTGACCCGCTGCTGTTGGCTTTTTGTGCGCATAAGGATTTGGTGTTGTCGTTCTGATGCTCATGCGATACCATTTCTGATCTTTGTCATCTTTCTCGAGCGTGAGGTAATCAAATTGTATGGGTTGATATTTGCGTTGCTTCTGTCTGAGATATCGTATTGGCAGCGGTGTTGAGTTGATGTAGTAATGTGTGCCGCTGGTGACGTTGTAAGGTGTCTGTGCCGTGGTCACGCTGGGCAGCGTTAACTGTATGTTCTGTGGATATGACAGCCTGATAGAGAGGTGTTGTTAGTTTATCGTTGTTGTGTACAATTGATATTTTTTTACTTACTCATAACTATGTGAATTGTAGTTTCGTTTATTCCTATCGGCTGCTGGCTTTCCCTCATTTGGCGCGATTTGCATGAGCAACACAAATGTTGCAAAATACTGTAAATACTTTATTGACATCTTTATGTTTAAACAACTTCAGTCGTACTGTTATGCTTTAATAATTAAAGTGAAGTTTTATAAGACTTGTGGTTAATTATATAGTCACGTTTCTTTGCGAAATAATTGAATTTCATGTTGTGACAGACTTGTGAAAGAAATACTTTTTCACATTTGCATTACAAAGCTGAGCTTTCAAATTGTATACAATTGAAGGTTAAAAGAATTTAATGACTTATTCGATGTTATCGCACGTTTTGAGTTTTATGATTTTTTTTCTGTTTCATTACATGTTTTATCATGTGTAACACTGAGATTGTTTTAAATTTTTTTTTTTAAGTTTGTTATTTTATTTGATTTTAAACATACTTTCTCTTATTTTCGTTGACCCTCAAAAACCAAAAACATTCTTCGAAAAAAGTGTTAAGCGTAAATGTGTCATCACACGTTATAGTAAATATGCTTTTTGTTTTTATTTACAAATCGTATGAGTTGTTAGCAAAAAATGGGTCTAGACTTTGTGTATTACGTATTTAAAAAAATTCATTAAAAAATAAATCAAACAAGAAATGCTTTTTTTTCAATTAAAATTTCAGCTTAAAATTGGTCTGCAAATGTTAATTAATATGTATAAACTTAAAATTTGCCATTTGCTCTTTATTAGAAATCGTGCTCTTTAGCTAAAAGTTGTTTCACTTTCTCTTGTTTAACACTAATTTCACCTCACTTGATTGAAAACAACAACAGCTGACTGCAAATGTTAAGCACACACACATGTAAACATAGCCAAAAGGTGCCCACCCACTTCCGGTGTGCAAGTGTTGCCAACACCAAACGAAGTTATTATCAGTCAAATGCTGCGTATCAAAGTTAATCATACACACTCAGACACACACACACACGCACACCCACACAGGCTTAACAAAAAAAATAAAACACTTTCACTTGCCGAAGTTGCACACTCACGCGCAACTCTCGCACAGCTGTGCGCGCTCTCATATACTCACACGCTCTTCAATGCTCCTTTCGTTTTTTGCTCTCACTCTCACTCTCTTTCTCGTTATTCACTTGTTAAATGTTAGGCACTTTTGCGTTGGTCACGCAATCAAACACGCACTAATACATGCACACACACGGACGGAGAGCGTTATAAGCCAACGCCGCACAAAACGAAGTCGAAGAAGTCCTTTTAACATTTCACAGTTAACTTTGCAAATTCAGTAGACAATCTTTCCTCATTTCGTTAACACACACATACTCAAATATATAAAAAAAAAATAAAAATAATAAAAAAAACTTCACCAACTAAAGCATACTTTAGTGCGCGCTATACTGACTGTCGCAATAAACATTTTCGCTTACTGACAAACAAAGTACTTATTAAAAATTAATGAAATATTCATTTTTATATTCGTGTAGTGTTAATGTAAAAACGGTGTTTGTGCGAACAGAAAAAAAACAACAAAAAAAAAATATATATATATCTATCAAAAGTAACAAAGCCCAAATAAATACTCTGTGTGCGAAGTATCTAAAATAGCAAAGAAACCTAACGAATTCGGAAAAAAGGAAAAAATGTATCTCACTACGCGTTGTGCTGCTGACATTTACTACGCTCTATAATACGTAAATGTTGTTTTTTTTCCTTCTTTCACTTTAACTTTACGCTTGTCGACGTCTTCGTTTGCGTTGTAGTCTTGGCAGTTGTAGTTGTCATAGGCTCTTAAAGTGCTGCCAAAAAAAAAAAAATCTAGAAAAAAAAGAACATTGAAATAAAGTAAAATTTAATGTTTGCTTTTTGTCACTGCCTTGTATTTTATTCATCATTTCCTTCTATTTTTGTTTTCTATTTTCATTATTTTTTGCCTGTCTATTTTTTGTATTTGTATTTATTTGTTTTTCATGTTAAGGCGCTCAAAACTCGCTTCCTGTTGTTGTTTTCGGCGCTGTGCGAAGTCTAGGTGGCGTTGACGCTGTCATTGTGTGCGTGCGTGCTCAAGTAGCGTATAAAGTAATTTTCATTAGTAGTAAACGAATGGCGGGCGTACCGCTATGCCGCACTACACTTAGACACATCATGCTAGTCCTAAAAGTATGCTTTAACTTTAATTTTTCAAGCGCACCATGTTCGTTGAAAAATTGCCATTTTAGCAGTACTTTCACTTTTATGCCTTTCGAATGGTCTGACGTCCAGCAAACGAAATAGCAGCATGAGCCTCGTTCATAGACATATTCTATGAGTATTAAGCGTGCGTGCGTTCGTTTGTTCGTTCGTGCGCGTGGGTGGATGTGTGTGTGTGGGTCTGTGAGTGAGTGGGCTTGTGCGTACGTGTGTGCGACTTAGTCAGTCAGACATATTGTATTGCAGTCCGGCGTTTGTCCAATTACTTTTGCCGCCGTCACTGCCAATTGCTGTTCGCCTACTGTTGTTCATTGCTGCGCCTCTTCAGGTGTGTGCCCAACGGGTGTGTGTGTGTGTGGGTGTCTGTCTGTGGCTGTGTGTGAGTGTGTGTTTGCTTGTGCATGTCCTTCACTGCTGATTTTCGCTTTCCTTTTTCTGCGCCTTTTTTTTCCTACTCTTTTTGTAGTACTCTCTCGTTTCTTCTGTTTTTTGTGTTGATGTTATACTTTTATTTCCACTTTCTCTCTACGCGTATTTGTCTATTGCCTTACGGCTTGTTTAATGTTTTTTTTTTGTATGCCTTCGTTTTGTATTCAGCAATTAGAAAACTTACTCAAACGCTTTTGCATTGCGCTGGCATAGCAATCGACTTGCATTTGTAGTAACTTCTTGTGCCGCCGCCAGATAATTGCCCGTTTATTGAAATGGGTCACATTATGCTATCTAAGCTGGCTTAATAATAACAAATTATAGCTTTTTTTATTGTGAATAACTGGTTTCTTGGTGTTAGCCATGTGGGCGTTGCTGCTCGTGTCAATAATTTTATTATACAATAAAATACATTTACGTGCATGTAAACATTAAAAATGCTAATGATTTATTTAGAAATAATTATTTAAGTATCAACCATTTACTAATCGAATAAAAATACTAGAATTAAAAAAATCCGAAAAAGCAATTTTAATAGCTTCGGAAATGGGTTTGTTAATAGTTACAATGCCTTCTAGCTGCTTAAAATTATGCTAAACTTTTACTATTGTGCTCTTATTCTTTGCCTTAATTTTATATAAATTATTAAAGGCATCAAAATCAAACTACATTTGTCAATATTGAGGTAAATATTATTTAATGTATACCATATATATTCATTAGTTATATTAAAATGCATAAAGTTCAACTTGTCAAGCCAATCAAAACAACCATGCAATACTTTAATATTCAAACTTGACATTCTAAATTGAGTACTCAGACATTGAGTCACTTGTCTTATCCACGCCTAACAGTATGTCAACTAAGTAATACCGACGTTATCTGCTGCAAAACTGTATTTCGGCATCTTTCGACTCAATTTCACAAGACAAAGTTTTAATACCGTCATTTCACATGCCTAATCTTAATTCAATTCCGTACCTTTGACTCATTTCAACATCAACGCGATTGCCATTGCGACACAAACTGTTTTGCATATATCAAATGGTATGTGTGTGTATGCCACACTCACTCACACACACAGTTGCAGTGATCAGCTGTACGTGTTATAGCAACAATAAGCAACATTCGTTGCTCGTGTCGTATCGCTTCGTTAGTTTCTGTCCTTGTATCACACTACAAACGACTGACTACTCACTATTGACTGAATGACTGGCTGACTGAGTGACTGACTGAGTGAGCGACTGTCGACTTTGTCTGAATCTATTCTTATCTCTTGCAAAACACTGGTTGCTGCCTTTTCAACGGCATCCGTAGTTGGCTGACACCATACGCCCAGCCTTGGCTGCCATGTCCTTTGCTCTTTCGTTCGACAAAAAGAAAACTATACAAAAAGTATCTATGAAGTTTTATGTAGTCGTTTGTTCGTTCGCTCGTTCGTTCGTAGAAAAAGTTGTAGATAAAATGCAATCTCAAACTTAAATAAAAATGCTGTGCCAAAGTTGGCATTTTTCTTATATTTTTGTTTTTATTTAAATTTTTTTGTTGTGTATTATTTTGTAATTTTCAACAAGTTTTGAATTGAGTTTTCCTTTCTTCTGACACTATTTGATTGAGTTTGAGTGTGAGGGCGCAGCTGTTGTCCCTACAAAGTTCAAATTTGCTTTAAGAATGCACTAAAAAAAAACACATAAAGAAAATTAAGATAAATATATTTTCATTGCCTTAATCACTCATCAAACTGCAGTGTCCAATTCAAAAATGACAACGCTGTAAAACTTAGCATACTTTTAGTTGCAACTTTTACTTTTTCGAAAATTACCAACAAATCTCAACTTTAGTTGAAACTCAGTTGAAAGCGCATTTAAGTGTGTGCGTTCATGTTGCTTTAGGCTAACCGCATATACACATACACTTACACAAACACATGTACAGCTTTCTTCTTCTTCTCAAAGTTCAAGTTAAGTGCAACATACTTTTTTGCGTTAATTCCGCTTATTTTTATTGTTGTATCTAAGCTATATGTATTAACTTTTTTTAAATTGTTTTTCTTTTATTTTTTTTTTGCGAGAAGTGCTTGGCAACACTGATAGAGAAAATGATACGAGACTCTCTTCGGCCACTTAGCCGCTTTAAACTTGTAACCGAAAGAGAATCGGCAATTTGTGCGCTCAGCGCTTAGTACACAGTAACATTCCACTCACGCACACTCAAATACACACGCACACACACATACCCAGTTACATTAAGTAACTCACTCTCGCTCTCTTTCCTATGCTCTCAATCTCAACGTATTGTGGAGCAGAAAAAGTGAAGTTGAAAAAGTAGACGGAATCGCAAGCGAAAAAAATGTTATCATCAACGCCATCTTCTCAAATTCAAGTCATGTCAGTGCAGGCACGACGCTTCACAGTTAGTATACAATTTACCAGCGAATCAAACGGGTGCAAGCCAGGTGCAGCTTAGAAAGATTTTCTTTTGTGAGTGTCGAGTGCGTAAATTTTGCAAAGCGAAAAAGGATCTTTGGTATTTATTGGAAAATTACAAAAAAAAAAAAAAAAATAATAATAATATTATTAAAAATAAAAAAAAAAAATCACAGAACAAATGAAAAACATATTTTTATTCAGAAACATGTTAACATTAATTTTTCATAAATTGGTACAAATTTTATGTCGGACATAAAAATATTTCATATAACTATTTTTTATAAATTTAAGTTAGGTTTTTTTTTTCAAAGAATTCTTAAGTAAATATTTTTATGGCAGATGTATGTTTTTATTTTAATTGTAATTTATTTGTTAAATTTTGCCAAGATTAATAAATTAGTATTTCTATTTAAACAATTAAAATCAAGACTGCCCAAATCTATGCAACAGTTTTTTTTTATTTTTATAATTAAGTGATCCGATGTCTTGGGCGCAGCACAGAAATGCAAGCTAAACCAAAACAAGTTATATGTAACAGAAAAGCAAATTAAAGTAATTACAATGTTTTCCCATGATAAGACAAAAGTCCGACCAAGTCATGATCTTCAGAATTTAGTAAGTTTATGAATTAAAGTACATGAGCTTAAATGTATTTGCCTCAACTTTGAAGTGAAACATTCACTTATGTTGTGCTATTTGCCAAAGTTAAATAAAGTTGTGAAAAAATAATGCTCTCAAAGTTTTAACAGAGTGACTACAAAAATTCTTATAGCAAAAAAAAAAAAAAAAATAGCAACGACAATGAAAAAGAGAAAGTAAATTGAATCTAAAGTTCAAGTTCGCGTTTACGCCATTAAAACTTTAATACAGATAAGCAAACAAAAAATAATACAAAAGCACAAAAAAAACTGGGAAAAAAATACAAACAAAACAAAAAATTACAACGATGAGAAAAATGGCGCAATCAAACACACGCTCAGCTGTTGGCTTTTTTTGTTATTATTTTTGCTGTTTTTTTATTCCATATAAATCGTTTTCAGGCCCCGCCACAAGTCAAACAATGTCCAACATTGTTACGCAGATTGTCCATCATCGGTGATTTTTTCCAAGTTCATTTTTTTTTATTCCCACTTGATATTTATTTATTTTTGCTATTTCATTTTTTTGTTTTGCTTTTTTGGCTCTTCATCTTTTTGCTGCTCATATAATTTCATGCATTAATATATTATCCTCCCTGCCTCGCCTGCCGCACGTCGCATATCGCTCAATGCTCAACGCTTTGATCGCGTGTGCGTGTGCGTGTTGCTCGCATCATGCTCGTCATCATCGTCATCGTCATCACATTCGCAGTCGTAGTCAGACAAGTGATGCTTCAAATTAATAAAAACTTTTTTTGTTTTTTTGTTGAGCTTTCATAAAATGTTTTTCTGTTGATGGACAAAAGAAGTGTGAGGCAAGGAAACGGGCTGGCAGAAATATGAAAAAATAGAAATGAAAATAAAAACTTTTGCACTTTTTGTATGCGCTCAGTTTGCAATTAGCACAAAAAAAGCAAAAACAAAGTAAAAACAAAGCTAAAGCAAGATAAATACAGGAAAAACCCATATAAGTGAAAACTTTTTGACATAAAAAGGAAAATTGTTTTTTATGTTTTGTTGTTCATTCTTGTGTATAATTTCATAAAGAGGTTGCTTTTTTAATTTTTAAGTGAAAGTTTGCATATTACATTCTTGTGCACATTTTGTTGTTGAGAATGTATGCCAAAATGTGGCATTTCATGAAGAATTTCGTGTAGTTTACATATTTATAATGAGCAGACTGGACGAGCCAAAAGTTCTTGAATGTTGTTGTGTGTTGGCTATAAATTAAATGTTTTCTTGCAAAGTTTGTAATTTTTGCTATGTATTTGGCGACTAAAAAAAAAACAGCTGCCTACAGATTTTTGTTTGCTTATCTGCGAAAACAACAAGAATAATAATATAATAAAGAAAACAATTTTAGTTATATAGATTAAATAGATACTTGCAACTTAAGAAAAGCTTTCTCTAGAACGACCAATTCTGGTGGTCTGATGTTGTAAATATGCACTGATAATACTGAGTGTGTAACAAATGAATTTCTTATAATTTTTATCATTGCATTGACTTGAAACGTATAAAAATGCTCGCCCGCTTTGCGTTAATATTATGAAATAAGATTTACTAGAGAACAATTTTTGCATTTAAGACGGTTTGTCTTCGCTTTTTTTAATCTTAGTTACCGGAGCAGCTTATACTAACAGCTTGTTTACATTTCAACAAGTATTCTTTTAGGCGTTTGCAAAATATTTTTTATTAATAAATGCTTAAAAAAGAAAATTTGCTTCATTTTTGTTCAATTTCAGTTTTACTTTGCGCATTTCAATCCTTTGTAAACAAACTTTCTCAAAATAAGGCGCCTTTATTTGCTTTTCATGCGCTGCTTGGCTTAATTTATATTTCTCAGAATTCAAGTCGGAATTTTTATTATAAAAAACGAAATAAATTTTATGCTTAAAAATACATTTTCTAGGAAAAATCTTTATTAAAAATACATTGCCTTGCTTTTTGCTCATTAACGGCGCCAAAAAGCAAATAATTTTAATTCATTAAATTTTTTAATGCTTTTTAATGTTTTCAAATCTACAAATGTTCAATACTTTTCCATATCAAATAAGTATAATGAATTTATATGCTTTTTATGTTAATTTTGAAAAAAATACAAATTGAGAGTAACCCAAAATAAAAGTAAAAACCAAAGAAAACACGAAAACGCATTTGGCAGCACAGCTAATGACAACACAACTTTGCTTTACGACTTTTTACGACTTTCACATAAACGTATGCTCTATTTATAGCGTCATATATATATGTATAAACATATAAGGGACAAGAAGAAGAAGAAGCCGAATTCCGGTTTTATAGCATGCGAAAAGCAAACACATATAAATAAATATATGTAGAAACATGCTATAATAATATACGTAAATTAACGATTCTGATAACGAAACTGAAAAGTGAAATCAAATAAATTTCAACCGAAAAAGTTTGCCTTGCTGTCGCCAACGTGCAACACACACATACACACACACTGTGGCACATACAGTGGCAGTGGCAGTGTCAGCGGCGGATAAAGCATTGGATAACGATATTTGTTGCATACCAACATATAAACACCAACACTCAACCAACTACACATAGACACACGTACGCACACACATACAGGCAGACAGTCACGGCGTTATAAAAAAAGAAAGAAACACATACACATATACGAGCACAAAAAGAAAAGAAGAAAAACCAAGGAAGGAGCGTAAAAAAACGAATGGCAAAATGCATATAAAAAATTTTGCTGCCATCAAAAACGCCACGGACAGGATAACTGCACAACGGCAACAACAGCAACAACAGCAACAACAGCAAGAACAACAAGAGCAAGAGCAACAACTGCAACAACTGCAACAACAGCAACAACAAGAACGCCAACAACAAGACGCACAGGATCAAGCGCATTTGTATGAGTTGCAACAACAATTGCAATTGATTGAAGACGAATTGGATTTGCAACGTGAGGTGCCATACGGCTCGGAAGCGGATATACCAGTGGCAGCTGGAGCAGCAGCAGCAGCAGACAATCAGGCATCAGCAGCCGCAGCAGCAGCACAAGCAGCAGCTGAAGCGGCCGCCGCAGAGGCAGCAGCTCAACGTCTCTTTGGTCGTGCCAGAGCACGTAAATCGGCATTATCCACGTTCAAAATCATTGCGTGCTGTTGCTATTTTATTGTAATTGTTATGCTGCTTTAAAGACGCCAAATAATAATGAAATAAACATAAAATTCACAACGTATTTAATAAATATTAAATATTAATAAACAACGCAACGCAACGCAGCGCAGCGGAACGATATGAGAATAATGCCAAAGCAGCACAAAGACGTAAATCCGTAAAGGCAAAACTAACCAAACTAATCCGCTCGGGCGTTCTTATTCTGTGTGTGTGTGTGTGTTTTTTATTGGCTTTTTTTGTGGCGTGTGTACGTGTGCGTGTGTGTCTGTATGCGTCGAGCCAGCAAGCAAGCAAGCAAGCCATAAAAAAAGGTAAATAAATTCGGTATAGAAACGAAGTCACCTAAAACACCAAAAAGCCAAAAGCCAACACAGCACAACAGAGCACTATACTATACAATAACAATAACAATAACACAACACCTTACCGCACACTGCACTTCACCAGCCCACCCACTTAACTACAAGCTTAAAAAAAAAATAAACTGTCAGACGCCTTCACTGCCTTCAAAGCATAAAGCACAACCACAAGCACACCCCATCACTGAAGCACTTCCTGCTCCTGCCTCTTTTTCACGCTTTTTGTTATTATTTTCTTTTAGTTTTCGTATTATTATAATTTGGTTTTATTATTGTGTATACTTTTTGGCTCGCTGCTTGCATAAACTTAGCATTTTTCCTTTGTCGTTTGCACGTTTTGTCATTCATATTGAAATTAGTGTTAAATTGATTTATGTCTGTCGCACACGTTGCTCATACGCCGCGTTGTCTCTCGCATTTAGTTTTGCCTCTAGTTTTTGTCTTTTTGTAGCTTATGCTGTATTAGCCTTGTGTTTGAATATATACATGTATTTCAGCTTGATTACTCATATGCTTAGTCGTGCTAAGTGCAAATTGATTTGTTTACATTACTGACCTACATTTTTATGACTGCACCTGCGCCACGTCGGTCGCTTTGTTACAAAGACTGACTGTGCGAAATGCATAAATTCTATGCTATGTAAATGCATGCATTTCGTTGCGTGTTCCTTTGCCACATGCTATGCGCGCACAACGGTATTTAAAGCGCTATTAAGGTTATTAGACATGATTAGAATACAAATTTATTGACTTGAATTGCCGTAAATTTCCTTAAGTGTTGAACTTTTGGTGTTGTTACAACGTTCAAATACGAATATGCAAAATTTCATTGCAAGAAGCTTTAATTATCATTTAGTAAGCATTTGCATTTTCTCATTCGGTCCTTCTGTTGGTCGGTCGGTTGGTTGGTCTGTTAGTCAATCAGACAGTCGCATGCCTTCGCTTTCATTTGGCATATTTTAGCATTGCGGAAATGCCATTTGCAAAACGGAAAAATTAATTATCATTTGAAAACGGATGTTAAACAAGAATTATTTGCACTTTTGTTTTGCATATTTGCAGTAATTGTGCTGTTTAAGTATACATATATATGTATGTATATATGTATTTTTTTATGTGCGTTGCAAAGTGTTTGTGTGAAATGCGTGCACGTTTATATTATATGCCATGGCATATATTTAAAGGAAACACATAAATTTCTGATAGCTTTGCTTTTTATGGCGCACGTTAAAATCGCATTTTTGCTTTTGCCTTTTGCCGTTTGCCGTTTGCCGTTCCGCCATTGGCCATGTTGTTGCATAAAATTCTTACATTTATTGCAAATTTGTTCATTTATATTGTTGAGCATTTTACAACTCGCATATTATTTCACATACTACAATTGTACCGACTTGTAAATGCAATTTTTACAATCATATGAAAGTGTACCATGACCATGAGGCAAAAATGTTGCTTGGCCGTTATAAGAAGGAGATGCCTTACATTGTTCAATTTATATGCATGCTTCTTTTTATGATGCCGTTGGCTGATATGAAATCAATATGATTTTATACGATTAGAATAAAATTGCTATTACTTCATTGAACGGCGACGTTGATGTTGTTATTGTTATTGTCGCTCTGTTCGAACTATGCAATTTAAAGTTGATAATATCAAATGTCAAAGCCATATAGGAAATGTCACGCGTTACGTTATTGTTGTATGACATGAGCTTTGTTAATAACAGTTTTAGTTGCAAAGAATTTAAGCCAAATGACAGACCGACTAACATGTGCTACCTTTAGCTTAAGCTTGTCACTTTGCATCGTGTTGAACGCCCATAATTCGGAATGTGTGCTGCCAACCCTTAAAAGTCGGGCGCTGCAACGCCTTAAATTTCGTTGCGTTTAATGTGTTTATGCATGCAGATGTTTGCCACGTCATGTGGATTTTCTTTTGCACGCTTTGTTGTTGCGTAAAAAAACGTGTCAATCGAACAGTAACAAAAAAGGAAATGAAAACAAAGCATGAAGAATAAAAACCTTTGTCCACCACTCATGTATGTATGTATGCATAAACATAATATTGAGCCGAGAAACGTGCATTTAATACTAAGCGTAACACAAAAAAGGGTCGCTTATAACATGTGACAAAACGGTTATAAATAAAAAGGGCTAAAAACGACGCACACTTCGATTCTTCGGTTACGCATTTTGCATGATGGACATATGTAATTTGTGTGAAAGCTTTGTTTTTTTTTTTGGTTTATTTTTGTGACCTTCATTTCATATTTTGATAATATGTCTTTGATAGTTATTAACTTTGCCATATAAATAGTGTGATTACGCATACGACATGTATTCAAATTAGACGCTTTGCATGTTTGCCCATTTGTTAAAAGCATGCCTGCTCTACATTACATACATTTGCCTAAAAGGATTAAATAATATATATTGAAATGTCAGAGTTTTTGCCTTCACCTCAAAACTCAACTCAAATGAACAACGACGCATCGAAAATGTTGCGTAAATGAACGATCAGGAATTGTGTCGAGTTGTCCGTTTTGGGGTTTTGGTCTTCGTCGGCAATTAAATTTTGATGGCACAAAGATTTACACAAATCCTATAAGAATAACTGTATGTGTGTCGGTGTATGTATCTGTATGTGTGTATTTGTGTAGTTTAAACCTTGTTGGCATGATTGATGTTTACAAATGAAGGTTTTATGTGCTAAGCCATTTTGTTGTTAATCGAATAAGCATTTACTTTTGTCTTCTACTCATTGCAGCCCAACTCAAAGATGCTTAACTGTATGAAGAAATCTACAAGAATCTATTAAACTAAAATAATTAAATAAAGTATAAATAAAGTGTAACTAACTAAAATAAATATGTGTGTGTGTGTTTAGAGAATTTAAAATAGCAAATCATCAAACACAAATAATCAAAAAATAAAATACATCATTAAACTAACAATAATAATAATAATAATAAAAGAAGCGCACAAAATAAATGTCCCTAAGAAATAAACATACATAATTAAATAAATATTACATAATAATAAAAAATCGCTTTAAATGTCTCGTAACTGTGTAACTTTAACTGTTTAGAAAAACAAAAACAAAATATTAATAAAAATATAAAAAAAAAATACAGTTTATTGCAAAATATTTCAAAAAAAATTATACAAATTGAAAAACCAAAAATTACATATGCGTGTTTGTGCCGCTAAACCGACAATTTTAACAAAATTCATAAAACAAAACGCAAATTCAACGCACGAATAAAAACAACAACAACCACAACAAAATATAAGACATACAAAAAACTGAAAATGCAAATTGCCTAAATTTACAACAATTCACATGTTTGTTTGTCTTTTTGCTGCGCCGACAATGGAAATGAAAATTTTGAGCAGTCATAAAACCAGCAACGATACAATTTGTGAAACTAATGCCGACTTAATGTAAGTATTATTGATTTTTGTTATATTTTCTCTTGAAATTTTGCTGTCTTAGTAGGTTTTTTTATAGTCTTATAATCAAAAATACATATTTGAGAGTTCTTAAAATTTATGTAATCATTAAGTAGACTTAAACATATATCATATATATAACATTGCAAACGTATGTTTCCTTGAGTAGTTTTTCATTAGCCGTATTTGAGTCATTTGAGTATTAGAACATGCAATCAAATTGGGTAGGCAACTCAATAATAATAGTAATAATGACATTTCTATGGCAGATATTAGAAAATTGTGAATTAGCGTTACATATAATTGATGGCGCTTTTTTTTTATTAATTTTCTATAATATTTGAAAGATAAAATATATACTAGTTAGTAACTGTAATAATAGTTTCTTAATTAAAACAAAGCAAAAATTGCGAAAATGTTCCAATATTTCTATCTCGATCACATTGGACAAGATTGTCAAGATTATTTAGAAGACGCTCAAATCTTGTACAAGTGATGTTTACTGAATGAGCCAGATATTTAAGAACTTTACGAGTTCGGTCGTATTGAGTTCTCTATGTTAATGGTGGCACAGACTTCTATCGATTATGAGCCTTGTAAGAATAGTAAACATTCCTAAAGTAATGTTGATAATTACTCATCGTTGTTAAAATTGCAAGTTAAAGTTAAACTTTAACCACAAATAAAATTCAAACTAAATTAAAATTTCATTGAATCGTTAAATAGTTAATTGTATTTTAATTAGATCGATTTTTGTTGATATATAAAACAATTAATCTAAAAAAATAGCATTCGTGTAGAAACTTAATTAAAAAGAGATCATTATTCGCACCTTTTTGTTAACATTTATATTTTCAATAATGTATTTTCAAGGTTTCATTTAATTTGTTGCTTGTACTTTTCATTCTGTTGTATTTTTACGTAAAAAAATTGTGTAGGCGGCCATCAATGCTGCGTAATTTCCTATCTGAATAAATGGAAATACGTGGGTGTATACGTCATTTTAGAATTGCAGCAACATAATGCTCATACGCACTGTTGCGTCATAAAAAACTGTATTTAATTAAATTTCAGTAATGTTTTTTCCTCTCTTTTTTAACAACCTTTGCCATTGCGCTTCTCGTCAAGCGCTTCACTGAACTTTTATTAAGCATTTAAAATGAAATTGCGCATACGCCAAGTTGACGTGCGGAAATTAACGCGTTTATTATCTAAGTACACAAATAAAATCATTCGTGGCGCACGTGTTACACATGCAAATCATTATAAAAGGAGACATACATTTTTTCATACAAAAAAGCAAAAATGTTGACAATTTATGAAAGTTGATTTTGCTCACAAATCATGCACAACAAATGTTTAACTGAGATTTAACAAATATTTAGCAAACATAAATATTTAATACACACGTAAAATTGTCCAAATGTTGACATAAGCTCGGCTTAGATTCATAGTATAACCAAAGTCACACAAACACTAACACGTACACACGCATAGCATGTCAACATTATTTGTCATGTCAGACGCAGTGCAGTTATGTGAGTATATGCGTATTTGTGCCTGTCATATACACGCACACACACAAACACTCAGCTGAGTGTCAACCAATAAAAGACAATTTTAAACAATATGTGTAATTGTTTTATTGCACACTGAGGACCAACTACGCTGAAAGCCAAAATCATGCGCGCACAAAAAAGCCAAAAACGACAAAACAAAGCAAAAGCAAACACAAAAACTGAAACTGAAACAAGAAAACAACGACAGACATTTGTATATACAAATGTATCTTTCTATAGTCATGTGTGTGTGTGTTAGTTTTGCTTTATAAATACATGAACAACAAAGCGCGACAACGTCATGCCACAAAGGATTTCGAAAGCAGCCCACGGCAATTTACGCACAAGCGCAAAGTTCCAAAAATAAAAATTGATAAAAGTCATTCGTCGCGCACATGTTTTGAGCACTTTTGATTTGGGTTAAGCTTTTAGTACATCATGACTTCAATTACAATTCTTTATTTGGTTCAAGGTAATACTTTTCTCTTTTGTCTTTTACCATTACCATTTGCAACCACTTGCCTTTGCGCTCAGGCATAACTCACTCGTGCCGTGGCAGCAGCAGGAGTAATTACAACATGATATATGTTTTTTTGTCCTTTATCGAGTCGTCAATAAATAAAAATGTTCTACGACATTATGTCAGACAGAAACACACACTCACAAACACACAAACACACATGTACGTTTGCACATATAAATTTCTCTTACATGAAAAATAGATCAAGATTAGCTTGTTATAAAATGAAATTGTACGTTTTACATGTCGTTGTCGACAATGTTCTCTCTTCGGTTTGCTTATTCGCACACAAACACACAAACACACACACACACGTACACACATTTCTTACTTATGCAAAGCAAATGTCTTTGACGTGTCACGTTGAGATTTGCCTTACTTTGGTCTTTATTTTTATTTCGTTTTTTTTTCACGAGTTTTTTTCCTTTATTGAGTTATATATTTTATTTGCAAATTTACTCTAATTGGCAGTCGTATGCATATTTTATGTGATGAGCTTGCATGTCTGCGCTTGACAGCCACTTAGATGGGTTGCCTCTCAACGTCTTTGTTGAGTTACGTGCGTGCGTGTGTGTGCCTGTGTGGGTGGCTTTAAAATTATTTGAAAATTTAAATTGTATTTTATTGCTTTAAATACTTTTTTCACTTTGATAATTCTAAAGAAAACAAACTAAAAAATTCAAAGTTCTTTGCTTAAAAAGGTCTTCCAAAGGCCACAAATTATTATAATTATTTGAATACCGCGTCATACCATATAAATATGCAGTAAAGATTTGTCAATAAAAGAAAAAAACAGAAGCTTTTTTGTAAAGCAGTATTGTACTCTCTTATATTACAAAGCGGCGCACAACACTTAGAGCAGCTTAGCACTCGAAATTGTATCTTGACTTCATAAAATTAAATACTTCTTTTTAATACAAAAAAAAGTGATTTTTTGCTATAAAATTATTATATGAATTGAAATTCAAATTTTTAACCTTTTGCATACTTTACCACAATTGAGACATGTCTGATTCATGACTATGACCACATCACTTAACTTTACCACTGAGCGTGTTTGACTTATTCAAACTTCCTTAAGTACATGCAAATTAAGTATATGCAAATTAAGACATGAACTGCTAAAAAATGTACAAAGACAAATGTCAAAGAAATAATTTCAAGACAGCAAAGAACACAAAACTGAAATGCCAACTGAAGACAAGAGTAAAAACAAGAAATAAACAACATCAAAGTGTTGCTCAAACATGTGCACAAAAGCAGAGAGGTCAAGAGGTCAAAGACGTGTTTTTTTTTTTTTGCCTTTATTAGAAACGCGCAAAAATGCGTCGAAATACCTAACAAAGTGACATTTAAAGTGAGGCGCAACAAGGTCGAGGTCACAATGAGATTTCAAACGTATAACAGAAGACAACAACAACAACAAGAACGAAGAAGTGGCAGAAGAGTGAGGAAATTACGCGATGGCATTTAATGGGTTAATAGCCGTGAGCCTTTGCTGAGTGAAAGGAGGAAAAAACACACCATTTGCACGAACAGCGGAAAACAAAGGACACACACATATACACACATACACAGATAGACAAACGTTGCCAAGTTGCTGTCAGACGCGCTGCGTTAATTAAGTAATTTGGCCTACCGCCATCAACGACGCGATGCGGCTCAACTCGACTCAACTCGACTCAACCCGACTCGACTCCGACTATGCTTTATGCGTTTCGGCTTGATTCAACGCAACGAGTTCACTTTTTGGCCACGAATTCGCAACGCGCCGCACGACTCACACCTTTTGTGAGTGTCAGAGCCGCAAAACCGTAACAAAAATCGATTTGCGGTATTTCGTGTCTCAAATAAAAAAACAACTGAAAAATAAAATGTAAAATATATGGCGTCCAAGCTGGTCTGACGTGCATGAGATACTTACATACATACTTGTGTCTACCTAAGGCGAGCGCGTGCGGGTGAGCAAATAGTTGCGTTGACGGCTGAAAAATCGATTGCATGTTGTGCACAAATTAATGCCATCAATTCAATAAAAATGAATAAAGTACAAAGGCCAGCAAATAAGTTAGTTTAATAAGAAGGACAGACAGTAAGACAGACTGACGGACAAGCATGTTAAGAAAGCAAACTGACCGCTTGAGCAGTCAAAACCGTGAACGTGTTGAGCTTGTTATGGCTGTGAAGACAGTCCGTCTGTCAGTCCTCAGTATGAAATTGATTGAAAATTCAGAAAACCATCAAAGCAAATTACAATTTTGTGTCACGCAAGTCTAAGGGCCTTGATAGTTTCTCTCTTCTTTTTTCACAGTCTGTCTTCGACTTTGGGCGCGTTCAACAAAACATAATAACAACATAACAAAAAAGGTCTATTTTCTTTTAAATTGATTGGCACATTCAACTTTTGCACAAGTTTCAATGAGATTTCAACAATGCGTATGAACGCATCAAGCAAACCATAGCAATTGCCAAAGCAGATACTCAAACTAATCAAGCTACTCAAATTACAAGCGCCAATTTAAAGAATTTTCATGCCCGAACATAGAGAGTAAAACGTCTGCAGTCTTAAAAGTATTTGTTGGCCAGCACACCTAATAATTTCAACCAAAATGGTCACAGTCAAAGTTACAAAGCATAACTTTGGGAATACTTCGGCGTAAAGAAAAAAAAGAAAATATTGCGTATACGCCGCATTGTACCCATGATGGTGCTCGATTGTTAGGCAAACTCAATTTACAACTTTTTTTTCGTATTTTATGGCCTTAACAACTTTCGAAAGTTCAACACGCCCACAAACACTTCAAGCCAACTCATTAATTTGCCATTTCTTTTTTGGGATACACCGTTTTTTTTTTTTCATTTCTGTCGTAGAACTTTTCTTTGCCGTTACAGCATAATAACAAAATGTCAAATTCATTGTCAAACCTTTTTAAGCACTCGTGAAAACAAATGCAAATTGCTTTAGTAAATCCACTTGAAAAATACGTACAAAAAAAACACACACACACACACATACAGACACAAAATGCCAAAAAGTGAAGCATGCTCAAAAAGCAATGAATAAAAAGAGAAGCAAAAAAAAAAAAAAACACGTACAACAAAAGACAAGTTGCGCCTGCAGCGAAATCGACGGCGACAAAAACAACAAGTTAACGAGAGAAAAGATACAAAAAAAAAAAAAAGCAGAAAAAAATGCGTCATTAATTTCGCTGTCTGTCGGAATCGTTGTTACTCATGTTGTACTTGTGCTGCACACTGTAGTTGTTGTTGTTGTTGTCGCTGTTACTGCTTGATTGTCTAACACTTTTGACCCACTCTGACAAGTGCGACTGCGGCGCGAAGGTCACTTGTACTTCATTAAGCGCGAGCCTTACAAATGGCAATGCACGTTCGCCCAGCATGACAATGATGGCAACCATTTTAGTTTCGTCGCTTGGCTGCTCAGTCAGTTTGTCGGTTGTTTAGTTGGTTGGTTGATTCACTGGTTTGCTCAGACATGATATCCTTTAAATGTTACACTAAAATGTCATTTGTTATTTTCAACGTTTGCTCGTTTATAAACACGTATTTTGTTAGTTGTTGCTTTTCTTGCCGTCAATGTTCTTTTTTTTTTTGGTGTGCTTGTTTTGTCACTAAATAATGTTGTGCTTTGCCCAACCTTCGCGCTGCAGTTTGATGTATTTGTCTTGGCTTTGCTTTGCTTTGCTTGGTGTTTCGAAAGAAATCACTGCTCGTTTGTAGGCGTGTTCATGCTCAATGAACTACACGCTGGTCTTTATAAATGCCGTTGGCTCATGCTGTAAAGTCATCTATCATGTTGTGTTGTGTGGTGTGGTGACTTCGTTGAAACGGTGTCGGCCATGATCGCACAACTGACACGCCCACAAATGCTTGCAAATTGACATGGTGCAAATAAGCGTAGTTCCTCATAGTTTCACAAAAGTCTTTTAATATTATGAGCATAAGTAAATTGAAGTTTTGTTTAAGGCAACTTGATTTCAATCAAAGTTTTTTATTGAATTTCTTAAAGTTGTAAAGTTTTGCCAAGACATAAAATAGAAGAAAAAAAAAAGTGTAAGCGAAAACTTGTGAAATATATTTTGCAGCATTAAAATGTATACAAAAATCGACATTTACATGCAACATTTTCTACAAGTAGCAAACATTGTTGTTTTAAGTATATTTGCTTGTTGTTGTTTTGTCGTTGTTATCGTTGTTGTTGTCATTGTCGTTACAACAGCAAAAACAGCACATAAAAAAAATAATATGAAAATATACTTGATAAAGAATTAAGTTGTTTTGCTTACCCACAAATACACACACACACATACATGCATACGAAGCCAGCAGCGTTCACACGCATACACAGCTGTGCCCTATGCCATTCTTGTTGTGTTGTTGTTGTTGTTGCTGTGTTGTTTTTCTAGCAGTTATGGCATTTTGCTTGCCTTTGGTATCGAATTTCCTTAGACTAACACGATTTTCTTATACTGCCATTCTGTTTGCTTACATTGCAAAACTAAAGGCAACAACAAGTGTTTTTACTAAAATTGACTGTGAAATGTTTGTTTTAGAAAATGTTTGCGTTTCCTTTTTTTTTGTATTTCAACTAAAAAAACATGCAATGTTATTTTTTAATTAAAATCATGTAACGTACTTCAAAATTTCAACACTTTTTTGTTGTTGTTCTTTGTACTTGACACATTGGAAAACCTTCAATGATAGTTTTTGTGTGTTAAAAACTTGTTGAAAATTAAGCTTAAAAAAGTTAGTTTTTAATTAAAACTCATAAATGGTTTTTTGCATCGCTGAAGGTCACAGCAGCTTCATGGGTCTGGTCTTGTGCTTTTTGTTGTTGCTGTTGTTGTTGTGTTATTGCTTAAGCGATTAACACAGAGTGAAAGTTGTCGCATGAACAATGCGCGTTACTCATACGCAGCGTTGCATGCGACGAACACTCAGACTTCAATTAGTTGAGCTTGACAGCAGCGGCAAATTGTCACTTTTGCTTATTTAAAATTCAAATTGACAAATTTCTATGCAAATTGCATGTCACTGACTTTGGGGAGAGGCAGACTGAAACGAAATGCTACCAAAAATGTTTGCATTCATGAAAGATGCTCAGCGCTCTGTGTACTTTTCCGTTACGGCGTGAAGCATGAACGAAACGAGACGCAAAGTCGCTGCTGACTTTTATGATATTTGCTGATGTCACTCTTTGTGTTTGCGCTTCGTCCGAAATGCGGAATTTGCAATGCAAGCGTATTTTGCGTTGAGCATGATTTGGCACACGATTTGTAGTTGTTGGCTGAGCATTTGTCAACAACTGTTGCGCTTGCTACGTGTGCGGCTTACCTACGCTCAGCTTTCATGAGCACTTGTGTACAAAACTTATGAGACTCATTTAAGCAACTCAAAAGCACCGCAGGCGTTTCACATTTCGCTGTGTTATGCGAAGCGGTCATTTAATATGTCAATAAACAACTCACTTGGCATATAACAAAGACATGCTTTGATTGAAGCCACAAATATTTGCAACGATTCGATGTCAAGTAAATGTCAAGTTCAAATGACATGACTTCAGCCAAGAGTCTCAACTAAATTTTGGCCATTCTCATTGCCGAACAAAGGCATTGTATGAAAACAACGTAAGGAAAAATATATATAAACATTATATGTGCAAAATTACATAAGTGATTTGTTTTTATTTGGTTTTGGTTTCTTTTGTTGTTGAATTAAGTTGCGAAGACACACATTTGAATTTCAAAGTGTCAAAAGCAGACAACACTTCATAAAAGGTTTAAGTGCTTTGAGAGAAAAGTAAATCTATTGTGCCAAAAAAAGTATAGAAATGAATAAAGGTTTTGCAATGCAAATTCGGTGTTTATTCATGTCTGCAATTCTATGCTGAACAATGCAACAATGCAAAGCATCGAAAGCATAGCATTTTTCAAAATGTTAAACTTATTTTCTTTTCTTGTTTTTTCTTTCAACCATTCAGGCGACAATTTCTATGCACACTTCTCATATTTCTTTTTTGAAAAAAATACGTTTTATTTTTTCTTTTTGACACTTATACAGCTTACCTAAATCAGAACTAAGCCATTAGATAAAGTACACCTTATATCAAACACATAAAGCATTTTTTTAGGGCTTATGTTCATGTGTGTGTGTGTGTGTGTGTGTGTGTGTCACCTATACACACAATACAATACAATGAAGTAGCGCATAAAAGCAATTTTGTGTAAAAGTAAATAAAAAATCGTATTTCATGCTTTGCTGCCACACATGAAATTCAACTCAAAGAACTATTCAAGTATACAAATACACACACACACACACATGCGCGAGTTTGACACGTTTACAAGCGTCAATGTGAAATAGCAAACACATATGCAAATGTCGTAGCTGAAGCGCCCAACGGGCAAAGCTTCGAATTTGTGTGTTAGAGTCTAAAATACGGTAATGCCATTGAGTGCGAGAATTGTTGCTGATGTCAGCTTGGCGCGCTGACTAAAATATGTATGCGTGCTGGCGTGGGCTTCAATAGGGCGGCCATGTACGTGTCGCTTGTGCGAAATAGCGATGTGAAGTATTTTTCGAACCGGAAACGGAAATGTGCACATTCGTTGGCAAAAAAAGGTAATACGAAACAAAACAAAAACAGAAACAAGCAAAGAAATGTTAATATGGCGTTGGGTGTAGGAAACATTGAGTCGTATCGCATCGTATGAGAAACCGTTAATGTTTGAAACAAAGTAAGCGCCGTCAAAGCATAGACGAGTCAACAGCCAAGGCACAACTTTGATACCTATAAGGGTTTTGTGCTGTATGCGCGCTTCCGCCGGAAATTCGACACACACACACACACACAGAGATAGAGGGCCAAGCGTGTTGTTTTACAAATGCCGCACTCAAGCGTGTACACGTGTGTGTAAGCCGCTTAGCAAGGCTGTCATTACTAACAGCGCAGAAAAACGCTTCGAGTGCAACGCGCCAAGGCGCCAACAACCCCGCGGCAAAGTGGCAACCTTGCTGAGCGGCACAAGCCTTTGGCAAAGCGGAAGTGCAAAGGAAATTTATTTTCTTTTAAGTGAATTTTCTTGCAAGCAAAGTGGAATCATCGCCGCACAAACGAAGAAGTCAAGTCATCAACAAAAGAGAAGCGCAAGCGAAACGAACAAAAGTAACATTTGAAAAACAAGCAAAGTAAAACGAAAACTGTAAAAATGCCACAAATAAGACTTGTTAAAATTACACACACACACATGCACTCACATGCACACACATGCACATGTGCATAGAAGCCAAGTGGCATTAAAGTGCGCTCAAGGACAAGCAACGACTTGCAGCGCTTCGCTTCTCTTCGCTATTTTCGCACAACACTTTCGCTCATGTGCTCAACTCAACAGCTTTGAAACTCGCTGCGTGGGTGCATTTGACTTGCATCATGCTGCTGCTGCTGCTGTCATTCATTCTTTGAAAGCATTGAATTGCGCTTCAACTGCTGACACTCGCGCGCCCTCTGCATGTCAATTTGTGTACACAAACTCAATGGTTGCGTGTGCGTGAGCGTGTTTGTCCGTGAATTAGTTTGCGTGCATGTTAAATCAGCTTCGTAACTGTTGCATACTTTTAAGCTGTTTGTATTTTATTTTCTTCTCTCTTTCTTTATTATTTTGTTTTTTCTATTTTTTGTGTAGAAGTTTTTGGACGTGCGAAGGTCATTTAAATAACTTTTGTTTGCTTTTTGGTATTTTTGAGGCATGTAAAAATTTGTCAAGTGTGCGTTTGTGTATATGTGTATGTATGTGTGTGTGTGTACAAGTGGCAAAGAAAAGCAAAAACATTTGCTATGAATTTAACTTAACCTTCGAAAAAGTTTTAATGCTTAACACAAATGAAAGGTGACTGTTATGCAAGGCGCAAAGAAAATTCAAGTTTGTTGGATTTAAGAACATACATACGTCATTTACTTACATATGTGTAAAAAATATTTGAAATTTATTATTCAAATCGATAATATTTTTGCTTAATTCAATGAATTTTGCTGAAAACAAATGATAAAAACAAAACCATAATGCGCCGAACCACAGAAAATATGTTCATATATGTAAAATAGTTGAATTTTGGTTTCGATAGCAAAGCAAAGTAAAACAAAAAACGAAAAAAAATATCATAGAAATCAACATAACTAAATTTGCGTTCCAAACAAAATTCAAGTTGACGCCATACTTGGCTTCCGTTGTTGTTGTCGACGGCGGCGGCGGCGGCAGCGGCATGATTGCGCTCAGTTAGCAGCGCCACAATTGACGCCATTTTGTGGCGAAAAACAAAATCAAAATCAGCAATGACAGCGCTCGGTTGGTTGGCAGCGACCAAAGACCGAAATCAAATAAAATATAAAACAAAACAATAACTGTAATAACAAATTCAATAAATTACAACCAAATAAATTCATACGGAAGCAAAACAAACAGAACGACAACAACAACAACAGCAGCAACAACTACAATTACAATAACAAGAACAACAATGACATCGAGCCGATAAGCTTAGCATGATGAAAAACTGGCTTGAGGCAAAGCGGCAGTGAGAACAGAAAGGAGTGGCGAAAGGAGTGTAGAAAGCCGAGGAGAAAGTAGAGGAGCAAGAAGCGGAGATAATGCGTAGCCGCTTTGGCAGATTTTGGCTTTGGTCGCAAACTAAAATGAAATTAAATCAAATAAATTTAGAAATAGTTTTTTGTTTTTTTTTTTTGTATGTCCATTTTTTTTGTTGCTCTTTGTTGTTTGAGTGCTCACAACAACTGCAACTCAAGTGCTTTGGATTTGGATTTGGGTCAACGATATGCGTCGAGTGGCGTATTTATGAAAATTGCAACGCGTCGAGCATTAAATGTGCGCCGCAGCGTATTTTGCTCACCGACACGCATGAGCGCTTGCGGCTGTCATTCTGCTGCTGCTGCCACTGCCGCCGTCGCTGCCACTGCCACTGCCGCTGGCGTCGCATAATGTATTCATTATTATTATGGCGTATTATGTTCTCCATTCAATTGTCAGTTGTTCTTGTTTCTGTGTTTTTAATACTTGCTTTATGACAATGTTGCAGCAAAAAAGGATTTTCGTGTTGCATTAAGTGCTCCTCGGCATGATAAAGTTGATATAATAGCGACAAAATAATAAAAAAATGTTCGTAATTTGTTTGCTTTTGTTGTTGTTGTTGTTGGTGTTGTTGTTTTTATTATTCCAATCAGCGCTATAAATAAAGCGTTCGCTTGTGCGCTAATTGCAAGCACTCGACTGCGTGACGCGACAAATTCGCACGCCTTCTCGAGACAAATGATGCACGTTAACGCGCTTGTAAATTGCTTCAACATTCAAGTACATTCATTTTCATTTTTCCGTTCGCTTTTAATGCACAACAACGACGAACAACAACGACGAGCAATTAATAACGTTTAATGAACACGATGATGGCTTTTGCCAATACTATAAATGCTATGAGTCTTTAAGTTATGAATGCATAATAAAGCATATTTTCAGCGGAAAATGTAACGTTCAATATTTATAAGTCTTTGCCAATAAATTAATTTTTGCCAAAAAATATGAGGTGATGATGTGAAAGCACTTGACATTTTTTACAACATGTTGATCTATGTAACATTTATTAGACTATAAAACAACGCTCATCATCTTCGGCTTACTCCAAGACTCTTCACTTTGCATCATGTATTGAAAATACAACATTTCGGCTTCTTCTTCAACGTGTTCTTAACTTTATTTGCGCTAACAAGTCATTCATATTTAAATCAGTCAGTTTTTTTTATCACACGATTTACGACTTCAAACAAAAGCGAAAGATGTGAAAAACTTCTTCCTTACACGGACTGGCACATGTAATCAGCTACGGTCATTATTTAAGCATTGCTTGATTTTGTATAATAATTTTTTGCATATATCTTCATTTAAGCAACGAAACTACTTCTGCTGATTATGTTATGCAGATTAGAATATTTAACAAACTTAATGAAAACATAATTTCTCAGAGCGCAGACAAGCAGTAAAGTAAGCAGCAAGACAAACTAACCAACAGCATAAATTTAAGCACACACACACACACACACACATGCTTACCTACACATACATGTTTATGCAATTATGACATACATGCATACATACATATATGAACTCATCACTTGCGGCGACACACACAAACTGTTGCTGCTTGTCTGCTTGTCTGCTGCCAATAATGTCGCCGCTGCGATGTAGATAAGACATGCTGTTGTTGTTCTTGTTGTTACTGTATATGGCAAACATTAACAACTACAACAACTAACAAACTTTGACAATATCATTGAAAGCCAACGACAAAAAAAAAGAGAGAAATTTACTACATTGACTCGAAAATGACATAATCAACGCTAACAAGCGCAGCGCAAAAAAGTCGACTACACTTTTTTTCACTTCTTTTTCGCTTTTTGCAGCAAGCAACGTTGCACAGCTTCCTGCCTCATTTTTTGCTCGCCTGACACTTCACACATGTGCACATGTGCGCTTCATGCACACGCCAAGCGCATAAAAAAGGGGCAAATGGGGGGGGCAACAAAATAATAATGATAATAAGAATTTAAGCACACTTAAATTTCATTTTGAAGTGCGCTGCCAGCAAGTTGAGTTGAGTGCAAGCTCAAGCGCTGCCAAAGGCAAACAATATGATGGCAGCATACATAAAACTGTCGGCGTGTGGCATAAAATTGTGAAGCATTCAAGCTCATCCCGTATTTCGCGCACATAAACTTCTTAATTAGTTCAGTAGACTGTGGCATAAAAATGAAAAAAACGGCAAGTCAGTCACAGTAAATGAAAGTGTGCCTGGCCGAGCGGGAGGCAAGCGGCGTGTGATAAGGACTGGCAACTAAAAACTGAAAGAAGAAGTAGCAAAGCAAAGTTTCACTGAAGCCGAACTGAGTTGAGTTGAGCGCGAGCTGAGCAGAACTGAGCTGAGTTGCCTAATTGCATTTGATGCTGGCTGCCTGATAATGTTTATAATGATTATGATGACGTTGATTAGCTTTGAGTTTTTGCAGACCGAAAATATGAGTATTTTTTGACTTTTTGTGAATATTTTTCTGTCTTTTCTGTTTTTTCTTTTGCTTTATTTTTGTTGATTACTTTTTGATACGATAAAGTTTCGGCTTCGCTGCGCTGAGCTAATTTAGCAAAATTTGATTTTCGCATTTAATAACATAAAAAGTCCAAAAAAAAAAAAGAAAAGAAACCAAAAATGTATAATAGAAAGAATGTTGCTCATTGCTAAGAACGGCAAAAGTTTTCTTTTTTTGTGGCTTATTATTGAGTTTTGTTTGAAATTACAATGCGTAAAATGTTCTTGGCTCGTCTTCTTTTCTTTGGTCTTTGTTTGAGCGCCGTGGGCGGCGGCGGCAATAAATAATTTCTTATGAATTATCGCCACAATTGACACTTAGCGTGGCGCGGCACTGCGCGGCTTGCGGCATGAGGCTAGTTGCTATTTTGTATTTACAACTTGCTTACATTCTGACAGCAAAGTATCGCTTTTTGTGTTTTTGTTTATCTTATTTGTTGGTAAAATAATCTAAGCTCCTCCAAAATGTATGAATGAAATTAAGTAATTTAATTGATTACTTTTCAAGCATTTGCTTAACTTTCTCGCCTTCGTCGATCACAACACATATAAGCTGCTCTAACAGCCATCACTTTTGTTTCAACGAGAGGTGTTAAGTGTTAAGCTTCACTTTGCCGTAGAATTGCAGTTTCCGTTGAGCAAAATAAATCCACTTGCTTCTGCCGGCGTTGTTGTAATGCCATGACATTGAGTGCCCTACAGTGAGTAATGGCACCAAGCTGCCGTCCTCAATGCATTGTAGCTAATAATTTTACGCCCTATTTCATAAATGTATATGTTACCCTAAGCTAAGCTAAGCTTACTTTTCATGGCAATGGCAAATTTATGCAATGAAGCATTTTGCAAGCAACATATTCATGCCTCATTAAGCTTAGAAAATATTTCTATATGTATTTCTGTGTATGTGTGTGTGTGTGCAGAAAAGTTTTGTCAGCATACAAATATTATTAAAAGACGTAAAAGTCAAGTGGCATATGGCATATGGCAAGAAGTGTAGTGAAAGGCAACCCTTGCTTGCAACCAAACAAGTCGCAATCATGCGCAATTTTTAATAATTTATGTTTGCTTAACACTTGATTGCATACAAAAGACAGAAAGAGATGGAAGCAAGCAAGAAAGAGCAAATTTTGTGCACATCATTTACATTTTACCTTGTGCTTGTGCGAGGAAGTTAAGTCATCAACGGCAGAGTGGCAGCAACTTTTATGCAAATAATAGCAAAAGTATTTGTGTATTTTTGTGCGTGTGTGTGTCTGTCTGTGTGTGTGTTTGTGTACCTACACATACATAATTTAGTTGGCTGCTGGTGTAATTTGTTGTTGCACTTGCCCTACGAACAAAGCTGCTTCAAGTGCAACTCAACTCAAGTCAACTTGGAGTTGGACTTTGGTCGTTGCAGCTGAAGTATTTTTCATTGGTGCTCGACTTGCATCATGTGATCATCAAATATGCAAGACACGCTTTATTATTTTGAGTTACTACCATTTTATTATTACTTTTTTTTCGCTCAGATAGTTGCTTGCATAAAGTAGTAGTTGTTTTCGCTTTCACGAAAAAGTTCTGTGGCAACAGCTGCCGGCGCTATAGCGACTTGTTCAAGTAGAAGTTGCACAAGCCACCATTAGGCGGGGCATGATGTAGCGCAACAACAACGACAACGACAACACGCCTCTTATCTGCGTGGCAAACATCATCATGCGCGTAATCATCTTCATCCGCTGCAGTTTCTTTGTTTCGGGAAAGTTTTTCTTCCACCCTTTTTTGCTACGCGTTCTGTACTTCTTTCTATTACTTACTTTTTTTTTTGTTATTTTCTTATTTTGTTGTAAGATTTTATTGCAGCAACGAAAAAGTTTTGCGCGCACACACACACACACACATACATACTTATTACATACAACTGAGTCTGAACGCAGCTCATGTTGCAAGCAAGTCATTCATGCTTCGTTGATTATCAACACTTTCACTGCAACTCAGCTCAGCTGCAACGGTTTGACACATTCAACATAGAAACACACACACACACACTTATACATTTGACATGAGGCATGCATACAAAGCACGACATAGTTTGCTGCACCCTTTCGTTCCGAACAGTTTAAGTGAAAAGCGGAAATTTTCTACTTGCGCTACTTTCTTGCTCATCATCGCTGACTTTCATATATATGTATATATATATGTGTTTGTATGTGTATACATATATATTTACTTATTTTCGCTTTTCGCTTTTCTTCTCGGCATGTCTGCTTTGTACACTTGAAAGGACCTTGACGTTGGCTCTTAGCTCCTTGCCACGTGTAGGTGTGCTTTATATATAAGTATATGAATTTTTTGCTATAAGAATTTAAGAACGGCATGAAAATGTTGAGCACTAACTGCACGCCTTCGCCTGATTTCGTGCCTTTTTTTTTAAATTTCCAACTCTTTTATTTTTAACTGCAACGGAGCGTTAAATTTTATTGCTTTGGTTGCCGTTTTCCGCACTAAAAATTATAGAAAGAGCGTGGAAAAAAAGAATTAAGTAAAAAGCTTTGAGGTCGAAAATTATAATTTTGCTGCGCTTTTTAATCGTCGAGCAATTTAAGTGTTGTGAAAATTGTCGACCAGCAAATATAATTTTCATAAAATAT
This sequence comes from Phortica magna, assembly GCA_037044515.1. Taxonomy (NCBI): domain Eukaryota; kingdom Metazoa; phylum Arthropoda; class Insecta; order Diptera; family Drosophilidae; genus Phortica; species Phortica magna. Next base: position 384,292 of record JBAMBP010001063.1, on the reverse strand, counting down.
ATTTTTTTTCTTCTATTATTAATAGAACTTTTCTATCTTCATGGAAATTGAATTAAGGCAAAGTTGTGAAATGCCAAAGGGAAAATAGCGTTGAGTGCGCTTCGTATTTGAACTTATGCTCAACAAGTTGCTAACAACTTTGTTGGCTCAACTCACTCAGTGACTCACTTCATTGTGACGCCTTTGTGACTTTAAAAAGATGACATCAAAATATTTGCAGTGCGGCAAATTAATTGTGACACTTTTAAATCAAAATAAAACCCCAAAGACGAACACAAATTTTCTTACTTTTAATATTATTGCCAAAAATGCGAAAATAAAAGTTGACTTGCCACGTGCGCTCACATTGCTAACGGTGAAAACAAATTGCTGATTTGTTGGACACACACACACACACTCATACATAGAAAGATAACCGCACACATGCCTTTTAACATGCTCGCTGTCAGACACCCACGTTGTAAGTAAGCAACTATCATATAAAATGCAATGCAAGTGAAACTAAAGTAAAAAGCATGAAGGCCCTGAAAGTAAAAGACCACAAATAAAAAAGAAAAAACGAAGCTAGAACGTACTGAAGCGAACGTGCCACGGTCGCCATTTGTTGCGGCATTTGACAATACTGCCACACAATACGGAGGCGTTGGCTGTGCCCGTGCCCATGCTCGTGTCGTTGGCTGCAACTGAGGCTAGAGCTCGTGGCTTGTGTGAGGCATCAGTTTCGGCATCAATTTCGGTACGGTTTTAAGCGCGGTTACGGTTACGGTTTCGCATGCTGCTGCCGTCGCCGCTGGTGTCACTGGCAGTGAGGCTTAGTTTCATGTTTTGTGTGAGCAGCGACCGCAATGCATGTCGTATACTTGTTTTGCTCATTTTTAATGCTGACAATGTACAATATTGCAATTTCAGTTGGCACACGGTTGCCTTAAAAGTATATACTCGTACTATTTTGCCAGTGCCTCACAACAATGTCTGCAACGGCCTTGAGCAATTGTGAACTGCTTAAGAAACGAATTTGTTGTTCGGTGTCTTCGTACGCTTTCATATTTGTCAAAGCAGCAGGACACCAAACATTTGTTGGCTCAACTATGTTTTGTTCTGACATTGTGTGTTGACTTTCTTTAGCCGTCTTGTTGTTGTTGTTGTTGCTTTTTTTGTGACTTTGCCTTTTTCATTTTACATATGTTTGCATATTTATTTGAGATTTGCACATTGTTTTTCACAAATGAATTTGTAAGCGAGAAGTGTGCCAAGGTTCGTTCGTTCGTTCCTTGTTCACGTTGCGTATACGCAATATTCTTGCAAATGACTTACATATAGAGAAACTGGTTTTTATTTGCTGCTCTTGTTTACTAAATTCAATAATAGAATATTTACTTAAGCAAAATGAAATGAATTCAAATGAGTATGCAAAGCTCTTAGCCAACGACAAAAACGTGCGCTCAGCGCTCACAAAGCAATTGAAATTCAATGAGATTTACTTGCAAAGCAACAGAAATGTATAAGAAAATAAACAATTGTAAATAAAATCAGTACAAAAGTTATTCTTAATAAAAATCTTATAAGAAAGTAAGCACTTCGAGTGTATCTATATTGATAATACTCAGAAAGCAACACTCATCTTGACTAAACTTATAAAAGCATATTTATTGAAACTACAATGAAGAAAAAAAATCCAAAAAAAGTCGATAGCGCACCGCACGAAACGAACGATGGGCGCTGGCCAACGCAGGAGTCGAAGAAGTCGAGGCACTTGGATTACGAATTTTATTTATTGTTGCTGTTGCTTAACATTGTTGTTTGAGTAGCTACTTTACAGTTAGGCATTAGTTTTGTGCAATATATATAAATTGTATATATATTTTGATTCAATTTCGACGTTGAAATTGCCAACGCTCATCAAATGCCAAACAAGTATGCTGAAGGACACAGTGCGATGCGTTGCTTAAAGCAACTCTTCTTCATTCGAACGACAAAATGAAAGATTTTATGCAATTTGAAAATGTCAGTTGCAGTCATTTGTAAAAACAACAAGAGCAACATGAAACGCCACCGCCACCGTTATTCGACAATAAGCAGCTGCAATAACAATCGCCTTAAATTTCGCTCGGGAACGCACACACAGCGCAGTGAGACGGACACGGACACGGACAGAGAAGATGTATTGCTTGAAAATTGCTGCAGGCGAAGATGAAAGAAAAAAATGTATTAAAGAAAACAAAGCCGAAAGCAAATAACGAAAACATAATGAAATGGTTTAGAAAATGTTTGTTGCGGTCAGCTTACAAATTAGTTGAATATATTTTTATAAGTCAGTTGAGGTTATTTTTCACTTTGCTTGCGAGTTCCTGTGCTGTGTGCATTTTGTTTTCATTTATGTAGAATATTTTGTAGCATACTGTTGGGGGTCAGTTTGTGTACATTTTAATAGCATTAAAAATTCACATTTTCTTATGGCTTGCGGTTTTTTTAATTGTTGCAGTTGTGCTTTTAATTGGCTTGCAAATGTTTATTTTGCTCATTGAGACATTTAAAATCATGTGCGTTTATAGCATTGCATACTTTCGTGCGCTTTATAAATTTTACGTTTAATTTAATTATATATTGAAAATTGTTTTAAATTAAAGTACGGCTAGTTTGATTTTGTTTTGAGCGAAACATGTGCGTATTTTTAGGCTTTAACCGAAGAAATCATAAATTAAAATTAAAAAGTAATTACACATTTAGTAGCACTCTGTGTCTAATTACGTGAAATATTCTTTTCACAGAGCACCCAAGAAAGTCATTTAAAGCACTTAGCCTCAATTATCTTTGCCATGCGTCTCTGTTAACCCTGAAATTCCATTGAGTTCTCTGACATACTTGTGCGTTTGGTGCTTTCAAAAACATTTCTGCCTGTTTCATTTATTATTGCAAGCCAAGTTTAAAAGCTTTTGCAAGTAGCCAAGCCAAATTAGATTCAACTCTAAGCCGACTCATTTCACATAATCGCTCACTTGAGTAACTCACACACACACACACACATTCATTTACATTGACATTTGCGTATGTGTCGTTAGCTAAAAGGTTGCGATTATAAATGTCATGCACTCACTATCTCGCAGACATAACACACACATATGCATATACTGTGTAATGGTGAACTTTTGAACCCTTTGCCTAAATAATGCCAAACACAAACACAATTACACGCTCAATTACACAAGCACATACACGAGCACACACAATGGCAAGGGAAATATGCAATCATAAATATACAAAGGAAGCGGACATACTCGCTCATATTCACACACACACAAACACACACATGTGCATACACGCTGAAAGCCATTCATACATGTGTTGAAAATGCAGAAAACTTCTCAGCAGCAAATTCACAAAACAAAAACAAAAATTTGAAACAAATAAAACGAAACGCATGACTTTTCGTGTTTTATGCTGTATAATTGCGCCAATGTTGGTCGTTGCACCGCCTTCTCTTTGAGCAACTTACCTGCATTTGTTGCGACTTTTAATAAATTAAGTGAAATCGTACACACAATTTTTATCTCAATTGCATCTGCTGTGCTCGTGTACCTGCTGCTGTGCTGCGATTGTGGTTTGTCGTATTTGCGTTTGGCTGTGTATGAAACACACGTTAGCGTTCCGAAAAATTTGCATACTTTCGCCTGACCGTGTTGTATTCGCATGTGTGCAGTTGACATGCACTGCTGCGCCCGTGCCCGTGCACAAAACTCATTTGCCTTGGCTCGACTTAATGGACTTCTGTTCAAACTAGTATTCGAAACTAACCAAGAGGAAATCGCGGTCATGTCGTTGTGTTTGCCAACACGCACACATACACACACACACAGCAACGAAGTATTACACACATGTGCCGAAACTAAAACGCGCATCGCCTGAGATATTTCGAAAACGGAAACGGAAATGGCGACGCTTGCATGCTTGCATGTTTGTGTGCCATTTGCACTGTTGGTAAATTGGCTTTTGGCTTTTTGGCATTTGTTACACGAAACGTGCAAATTCTTTCGAAATTAATTTTCCATTCAAATTTTTTAGCGGACTCAGTGACTTTTGCGAAACTGTTGAACATTTTTGTTAAATGCGTCAGTGTGGAAAATTTTAAATTGTATGTTTGTTTTCAAGCATTTAAATAAAGAAATCAATGCAAAAAAAAATAAGTTATTTTTGCTCAGCACATAAAACTCATCGCTGCTTTAATCTTTTTGTATTTTGTTTTAACAAAAGTTTTATTTACGTAAAATACACACATGAAAAAGTATACTTTTGCACTTTTTCCGCTTTTTGCCTTTTTCACAAGCCTTCTTTTCAACATTTCACTCGTGAAGAATCCTTCTTTCAGTCCTTTCCTGCGGCCATTGTTTGTGTTATTTTATTGATCCCTCTCAATTATTTTCCTCACATAGTTGTTTTACTATTTACTTTAACCGCTTTCAGTTTACATACGTGCATGTATGTATTACTTTATTTATGTATGTATTTTTGCAAAGTTTAACCATACTTTTGTTATTCAACTTTCTTCATCAACTTCTGTTCTTGTTTAAGTTTCTTGCCTGCTTTCTCAACTACTTGCGACATGTCTTTCTGCCACTCTTTACGTGGCCTACTTGTCAACAAGCTAATTGAGTACTCAGCGCAGAAAAGTATGCTATATGCAAGCCACTAAACCACAAATAGAGAAATTATAAAAACTAGCACGTCCACTCGTACCAAAAACGGCTTTGCATGACAATTACATACACACATACACACACATACATACAAACAAATCACAGACGCGCTCATTGACATACATCTTCGTGTGAACACAATGTCTGACACACGACCTTGACAAATACTTACATGCATACATATGTATAAAGAGCAAAGTGTATTAAAGCGTCTGTCATACTCACTGACAAGTGTCCGAAAATCGACGTTGTCGTTGTCATTCTTGTTGTTATTACTATTTTTAATATTAAAATGGCGTATTGTGATTTATTTTCAGCCTCCAAAAGTGGCACGTGTACGGTTGGTCACGGTTGGCCTACAGTCGCGATTGCTTATTTAATTTGACACATGTGAATAAGCGCAGCTGTTTTTGTGGGAAAAGTTTGTGCTTTGAAAACTTGCTCAGTTGTTAATCAATGGGCGTTGTATTTTATATAAATGATCCACTTAAACGTTTGTAATTAATGGTTATACATCATTGGCGTGCCTAAGCGTATGCAACAGTTTTCATTAATGAACATACATTTATTTATTGATTGGGGAATACATAGCAAACAATTTGAAATCAATAGAACATTTACAAAGCTTTCAAATGAAAACAATTTTAATTGAAAAAAAAATGTTTATTAGATTCGTTGTTGTACATTTAATTAAATAAAATATAAATGACACTTTTTGAGCAACAGTAATTGCATTTGTCATTAAAAATAATTTTATTATGCACATAAAAGCACGCAATTGTTTTCTAAAAGTGTTGCGTTTTAATAGTTTTTGTGTATTTTATTAAACATGAGAAAAACCATAAAATTTATAGGTTTTTTTTAGCACAGTTTAATGATATAAATCATCAAATTGCGGTATTCATTTGAAACTTCACAGTTTCAGCACCATAGTTTTAAATACATAGTCGATTTGGCCATCTCCGGCTCTTCTAGTAGAACATTTGATTCTTTCAACTTGGGACGCTCTAACTCTTCTAGTATAGATTTCGATTCGAGCTTTCCGAATGTATGCAACAGTGCTAAAGTCTTTGCATACTTTATGGTGCTTTCGTATATTTGCTTTGTAATAACGTCACACAAAAGCCAGAGAGCTCTGACCAGAAATAAAATTATTTAACGTTCCAAACGACAGAATGCCGCTTACTCATGTCGCATGTCCCTCATTGGTGTTGTTTTGCTTTGAGCTTTCGCTTAAAAGTATGCTGTGGTATATTGTTTCGAATTTTTAATTAAAATCCAGTTTGACACACGCCAACGCATTTACTCACACACACACACACACACATTCACTCGTAAATGCACATTTTACCGTCATAAATTGCCTTTGTTGTTGTTGTTATTGTTGTTGGCTTGCTTAAGCTTTTCGAAATTAAGTTGTATTGTAAAAATTTTATTTGTTCTCATCACACTCACAGTTAAGAAGAGAACACACATAAAAACGTGCATATACTAGCAGTCACATGGGTGTGTGTGTGTGTGTGTGTGAGTGCTTGGCTATGAATTACCGCAAAAACTATTCTCGGTATTTGCCTTCCTATTTCCATTCTTTTTGTGTGTTTGCTTTTTGCTTTTACAATTATTTGTTGTTCGTTTCCTTTCAACATGTTGTTTTGTTTTTTTCTTGTTTTTAGTTAGTTCCTGTCTGGTTTTGCCATTTCCGATTCAACATTTCTCCACCTTAATTAAAATCTTAGTTGACTTTTATTGTTTAGCAAACAGCGACAGTCAAGTCATTCAAGTCATATGTTGCACACAAATGTGACTTGTACAAAGAGTCGGCCAGTGAAAAGAATGTAATTGTTTGACTTCAGACTCAATAAGAAGTCATTTGTAACTTACTGCTTTAATCACAAGTGCCGTTTTTTTTTTTATTTTGTGTCGTTTAACTTCATTCCGTATATTGTGCAAGCTTCTGCACTAATCTCTCGTTTGGGGCTGTCATTTTTGTTAGCTTTGAAAATGAATTCTGCCATTAACCTTACCTCATCTTATGATAACAGTTCTAACAAATGTATTTAATGTCATTTTACGTTGCTAATCATCGAGAATGCTAAACAGAAAATGCTCTTCTTCATTACTTCCTTTCCTTTCTTCTCATTCGCCTTTGCCTTTGGCATTTTCGATTTGTTATTTTATACAATTTGCTGCTTTTCAAGCATCGTTTTTCCGGTTTTGTGTTTTTTTGTATTTTGTATTTTTTCGAATTGCGTTGGTGTCTTCATTGATGTTCATCAGCATTGTCTTCTATTTGCCGTCATGAGCTTAGTATTAATGCCATTGCCCATACAACTTTGCTTAGTGTGCTCGTAATAAGCTTATCGAACAATCAACTAAGCCCGAGCCAATCTTCTGAGCCATCATTACTCATGCGGGCCCACTGCCACAGCTACCAACACAAATACAAAGCCGACTCAGGCCACTCGACAAGCGTTCGACAATTGCTTTGAATCGTGCACAGAGCCAATTTCGCTGAACGCATTTTTCACTATTTCATTGTCATTTTCGTTTGAAATTAAATGAAATTGCTTTTGTGTTCAATAAACTTACTTAAATATTTATACATAGTCACATGCCTAAACGACATTTCGCCTTTTTTCATAGTCATTTGAACGTTTGCGAAACGAAAGGAAAATGTGTAAAAAAAAAAAGCAAAAACTAATAAAGACAAAGAAAAACAAAGAAAAACAAAGAACGCTCAACAAACAAAAAAAAAAAAATACATAAAGGATAAACGAAAGGATAACAGTTGCTTGGCCTGTCGTTGCGTTGGCGTTGACAGTGCCAAACTCTATTGGCGCTGGCGCGGTCGCTGTCGACGCCTACGCCAACGCCGCTGCTGTAATTATCCACTTCAGTAATTGCGGCCTTCATTGTTTGGCTCGGCTGCTTTACTTGCTTTCCGGCTATTATTGAAGTAGGCGACAGAGGCAACAACAACGATGACTCTTTTTTATTTTTTGATTTTTTTTTTATGGCCATAACACTTGAAGAAGACGTTCCAGACGCAAGTATGTGGCCAATTCTTTTTTTTTTGGCAAGTTGTTTTGTTGGTTTTATTCATGTTTTGTTTGTTGTTTGTATTTTGGCTAGCTTCAACTTTGCATTCTTCAGTTTTGTCAGAATTTGTATTATTTCTTTAAGACTTCGCTGTGACTGACAGTGCCTTGAAGCGAGAAGAAGTCCATAGCAAGTAACTGAAAGTGGCAATGCAACAAAATCGCAAACTGTTCGCTTTGCTGTAATTAATGAAAACTTATTGCATTGCAAGCACTTTGCAGCTGCCGACGTGCTACAACATCATTTTTGCTCATTTTTCATAATGGCCGGATTTCCTGTTCGCTGAGCATTTCCGCAGCTCGTTGCGCTGCATTAGTTGCCGCGCTCCTCAGCTGCACAACTTTACATGTTATCACAAACATCTGTTTGCCGCTGCCTTTCATTTATCACAATTTTATTAAAGCAGCACATAAATAATATGAAAGAAAAAAAAAACACTACCAAAGAAGGACTGGCAAAAAATAGTCGAACTGTGCAAATATTCAATGTTGCCTCAATGTTGCTCGAGCGTTGGCAAAGAGCAAACGAAAGCCACGTGCCAGGTTTGCGGCTTCAAGGCTCAAGTGGCGCACTTCAATCAGTTGAGTGTAAAAGAGACCGTGCGCCGAAAGTGTGAAACAGAAACACTGCGAGGGTGTTGGAGAGTGAACAAGCGGTAGACAAAGCGCAAAAGCAAAGGAAAAAAACTAATAGATAAAAGTAGAAAATATGAATGGGGGCCGAAGGGGTTAAGCTATGCAAACAATGTTCACACATCGACGTGTACGTGTAGCTTGGCTTAAGAGCGTGACTCAATGTGCGTGGGTGTGCGTGTGTGGGTGTGCATGTGCGTGCGACTGTGTGCGTGTGCGTGTGTATGCCAAGTTCAATTGCGGCGCCAGCGATAATCGAAAGAAACGAGCCATAAAAATATATATATGTGTGTGTATGCATAATGCTATGACTTGTTATGAATGCAGAAAATTGTTGCTGCTCTGCCTTTGCTGCTTTGCTGCTTTGCTGCTACACAATAACTAACAAAATTACTATTCATTGGCTTAATGTGCTTTGCTCTTCTTGCCTTTTCTCCTTCTTGACTCTATTCGACAACGACGCTCTGTCATTCAATATCTTGGCCACCAAGTCGTCCATTCAAGTCAGCAACAGCAACGGCAGCAGCAGCTGTGTCCATTTGTATGCGGTTTCAGTCGACAATGCCGCACGAATTTGAGCCTCGAATACGAGCGCACAGAACACAAAGCCGTGCGAACATAAATCATCATTGTCAGTTTGCATATCTTTCATGTGTTGGTAAGACGGCACTCGCCAGCAGGCAAATTGCTGGACTCGATTTTTATTTCACTTCGATTTACGGTTTTTCTTTTCTTTCCACTTTCGGAAATTGTATTTTTTTTCTATCTATGTTTTTTTTTTGTTTTTATGGTTTAAGTTCGAATTTCACTTGTTCGCTCGCTGGCACAAGCAATTAGTGTAAGAGTACTTATGGGATTTATAGTGATTTACACGATTTATTTCCTTTTTTATATACAAATTTGTGACAGAATTTCAATCAAATTACTATTTTTTTATGATTTTAATAGTTTGGTTTAAAGCGGCTTAAAAAGTTTATGGTTATTGGTTTTCATTTGATTGGTTTTAACAAATAATTGGAAGAAAAAAAATGCAATCATTAAAAAATAAATGTGCCAAGGTCTTCTTCTTAAGTGAAATATATCGTAGCATCATAATTTTTCATTAATTTAAAATTTGTCGAAAATCGTTGTAATAACTTAAATAAATGTAATTACGCAACAGCTTAATGATACTTTATTACGCACACACACACATGATGCATAAATATGACCATAAGCTCATGTGCAACATGAATCTAATGCCGTCTATCATTGCCAGCAATTAAAATACATTTAAACTCATTTCGTTGTACAAAAGCAACAAAGAACATGTGTCGACACACAAAACCCCCCTAAAACCAAATTTTTCACCTGTAATGTGAAGTACGTGAAATTTACGCTTGAAATTTCCAGCTCAATTACAAAATTTTAATTGCAAGCTCACAGACACAAACACACGCACACACACAAATATTGTATGTAATAATTTGCCCCTTCTGACAACGTTGCAAAATCCATCAACACAATTTATGTGTGCGTCTGCGTGTGCATGTGCGTGTTTTGTTAGAGTGTGTGCGTACGAACATTTTGTGGTTCAAGTAAAATCAGCTTGAATATCATTCGAAGAGTGTAATGGAAATCAGCCAAGTGCATTAATTGCTATTGCGTTAGACTTTTCTTTTTTACTTACCAATTAGAAAAGTAAATTGCAAACCTCAATAACGGTTTCTTTCACCTTCATTTTCTTTGATTTGCCCGCCCACACAGCTGACTTGCCCCTTTTATTGTTAGTTTCCGTTTACTCAACGTCAGAAAAAGCAAAAAAATAAATCACATGTATAAATAATTGGTGTTTTATAACCCAACGTTCACTTTAAAATGCATTGTATTTAATTGGCTCTATTGCTATTCTCAAGACTTGAAGAATAGCTTGCTTGTATATGACATTTTTGGCTTGGTATAAAAAGTTAAAATCGTTAAATTGTACCAAACTTGTATTAATTAACCATATTTCAATAACTCAATATCTCGAGAGTTAACTTCCTTCATATAACACGTTGTTATACAGTTTTGGAGCCACTGTTTCTGAATCACATTTTTGTTTTTTTTTGGAATTTCGATAGTATAACAGTTTTTGGTTGATTTGTAAGGTTTGTGGCAAAGATGACAATTGTAGTCTCGGTCTAAACATGGCGTATGTGTCAATTAAGTTGCTTTCGACTTCAGACGAATGAACGTTCAAATGTGTATTTATCAAATTAGAGCTTTGAATGTGAAAGGACGACTTACGTTTTTTATTTTTTTTTAATAAATTATTTGTTTTTTTTTTGTATGTATGCTTCTTTTATTTTTTCATGTCAAATTATACGTAATAGAAATTCAAGCAAACACCGATTTTGATATTCATTCATGCCTAATTGCAAGTGTTAAAGACTGCTCGTCACTTGAACAATTGACCAATCATTTCGTAATATTAATGATTGACAACCATTAAGTTCTCATACGTCACTTGTGTTTGACAAGTATCTATTAAATATACTGAAGAAAACAAAAAATAAATAAAACTAACGCCTGATTGGTTTTCCGGAAACCTTATTGACGTATATACCAATTTAATGCTCAACTGATTTTCGTCATTTCTGGGTATACACACGTGTTATACCTTCTACTCTTTTGTTTACTTTAATCCTTTTGTAGGCCCTTTTTCACGCTTGCGTGCAACTTTTGATAATTTTAATTACTTTTATTTAATAATTCAATCCGAGAACACAATTGGCCAGCATGACATGAACAAATTGTTATTGACCAATGCAATTTTCCAATTTACTGACTTTTTTATTTTGCGGCTTTTGATTTTTGTCTGTACGCCCAATCTTTGATACACTACACGCATAAAATGAGGGACTATTTCCGGTATACTAAAGAAGGAGTTAAGTTGAGTCATATGAGTGTGAGAAAGTAATTGTTTTTGTTTAAACAAATTGAATTACATGAGCTTGGCTAAAATACCTGAAAATTGAATAACTTCCAAAGACTTTGGTGAAAATACTTCTGACGTGAAGAGTGTTAAGACGTTAACAAAGCCGACTATGAAACGTCAACGTAAATATAATCTCGCCCATCCCATTTGTTGTTTATATTCCATTGTCCTTCAGGGCGCATTGAAGTCAATAAACATGAAGTGACGTGCGCGTTTTTACGCTTATTTGGTATTTTATGGACCGATTTCGTTGTTGATTTGTTGTTCTCTTTACTTTTTCCATTATTTAGTACGCTTTTGTGTACAACAAACCTTTTTTACTCTTTGTTTAGTCGTCGGTGTGCGTTTACCTTTATTATGTGCAATTTACGCCAACAATTGGGACTCGAGTTAATATTTGGATTAATAATAAATGAGTATAAATGAACTCGAGTCAGTGGCGTCGACAGGGCTAATTTATGAGTGATACGAATGACTAAGCAGAGTTTGAAAATATTTGAAAAATTGCATAGCACCACTAGGTTGACACAAAAATGTTGCATAGTTGCAGGCGCCAGAATGCACAAGAGGCATTTCCGCTGACTTGACTTTCACAAAGTCATTTATCACAGCCACTGGCAGCAACATATTGAAAATCAATCGTGCCGACCCGCATTTATGACGCCACCCAAACCCACTACCAAAAAACACAAAAAAGGAAAACTTGGTTTGGCTTTTTCTGACTGTAGCATAACTGAAGGCGTACAAGTACTGCGCGTCGACATTAATCAAAAACTCATTTGGCGGCGTTAGCAACAAAAGCGCGCAAGTTTCGGACACCTTAACACGTTGACTTGCTGCCGAAAAAACTGCGCCCGGCTTTGGTCGTGATTAGTTGTACGTTAACACTGTCAGCGGCCGTGCGCTAACCCGCGAGTGCCACAAAAAGAAGAGCATATTTTTTTATAAGAAGAACAACTCGTTGGTTAAATTCGTTGTAGGAAAAATTGCGGCTCATTGAATTATACATTTATCATTCAGACTGCAATCAGACTAGCCACTTGCCCACATCCTTTTCCTCATTCTCGAGCACGTACTGCAAGTGACGTTGAATTATGATTGCAACGCGCCACTTGAAGCGCCAATCCAATTTTCGCCAATCATGGCAGCGCACTTCAGCTCAGCTTCCTTCGTCCTTCAATACTTTCACAGCGAGCGATAAATTCGTTGCGCGAATTTGTGAATTTCAGCGCCAACATTTGAACGGTCAATAAATCGCCCACTTGGCGTATCGTGCGCTTTGCAGTTGCCAATTAATTAGACGACTGTTTTTAATTATTTCCGTTTGATATTGACACCTGCGGCTCTTCTGGTCGACTGGTTAACCCATACATTTTCAATGGTGTTCGCTTTAACACCTCTATTGTGGTCAAGTTTCGTTAATTATTTAACCAAAAATTAAATGTATTCAGATATGTATGACCAAAAGTGTTCAAACTTACATAATTTCATTGAATATTGACGCAAGTGAGCATAATAAATTCGATTTAGTTGATTGCATGGGTAAATTTTAATTACAGAAATTCATTTACCAAAATAGAAAGTAACAACAATAACAAAAATAGTAATAATAAATAAAATGTAAGCCATACTCTTACTGCCACATGCATTTGCTTAATTGTTTTGGTATAAACTAATGTTTGACCTGCCCAGTCACACCCACAAGTCCGTTTAGAGCACATTAAACTCTAAAGTAATAATTAAATATTTTCATTTTAAGAAGGCAATAAATGAAAATCTAAACGTTTCTCACATGCCATCAATAAAAAACAATAATTTCCATGCATATCTAACGATAATTCTTTTACAACAAAGCACTTCATAGAAGAACAAAAGAAAACGCTTCCGAAAAGCGGTGAAATTTCATACAAAAGTAACAAAGCTTTACAAGTGCTTATGAGAGTGCCGTGTTACGTTTGAAGTGCGCGTCGAACTACTTAAAACGGCGTTCGGAAAACGTCTTCGATTAAGTGTTGTTGCTCCTTGCTGCTTGAGTGCGCGTATTTGTGAAGGTGTGCCGTTGAACAAGTCGCCCATTGTAACTTAAAGTGGCGAAACTGTGCTTCAAGACGTTACGAAACATTGGCTCTGTTTCATTAAGAGGCCGACGAATCGAGTGGCTGGAATTGGCTTTGAGTTCAACAACACAAAATGCTCAATGAGATGTTAACGCTAAGTGCTCGTGACCTAATGGTATGAGTTCAATTCAAAATATACAATTTCATTGAAATTTGCAAGCTTATATTTAAGTATGTATTTGTATTTGGTATAGCTAATGTTAGTTCCATGTTCACACACAACAATATTTTTTATAAAATGCACAAATTATCGAGTGTATGACGCAGTTGCTGCTGGAACTTTCAATCGAACTATTGAGCTCTTTTGTTGTTTTGGTATAATGTTTTTAAACTTGACTTAAAACCGACACATTTTGCACCATTAATATTAATGTTGATTTAATCACGATGACGTCGCTTAATTCTGCCGCCACTCGCACCACTTGCCAATTTTTTCGCGCGTTGCTTGGCCATGTGAGACATAACCAGGTAACTGCCCGGTATTATGAGCAACATGAGATAGATCTTGAGGAAGAGTACCATGTCAAAGGTGATGTTCCAACGGTTAGGCATATCAACGCTGAAGCGTTGTGTCTCGTCAAAGTATGGTATATTGCGCAATATGACAATGCCTTCGCAAACAATACCCATTGGATAGAGCGGTATCCAGACCGTGTAGCGTAGCCAAGTTATAAGTCCATGTGGGCGATGTAGCAATTGAGTCAAATAGAAGGGATACCTAAGTGATAAAATCCTAATTAGTTCAGTTCAATAGATTTAATTGCACAAGTACGCACCGAAAGATTTCCACCAAAGCCCATATGCCAAATAGATAAAACACAACCGGTTTTGTTTGCATGCGAGGCTCCATTTCAATCATTATGAAAAGTATAAAGTTGCGGCCAGAGATTTGAAAGAACGGCACCAATGGGCCACCTTTTGTATAGCCAAAGATTGGATGCAACACCTCAAGGTACTGCAACATCTGGCAGAACTTAAAAGCATTGCCCACAGTTCCATACGTTTTGGCCATACAAGCAGGTCCATCGCGGTAGTACAAGACAGACATGACAATCAGCACGTACAGATAGCCCACTAACATGGCCAGATTATAGAAGATCATATATACCTTTTTGGTACTTTCTGTGAATGTTGTGAAAAAACATGTAAAATATTGTATAAGCCCTCAAAAATCGACTGACGTACCTTTGATGTAGCCAAACTCCTGCTTATGCAGGCGCTGATACTCCTGCTCGTAGTCCTGCATGACATCGCGTGGCTGCTCATCATCCAACATGTCGTCCTCAGTGCGCCAGCGATCAAAGTCAACCTTCAACCAGTGTGGTTTCTGTGGCGTAGCGACCAAGCGCGGCCAAAAACCATTCTCCAATTTGCGTATTTGAAACTCTATTTTGTTGTCGTGCACGCGGAAGCAGGACTCGTCGCTGTCGATGAGTCCGAACAAACGCAGGTCGAAATTGTATTGATTGACGCCGCGTGCGCCGTAGCCATGCGCCTCAAAGTGAACCGACTTCGGCGAAAACTCGGCGCTGGCGTCCTGCAAGTACACAAAATTATTGATTTTTCAAATCGCGACACGAGCACAAGAAAACGTTCGTTTCTGCACTGACCTTCGAGTCCTTCAAGTCGACTTTCAGCGTAATGAGTCGCTCCGTTTGCGCCCAGTAAACCAGTGGACTCAATTGCTGTGGTTGGTGGGAGGATTGGGCCGCCTGCGACACTTGCCTGGCCGGGGCATCGCCGCTGCCTTGTGTTGCTGTTGTGCTCTTGTGATTCTCATTCGCTTCTAGCGGCACATTCAGGTCCTCCTTGGTTTTCGCCATTTTCACAAATTTCACAAAACTTATTTCCGCACTTCCGCGCCGTTTATTTTATTTTTCCAAGTGGGAAGATTAAAAATTTCATAAAATTCAAATGTCATGTTAGTAACATTCGTTTGTCTGCTAGCAACAGACGCGAGAAAGCGACCCGACGAGTAGAGCGAGAAAAAGTATAGAAAATTTTCTAAATGGGGCTGAACATCGGGCTAACAGGCCTGTTAATCAGCCAGAACCCGAGTGTTGCCAAATCAGCCTTTTTCCTGTTGGTTACAGTCTGTTGTTCGAGTTCCAACAGAATGCAAGCAACAGTTTGCTGTTGAACAGAAACGAGGATGACCTTGCAGCTGTTAAGCCAGTTATCAGTTGTGAATGCTAGACTGCTCTATATAAAGCATTACTTGATGAAACATAAGAGCACTTAGTGCTGAAAATGACGGAAGCCTAAAATTATTCGACAGCTGTGATCCACGACACAAACCAGTACACGACACACAGTTCACAGTGGCACACAAACTTTGCAATAATATTGAAGCCATGCAGTGCCGCTAAAACTAAAAACACACGAAATATCACAAAAAATATGTTTTTCTTTTCAATGTTTATTAAATTGAACACTTTATAAATTATCCGACTCTTAATGAAGTGTGCAAATTGACAATTTGTCTTATTTTTTTATTTATTTTTTTTTTTTATCTCTAAAGTCTTCTACAATGTGTCTTCTTCTCTTCTCTTTTGACAATATGGGCAGAGTTTGTTTATATCATTTTGTTTACGACACTATTATGAAGCCATGCAGTGCCGCTAAAACTAAAAACACACAAAATATCACAAAAAATATGTTTTTCTTTTCAATGTTTATTAAATTGAACACTTTATAAATTATCCGACTCTTAATGAAGTGTGCAAATTGACAATTTGTCTTTTTTTTTTTATCTTTAAAGTCTTCTACAAATTCCAATGTCTTCTTCTCTTCTCTTTTAACAATGTGGGCAGAGTTTGTTTTTATCATTTTGTTTACGACATTATTATGTGCTTATTTTTGTGTTGTTGTTGCATATAAATTTAGTTTAAAGAAAGGTCATTGGCTTGTTTTGTTGAGAAGCATCGGGCAGCTAAAGAAATGTATCAATATATATTTATAAAAGAGAGAGGCAGAGTAAAAAAGAAAATATAAAAAGTGCTTAAAAACACAAAACTTAAATTAAGGAAAAGCGTCTTTCGACTCAACTACTCAATGAAGCATACGTTCAGCTTAAACCAACGAACCTCAACTAAACTAACAAGTCTTAAATTACTCTACTTTTCAGCTTGCAACCTCATTAATTTTTCTTATCTCTAAAACTGTCAAAAAGTCAAAGCGAAAAAAAATGTTACGATTTCTAAAAAATCGTTAGGACATGTCTATATATAGACTATATATGGACAAGAGTCAACTGTATTTCTGTAAGCCACTCAAGTAACGGTTAAGTGTGCATTGAGTTTGAGAAATACAAAGAGTGACAGAAAGGGAGAGACAGTGAAAAAGCAGCACGTGCAAAAATTAATCAACGTCATGTGAATTTAGCTTAAAGCGTTTTATATTTTCAAAAAAGGTAAGTCGAATAATATTTGTTTAACTTAATAATTTAAGAATACATATACAATTTTACAACAAATATTGCAAAGTTCTTCAGAGGTACGATATTTTCCAATAACAAGGTGAAAGTTGTTTGGTTTATTAACTTATTTAAACAATTAAGTCTAAAATAACTTGAATTTAATATGTCTTGAAAATCAATTTAAAATTATATCAATTTCACTTTGCTCAACTAAAATTGGCAAATTGTCAAGTCACCAAAACCCAATAAGCAACAACTGATGAATTATGCACTTGTGACTGAAATTCGCTCACGGCAGATGTTCGACATAAGCTGAAACAAAGGGCCGTGTGTGTAAATGTATAAGCAGAAACAATAACGTCAACAACAACAAGAACAAACACAACAACGGCAATGACACGAACAATTTGTTATATAAAATTCATATTAATAAAAAAATATAATTTGGCCACGTTATAAAAACGCCGTTGTTGTGCGCTCAGCTCAGCTCAGCTCTTATTGCCGTTAACTTACTTAAATTGTATTTAACTGCCGTTAATGACGTCGATATAAAGGACAAACATATTCACACAGTTACACAGACAAACAGACAGACAGACAGACACACAGTTACATATGCGTGAGCAACAACATGTTAATACTTTATGACGCTGTCACTCTGGCATTTCATTAATGTTCAGTACAGACCGCAAGCCGTCTGGTCTGACTGACTGACAGACACACACGCAGACAGACAGACAGTCGGGCAAACAGACAGACAAACAGACGGAGAACAAAAAGCATGTCAGCTTTGTGACGAAGTGAGCGGCGTGAGGCACTCGAATCGCAACTCAACACAATTCGAGCCGAGTTGAACACGCGTATGTTTATGGCGCCTCGCCGTCATGTGTGAGGAGTTATGACTCTGACAATGAGCGTCACAGTAAATAAAACACAATTTCCATTGCTTTTTTTTCGCTGGCATTTATTTTTTTCGCCGTTAAGTTGTTGAAAGACATTTGTGTGAATACACGGCAAGAAATTTAAGCTACTTTCCTTTTATGTTCATCATGCGGAACTTGTTCGGTGATAATCGCCTCCGTTGTGATCAGCAGCGATGCAATGCCGGCCGCATCGGTGATTGCCGAGCGCGCGACTGCCGTCGGATCGACAATGCCACGTTCCAACAGATTGCAATAGTCATTGTTCATGGCATCGTAGCCAAAATAGCCGCGTTTGCTCAACACCTTTGCCACCACCTCGGCGCCATCGACGCCGGCATTGCGCGCAATTGCCATGCATGGCGCACGCAGTGCATTGCTTACAATGGCAATGCCTTGATTCTGCTCCTTGTTGGCGCCACGCAGCTCCGTCAATGCAGGTATGCAGCGTAGGTAAGCTGTGCCGCCGCCCGGCACGATGCCCTCATGTGTGGCAGCACGCAAAGCGCTCAGCGCATCGGTAATGCGATCTTTCTTCTCATTCACCTCAACATCGCTGGTGCGGCCCACGCGTATGATGGCCAAGCCGGCGGTCAGACGTGCCAGTCGCTGTCGCAGCTCATTCGTTTCATACTCGCGTGTTGCCGTCTTCAGTTGCTGGTGTATCGCCACGACACGCGCTTCAATCGGCTCGTCTTTGCCGCCATCTCGCTGAAAGACCGTGCGATCCTTGGTGATCACAACATTACGCACCTTACCCAAATGCTGCTCTTCAACGTGTGCCAATGGCATGTTGCTACCAGTCGATGCGCTATCGAAGATTGTCGCACCCGTCGCCACGGCTATGTCGCCCATGAGCGCTTGCCGGCCGCTGCCAAAAGTGGGCGCCTTCACTGCGCACACCTGCAAGCCGAGCTTCAGATTGTTGACAATGATCGCCGTTAGCGCTTCATCGTCTATGCTATCCGCCACTATGACGAGCGGCTCTTGTATGTTGCGTGCCAACTCCAACACCGGCAGCACGGCCTGAAAACTGTTGATCTTCTCGGAGACGAGCAGCAAACGCGCATTGCTAAACTCGACCTTAGCGCCCTTTGAGCTGTTCACGAAGCACGGCGATAAGTAACCCTCATCGAAGTGAAGGCCGCGCGTGATTTCCAATTCATCGTGCGCCGATGTGCCCTTCTCCACCAAAAAGATGCCATCGCGACCGAGTTTGGCAAAGGCACGCTTAATTAATTTCGTAATCTGTTCATCACCGTTGGTCGCCACCAGCGCCACATGTCCAAACTGTTCGACTGACAGTATGATACGTGAGATTCTTGTCAGCCGCTCGCACACCCGTTGCGTGGCCAGCAATATGCCGATGCGTATTTCATGCGGATTAACGCCTTGTGCGACCAACTCGAAGCCGGCCTTGACGATCGCACGCGCCAGCACCGTGGCCGTTGTCGTGCCGTCGCCGACCTCGTCGTTAGTTTTGCTGGCGATTTCGGACAGCAGCTGTGCGCCAAGATTCTTCTGTCGGTCCTTGAGCTCGAGCACGGCATTGGCCACCGTTATGCCATCCTTGGTGATCTGTGGCGTTAACAGCACACGCTCAATGATCGCCGTGCGGCCCTTCGGACCCATGGTTGCGCTCACCGCATCGGCCATGACGTCGACGCCTTGTTGCACTGTCGCACGCGCCTCGCCGCCATAGCGTATGTCCGTGACAAAGAGACGCACTGAGTTAACTGCTGCGCAGGTTGGACGTATTAAGGCTTTAAACATTCTGCTGTTGACTTATATCCCATTTGGCCATAAAGTTTAAATTTTTCCACTGATAATTTGCACTTTTTGAAAATTTTCCAAATTTTTTTATTTACAACAAATTATTAAGAACAAAAATAAAGCCAAAAATGGTAAATATTCGTTAATCATTTTTATGATTTTAATATCAAAACAAGTTGTTGCAAAGTAATTTGAAATTTCGTGTAGACTTATCTGAAATGCGTTGCATACTTTTAGGTCTTTAGTTTCGTCAAGTGTATTTTATATGATTTGGTTTTATAACGTTTTATTTTAACAACAAAAACAAACTTTTTTGCCGTTAATGTTATTTTTGTTGCTGTAGGTTTTGTTTAATATAGCGTGCACGTGTTGGTAAACTAATACAAACACACACACACACACACATACATATTAAATACATATGAGGCAACAGACAAACACGCACACATGCAGACTGACGAAAACTAAGCAGACGAACATTAATATTGAGAGAAATAAAAAAAAATAAATGAACCACAAAAACAACAAACGAAGCTAACAACAATGACAATGACAAAAACAAAAACAACAACGTCTCATCACACCAAGCGCCATTTACTTACAACACTCATAAACGTACACAAACACAGATACATTCAAGAACACACAAACGCATAAGAGCGCGCGCACGTACATGTATTTGATTTGAGTTTGTCGCACAAGTGTGTGTGTCTATCATGTGTCTGCAAGTATGTGTTTGCTCCATTGCTGTATGTGTGTGTGTGTGTGTGTGTGTTTGTTTGTGCGCTTGTAGGGCAATGATATTGCCAAGCATATCCTGGCTTTCGCTTTTTTGTTCCGGTGCGTTCGACACAAACTTTAGTTTCAGTTTGATACATTTGATTAACGTTAACGGTGGCCACGCGCTCTTCCGACGCCATTTTCCGTTCGCTCATTTGATTTTGCGTTGTTTTTGCGCTAAATGTTTTTTGCCAAATAATATTTTTGCGTAGTGATTGGACAAAAATACGTGATTTAAAAACAAATTTGTTATGAATTCTGTGTGAGCGATATTTTTGTGGCGCCAGCAAGTATGCTATGAAAATATTAACAATTGGCAAACAAAAATTTGTGCGTTGCGCGTGTATAAATTATAAATATACGTTATTTAAACAAATCTATTGTTAAAACTCAGAATATGTAAAATGTTTATTAAATATTTCTTGCATTATTTTATATAATAAATAATCACGTGCAGTGAAACACGCGAAATTTAAAAACAATTAAACATTTTCAAAGACTTTACAATAATTGAAAACAAACTTAATACATTCATTTGTAAAAGAATTTTAAGTGTTCGTGTTATTTTTTCGTAAGCAAAGTAAGCGCACTCGCATTTAGCAACTAAAAGTATGCTACAAAAATTTTTCAAGTGATCGCTTAACGTTTTAAATTGAAGTTTGTGTTAGTTTTTTAAAAGTAAAGTTAAAATACAAAAAAAAAAAGAACAAAAAACTAAACAATGGCGCTGGTTGCACACCGTATGATGTTGCCCGCCCGCGCACGTCGCACCCATCAGCAATTGGCGCGCAATAAAGTTGGCGTCCTGCTGGTGCCCACACTGGCGGAATACTACTACGAACAACAACAAGAAAAAAGCAAAGTAAGTGCACAGAAAACACTCGAACTGAAAACAACAAAATACAACTCAACAAAACCCATAAAATAGTGCAACAAGTGCAAATTAAGTTGTCGTTTTGCATGCAATTTTTGTTTCTATCAATACATTTGTCACATCTCTTACAACTTCAAACCTGAGTCAACTGTGAGTTTGTCTCGCCAAAAATCGATTTTCGACATGCGTTCCTCTATATGTAAATAAAAAACAGTGTATTTTTGCTTATTTCTATTCAGTTTTGTTATTTTTTTCGCCTATTTTCTTTTTTTGTGGTTCATTATTATTCTGTTGAATTATGCAAATGTGTGCTTCAAAAAAACTATTACCAAAAGCAAAGCAGCGAAAATATAATGCAATAATTGATTATTTTTATTTTTTATCTTTTGTGTTGTTGATTTCATATATTTTATGTACTTTTATTTCATAGTCTTGTCAGTTTGTACTGAAATACCAAATTGTTTACACTTCAATGTCGCAAACGCCTTTCACACTAATGGAATTTTTAAAAAGACTTCAACTAATTGAAAGGGTTGAACTTGAGTTCGGCCCTTAGCAAATGCCTGCACTATTCTATTATTCATTGTTTTGACATGCGGTGGCACTTTTTTTTTCTTGTTTCTTTTATAGTTTGACACACAGACAGACAAACGGAAGTGTAGACATTTGACCAAACATAAGCGAAATGATTATTCAAAAGCAATAGCATTGATTTGTGTAATATAATTGAGTAGTTTGTTGTGCAAGCAAATCAAAAAGGTTCATACTGCTGGCTGTCACTGTATTTTGTTAATTATTCTTTCATGAAATGCATTAGGCGACCTCATCGTATAAATATTTATGGCTCGACCAGCTGTGTGTTTACCAATCAATATTGTTATTAATAAAATTCTTTATTGCTTGTAATATTTTTTAGCACCATTTCATTTGACCTTACCATTTTAGTGTAAGTTGTAATTTGTTGCGCCAATTTGCCATATTGATGGCACTAAAGAATGCATTAGTTTTTATTGACAACAAGCGGCAAAGCTCATTAGTTGCTTGTGGTCAAAGTTAGAAATCGCTTTTGCCATCTGATTATGGAAATGTGAGGCGTTATAGTAATGAAATATGACAATAAGCTGCGCTTGTAGAATGACGGCACAAAAGACCAACAAACATGGTGTCTACAAAATTATTTAATATTACTATGAATTTATTACATAGATAGTTGTTTATTAAAACATAAAAATAGTTGCTTTATTAATTGCATAAATACGTAAATTTAGTTATTCTGACACATAATTCAAAAATTACTGAAGTTAAATTGACAAAAAAATTTCTACAGTGTATTCTTTGGTTTAACGAAGACACAAACCTACTTATTTCATAATCAAACCTAAAACGAAGCTCTCATACAAAAGCACACATGCCTTCGAAAAGTTTTTAGCTTTCAACTTTCAACTGAAAGCTTTTCTTAACAAAAATTCATAAACACACACACAAACACAGCAAAAGCACGCCAATTGGAAGTCCCAATGGAGCAATTAATTTAATCCTTTCAATGCGCTAAACACGATTTATGCGACACTTCAATTGGCTTTGGCTGCCATCGACAAGAGTCGGCTGAGTGTCAACGCGCCGCGCCACCATTAAACCTTATCGTAAATTGAAATTAAGGACCGAAATCCAATTATACCGTGAACGTTTGTGCCATGAGTGTGTGCACGGCCGTGCCACAAAGCCATGTGCACAACTTGTTGCTTTCACTTTGCAATTACTTAAATAACGGCCACTAAATTTTAATACTTTTTGGCTGAAAGTCAACAATTTGAGCAACCAAACTGACTTTCGATTTATTAAGTGGCCAATGATGGCTAAACGAGTATATTGCACGCCTGTTAAACATTTCCTTCGACCAACTAAGCAACAATAGAGAATCAAATTAAAATTTGACAATCAAAGCAAAATTTTACAATCAAAACAAATTTTAAATTTATTCTCTTAAAAAATCAAATGAATAGAAAAAAATGACACAAAGTAATGAAAACCAACTTGCGGGCCAATTGATCGATGAAATAATAAGAAAAGCGGCCATCGAACATGAAGAGAAAATGCGTAAAAATTTTATGCAAAGAAGTGCCACAACAACGAATGTGAAAGAAGATGCCAAAAGGTCATCAAATGCGAAGTCAACCAAAACACGCGCCAACAGTGCCACAACGAAGACAACTGCCAAGCATGCTTGATAAGCCGAAACGATGTTTTATAAGTTGCATTGCGTTTTGATTAACTTTGTGATTAAGTTTTTAGTACAAAAACTTTTAAAAATTTATTGTAAAAATAAAAGAAAATATAGTTTTTGTACAAATGTCATATTATTGTGACAATTTATACGGCTTATCGCACATGTTGTTGCTGCACTGGCATAAATTCTCTGCCCGCTGCAATTCGCTTGAGACACTTGAACAGCGCCGAGCACAAAGTAAGCGCAACACTTGAATATGCAAATGCAGAGACTCAAATTAATGCAATCATGGAAGGAAAGGCGGTGCGGCGATTTCTTATTGTGCCGAGTGGCAAGCAAAATGAGCCTTTGTGGGCGTTTATGTCACAAGCGTAGGGCAAGATGTGCGATACAATGACAATGTGAAGCTTTCAGCTTTAGTAGAAGATTGAAGCAGCACAAAAGAGAGGAAATTGAAGTTGAAGCATTGAGTTGGATAAATACGCTCATTGTGACAACACAGAAATTTGGGGCAATTGCAGCAATAATGCCAAAAGCGCGGCGAGGGACTGTTGCACCCTTGATAGAAAATAACGATATATAAGGCTTACACAATTTTTTAAATTCTTTTTTTTTTATATTTTTTAATTATTTAATAATTTCAATAAAAAAAAGTTATTTTTGAAATTTTTCGAATATTATGTTCAACAAGACGTATGCGTAATGTTGATAGTGTCCAAAATAAAAACAGCTGATTTATGCGCATCAACATACAAGTAATGCAAAACAAAAAGTCCTTTCAGAAAGCGCACCCACACAAAGAGCGAGAGAGAGAGACAGAACAAGAGCTTTTAACCACAGAGTGCCGCGCTCAGCAAAGAGAGTCGACTCACGCTCATATTGCCACCTGCTTCAAGTAAACAACATGTAATGCCAAAACTGTTGTCTACTCAGTGAGACGAAACCGAGACTTAGCCGTCAGGCCATAACCAACACCAACACTAGCAACAACAACAACAAGAACGCGAATTGTATAAACAGAGAAATTGAAAGCAGAAAACAGCCGAAAGAACGACTATGGAAACCAAACACTTCGTGTGCCAAATTCGTGCTCAGCTTTCGCTTTCAATAGCATTCAATGCACGTTAAGGCAACAGCAACTGATGCCGAGCCGAGTCCTTGCGTGTGTGTGTGTCGCGTCGAATTGAGTCAAGTTGTGTTGAAACTGAACTGCGTTGAGTAGTCAACTGCCGCAGCGAAGACCTGTTCAATTTCGCTGGCCAGCCTTTCAGGTTGGCTTTCAGTTAGGCCAAGTTTCATTCATGCAGTTTAGTCGTCTTTTTGTTGTACTTCGTGCTTGTCGTCCTTTCAATGTTGTCATCGTCGTCGTTGTCGTCGTCGTCGCCGTCGTCATTGTCAGCGACATTGCCGTCGTCGTCGTCGTCGTTGTCCTTTCGTCAAGCGCTTTATGCTAGTCATCGACGTCGTGTAAACGTGTTCTAACGTTCGTTTTCTAAATTCTATTAAGCTTATTTAATATAAATAAAAAAAATAAATAAAAAATATTTTTAATAAAAAAAATAAATAAATGCAATTAATGTGCTTTAAAATTGTTGAATAAAAAATGCCATAAGTGCTAATAAAATAATAAATTCGTTGCGCATTACAAGCGTTCATTCAATCTGTGCTGTGCATAAATAATAAATTCTCAAAGTCAAACAAATTATTACAATCATCAAAGAATTATACAAACAAGTGTGTTAGATATTCTTTTGTATTTTATACATTTTATTATAACTTTTGTTTTTTTTAAACAATTTCTCAAAGTGCTCTTTTGTGCACATTTTAATATTGTCACTCATACGCCACGTGCAAAGTAAACAACTTTGAATGACAGCATTTTACTGCAATGTCGTCCTTGGTGGCGTATTTTTCTTAAAATCTTTTCTTACCTTCGCTTATTTTTTGGCATTTTTTGTTTTTCTTAGTTTAGCAACTTTAAAATTTCCGTTGAGGGTTACCTGCTTCATGAAAGCATTTACAGTAATCAATTTAAGTGCTGCGATTGTGCGAAAATACATATATATTGTTTTTGGTTAAAAGGGTGTGAACACAAGATCTTACAGTTGCCGTTTATATCAGGCAAAGTTTCATTCCGTTTTTCGGTTTGGTAAACAAAAAATCTGTAAAATTCTTAGCGCGTGTATTTGGATATACTTCAAAATTAGCAAACATTTTAAACTAAGGAAGTGTTGCTTTTTGAAAGTGAAGTATTTAACTTGTAGAAAACGTTTCAATTACACTCAAGTATGTGTGTTCGAAAACAATTAAGCATAGCAAATGTAATTACATTGAAGACCAATTCGATCAACCTTATTCTTGAACACAAAATCTTTAATCGAACCAAAGTTGTTATCTGTAAAAATTCTATTTCTATTTTGTTTTTTTTTTGTAAAGAATTTTCATTGAATTTATTAATTTAGTCTTTTATATTTTTCTAAATCTGTTGAAAGCGTTCTAGGCATTAGTAGTAAGCCACATGGCGTATGAGTAACATCGAAACATATTCTTTTTTATAAAAATCTGTAAATGCAATTTCGCAAGAAAAACATTAATTTATGTTATGAAAGAAAACAAATACAAACGTCATAAATTAATTTAGATTTTTCATTACACGCGAATTATCATAACAAAACTAAACCGTTTGCATTGAAAGTTAATATTTTCGTTTAATTTCGAAAAGTGCATGAAAAAGAAAATATTTGAACATTTTAATTTGCCAGCGAAACAACAACAACAACAACAAAGCAAATAAGGAAAATATTATTACAAGTGAAATGAAAATATATAAATAAAAATTATTAAATTATTATAGCATAAAAGCGCAACGTCATGAGAAAATCGCAAAGCGAAAAGCACAAAGCAGCAAAAAAATGAGCAAAATGAAATGTGAAATGTGAAAAGAAGACAGCAGCAAGCAAACAAAGTCAAAGCTAAATGAATATAATTTTTTTTACAGTAAAAAAGCAATAATAACAGCAAAAAAAAAAAAGAAAATAATAATAACAAGAAATAAAAACAAACAGAAAAAAAGAATGAATACAACGCCATGCGACTGCCGGCGGTGACTGTGGGTTAACGCCCAGCCGTGTTGAGCAAGGCTGCTGCTAGTGCCGCTGTGTGTGTGTACGGTGCGCTTTGACAGCCACAGCTGCTAACGATCATGACAATGCGCGACATGTCCACAGAACAGCAACAACTACAACAACAACAACGACCATCATCATCAACAACAGCAGTAGCAACAATATAACATAAGCAAAACCAACAGCCACAGTTACAACAACAACAACTGCTATAACAACAATAATAAAGACCGGAGCGCTGCACAACAACTAAAGTGATTATTATTGGTTGGTTGGTCGCGTATTCTATCCACAGGTAGTAACGCTGAAAGTAAAAACAAAAAGCGCAAATGATAATATAAACAAAGTCGAGACACTCGCTAATAAGTTAATTACTCGCACAATGAGACACAATAATTATGTGCGGCACAGTGCTGGCCAACAATATTGTTACGCTTGGCTGTCAACTAAAACACAAAACGTTAACATTTTGACTTAAGTCGTGTTGAATTGTATTGTTTTGTCGTTGCAGTGACATGTCACAAGCGTGACCATAACGCTGTCCAACGCTGTACGCATATCACATAACCAATGTGCTTATTGATTTGTGTTCTTATATATACGTGTATATATATCAACATGTCAAGCGTGGTGATTTTCATTTGTTCGCGTGTCAATTAGTCAACGATCGACAACTTTTAACAAGCGCATTTAATGAACGTTTACCAAAGCACAAATTAATTATTTCATAGACGTTTAATAAATCAATTTTTTGACTGTTATTCAATGCCGTCAACAAGACAAACATATGTTTTAAAATGTTGGCCTTTAGTTCGTTGGAAAATGACGCCCATAATTTACATTTACTTACGTGCAATTAAGCTAATAACTTTTAATTAGCCCAGACTCATGCCCAAATCGGCGACACACTTGAAAATTCAAATGAAATGAGTTTTTGACTTAAAGAGCAAAAAAAGTCTGCAAAACAACAACTTAATGTTTGTTAAAACCTTTTGCCAAAAACTTGTTCAATTCGGTTTAGTTCAGTTTAGTTGAGTCGAGTCGAGTCGAGTTCAGCACAGTTGTTTGTCCTTTTTTCAATCTTGCTTTCTTTTCATTTCGGTTGTCCTTTTTTTTGTACTCTGGCGTTGGTGTTGAAATTCTCGTGCTGCTTAAGCATGTTGTTTTTTCGTTTACTTTTCTTTGCTTTTTTCACTGTTTGTTTGTTGGTGTAGCGTGAAAAATTTACCTTTGGCCTTTTGCAATTTGGAGGCTTGCACAGAGCTTTGTACACCTGACATCCTTCGTTCGTTCGTTCTTTCGTTCGTTTGTTCATCTTGTTAGTTCTATTCGTCTCAGTTGTGGCTTCACATTTCTTTACGTTTGTGTGTGTGTGTTTGTGTGTGTGGGCTTAAGCGTGTGAGTTGTATTTGCTTTTAAGCGAATTATGTTTTCAGGCACAATAAGTTGGCTGATTTTGTATTGTAAATAACCATGTTGTTGAAATATAATTTATAATACTTGCAAAATGATATTTTTCTGCTAAAAGCGTTGAAGCGTTTTTATTTCAAATGTCAAAAGTGCTTCAAATAATTTACTAAATTTCTGTTTTCAATGAAACAAAACAAAAAAAGTCAAAAATGACCACAAATAACAAACCACTTATTACATTACGTATACGCCTCGTTTGCTATTAAATTATTAGTGCAATATGACAGTTATTTATTTATTTATTTAGGTGGCGTTGAATTATTATACATTTTGTAGTGGCAGCAAATCACAAACACACACACACACACAAAACTATATATATATGTATATATAAGAGAAATTATGGGCGACTTATACTTTCAACAACTTCTGTTCGGGCGTTCGACCTTCAAGGCGTCATTTCGTGTATCAAACTCATTTTTCAAATATTTCCATTACGTGGGCGCAAAAAGCATTGAGTGGCAAAAAAGAGGAAAAAAAAACGAAGCGAAAAAAGCAACAAAATGTGTGAAAAATAGAAATCATGACCACCAAACTTACCTTTTTTCTTAGTCGCTTCGTTTGCTTTGCTGGTGTTGATCATCATAATTCAACTTTGGTGCGTCTCAGTTGATATATTTAATGCTAAGTCTGGCAGCAAAATAACAAAATATAATTTGATGCTCTCCGCCTGTTTGTTGCACGTAGGCGTGTGTCTGTCTTGTCTTGTCTTGTCTTCTGCTGTGTTGTGTCGCTCGCATATTAAAAAGTTCATAGTGCATAGTTTTAGGCGCACATTTGCACCGAAAAATGCTTTTAGTTTGGCTTGATTACTGCGTTGACATTTGGCTTTCAACAGCTTCTGATTATGTCTTGGTCCCAGCTGATTTGCGCTTCTGTTACTTCGGCACTTCTGCAAATGTAACAAAAACTTTGGCATTTCAAACATAAAAGCATTTCTTCTTTTGTTACTTAAATTACTCAATTTCCATTATCATTTTGCCATTATGCTGCCATTATATAAAATGGTTGAGCAAAATTCAAATTGCATTCTGTCATTTCTTTGCTTCTGTCGCCACCAATTTGCGTACTTTGCACATTTCCATATGCGACTTAGCGACTTAAAATTGTTATTGAAAGCAACGCAATCAAGCATACAGAACGTACTTCGTTAGTGGATTGGCGTTGGTTTTTTGCTACGGCTTTGGCATATGCATGCATTTGCATGCATGTCGAATAACAAATTTCGTATCCTTGCAACTCAATTCAAGCATATAAAAATCTATGCGCCGGAACGATTTGCAAAGAGCTTCGTTATCATATTCGACTCTATCAAAATTTCATTACAAAAGCGCACACACACTTGAACAAACACAAACACAAAACACAAACAATAACAACAAGGCTCCAGTCTGCCTATTAAGTATCCTTTTGCGCTTTTATGCTTAAATTGCAAAAATCGCTTAGTCGAAATTCAACTTGCAGCCTTGTTTAGTTTCATGTGTACATGTATTTGTTGCTCCGTCTGTCTGTCTGTCGCCTGTAAGCTTATTTTGTCGTTTTGTAATTTACTTTGTTTGCTTTCAAAGTCAGCGGATTGAAATTGTATCTATTTTCGAGTAAGCGTAAACTGTTAATTTAGCTTGATGGCCAACAGTTTCAAATATTAAATTTAAAGAAATTTAAAACAAATTTAATAAGAAATTCACTTAAGCGCAAAGCGTGCCAAGAAGATTTTAAGTAGTATGCGTAACTTAATCAACTTAACTAAGCCAAGGCACAAGCAGTTGTTAAAATATGCACGCTTCAATGGCCAACAACAACAACGACAAAGCGCACAACAACTGAGACATGCCAGCAAAGCAAAGCGTGGCAGAGAAGTTGCTACAAAGATACAACGCAACGGTTACAAATGAGAAGAGCAACGAGCACAAACAAATCTTACACACTCAGTGCGCCAAATATAACTAGTCGTTAGTGTCATTGTTGTTGTTGTTGCTGATTGTTGTTGTTGGTAGTGGTGATAGTGATAGCTTTATAAATAATGCAGCTAGCGGCAAACTAGACATGTTAGCCAAACCCAAATAAATGATACTCTCTGAGCGTTACAGATACATGTATACAAGCCAACAACAAGCCAAACAACAACAACAACAAACAGCAGCTACACCTGTGTGCCTGACTTTCCGTCTGTCTGTCTGTCTGTCCGTCTGTCTGTCCGTGTGTCTATCCATTTTGAGTATTTGTGCTGCTGTGTTTGAGTGTTGCTTCTACAAATTAAGTGCAATTTACTTAGTAAGGTCGAGAGCAGTCACACAAACAGACGGACGGACAGTTGGACAGACATTGTGTAGCGCAGACATATGAATACCTGTGTGTGTGTGTGTGTGAGTTTATGTGTGTCATTGTACAAGTAGCGCAAAATTTACCTCAAAATCCAATTGGAAATTCAAAATGCAGATTGGCGAACAAGCTGCGAACGAATGTCTAAATTACTGAAGCCAAAGCAGAAGCAGAAGCGCAACCAATGACCAATAAGTTCATGTCACTTGGGTAAAATAATGTAATTAGATTTGCACATTTATATTTTTTTTTATTATCATTGGTTCGAATCTTTTATTTCAATTTCGATTTCATTTGTCGTTTTTTTCGTGTTTCTACTTGAAGGTGTCACAAATTGCTTTTGGCAGTCATTGCTTTCTATGGCTTGACATATGCAATTAAATATTTGGCAAATTAAAAACGTTGTCTCTTGCATTTTACATGCGCCTGACTGAATTTTTTAATTAGTCGCCGTTGAGTATGTCGAATTGTGATGTGTCGCTCTGCCTCTGTGTGTGTGTGTGTGTGTGTTTTGAGCATGCAATTTGAAGGTCGCTGGCGTTGCATGAAATATGCAAGCAAAGTGAATTTAATTTCTATTTAAATTGTTTATGCGGCGTAACAAACATTTAGCATTTGCGTCATAAAAACATTTCGTTTTCTTGTTGTTGTTGTTGTTGAGGCGCACATGTTTGTAAAATCAAATTAGAAAAGTGTCCGGCAAAGTGACACACACAAATAGCAACGACAAGACGCCCACAAAAGACTCGTTGCATGCAAGGCTTTTAATTATTTTATACACAATACAATGTATGCAAAAGCGCACAAAAGTATGCAACGTTGTATGTAGAAGCAGAAAAAAATGCAAATGCATAAAATGACCCTGACTGTGTTGGAGGGCAGGCACGCATACACTTACACAAAGTGAGGGAGGGAGTGGGAAAGAGATGCCTTGATGCATGTACTTTAACCCAACAACACTTCAGCATAACGCCAACGCCTATAAGTAGGCTTTGTTTTCACGTGTTAGCAGCCACAACAATGAAACAACAAAATCTTGAACTACTCTACATAAAAACACAACGACAACAACAACAACAACTCAGCTGTTGACGACAACGTCATAGTCATCATCATTATCATCATCATCATCATCATCATCGTCGTCGCCGACATTGCAATATTCTTGTTGGCTTTGCTGCGCCCCCGTTCTGGTTATGCGCATCATCAACATCATCATCATCATCATCATCATCATCATGCGGTCTGAAATGCTGCAAAGACAAAACTTGCGACAAGGCAAGCGCATAAAGCCAACTTGGCTGGCGCATTTAACTATAGAAATATTGTAATAATGAAAAAGAGATAAAAGAAATAAAAAAAAATGCTTTTTTCTTTTGCTTAAAACAGACAAAAGTGGAAATTGTGTTTAAGCAAACGGAAGTGAGCGCGTAAGTGAGCGAAAAACTTAAGAATTGTGCAACGAAATGTTGTAAAACTTTCACAAAGCCGCTTAAATCTTTCGGTTTTGTTGATGAAATTCTTGTGGTTACCTGAGTTCTTCAGTTGCGCCATGTCAGTTGTTGGTTAGCAGCTGCTTACACTTGTCAGCTTTTGCAGTTTGCTTTCTGTTTGCGTATGAGTAATCAAATTTGACTCGCAAATACAAACAAAAAGTCAGCGTTGTTCTTCATAAGCTGCCACAAAGACAAACGAACGAACGAACGAACAAATATCGAACGTAAGATTTATGAAGTATACGCGTCGTTAGACATATTCGCATATGTTTAATTTATATAATTTTGTTTTTCGTACAAGGCAGACACTCATAACAATAATAACAGCAATAAAAACACGACTTTCGATAGCGGCGGCGGCGGCAGAAGGAGCAGCAGTGGGAGAGCCAGTCAAAGCAGCGGCATGCACATAATAAATATCATAAATAAACGTTCTTTGCACGATTTGCATAACAATTTATTATTGCTTATTCGTATACGTATATTCTTCTGCATGTCAGACCATGCCTTGCCACATTCCCGCCCTCTCTCGCCTCTTTGTTACGACGCACGGTTGCTGCTACTACTTCTACTTCTACTTTACCGTTGCCGTCGCCATTGTCGTCTTTTACTATGTCATTTCGCTGCTTTTGCCTCTCACGCTGCCTCGCCTTCAACTCAGGTCAGTTGTGTTGCTGTTTGCGGGCGTTCTGAACGGCTAACAATTTATATTGTCTTAGTTGCAACATTTTTTTCAAATTTATTATCTCCATGTATTGAGGTCATTGGGGGCTTTTTGTTTTTAAAGTATTATAACGGACATAGAGAAATACAAAAAAAAATGGCGAAAATAAATGTTTGAGCGCAAAGGAAACAACAACCAATAAAATTAAGGGTTCCAAAATGAGGTTACTTTTGTTTACTAAGTAAATTTCTTCGTTGTTAGATGAGAATTCGGCACAAATTTTTGGCGGCGTACTTTTTTTGTTTTTGCAATTTGAATTTGGGTCATTTGACTTATTATTTAAGCTGTTTAAGAAGCAAGCTTAAATATTCAATTATGTTCGGTAGACTTTTAAAGAAGAGAGGAAAACAAGTGTTAAATAAGCTTACGGTTCATTGCACAAAAGGTGTCTTTGAAACTATTTGTGTGCTTTCAATCTGTTACGCTTTCATTGGAACATTCATCATTGTCACGTTCACCTAATTTCCGTTTTGTAACAAAAGTAAAATGTCTGCCTTTCGATTTCCGCTTCCTGCGCACATTGCAAATAGCATCGTTTCAGGCCAAAGAGCATGCCAACCAATACACCGCAACGCGCTCACACACACACACACACACATACATACATCAGCGTATAACACGCGGCATGTGCTTTCATGCGCTTCATTGAATTCAAGATATTTCACTTGATTCAGAAAATGTCTCGAGGCAAGACAAAATAATCGAAACTTGTTGAATCAACAAACACGCACAAATACACGCACACAAAAAAACACACACACATACACAGAGACAGAGACAAAACAAAAGCAATAACAGAAATGAGGAATACGTTAACGATGTTGTTGACAATAATGCTTTGATAAACAAACAGTCTCTCTTTCTCTCTTCTACGCTTTTGCACTCACGCTCTCTTTCACACCCAAAGTCAAATATAAACACAAATAAATACAAACAAATCACTTTGTAAATACATTGACAAACGACAATCATGCAACAAATACAACAAACCGGATTATGAGCACATCAATAATGATAATAATAATGACGATGATAATAATGACGACAATGGCCTAAGCAAGTGTTGTTAGTGTGTGAGCGTGCACATAAATAATAACAAGTCAAACATGGCTTTGTTTTAATAGCACAAAGTTAAATTTAGAAATTAAACATGAACGACAAATGGTGTCGAAATATGAAAGCTCCCTTTTCAAGCCCAATGAAACATGATTGATATTATTTTACGACAATTGTTGTATAACAATAAGCAACATTTATTTGGCTTTGTCAACTGAGCTTGTGTAATACGCAACGCATCACTGCCGATTGACTGCATTAATTGATTGACAAACGCCTTTTGTGATTTGCCGTTTGCCGTTTTTGCCAAACAGATAACATATCAAAGCGTCACTTCACTCGCCGTGCTCAACTAAGCGAAATGTGATGCCGGGCGCTGCTAATTGGCAACATTGAGTTGGCATGACATTGAGTCGGCAATAACAGTTGTAATGACCAACAGCACAGGTTGCTTGATGACCAATAACAATGCCAAATGGGAATATATGAACAAACATACACACACACATACAACAATGTCATGCCAATCGCAAGCACACACACACATGTTTATATGTGTATGGCGGCACAGTCGAGCGCACATGTAACTTCTGCTCAGTGCAGCCACTAGAAATCGCTTTGGCTTCAAATGGCCAAATTAAAACGCATACTAAAGTCCTTTGGCTGTAATAGAATGCCAAGCAATGTGAAGTGAAACGCAGCATTGCCCAGGGCCGCATACGCGCTCTAATGGCTTCTTTTTTAGTTTTGTTTTTCGCTGCTAACTCGTTTCGTTGTGTTTTTATAGCTGCATTGGTTTCGTTGGCTGACTGGTTGCCTGACTGCTTGCTCGGTTGGTTGGCTGGTTGGTTGGTTGGCTAAGTCCCTTCAGTGCTTTCTTTTTTTTTTGCGTTTTCTTTGTTGTAATTTATGGCATAAAGTTAGCAGCAGCAACAGCAGCGATTCACACGACAGTTTAGTTGTGTGTGAGTGTCTGTCTCTGTGTCTGTCTGTCTGTCTGTCTGTGTGTGAGTGTGTGTGGCTAATAATAAAAGTCAGTTTATGTGTAACGGCAAACAGGGATTTTATGTACATTTTTCTTGCATTGTGCAACCATGTTGAACATAATGAACTTATGATAGTCATTGAGAGTCTGTTCGTGTGGAAAAAGTCGTGTAGGAGCAAAGACTAAATGATGCGTTGAACGTGTGGGCATGTATACGTGCTATTAAAGGCGCATTAATTAGTATTAAGTATACGTCGTGTGTTACTTGCAAAAATTCCGCTTTATGCACACTATAAATATGTCGAAAACAAACAATAAACCTTATCTAAAAAACAGTTATTCTTTTATTTAATATAAATTTTAATCGCTTTATTTCATTTAACATCAAATAAAGTTTGACCTCTAACCCCATGAACTTGTTTGTGCGCTAAATTTAGCAAATTTGTTAATGAAAACTTCGCATTTGCGTTATTTATCATTGTTTGCGCAAATTGATGATTTCCGTATTGCCGCAAAAGCAAAGGAAAAATAAAAAATAATTGTCGAAATTATTTTGGAGCATTTTTTGATAGAAAGTTTTGCGCTGAAATGTCACGTCATTTAAACATTTGCTGACCAAACACAAATAAAAAAACAAAAACAAAGTGCTGAAGTTTGCAATAAAAAGTAGAAAAAAAAAAAAAGAAATAAAAAATTGTTAGCATGTTACAAATTAATGATGAGAAATAAGGACGACATTTAGAAAGCAAAAAAATAATAAATAAATGAAGGAAGAAAAATAGAACTGCACAGCGTTGAAAGACAAAACGTGTGTGTGTTTTTTTTTTGCTGAATGCATAGAAAAATATATGAAAGAATATGAAAAAAAAATGTAATAATAATAAAACAAAATGCAAAGAAGGAAAACAATCAAATACACACACTAACACACAGCGAACGTATGATAAAAATCAATATTGTAAATAAAGCTACGCAAAGCGAACGTTAGACGACGCAGACAATGGCAAAACGGCCGTTTGTGAATACACTCAAGCAAAATGACTAAATTTTAAGCTTTGTTCTGTAAACATAAATTATGCATACAGGTAATTATACACACACACACGCACACACACACAGATACAAATCATGTGCAGGTAATACAAGGACAAGCAAGCACAACGAATGCGACTCAACACGTGCCTTTCTGACTCTTGACACAAACAAACAACCGACCGACCGACCGACCGACCGACGAACATAACAAAGTTAGACTCAGACACAAATACACGCGCACAACTTGTTATTGACATGTGTTTGTGCTTGTTTATGTTCATGTGTATGGCCATGAATGTGGGTGTAGACCATTATACATATGATTGTAGTTGTTAGCAGCACCTGCGACTCATGCAGACAATCGAAGTTATCGTACGTCATGTGCCCGAAATGACAAATGCGAAAGCAACCAAAACAAGCGAAGACAAAACACAGCCAAAAATCTTACACTTTTCGTACATTCATTCGTTCATTCATTCATTCATTCATGCATAGCATATGAATATATAAATCGCATACGGTTTACCCAAGAGTACGAGCTACTAAGATTCGCGGGCATGCGGCAACATGCGTGCGGCAAACAGCAACGGAAATGCGACGCTTGCCAAACGCCAAACCGCAAAATAGCGAACTAAAGTCAAAGGCGTGCGTGTGTGTGTGTGTGTGAGTGTTGGTTACCCGACTATTTGTCCGTGTCTGTGCCTTTGTGACAGTCATTGCGAGTGAGACTGTCACTGTCGCTGTTGTTACTCTTGTCGAATTCAAATTGAAATTAAAATTTAAATTTATTTTAAGTTGTCTTTCGACTACCACTCTTTCGCTCACTCACACAAACGCACACACACACACAGACATACGGATTCGTTGTGGTTTGGGCTTACTAGGCGCACGTGCTACACATGGCGTATAAGTTATTTTTAACTGTGCGCATTTTAGCAACGCTCTGTGTTCCACGTTTTTTACTGCTAATTAAGCGTCAGTTGAGTGTCTCATTATGGCTGACAAAACATGCTGCATACGCTGGCAGTGGCGTGATTTCAGGCCATACTTAAAATCCGCAGATTAATAGTCTGCCATTAAATTACGTATACGCTCTGTTGAGCTGTGTAAAATATATACTATTAGTGTTTTTAAAACATATAAAAAGAGCGTACCGAAAACAGAAAACAGCTTAAAGCAACATTTGCCAAACATTATCTGTGCATGGCTGAATTTTATCGAAATGCTAAGTGGAAGTTATATTATAAATGTCACTAAAATTTTGCGCTTTTAATATGACATTTCACACATAAGCATAATACATGTGTTTATGCAGCGGCATAAAAGTTTGCAATACTAACACATGAGCAATTTAAAAGTTATTAAAGATGCTATTTGATGCATGAGAAAAAATGTGGAAAGGCTAAAAAGCTTTTAGTAGTTTCATCTTAAAAGTATGTGACTATGCAAAGTATGAGCTCATTTCAAACGCAAACTATTGTTTTAAGCATAACAAAAGTGCTCATAGAAACTTTCAACAAGTTAGCAAACAAAGTAAAGCAACAACGCCACTTAAATTATAACGAATGCTGCTTTTGAAATGAACAACAAAGAATTCCAATTGCCGCTAATTCATCTACAATGCATAAATTCAAAACGCCAATAAGTATGCTACTCTCAACTGAACAACGATTTTATTAATTGTTTTTAAAAAATGATACTCAACAAAACAAACCGACCGAAATTCACACAAACAACACTCGTTGTGTGCAACTGGAAATGTACAAATCTGATTAATGTATTTACGCAGAAAAAACACGCATACGTCATGTATGTTTATTGTACGTCGACCAATGTCGCTGTTTGTTCTATAAATCAACATCGAACATTAAGCGTACACGACTGACGGCGCACGTTACATGCATGTTGTCAATTTAAATAATTTAAGCACTCAATGGCAATTGCAAATACACACACACATACACACACACATACACACACACATACACACACACACACACACACACACATGTGTGCATGCGCTAATAATATAGCTAGCCTACTTGAGTCACTCAAGTTGCTCATGTAGTTATGTTTTATGCACTTTAATTACAAATTAAATATTAAAAATATGAAATGAGGCGCAACGCACACACACACACACACACACATACACACAAGCATCGATTTCACAGTCTACAAATGCAAATGTATTCGCATGTGTGTGTGTGTGTGTTTGTGCATATAAATGAACATACAACTGCATAAATGATAGACTGACTGACTGTGTGACTGCTGACTGACTAACTGACTGACAGTCTGACTGACTGGTTGACTGAATAAGCGTTTTTAAGTGAAATCTTTATGTATAATCCGAAAATAAGCAAGTGCGCAAAAAATACTGTTTCTGCCTGCACTGACGTCGCTGCCGCCGTCGCTGTCATCGTCACCGTTTGCCGTCAACGTTGTCGTTG
Source organism: Phortica magna (assembly GCA_037044515.1). Classification (NCBI taxonomy): domain Eukaryota; kingdom Metazoa; phylum Arthropoda; class Insecta; order Diptera; family Drosophilidae; genus Phortica; species Phortica magna. Next base: position 346,136 of record JBAMBP010001063.1, on the reverse strand, counting down.
CTCATTTTAGTATAACGGAAACGGAAGTAGACATCAGTGCACGTGTTATGAAAGTTGTATATGCCCATGGCGCAGGCATTTACATATTTTTGACTTTAATATCAAAGCAAAAGAAAAAAAAAACGAACTAAAAGTGGGTTACATATGTACGAACAGACATGTGAAATGTATGTCTGAACGTGCGGCAGGTAACAGCGAATTGTAACTCATAACTACGCTTCACTTACATAAGCCATCAAACTGCCAAAAATAGCAGACACAAGTGCAAGAAGCAGAAGCAGTACTAAAAGCAAAAATGTTACTATATCAAATTGATATGTTTTTATTGCATACGGCAAGGCTGAATGCAGAAAATAACAGTTACAGTCGCAGTAAAAATATTACTACTAAATACAATAATCAATAAACTCGACTGTTATTTTTTTATTCTCGTGTTGCGCTTGCATAAATATTGTGTTAGGAATTGCGAAAATATTATTTTCTTATATGGATTGCAAAGCAATTGTGGGTGAAAATGCAATTTTGCAAAAGTAGAAAGCATCAAAAAGTGCAAAAGGACATAATACATGCGTCATAAGCTATGCGAGACGAACGAACGGCGACAGCAGTTGACACAAGTTACTTTTCTTGCTGCTGCTTTTTTACACTGTGTGTGTAGAAATCTCAAGGCGCCAAATGTCGCCAAAACGTGAGTGTGGATTATCTTTATATATATATTTTTGTCGACGTCATGTCATGTGTAAGAAAAGTTTCATAAAAAAACATATCAAACACTAAAAAACTTAAGAAGAAAAATGAAACGAAAATTCTAAGGCGACAACTAGAACAGTAAGAGTTACAAAAGACACTGCAACAACAACAAGAACAACAACAACGTAGACAATTGTACAAGTTACAGGCGTACACTTCAAGCTGACAAAATGCGCCATTAGACTTGACTTGTGAAAAGTCATGAAGGTCGTGCGCTTTAAAATAAACTATTTTTGAGTTCTTAAAATCAAATATTTATGTTTTTATTAGCGCAGAGAAGTCTATGCACATCACACATGCCATTTGCTTCATAGCTATTCAAACATTTAGATAAGACCAAGGCAATAGTTGAAGCACAGTTTTAAATGTACAACGATTACTAAGCTAAGCAGCCGACTGACTTTATTGCTATTTAAGAATGACTGCACACATTTTCTTATCTAAACAATTTCTTTGAACACGCGTTGCGACGCCAGTTCGTTCGTGTTTACGTTTATATTGCAAATAAATTCATCACCGTCAAGCAAAAACAACAACTGCAAAAACAAAACAAAAACAAGCAGAAGTACGAAAAAACAACATCTGTGCTAAAATGTCTGTCTATATTTATGTATGAGTGTGTGTGTGTGTGTGTCTGCATAATAGCGTTATAAATTTTTTGCTTAGCGTGAAATGCAAAGTGCAAACACATTCAACACTCAACGATTCGCACTCAAACTCAGCGCGAGGAAGCGTGGGCACGCTCTGTGATAGACATGTGTTGGGCGGTGTACGTTGACAACACTGCGACGTTGTATAAAAAATAGCAGAAGAAGAAGACGCGCTAGTTTTCCGTTTGAAAAAGTTTGCTAGTATGCAAACTTGTTGGCAAAAAAAAGCAACAGCAGCAACCGACAAATTGTCTGAGATATTAAAGCGCATGTTGCGAGAATATGTAAGCAAATCTCACATGTGCATAATAAATTTACATTAGCAAACATGTTGACTTCTTTCTTAACTCAATCATAATAAACGTTGAAAAGTAACACAAATGTTGGCAAACATTTATTCACGCAATCAAACTGAAATCATAGCACTAAAATGTTTTAATTTTAGCATTCAAATAACGTTGGTTTTGCTACAGAAGTCTTAGGCAAAAGTATAAAACCAAATGCGCTTTCAAATAAAGTTAATTGCAAAGCAAATGTGCAAATGTGTTGCCTACTTTTCGGCATGACTTTTTAAAACTAATAAGCCTTTTAATTTAGTTACAGCAACAAAACAAAAACTAAATTAATAAAATGAAAAACAAAGCACACACAGATTACCATACAAAAAGCCTCACTAAACGTACTTGACCATTATTTAATTTCCGTTTGCCGTTTTTTCACATTTCCGCACACACACAGAGCGCTCTTAACTGCTAACTACTTTTTCATAAGTTTGCGCAAGGCTGCACCTTAAAACGCGTTGCGGTACGCCATAAATAAATAAAAGAAAAACCAAAATGCTCTGAAAAAAAACGCAAAGCGAGCGTTGAATGCTTAAAAAACATGTATAAACACACACATGTGTGTTGGTGCGGCATTTTGCCTTTTGGCTAGACTACCTATTTTTTTTTTTTGTTTTGTTTTTGTTTTTGGCATGAGTCGTCAGCGTTACCATCAACACACTCATCACCATTACCATTCACACATTGTTCGCAGCGTCGGTAGTTGTCATACACATCGTACACGTCATTATAGCCGTGCTGTTGTTGTTGTAGTTTTTTGGTTTTCTTAACTGGCTAATAAACTAACGTGCGTGTCAGACATATTTTTCTTTTTTTGGGTTGGGTTGGGTTGGGTTTGGTTGGGGTTTATAGTCAACTGCCAACGGCAACGAATGCGGTGAAGCCAGTAAGCAGTAAGCCAGGCGAGAAATCTGAGTTTTTTTTTGTTTTTGCTTCTGTGCTTTCAATTTGCCCGTGTGCCATTTACGACGCACACACTTACTCAAGGCTAATTAACAAAAGGTAGGCAAACTGAGTGCAGACGCCCTTGTTGAAGTGCTGAATGAAGCCATGCGCGTGTGAAAATGTTATTTAGCGACAAACAAAAACAAAAGCGAGCAAACAAAAAATATACAAAATTCGCTGAAAATGAAGTCGCTTTGACTAAATGCTTGACTGCTTCGTTAAACGTTGCAAGTTAAGGCACTTTTCTTTTTTTTACAACATGTAAAAATATAAATATGAAATTTGTTTTTGTTTAAACTGCAAAAAAAACAAAAAAATCCATGTAAACATGTTGCAAGTGAATCATGTTTTTAAAAGAATTCCTATACAGAGCTTCCTTCCACCCCTTCGCTTTTTTTGCGTTTCGCGTGTTTACGACGTAATTGCATGTTCGCCCGCTTGTACAAACATTCAAGCATAAAAAAACAACATGTCATGCAATGTCATCAAAAAAGGCGAAAAAACGACAGGAGAAAAGAAAAAGTAATAATAAATATAACATGAAGAGAGTCATGAAAACGAGCGTAGCAACATTTCATTTTGAAGTTTCCACTGACATATAAGTTGTGTCTGTTGTTGATTTTCTCATTTCGATGTTTTAAGTTTTATAAAAAATGTTTTCACTCATTTTCGTTTCATTTTTCACCCTCTCTTTTTTTAATAACAATGTTGCTGCAAGTATAACAAGTACACTTTGCAAGACCGCCAAAAAGTTTGCTCACTACTTTTTTTTTTATTGATTTCTTTCAACTTACATTCCAGCAAACAGTTTGTTTACCACACACACAAAAAATATAAAGTAAATAAATAAGCAAAATCGTGCATGCTTTGTGCAGAAGCTTATGGCGCACATAAGCGCTTACAGTAGTTGCAAAAAAAAAATTAGACTGTCAATATAAAGTTTTGAAGCAACAATGATGATTTCACATTTCGATCGATATAAAGAAATATATGAATTGATAGAAAAACGTTTCTTGGTGCATCTTTATTGGTAGAAAATTATGATTAATGCAACTTGAGTAAGAATAAATATTTTGCTGCGTAACTAAAAAGAGTTGATTAAGTATTTGTTCAGTATAATATAATTTGTTTAGGCAATTTATCGAGATTTTTTGAATTGTGTCGTGAACATTTTAGTCGGGAGCTCGTAAAAACCCAGAGTCCATTAATTTTACTGTCAATGAAATTAAACTTTAATCTTGCTATAAGCCAAAATCGATTCAAGAAAATTGTATTTTGGCACACCGAAAAATTAAAATTTGTCTTTTTGAATGATTCGATTCATTTATTTTGTTGATTGCCACAGTTAAACATAACAATGTGAAAAAAACTGTTGCCTACTTTTAGTTGCTAAGCAAAAAAATGAAGTTGATAAGTTTGATGCAAGCGAACTTTGGCAGAATTTCGTAAATTTTGGTAAATAATGAAAAACCATTTACTTCGCCTGGAGAACTTTGCAATATTTATATTATATTTAAACATATTTATTCGGGTACATAAAATTCTAAATCAAAATAATACGCATGCTCTCTGCCCCCCTCCTCAACAGCTTCAACTAGTTTTAAGCCACTTAGTGCTTAAGTATTGAAACAAAACCAAAAAAAGAAAAACAACAAATAAATGAAAATTTTATAATTTATAAGTTTAAAAGAAAATGCATACTTGGTGTTCCTTACAGAAAATCCGTCTTAATGCAAATTTAATTTAGTTAATTTTATACAAAATTTATTATAAGAAAATTTAAACTAAATTAAATTATTTTCAATCAAAACAGATACAAAACGAACAACAACAAAACATGCAAAACAAGCATATAATTTTTATTGTTAAAGTGTGCAAAAATTTGTTTTTTTATTACGCATTAACACAAGAATTGATTTACCAACAATGAAGAACATGATTTTAAAACGACAAAAGTACAATTCAAAGTTTTGATTTTACAACAAATTAAATTCAAATATACACAAAAAAAATGTAGTTTATATATGTATTAAATATATGTATTAAATTCAAATAATTGAAAACAAAATAAAAAATTTAATATGTGTCTGTGTGTGTTAAATAAATATATGTAACTTAAAATATATTTAAAAAATATAAAATATCATATAAACATAAACAAAATTATTCCATGTGCTTCTGTGTTATGTAATATTTAAGCAAATTTTTATTGTATGTGTAAAAAATAATAAAATTGATTGAAAGTTTGAAAATCATATACGAAAATGTTCGTACATAAGCGCTTTTTGTATGTGTGCAAGGCATTTTAGTTAGCAGATTATTTACAACAACAACAAAATATATTCAAATATGCGTTTAAATATATAAACAAGAAAACATAAAATATTATTTGAAACAAAAGTTAAAGCAAATTTGACAATACGCCCTGCAAAAGTATAAAAAACAAAAAATTAATAAGAAATAAACAAGCAACAAGAAACAACAACAACAATACAATTGTCAAAGACGAACAAAACACAAGTTGGAAAAAGAAGAAGAAGAAGAAGAAGGAACCAGTACGAAGTCAAAAAAAGCGTAAACAAATTTAATATTTTTATAAAGAAAGAACAAAGAGCCGCGTATATTTTTTAAAACAACAACAGAAACAAAAACGAAGACAGTTTATTGAACATATTATTTTTATATGCAAAACAAAATATGCAAACAAACGCTTCATTTAATTAAATATTTAAGTAAATGTAAACATTTTTGAGAAATTTAATACAAAACAAGAAACGAAACGAAAAGAACGAAAACCATTTTAGTTGTTCAAAAAGCAATGATGTTTTTATTCCAACCGATGGTTTCAACATTAGTTTAAAAAAATAAAACAATTCAATTAATTTTTTTATTTCGTTTACTTTCAATACTTTTTAAAATTTCCAATTCTTTAATACTTTTGTAAATTTTTTTCAAATAATTAAAAAAATAAAACTCTTCAGATACATTCAAGTCAAAAGTACAATCATTTTGTCAAGCAAAGCGCGCATCAAAAACAATTTTACTACCAAAAAAAAAAAAGAAAAATAAAAGACAGATTTTTCATAAAAAAAACTTTTCAAAACTTAAAAAAAAATATTTACAGGGAAAAACAAATTTTTGCTAAACTTTTTAATTAATTTTACACGCTTTAAACACAAAGCAACAAGAAGTTAAAGTTGAAAATCAAACCTGTGAACTTTTTTATATAAACAAAACACAAACAGCGCATCATTTTACAAAACAATTGGAAAGTCATAATTAATTTTGAAATTCGCAAAACACAGACTTAAACTAACAAAAACACACACACACACACACACACAAACACACAGAGAGATATTAGAGCGTTAGAAAACCGTTAGTGTAAGCAAACAACGCCAAGATGTATGCTGCCGCCGGTGGCGCCTCGCTGGCCTCGCGCCAGGCGCGCCAACGTCAACGCCAGCAGAAGAAGACCCAACAACTACAAGCGAAACTACATCCACCGAAGGCGGTCAGTCTGGCGGCGAGTGAACAAGGCGCATCCACGCCGACACGCCAATCGCGCCAATTCCACCAGCTGCCGACCACTTATCTGCGCGCGCCAACACCGCAAGGACGCAAACTGAGCGCTACCTATACGACGCAATCGAAGCTCCTACTGCCAATCGACGAGGGTGATACGCAGTCGGTGCTGCACATGCGCATGCACTCGCATGCGCATATGCATCACTCGCACCATGGCGCACAAGCCCAAGCCCACCATCATGCGCATTCGCATGGCGCTGCCGCTGCCGCCGCCCTCGCTGCCGGCCAACATTCGCACCAGCACACGCCGTTGCCGTCGCACTATCAGCAATTCGCATCGCAGGGCCGTGTCTCACCGAAGCTGGTGCATCGTCATTCGGGCAGCAGCAGCACAAGTTTCCAGCAGGCACATTTGCCGAAATCAGCGACGGCCACGTTGCCGCTGGTCTCGCAAATGGAGCCGACGCCGCCGACGACGCCATTGGGTGCGGTCGGCGTTAAAACGACAGCAGCAGGCGTGTTGGTAACGACGCCACCTACGTTGACCACATCGACGACGGCCACAACAACGGCAGTGGATGAGGAGTACAGCTTAGCCGCCGGTGGCATATGCGTGCCACATCATGATGCGATCATTGTAACGCCGGCCACACCCATGGCCTCGCCCGGACACGTGGCCAAGCTGCGACCAACCGAGGATTTGCCCGAAGGCGCCGCCGAACGGCAACCGCTTACCGCTGGCGATGCCTACGACGATGATGAGCCGATGCAACCGCCAAGCGGGCCGCTCGAGCGGAAATGTAGCGTTTATCGAATGCGACGCAGCGACGCTTTCGAGTATGGCGAGGCTGGCGCGGGCATTAAGCGGCAGTTACGCGAGCTTCAATTGAACCAGCAGCAGCAACAATACGAACCGCTGCTCACCGATGAGCCGCAGCTGCTCTTCAAAGGGCTTCCCAATGGACGCAAGTGGCAGTTGTGCGCCTACTGTGAGGAGGGTATCTGCGTGTGCGAGCACATTGAGGTAATTTTGTGTCTTGACATTGCATTGATTTGTCATTAAATGAATATCGAAGGTGATGATATGATATCGTAATGTGTGTGCATGCTGTTTGTTGTCTATTTAATGTATTAAAGTCCTAAACAAATATACTAAGTTCTGCCAAATGTTGCATACATGTTTTGATCAACAAACCTAAAACTATGCTACAAATATTTCTTTTACTTAATATGATAAAAACTAAAACTTTCTACTAAGAGTACATAAAATTGTACGATAATGTGAATTTTCCTTCAACTATAACACACATATGTTTACCAATAATACACCTAAAAGCAGGCAACAAAAAAATTGTGAAACTTTAAGCAAAAGTTCATGCACTGTTTCCAGCAGTACAAACGTCAAGTCATTGATTTTAAATTGAAACCTATACTGAGCACCTATAAGTATGCAACAAGAAAAACTTTTTGCAAGTCACTGCATACCAGCAGGCGTACGGCTAAGCAAATAAAACGAAAAACAGGTTTCGGGTCGTCTTCTATCTTAAGTTTAAATGGTTAACTTGCAGAGCAGCGCAAACAAAAGAGAGAAAAAAATCAAACCAAACCGAACCAAAACCAAGTCAACAACAGACGACAACCAAATCAAATGTCAATTGTTGCAGCATTTCTGGGCGTGTACAATAGGCGTTGAGCACAGACGTTGTGTACATGGTCTCGGTCTTTAGACTGTGTTGGCGACGCCAACAACTGTGCTGAAAAAACAAACAAAAGTCTTCGTTCGACAGCAAAATCAGACGGCATCATTTGTACGCTTCATCAGCAAACGTTGAAAGTTTTGCTGATTTCTTCTTTTCAGTTTGGTTTTTCGGTTTTCGGTATTGACTTGACCAACAATAGCAAAAACAACAACAACAAAAACAACAAAAACTACAGCAAATATCATATCAGATAAACTAATGCACAATACACAAGAAGAAAAAAAAAACCATTCAGTCCAAAAGCAGTCAAGCCAAAAACGCTTCAAGCAGGAAGCTCACATTTTTTGATAATGCCAAAAATTGGCAGCGACCAAAAACTGTTATGCCTCTGAAATGGCGGGTGTAAGCGCAGTTCTGTAAGATTTTTGTTAGAATTAAAAACTGGGGAAAAAAAATTTTATGAAAAAAAGCAAACAAATTTGTTGCAATCGTTTGCCAAATGTTGTGTAAAATGGAAGTGTGTCATAAAAGTGTATCGTTATTTGAGCTCAAGGTGAACGCCACAAAGCATAATACGATACAATGCGAGACGAGGCGAGGCGAGGCTGTCGACTGAGTTCGTTTCAAATTGGGTTCAATTTGTGGCTTAGCATTATTTGTTAATAGCTTGAGCTAAAAGATTAAATGACAGCAACAATAAATTGACTGCTAAATGGAGGACAATAAGACAAATACAAATTTTTTTTGCTTCTTTGCTTGCCAACATAGTCAGTGAAATGAAAGCATACTTATAGGCTTAATTAATCTGCATTAAAGAAACGAAAATGTCTTGAGTATACAAATTGTTTGAGTTTTTCAAAAATAAATAAGGCAAACTGCTGTTTTTGCTTATCTGAAAAGTTATGCCAAACAATACCAACTAATTTAACATACTCAAACAAAACTGTCCGACAAGAATAAAATGCTTACAAAGTGAAAACAAAAAAAAAAAATACACGAAACTTTAAGAAACGAAAAAAACTTGCTTTCGCAAACGGAAATGTAAACAAAATACACAAAAATAAATGAAAGAAACAAAAAATTTTAAATAAAAAGTTGCAGGAAACAAAACTTAAATAAAGACAAACTAAAAGTTATAGTATATTTTTTTATATCTTCTGCAAAACTTACATTTAACACCCACCAAGGCACGCCCACACGAATTGTTACAGTTTTACATAAATGAGCACGAAATATAATAAAACAGACGGAAAATTATAACGACCGAAGCACAACGAGCAGAAAATAATAGCAAAAAGTGCAACAAAATTCGTTGGAAAATAGCGAAAAGAAAGCAAAAAACTGACGAAAAAGAAAGTTGATAATAAAGGTAAAAATAAAAACGAGAAATATGCATAAAAATTATAAGTTCGTTTGGATAAACAAACTGCATTAATGTTGTAATGCCGAAGTAAAGCGTTGCGCAAATGACGTTGCCTACTTTTAGGACGCGCATATATAATGAGACAATAGAGCAATGTAGGCAAATAGTTGCAAGCCTTGAAACATCACTTAACGGCACTTGTCTAAAGCAAGTTACATTTAATACTTAATGACACTTCAAACTCAGCATGACAATTGTCATTTAAAAGTGACACGCCTTTCAATTTCTACCACGCCGTGCAGACATGGCCACATAACAAATTTCAATTACGATTTTTGCCAAAAGTGTTTTTGTTTCGCTTGGTTTTTTTTCCCCTATTTTCGCTTTGTAAACTGTGCCCCAATGAACATTCGTACAGCCTCAATAATTACTCAAAGTGTCGCCTTCGGTGCCAAGTGTAAGCACAGTTGTTGCTTTATGGCTTGTAGGCACTCATTGTTATCGTCGTGCTCGTTGCCAATGACGTTTGACATGAGTGTCGGTAGTCGATATTTTTTACAGTTTATTTTTACTCCTTTTTAAAGGGTATTTGCCTTTTTTTCTTCTCTTTTTTTTTGTTATATTTACTGACATCGTCGAAAGTGTCAATTAATTGCCAATCAATGAAATACTCAATTGAACAAACGAGCTTTAGTGCCATTGAAACGGAAATGTTGTCATACATTTTGAAAATTAATTCGAAGTGAAAATCAAAATGGCATTTAGCGCACATGACAGCACAAACACATTGTGGCGTTACTAAATGAAATTGAATTTCATTTTCGATACTCTTCTGCAAATGTGGCAAATGAGACATCATGTGTGGCCTCGACTCTTTTGTGATTGATATCATTAAGTTTTTACAGCAGCTACATGTTTGCTGATCAAGCGAATGTTTTCTTGTTTTCTACAAATCAACAATAATCAACAAAATGGATATCTTCAAGCTCTGTTTATTTTCATGTTATTTAAAATGTCACGCACATATTTGCTCAGCATTTGCATTTCCGTGCACAAAACACAGCTTATCTTAATCAATGTCACTTTAAATCAATTTCCGTTCACTTAAGCTGACATAAAATGTGCAATCATTGTGTAAAAGTATTTGCAATATTTCACAAAACGTATTATGAAAATTTGCATTGCATACTTTTTGGTCGAAATTTCATTGCTTGCAAATGATTATTAAGACATCAATTTTATAAATTATGCCGACATATATGCATATTTTTATGGGCGCAAACAAACAAATAAATCCATTTTACTGCCGATGCCAAATACATTTAAATTCATTTTCCGATTATTTTGTAGAAAATTCAAACATTTGTCTTTCGCCATGTTTGCGGCGCTGACATTTTATTTGGTTTTGGTATGCAATGCAGTCGGCTTACGTTCATGCGACAAAAGTACGTATATATAAAAGAAAAGCACTGTGCACATATACGTGTGTGTGTGTGTGTGTGTGCGCGCTTCTTTATGTATCTGTGTATCTTTGTTTTTATGCATGTCGCGTTTATTTGCCGACAATAAAAAGCATTTAAAAAGACACAAATTACTCGCCACAGACTGAATTGTTTGACATTTTTATGGCGTAAATTTGGTTGATGATAATCACATTAAGAAGCAAATCACTTCACTGAATTATTTTATATTTTATTTATTGGCATTTAATTCGTTAGCATTAAACTGTTTATAAACTGTTTGTTTGGCCATTTTCTTTTTCACAGAACTTTAAAAAAGTACAACAAATAACGGACTACCACAAACAGTTGGCCAATTAACATATTCATAAATCATTTACATGTATCAATTAACATAATAGAACATGGCTAACCGCAGCACAATTTAATGCCGTCAAAACCGAAACTATGACAAACTCATAAACAAATCAAAACCAACATTTACGCTGAGCATTTTAACTCGTTGCAATGCGTTGCAATGCGACGCGACATACATGATAATCCCGCGTTCAGAATGCGGCCCAGCTGGCATTATTCACACGCCGCCAAAAAGCATTTGCCACACACTTATATGTAAATTTGGCGCATCGACTTTAATTACATGCCAACGCATACAACTCAAAAGCAAAAGCAAAACCGAAGCCGAAACCAGAAAAACACACAGACACACAAGAAAGTAAAACAACAAAGAAATAAAATTAAAGCAAACAGAAGCAAAACAAGTTGGCAACACAGCACGCTTGTGTGGCGGCGACCTCAACTGACAATCAGCACAATCAGTGTGAGTCTTGCACTTCAACGTTGCACGCCCACGCCCACACCCATACCCCTAAAATGGCCGCCCATTTGCCGCTTTCAACATTAATTAACTGCTTCCGTTTTGTATCAAGCCTGCCAAGCGGCACCATTTTGTTTGCCATTTTGCCAACTTTGCATTTTAATATTATACGCTTTGACTGGCGCTGAGTTATGCACTTTGATTGCATTAAATGCATATAAAAACGAACTGTTTTTATGACTGCACCTTCCGTAATGTCACTGATTTTACGCCGGATATCCAAGCTGACAACAACATATGCACTGAAAAATACTTAAAAGTTGATCGAAAGCAATGGCCGAAAGAAAACGACATTGCGCAATGACATAACGCATTTGACGACTGTCATTTCAAAGACTGTTTGCTTTAAAGTGCATAATGAGAGGCACAGAAATATTCAACACCATCAAAGGGCTTTAAGTCATTATCTTCTGAGCTCATGACTTTCATGTGTTTCTCACTTAACATTACGGTACTTCAATCATATCAATGTGCCACTGTGTCAAACAACTGATTTGCTGAAAGAAAATACACATTATGTACAAAACATGCGCCGCCTTGTATTGATCGCTTTGCTTCAAAGTCGTTCAAAACAGTTTGCATCTGTGTTGCTTATACTGCCTTATGCATATTTTAATTTAAATCTTTGGGTTGACATTTGCGGTCGTTCCGTTTAACTTTTTCCACCTTTCAACTTTGCTTGCATTTAACCTTTGACCTGTTATTGATTTGCGTTATATGCAAAATAATTGCTTAACGCGCCTACAAGCCGTTGGTTTATCTTCTTGGCTTCAGCTCGTATTTTCGCACATCGCATTTATATTTCTGCTGCATTTGATTTGTGCAAATATGTTTTGTGAAATGTGAAAGTTGAGTTGAGTTGAGCGCTCGTGTCGTGCCAAAGTGATGTGCTTGCAAATAACAGAAATTGTGTGTTTGAAGGATTGCTGCTCAGCAGTTTTTTATGTTATTAAATTTTAGTCAGTTTGCTTAACTTATACGGTTGCAAGCAAAGGTCATGGCTTGTCTTTTTCATTTTTTTCTGAATAAATCAATTTTTTATTTTGAAAAGTTCAAGATTAAAACTTTAATGATTTGGAATAGAATTTTAAATAAGTTTAAAAACTTTTTTTTTCTTTTTTCTTCGATCATTCGATATAAAATGAACAAATTAAGTGAAATCAGTTTGTATATTTTCCTTAAATTGCCATTTGTAGGGGTGGGCTGGGGGTTGCGTTGAAAGGATATAACATTTTATGTGCGCTAAAAAGTTAATGCTCATACACATGCTCCCGGCGCTCATGCCCATCAAAACAAATTACATACGAAAATGTTACGCGTTTGCGAACGAAATGTTGCCGATTGCGCATGAGTTCAAGAAGCACGAAAAACATGTATATGAAAATATAATTGAATTTGGAAAGTCGCATAAGATTCGAAAATGCCGCGTGAAAATTTCAAATAAGTGAAGCACGACGTTGACTGCCAAAGACCAAGGCAAGCCATGCACATCTACATACATGTGTAGATACATTTCATGCGCTTATATTGTCAGCAAGACATTGTATGTGTTAGTGGAACATGAATACTGCAACATGTGTACAACAACAAAGAAGATGAAGTATAGCAATAGCAACAACAACAGCAACAACAAAAATAGACATGGCATTTCTGCGAAATTGTGCCAAAGCGAAATTATTTGGGTTGAGTGTTAGTTGGGTGTTAGTTAGCAAGCAACGAAGTGAGTTGCAGCTAAGGACACGCGTGCTCGCTTTAATTGCAAAAATGTAGCAATCTTTTAGGCGTTACATAGTGACACCAACAAAAACTCACTGAAAAAAAAACACAAAAAACAATAAAAACAACAACAGCAAAGAACGACAGCCAAAACAACAACTACAACAACAATGAAAATTCTATGCCAGCTTGTGTAACGCTATGTTATTGTCTATTAACAATGTATCTGAGTGTGTGTGTGTGCGTTAGTATGTGTGTGCGTATAACTCTGTGTACGGCCATGAATCTTTGCATGCTTGCGTGTGTTTGTGTGTACATGAATATATGTATGAATATGTGTGTTTGTGTTTGTGCATGCATGAATCTGTATTGCATTAAAATTTCATCTGCATCGTTCAACGAGTGACTTTTTCCGCTTTGTGATGTTGAATTATTGAAATATTTTCGAATAAGCTCCTTTTCGTTTTTCTTTTTAACATGCCTTTTATATGGCGCAGTCAGCCAACCACGTTGCCACGCCCAGTTTGCGTACCAGTGAGTCGACATGTCAACAACCATGTTAGTTGCCCATAATGCAATGCATTTGCATATGAATGCCAGCCACATAAACTCTTACAATCCTACACTTGACTCTACTCACTTCACATGGCTTGTATTTTAAGTCATGTTCTATTACAAGTATGATATATCATGTGTGTGTGTGGGTGTGCGTTTTTTTTTGCTTGAATTACGATGTGCACATGAACTTTGTCCGACTCATGTCTCATAAATATTCTTCGAGCTTGAACTAACTTAAAAAAAATTCTACTTGCGTACAAATTCCATGCTCAAAGCTCTTGCAAAAGATCAAAATCTTTGCGAATTTACTGCGGCTTTGATTAATATGTCTTGAGTAATGTAGAAGCAACTAACGAATTGTAACTGCCAATGAACTTATTTATTCAGTTGTCTAAAGAAATGTTAACGCGCCAATTATAGAATTTCTGGTCTGAAATTATAAATTTATGCATTTATTTATTAATAACCAAATTGGTCAGACAAACGTTCCGAAATGCGCTTGTTAATCAATAATACAAAAATAAATTCTGTGAATATTCTTTAAATTTCTTATATTATTCAGCAAATGGAAAATTTTGGTAACTTATGAACAATAAAAATAAAAATTATAATTATTATAAAAGTAACAAATATGAAACTATTAAAAAGCAACAAATGTGATATAAAAAAATCAAAAATTATATATAAAAGCCTAAATTAGTGGCAAACTAAACACTTCAATTAAATTCAATCAATTAAAGCAAATAAACACAATTTCAAAAGTGCTTCATACAAGTTTAATTCATTACTTTATATAAAAAAATATTACAAAAAAAAACAAAAATAAAATTTTTTAATAAAAATTTCTCAATTAAATGCACGCGAAAAAACTCAAATGTGATCATTACGTTAATGAATGCAATAAATCGTAATAATTAATTAAACTTAAAATATAAACAAATTGCCTTCTCTTCGACTAAGCTAAAGAAATTTCAAAAATATTTTTTCTATTGAGAAAAATAATGCACAAATATTGAATATAAAACAAAACGAAAATTTGGTTTCCAATAAGTCAAATTCGGCAGCAAAATGCAAATTTCAACGGCCACATCAACACCAACGTAACGTACGTAAAACACTTACGTCAGCAACAGTGTAAATGTGCATAGCTTACAACAATAAAATACAAACAAAAATGAAGTCGCCAACAAATACGAAATTGCGCAAATTCGCAATATAAAGTAACGTTACGTCAAACGAAACGTAAACTTAACAGAAATAATTAAATAAATAATAATAATAATAATAAAAAACAATAATAACATTTTGCCAGTGAAAATAATATAAAGAAATACGTGTGTGCCTACGTGATTGCATCGTTGTCGTTTATGTGTCGTTTGTGCACGTGCACGTGCGCGCAATTACGTAACAAAAAGCGGCCGCAAACGAAAGTGGCGAAGCGGCAACGGCAGCTACAACAACAAAAACAACAACTGCAACGTCAACAACGACGTAGAACACGTCGACGTCGTAAATGTCAACGTAGTCAGAAACATCATCGTTGGAAAGCAACAACAACAACAACAACAACGTAACGCAACAATCAATAACGTAACGTTACGTAACAAAATAACGCACAAGATCGCCGACGAATTTACGACATTGCTACGTTGCTACGTAACATTGAAGAGTTACCGCTGCTGAGAAGAAAAGAGAAACACACACGCCACTCCCTGTCTCGCTCTACAAACAGATAAAGCATCTTACGTTCTTTCTCTCTCACACACTCTCTCTCTTTCTTACGTCTTTCACATATATATTTACACACGCCTTTTTCTACTCTTCATACATTTTATAATAAAGTAGCTTAGCAATCAAAAAAAAAAAAAAAAAACAAGAAAACATAAAAATACAAAAAAAAGAAGAACTTTTACAATTATTATTTTTTTGTATTTACGAATTTGGCAAACGCAAAAAAAATTAAAAAAAAAACGAAACAAAATTAAATTAAACAAAACTATAACGTAAACAAAAGAAAAACAGCTAAAGCGAAATTTTATTACGTAAAAAAAAATTACGTAATATTAAACAAACGAACGTAACGCGGCTTTAGTTAAACGAATTTTAAGCTCCTAACGGAACCTGTGTTCTCTTTACCATAACGTAACGTAACGTACAACTACGTGCGACAACTACAATTACTACCATTAGAACAACAACAACAAGAACAACAGCTACGTAACGTAACGTAACGATATTACGTACAACAACTACTACTACTACCACTAAATTTTCTACGTGCAACCAGTACAACAACAACAAACAAGATGCAGGCCGCATTGATGCTAAGATCGAAATCTCGGGTGGCGAGAAGAAGAAAGCTACGAAAATTAGGTGGAAGACTTGAGTTGCCTAGTAATATAGCAACTAAAGAAATAGCTCCATTTCCTCGTTATCCACCTGAGTCATGGGTAATAATAAAATACATTCTTTTTTTTTTTCTTATTGTTTCTCAATCAAACTAAGAACTTTAAATTGAAACTAAAGTCTAAAAACGATAATGATACTTTAAAAGAAAAAAAATTACCTAAAAAAAAGCAACAACAACAAAAGCGCAAAGCATAAATTCCAAGCAGCGAAATTAAATTTATGCCCAACAAAAAATTTCGTACCTTTTTTATCAAAACCAAAACTTTCGTTCTTAACTATCTCTTGCTCAAACCCTAACTATATATCTCTCTCTCTCTCTCTCTGTCTCTCTCTGACTACATCAACTTCTCTCCACCATGTTCCACTTTGACTTTAACTTAGCTTACCCAAATAAGTTTTATCTTTTAGCGATTTAGTACAGATTTCATTTAAGTAGTTGATTGTTTCTTGAAATAATTTTCCATTCATAGGTTTCTTTAGAAATGCTTAGACTCTAGAGAAATACTTAGCGACCCCCAAACAGTCAACTGCTACTCAAATTATAATCGCTTTAGTGACAAGAACACTCCCTACTATGTCTTTATCATTCTTTCATATTTTACCACTTTTTCTCTCCCGCTCTAACAATGATATTTCAAGACGAAGCGCTGCTCCAGCCATTATTTATTGCGCTGTAATTAGCTTTTACCTTGCCTTACTTACTCTACATACAACTCTCTCTCTCTCTCTATCTATCTCTCTGTCTCTAACTATCACTTTAATTCTGTCTAGCCTTAATAATACTTAATGCCTCTAACCTATATGTCTATCTCTCAATCTCACCACTTACACAAAACTTAGCGTAAAAAGTAGTTGAATTTAACTCAAACCTAATTAAAACACCAAAAAAACTTTCTATCCTCACCGCTCACCCGTGCACTCACCTATGCTCCAACTGAAATCCAGACAAAAAACCAAAAAAAAACGTGTGTAGTCTTAAAAAATAACTGAGCAAATTCAATATTATATATATATATATAGCGCTCTCTTTCTTACACACACACGTTGCACTCCAACCACAAAAAAAAAACAAAATAGCAGTAGTGCTCAAACCTATGCAAAGACAATGCTTTTAAAACTATTACGTAACAATATTTAACTAATGAGCTATTTTATAAATAACAAAAATCATTAAACAAATAGTAAATGTACAACAAACATAAAACAAACAAACAAAAGCGCACATTATTTGACTATCATTTTCGTTAAGTAGCTTATATAAATAGTTATTTATTATTATTTTTAGTTGTATTTTACTTTCAATTAATTATGTTTAAATACAATTATTTTTATTCATACAAACAATGGAAAAAAAACTGAAAATATTAACAAAAATACTCTCTTTCTCTTTATGTGTATTTCTTTCGCACACAACGCGTACTTTTTGTCTTCCTATCTCTCTCTCTCTCTCTATTTCACGCTCAACAATATACATATATATGTATGCGTCAATAAATATATATACATATATATGTGTATGTATAAAACGTAACAATTTCAAATGATTCTCAAACTGTACGCTACGCTATTACGTATCTTTCGCCTCTACTTTGCGGCTATCTATTTTCACTAACGCACGCAACAACTAACGGTTTCAATTATATGTACAATGACGTTGAAAATATGATGATGACGATAATGTTAATGATGTTGTTAACAAACGGTTTGTCAACTATTGCTAACACTAAATTTTTAATGTTGTTACGTATATTTGTTTAACGTCAAACAAACATGTTAATATAAAACATATCAAACTTTTTTAATAAAAAAATAAAAAAAAAAAAAACGCTCAAACGAAATAAAAAAAACGTATACGTAAATGTTTTTTTTGTCGTAACGGCTGTACGTAAGAAATACATACCAAACAAGCCAATCGTTGTACAAACTACCAGTAGTAGCTCAACAACCATACCGACAGTAAGTTCTGTGCTACGTACGTCAAGCTTACGTAATTTTATTAATACAAAAAAAAAACAATACTTTGTAATATTTGTTCAATTTTATTATTGTGTGTGTTCACTTAAACAAAAACCAAAAAAAAAATCTTTATGTACGCAGTAATTTTGAAGTACAATGAAAATGCTTGTAAATAATTCTTGCATTTGACGTAATGTTTTCATTTATATTGCATTACGTCGCCTTACGTTATATTGCATTGTCCATTTATGTATACTAGTTAATAATGATTATGATGCTGACGATGATAATGATAATGATAATGATGATGGCTTGCATACGTTCTGCCTTTGCGTTAGAATTGTTTAAAATATTTTCTTTTTGTTCTCAACAAGCTATACACACATATGTACATACATGCATATACATATTTGATGAATGACGTGTGATTTGTATGGTTTGCATAAGAAAATATTTTCAATAATTTATAACGGCAAAGCATAACGTAAGAAGTTCTTATATGAAGAATATTTAACGAAGGATTTGAATGGTTTGCATTGCATTGAATATTTACAAGCATTTTCCTTGCTTTGATTTATTACGCACAACGGAATCGAACCGTAACGAACCGAACCGAAGCGCGAACTAAACTGTCCGTAAAAATGTTCATAACTTGTCATTTGAATATCATAATGTTTGTTTGTTTGTTTTTTAGTGTCAGTCAGATAATCAGTCATGTTTAGAAATAGGCGAGCACAAAATGCATTTAGTTGAAAAAAAAACAATACTTTGATGAATTATTGTAGACATTTTTGAAAAAAAAAAAAAAAATTATTAGTAGCAACTCTTCAATCTTAAGTCAGATTGACAGCCCCAAAATTTTTTGACATTATTTGACAGTTTTCAGACAAGTATGGCATGTCAAGTATTTTGACAGTTTGATTTAACAGTTAGAAAGAAAATCTCACCTTGTGCCTATTTTCAAAGCTTTAAAAATTCATTTTCTAAGCTTATTTTGCGTTAACTAAAGTAAGTACAAACAGTTGGCTTACAATCAAACCTTAAAGCTTTCTAACTGACGATAATAATTTCAAAAGTTTACACAATGAATTACAATCGTCCGATGCAACATGAGAGCCGCCAGGAATTCTTGGCAAATTTGATGCGTGTCACATACGGCGAGCCAGCTGCCTATGAGAATGTGGTGACGAGTCCCATGAACTTCGAGCAAGTGCAACTTGACAGCCAACTGTGTGCGCAGCCCACGCATCTCAAGAAGGAGCCGCTTATCAAAGAAGTCTTTGAGAATTATGATGCGGGCATTGTCATTAATAAGTTTTTGGAAAATGTGGCAATTGAGCACGAAGAGGAAAGACGCACCAATGCAATGCGCATGACGCAGCTTGCAATTGATCAAGGCAAGTTGCCTCAGCAGCAAATGCAAGTCAATAATACTGTCGACTGTCATCATGGAATGTCGTGGCTTCCATGATGATCTGCCACTAAGCCGACTGATAGAACTTAATGTCGTTTATTTGCAAATTAATTTTCTAAGAAAATTACATTGCTTGGAAATGCTAATATCATTTTAGATATTTTGAAAATCGCCTATCAGTATTTCATTAGTGCTTATATGAAAAGCCGTTTGTTTGCAAATAAAATTTTGTACTTATACAACAATTGGTTGCTTGTCGTCATTGCTTTGAACATTTCGAGCGACATAAAATTATGACTTAATCCTCTCAGAGGATTAGTGTCAACCGACCGGACATAAGCGTCTACATTTGCATAATTGTGCGTTGTAAAGCACGACAACGTGAGGCGCCCAAAGCAGCTGTCAACAAGTTGCGTAATTTATACTTTAAAAGGCAAATGAAAACAAGAACAATTTCAACGAATTTCAAATGCATTTTGTGCACGCCAATTTGTCGTCACTCATTTGTAAAGAGTTATGTAACTTTTAGTTTCCAGTCCGTTACTTAATTTCCTTTTGATTTCCAAACCATTTTTTTCCGTTTTATTGTTTTTTTTTTTGTTTTCGTTATCATTTGTAGACGAACAACAACAAAAAAAAAAAAATCAAATAATAAAAAAGTATGCAAACATTTACTAACAGAAAAGAACCAGCAAAGATATATGATAAAAAAAAGAAAAACACCGTCAAACAAAAGTCAAACGAGTAAAGTAAAAAGAAAATAATCAAAAACACAAATGGTATCAAGTTTTCCCAAAGATTCTGTAAAGCTTACTTGCCTCTCATTCCCGTTTTCGATCTAGGAGCTCAACTTGATTCAATTGCGAAAATTGTTCCACAAAAAACAAAACAAAACAAAACAAAAAACAAGAAATAAAAAAAAATAAAAATCGGAAAATGCAACAAAAAAAAACAAAATGTATAACAAAAGCAAAGATTGCAAGCGCATATCGGAAACAACGCTGCGAAAGCTCAGCGCAAGAAAACAAAATCGCAAGCAACAAAAATGGTTTGCATTTGGAATGTTTTACAAAAACCAAATTAAAAAATTTCCCTTTGACATGAAACGCAACTGCGGCCAATGTATTGAAATGCCGATAAACGCGTTCATATTGCATGTGGCAAAGGGAAAAGTTGAATTTAAGGAATGCAATTTTTTAATTTCATTTTTGTGGAACATTCACAAGTTGAAGCAAGCGTTCAAAACTAAAACTGAAAATGAAAAAAGACCAAAATCAAATAAATGAAATAAGCACAAAAATATTTAAAAAAACAAGCAGCATGAAAAACGAAATGAAATCAAATCGAAATCGTTTGCGTATAAAAAAAATAAATACAAATAAAATTCAACAACAACAGCAAATAAGCAATAAAGAAAATAATAACAACAAAAAAAAAATAGCAATCAAGGCGAAAATCGAAAGGCATTAAATGAAAATTGGGGCGCGTTTATTTGTTTTATTTTATTTTTTACTTTTTTTCGTTTTTTCGTGCAATTTCATTTCAATTTTAAATGGGAATCTTTTTTCTGTTTATATTAGTCAAAAAAAAAATGAATGAAAATCAAACAGTTTTTTTTGTCTTAGTTGTAAGTATGAGTACGTGTATACAAGTGTTCGAGTATGCACATTATTGAAAACAATTTTCAGCGCATTTTTGGTAAGTTTGCTGCTCGTTATTGAAATTGAAAGTTAACAATTTATAAAAAAATATTAAATTAAAATAAAACAAAACAAAAAAATTACAATAACTTAATTAAACAACGTTTTGTAGTTTAGCATTAAAACAATTTATATCAAATTTGTGTTTTTTTTTTTACATAAATTAAGGTTTTCTCAATTAGCATTCGTTCAAAGCATTTCATTGTTCAATTATGCATTTAACATAATTAAAACATGCTCAATGATTTTAATAAAATATCATGAAAGTTGCGAAGGTCGCCACAAGTTTTTCATTTTCACTTAATTTATATTTTTTTTTATTTATTTATTTTTTTACATTTGAATAAAATTTATAAAATTGCGTTGAAAAATTTTAACAAGTCTGTTGGTCAATTTTCAAAATACAACGAAAGTGTTAACAAGTGAAGAAAAAAACAAAAAAAAAAATAAATGCAATTTCCTTTTCGAGTTACTTAACAAAACTTTTACACACAACTTTGTCAGACTTTCTTCAGTCGATTGTTTTGTACATAATTAAATGAATTCTATGCTATTGAACACATATTTTCCAACATGCACAAAACTTCAACTTTTAAATGCCGCAAAACAGCTTCAACTTCTGCTTTAGCATTGTATATAATTTATTTAACTTATGAAATACTTCCAATTACTATTTAATCAAACACAAATTTTATACTATGAACAGACACACAGTTGGGTATTTTATTACAGCAAACGAAAGGCGAAATTTTTTGTCAATATGAGCTTTAAGACAACAATCATCAATTAAATGTGATAAGTGAAATTTATAAGAAAACGGTTGTCTTAAAGAAAGTACGTTTACACACGGACAAACATATATAAGGCTTTTAAAACATAGTAGATATTTCATTAAGAAGTTTCTCAAGCGTTGGAAAATAATGCTGTAATAAGAGTTACCAGACCACATTCTTAATCAAGCTTCCTTTTTTTTATTAATTGTTTTTTTTTTTTAAATTTAAACTCAAAACAATACGAAAACCCAAAAGAAAATATTTCAACATATATATATATCTTTTTCTCTCTCTTTTTCGCACGCACTAATCACACACATTCTTCTCTTATATATTTGATTTTTACGCCAAACCAAGCAAAAAGCTTCATTAAAGCAGAGGAAGAAAAAAAGAACAAATGAAATGAAATCGAGCAAGAAAAACTCATTAAGCAAAATCAAAATAAAAAAAAAAATAAAAATAACTTCAAACCAGCAAATCATATCGAACAAATTGTTCGTTTTTCCACATGTGCTGCCTAAAAGCATGCAACGCAAAATCAAAAAACTCTGAAAGTCAAATTGTTATGCAATGAGCGTACAAAAATGAAAACTGTGCAAATTTTACAAATTAGGTACAGTGCAAAAATTTACAAATTAGTATGCAAGCAAAAATAAAAAACTTTCCAAATTTTTCAAGCCAATTTTAAACTATCTAAAAATTAATTATATATATTCGTGTATCGATGTTTAACAGCTGTGCTCAACTCAACTACATTTTAACAAAAACAAAAAAAAAATACTATCAGAAATTTTTCAACTAATAAATGTAATGGCTAGCATTCTCTTGTATCTTTGTGTGTGTGCGTGTATGTGTGTATGCGTGTCACTAAGCGTGTATCTGCTATGTGCTTCTGTGTCTGTATCTGTATCTGTATCTGTGGGTGCGTGTGTGGTTGTATGTGCGTGTGTATCAAACTAGTAAATGACATTTTTCGCTCTAAAACATTTTCCTCATTTTATTTTTATACTCATCCTTACTTATGTTTGTGCTAAGCTCAGCAAAATTGCATGTTGCAATGTTTGAACTCTATTTATGTGTGTGTGTATGTGCGTTACTTTTTTAATATCTTCCTCTCTTCGTGTCGCATGCTCTTTTATTTTAGGCGTAATTATTTTATCTACAACTCTAATACAAGATAAAACACATAAAAAACTTGCATGCTAACAACATTTCTTTTATGACAATAAATCAACAAGAAAAACAACTAACAAACAAACATTTCAAAGCTTTTAAAACAAAACAAACCAAAAAATACTCATCTTTTATGCCACCTAAAAATATGCACTCAAAAATCTATTCTTCTTTTACAACAATTAAAAAACAAAGAAAAATGTTTCCACAAAGAAAAAAATATGAAAATAATGTTGGCATTGGTGAGCGCCCTTGAAATATGCAATCAAAAATGTCCCCAACACTTAAAATTCACCTTCGTCGTTTATTTTTTATGTTAACTTTTTTTTTTGCGTGTATTTTGACTACCCCCGCCTAATAGTATGTCACATCAGTGGCATTCTTTGTTTAGATTTCCTGCTAACAACAACAGCTGCCGTTAGGCCGTGTTCGTGTATGTGGCAATTTAGCAAGTAAAATAATCCATTTCATGCGATGTACACTTTCTTGTTTTACCGCTATTTTCTCGTCGAAGGTACCTAAAACTATGCAACGTGTGAACCGACGAACGTATACGTTGACAATTTCGATAGTATCTTGAATAACCTTTTGTTTTTAATTGTATATGTGCTCAAATTAGTGAGATACAAAACACACACTAGCTAACTCAAACAGAAAAAAGCAAGAATTTCTTGTTTTGTTTAGTAAAGTGTATCCGAGATATTATCTGACTGTGTCATGCACTAAATATGTAAATTAGTTTGACAATAAAGTTGGCTTAGTAAGGCTTTTTGGATAAGCAACCAAGCTGGCAAGCAAGCAGACAAACAGACAGACAGACAGTAAGCCGAATTGGCAAGTGTAGGCGACCGGTGTATTTTAAATCGCTGACCATAAATAAAGTCAAGTCGGTTCAAGGTTGTTGCCTAACTTTTTCGGAAATTTTCAAATGCGACGTGTGTCCCCGCGGTATTTCGTACACGTTTTATTTCATTCCCCACACCTTTTTTTTTTTTTTTGTTATTTTAAACTAAGGTAAATTACTTACGATACATTATAACTCCAGTCTTCCATCAACATGAGTACATTGAAAAATAGGTCTTTAACACTTTTCGATGTTGTTCTTCCTTCTCGCGCCTGTTAGAAAATGATTTTAGAGTCTGTATGGTAAGACTGAAATCTAAGAAAAAGGTAAGGCTATTTTGGCAATATATATTAATATCGTTTAACACTTTTCAAAATTGTATTTTAATCATTCAAGTTAAACAAAAAAAATTTATTATATAAAAATTACATTTAAAAGTATCGAATGCCTTTAAAAACATTATATTTTCTGATATTTTAATAACAAACTTTGAGTCGCTGAGTACACATAACACATAATTAATTTACAAAGAGAAATCCTCAAGGCCGACGATAATCAAAGCAACTTACAATTTGCTTGCTGCTTAAAACAGTTCATTAAGCCGGACCCTTGAGATTACGTAATATTAATTTTATACCTGCGCTGAAGGCAAAATCATAATTGCCACCGTCGGCTCAGCTATCAATTTCGTAATCATAATGCTTAACATTTAATTAAATCCAACGGCGATGGTAAAATGAAACGTCCATGCAGCAAATGCACATAAGAACGCGAAGGAAATTTTCTTATGTTGAGCACACTCGAAATGATTATGTCCTGCACCATTCTTGATTGCTTCTAAGGTATACTTACATATATTCTGTTGAAATAAAAAGCAAATGATATATATAATCATGTTGGTCGTAACTCTGAACTTACAATTTTATGCATTTAATAAAAATCAAAACAAAAATTAAAAAAATCAATTTGAAAGTCAAAAAAATTTTAAAAATCATAGCTCTGAATTAACACCGAACTTTTCTAATGTTAAGACATAGGTGTGCATAAGTAAGAAGTGTGTTTTGAATGGACTGACAGCCGACGAATCAAGACGCAATGCTAACTGACTTACTGATCATTCGTAGCAAATAACAAATTTAGCACTTTTTACTTATCCAATATTCCTTAATAAGCGAGAAAATGTAGGGTACAAGGATTGGATGAAGAAAAACGAAATTGAATAAACTGAAACCACTTGAAACTAGCTGCCATATAGAAAAGTTAAACCAAAGTAAATTTAAATGAAGCAAAAGTTGAAGTGATACTCGAAAGCAAAAAAAAAAATTGTTGAAACATGAAAACTTTTTGAAAATATCTTTGGAAAACTATTTGCAGAAGTTTCTGAATAGATTTTTCACTTTAACGTCGACATATTTTCCATTTCGTACGTTTCGCATAATAATCACTTTGCACTGACGTAGAGTGGCAATTATTGCCTACTTTAGGGAGTATCTGAATGTTACGCTCTCCCATGCGCTCGCACACCCCACACGCTCAGTTACAACAACAATGCAGTCGTCGTGTCCAAAATAAATGTTCAAAAGCAATGAAATGCAATCAAATGGAACGTAACCGACTTCCGTCCGTTGGTTGGTCGACGCTCATAGTGTCTGAGTCTCAATTCAACTGTACTGCACTTGCATTCATTGTGTTCGGCACGGCACAATGGCGGCTTACCCGCCACCCCGCTTCCTACGCTAAATGCGCATTGGTGCTTAACTGGCGTACTTACTCGTTTACTGACTGGCTGACTGACTGGCTGACTGACTGACTGGCTGACTGGCTGACTGACTGAATCACTGACTCACTGGTACGCTGACCAAACTGAATTCATTTCCAGCTTGGACTAAAGTGCTTTTCTGCCATTTTTCGAGTGCGAGATTTTTCGTGCTTTGCGCAGCACTTAAAAATTTTATTGCGAAAAAATTATGTAGCATATTTTTCGGCGCTCGTTGATTTATAGCGTTAACTGAGCAACCAATACAAACGCAATTGAGCTTGGCGTTATGGGAAATTAGTTTTTCATTCGCACTACCAACGTAAAAGGAAAATTTCTACTTTCTGCATTGCTGAACAATTACACAATTCCATACAAAATTTTCCATTGCATTCTTCAACAATTTCGATCAAGTCAATCTCTGTCAGATTTTTGCTACTTGAGCGATTTTCAACGCTGTTCTGAGCTGTTCTAATCAGTTTCGTTCACTCTCTCTAAATGCCGCATTTGTTCAATTAAAAGCTCAGAGCTCGCACATGTTGTCTGAAATTACGTTGGTCTTGTTTAAACAGTTGTTCAAGCGTAGCAGAAACAGACACACGAGCAAGCAAAAAAACAATCAGAAAAAAAAGTCTTACGTTTGGCTAAAAGCTGAAGCGCATAAAACACAACGGAAGTTGTGCAACGCAACTGTGACGGTGTATGGCGAAGCAAAAACAAAAATTGCAATTTTTCTGCTCGGTTTGCTCAATTTAGTGTGTGTGTGTGTGAGTGTGTGAGTGTGCTTGTGTGTTGTTACACACTCAGCCTGCGTGGCGCTCGCTCTTCATTCAGCCACATTAAGCCACAAAACGACTTTAATTTGTGGTTCAAATGTTGATTGTTTGAAAAGTCATAGGATTTTTACTGTTTTACTTTTATTTTTTTTTTTGTGTTTTGCGTTTTGCTTGCTGACGCTTGTCGTCAATTTCTGCTCTTTCTTAGTATTATTATTTTATTTTTATTTTTTTTTTCAGTTGTGGTTTGGCGACGAGTTCCGGTTTGCAACGTCGTCGTCGTTGTCGTTGTCGGTGTTGACGTCGCCGGCTTCTTCCTTCTTGGCATTGTGCAATTTTCTGCACTGTTTTTGCGCTACGATTTTCTTTAAATCTTTACTTCCGTGCAGTCGCACTTGGTTGCGTAGTTTTCGACTCTTTCTTATTCTATGCTCTGACATTTAACGAGTTTTTAAAGACTTTAAACTAACTGACTTAACTAAACATTCATTTCTTTTAAGACCTTAAGCAAAAATACTTTACATTTTTGTTCTTAATTTTTTCTTTTTTTTTTAACAAGTCAGAACACTTGAAAAAGCTAACATTTTAACCACGAAGTACATCAAAGAAATGCGGGTTAAAAAATGTTAATCCAACATGACAAATGAATGAAACCTTCGAAATGAACATTTAATCAACGCTCTTTGCCGCTGCCTCTTTGTCTCTATGAAAATATCAAATAAAATAACATAAACTTTAATTAGCCAAGCCCACAGCCTCGTAGCACATTCGCTCAGTTGTCCTTAGCAACCGCAACAAACGGCATACCCAAGCAGCTCGAGTAGCTCGAGTAGACCAAGTGGCCCAAGTTCAACGTGTCACGTTCAATGTTAATTTATTTGCAACTCTCACAAAGAGTACAAAAACCAACAAAATGCCACAAAAAAAAACAAACCGAAGGACAAGAAAAACATGACCAAATGCGGTCGTCACTAAAAAACTATGACACTTGCCAGTCATTATGCGTATAGTGGGTCAGACTCAGACGAATAGCTGCTAATTATTTAGACAGTTCTTTTGAGAGCCCTTGCACAAACACACACACAGACACAGGCACAGACAACCACCCACACATACAGTGGCACATGAATACACGCGACATGACTTTAGTGGTTGAGCGTTGCCTTCAGTATGACTTTTAATATGCAAAAATTCATTAAAAATCTCATCAAGCATCAGTGTGCGTAATTTGAGGCGTAGACATTTTGTTGAGTTTATGTCTGTCACTTCAGCACACTCGATTGCAAGACAAAGCAGGACTCGCCGGTTTTGTTATACGTTTTAATGAGTTTTTTGGCTTTAAGCGTTAAAAAGGGCGTTTTAAAGTGTTTGCGTACCAGAAAAATGTGCAAGATCTTTAATTTCAGTGGACGTATTGCATATACTTTAAACTATGTCTTCCCTGTCACTTCTACTTGTTTGTACAATTTCGGTTTTAAAATAAAAGTCGAATCTTTATTTAATCAGTATAGCATACCATTTATTATTTCACATTTAAGCCATGCCGTGACCTCCCTTCTGCATTGTGAAAGCCTCTTGCGACGAACACCTTCATTGAAGAGGCATCATATACAATTTTAACACGCTCGCTTCTTACTCACGTTCATTGTCATTGCGTGTAATTGATCGGAATGTCCCTTACTGAAGGCATGTTATGACTATCTACGTTCAGCCATCCGTCTGTCTGTCCTTCTTTCCGTCTTTAATAGTCTTTCAGCGTCTTCTTCATCATCATCATCATCATCATCTTGTTCATATGTCTCATATACGAAATACACACAGATGTGTATCGAAGTGTTTGTGTCTGCAGCTTACTGCATATTTCATTAGCTCACTTTTGTTTCTTGGCATTTCAGTTTGCCTCAACTCTTGTTTTGCCAATCTTCATCTTGCCTCTTTCACTTCTCTCGCTCGCTATGCGTCCGTTCGTCGGTCTGTCCGTCAGGCCGTCTGTCTGTTTGACTGTCGCCTTCAACTACAGTTCCACGTGTTTGAGCCCTACATAGCCGAGCAAATTTCATTCGTTTTCAAGTGCATTTTGCACTTGATTTTGCGCAACTCAAGTTGAGTGCTGAGCTGCATAATAAAATGCATCAACAGCAGGCACAAAAGCTTAACGCGGGCAAGAGGCGGTGTGCTTTAAGTAAAAAGGAAGCATACTACAGTAAACATTCTCACCCTCTCATACAACTACATGTGTATTCATTAT
The DNA here is from genome assembly GCA_037044515.1 of Phortica magna. Lineage (NCBI taxonomy): Eukaryota > Metazoa > Arthropoda > Insecta > Diptera > Drosophilidae > Phortica > Phortica magna. Next base: position 317,199 of record JBAMBP010001063.1, on the reverse strand, counting down.
ACTACTCAGCACCTTTTCTGTTACAATTTTGTCTACGATTCTTGTTTTTTTGTAGCCTATTTCAACCCAACGACGTTGTTGCTATTTACATCTGTTCTGATAAGTGTGTGTGTGTGTGTTTCTTTTTTAAGACCATTCAATGCCGTCGTGCTTAAAGCGTACTTTGCCCAAAAGCGTAAAAAAATGCAAGTTGTTCGCTAAGACTTCAAACAGCAACAACTGTTGTTGCAATATCAGCAGCAGCAGCAGCAGCACCAGCAGCTGTTCGAGAAAACTATTTTGTGCCACTTACACACGGCCTTGACATACAGTTATGCGCTCACTCCTGCTCAGTTTCCTCCACCCTCTCTCACACGCTGCTCTTCTTAGTTTCCTTAGTCGTCATCAACGTCGTCGTCGTCGTTTTTTATGCACTTTGTTTTCTCTTTTTGCCTTGTGCATAATGAAGAAATGATGACAAAATGTTTAAAATGCATTTTTTCGGTTTCTAAGCACTCAGACAAGTGTTTACAAGTTGGCATTATGCACATCATTTGATGCGGCATGTTAGTTTTGCCAATTGTGCCTTGTCTTGTCTTGTCTTCTCTTCTCTTGCATTGTCTTGCGTTGTTTTGTATTCTGGCTGTCATCGGCATGTCGACAAAGTTGTTGACAACAATGTTGATGTTTGTTTCAAACTTCTGCTTTATCGATTTTCAAATGTCTTTTTAAGCTGCAGACAAACACACACACACACACAGCGATTGCAATAAACAGTCTTCATTGCATTTAACTCTGGCATTTCTTCATACGACATTTGCCTTACTTTATTCAGACTTTCGTATTAATTAAATCAAAAGCTGTAATAAATAAAATGTAGACGACGTTTAACACATAATGTACAAACACAAACACAACTAACAACAACAATGGCAACGACAACGACAATCGAAAGCGTCAATAAATTGCTGTCATTAGCAGCACTTCCGCTTCTGTAATAATTGCCATGGCCAACATGTTAATTTCGAAAACAATTGAAGCCTTAATTTATAGCATTTGATTATCAACACCAAGCAAATGCCTTAATGTCAATAGAAGTCTATAACACAAACACACACACACACACACACACACACAAACATTTGGTAAGACTTTTAGTTGGCGCAAGAAAGCGGCTTTTGTAGCCTTCGATGTACTTCAAAAGTAACAAATACACAACGGAAATGGTCACAAAATGCTTAAAAAAATAATTACGCTTAATTGCGATGGCCGCTGACGCCAGTGTTGCCAATGTAGTTTCTCTTTTTTTGTATTTTGTTTCTTGTTTGTTCGCAATACTACTAATTATATTTCGTAATATTATATTTTGTCTTGACCTCAGCCATTTTAACATGCGTCTTAATGCGCGTTTTTATTGATTTTGTAAGTAGTTTTCGCTGTCCTTTGGCTCACTTAAATATAATAAAAACTCAACGATATAAAAAATTTGTTGCCTACTTTTGTGGTGCACTTGAATGTCATTTCGACATGTTCATGTTGCTTATTTTTGTTGGTTTTGTTTCACTGTCGCTATGCCGTTTGTTGTTGTTATTATTGTTGGACATTACCTTTCGACATTCGCATTATTTGGCAATGTGCTTGTGTGTTAGTGTATGTGTGTGTTTTTCGCATTAGCTTCCGTGTATGACATTCATTAACGTTTGTCGCCATTTTCGTTGACATTCAGTTGAGGTTCGGAGCTTCAAAATGTTCCTCTATGCGGCGCGCCTTCTTTTACATGCGTGCGTGTGCGTTCTTGTGTGTGTGTGTCGCCGTCGCTGTGTCGTTGTCGGTGTGAATATATGTGTTGCGTGAGCGCGTGCGGGTTTGTTTGTTTGCTTGTGGCATGTTTGTGTGTCAGTAAGCTCGCTTGTGTTTGTGTGTCTGTGTGTGTTTGTGTGTTTCTTCACACAAAGCTGAGGTTTACAGGTGCGGTTTGTTTGTTGGAGGTGTAAACGTGTTATTGTTCTAACACAGTTGCGCTTTAGTTACACCCTGCCGCACCAACTTGCCAAGCAAAAATTTCGGAGGTGTGTGCCAAGTTAGATTGTATTTAGTTGGGTGTGTGCGTTCGACATTTAATAGTCATAGTTTGGGTCGGGTCAGGTCAGGTGGCATATCGTGCGTTCGTTTATGCTTAGAAGGCTACTTTTGTCGTCATTTTTCGTTAGACTTTTATTTGCGACAAAATATATATTGTACGCTCTTCGTCAACTTTTGTTGTTTTATTTGCTTTGTGACTCGTTAAAAGTCAAAACGCTAAAAACGCAAAAAAACCAAAAACTTCTATTGGCTTTCACTGCAAAGGTGAAAGTTTAATGTATACATAGCGTGTTTGATTTTTCGCTTATTGGCGAAGTTTCTGTTCTCTTTTTTTGTAAGATTAATGGCACGTCGACTAATTGGCGTTTAAAAATTAAGTTTGACAAAGTCAAATTTGCCATTTTGACAACACGAAATGACGACGCAAAACTCTCAAGTCTTCGCTGCATATGACAACACAGGCATACAACTTATATTGAAAGCCATGCGTACGTTTTGTTGTGCTTAAAATGTTATATAACAAGCGCAATAAATCATATTTGAATAGTCATATTGATATACTTTATCGATTGCGATAACTTGCCATCGATTTGCTTAGCTGCCTTGCTCATGACACGTGTCATAATTTAAAAGTCAAAACAACTATAAAAATTTGCGAAAAAGTAACAACAACAACAACAAAAACTAAAACGAAATATATAATATTTAATTAGTTACACACAAAATGTGCCCACGTAAATTCAACAGCACGTATACGTAATATCGATGATTGCCGCCCCCAAAGAGGCGTATTTCGGCAAAGCGAAAGGAACAAAAAAAAACAAGAAGCCAAAAGCCAAAAACAAACACGAAGGTCCTAAGCAAATAAGTAAACTTTTCTACAAGTATAATAACAATAGAAAAATATGAACTTCAATAAAATAATAAACACGGCAAATATGAAAAAATAAAAATCAAACAGAGCAAAAAAAAAAATAAACGCAAATAAAAACGTTAAATGAAATTCTATATGCAACAACAACAATAGCAACAAAAACGCAATAAAAAAAAACAAAGCCAAAAAAGTCAAGAGGGTACGTCAAAAATTGACCGTTATTTGTAAGAGTTGTTGTTATTATGCTCGTTGTAACGACATATGAGTGATTACCGTTGTTGACAAGCTGTGTGTGTGTGTGTGTGTGTGTGTATCGCTGTGTGTGTTTTGTTGTTGCTATTGCTGTTTTGTTGGCTTGTTCGCTTGTTCGTCAATCAGCGTTGCAAATTGTTGATTACACCTTCGCTTTCATGTGACTTCACTTGGTTCGCTCACTGAGTCAAGGACAATGTGCGCGCAAAAAAAGAAGATGAGCGAAACAAGAAAACAAAAACAAAAAATACATTGAAAAAAAGTGACTGCAAACGATCGATTTAATTTTTTTAACATTGCCCTCAATATATGACAGCGTCAGCGTCAGCGTGAGCGTCTATATAGACACATGCGAGTATACACGTTCGTTCTACACGTATAAAAGTTGTTTCACTGCTCCTGAATTTATTTTCTTCTTCTTTTTTTGTTTTTTTTTTTGTTGCCTTCAACTATTTTGCACACGAAACACGATTTTGTGTCTATGTGACTCAGACGTGAGTGTTAGTCCACATCTCCATGTGTTTGTGTGTGTGTGAGTGTGTGTGTGTGTTTAGACAGCAACGTGTTTGTTACTTTACTGAAAATTGGCTTGGTATCTGTGCATGTCTTTGTCCATGTGTGTGTGTGTGTATTTTATTTGTTGGAAACCTTATTACTGACACGCAGGATATATCGTTAACACCAGGTTAGTTAGGCCGTCTTCGCTCTTGTCGTTATTCTCGTTTATTTATGTGACCTAAGCGTACATGTGCGAAAGTTTCAAATGACATTGAATTTTACATTGTGCGAAAATGGCTAACAATAATTCTTCTTTTCTTTTTGCAAATAATTAAACAAGAAGCCAATTTCTAGCACAAAATGTCCTTAAGTTACTACACATGTTCATTTAGACAAGCGCATTGCTTAGCTCATTGCCATAAACAACATGTTGTCCTATATATATATTTGAAATAAATAAATTTCAAAGAAAACTCTGCTCAATCCCCAATTATTTCTCACTCCGCATATCACACACCTAATGTCCCTCTTTATCATCACAACAACTATGTATACATGTCAGTTCAATTGCATACAAAAAGAAAACATTTTTTAAGTAATACAAAAAATGTAGTGAAATATTTTGAAACTTTCATGAATTTTACTAAATAAATTGTGGTTTTTTCTACTTACATATAACAAATAATTTATTGTGGGCGTCACACAATGCGTATACGTGTTCACCAAAGCAAGAACAACAACAACCAAGCACATAATTGCTGACAGTTATTAAGCATTTTAGCAACATTTAAAACCCCATTTTAATTTATTATAACAAAATATTTATTTCTTTTAACAAAAACAAAACACAAATAAACACAAACAAAAAAAGATCCAGCCTGCATAGCCATTTGCATGCGTTTGTTTAGAGCAGAAAGGCATGATGGAAAATATCCTTGAAAAATGACATGTTTACAAACCAAAAACAAAAAAGAAAAAAAGAAAATCAAGAATAATTGCATAAATTGTAGAGAAATTACCATTTTGTGCATAGAAAAGTTTATATTTTTTCATTTGACTTGTTTTTGTTACATATTTTTCTTGTACGTTTCTAGAACAAGAGAACGAAAAAAAATAATCGCCAGCACACCGAGACGCTTTTCAAGTGCATCTTTTGGCTGCGCATAAAACCGAGAGCGGATATGTTGCCTTGCTGATAACAACTTCCGTTTCCGTACCTTCTTTCTTGCTTGAACATACTATTTACCAAACAAAAAAAAAAAATACTAAACAAACAAAATGGCGTACAAAAAACTTATTTTACTTACATGTTCTTTATGCATACTTAAATATTTCCTTAAATGTACTTTTTCATGTGTGTGTTAAATTTTGTTTCATTTTGTTTCTTGTTCTTGGTTTCGGTTTCGATTTTGGTGGCTTTTGCTACCTTTTTTACGTTTTTTCCTACTACTACTTTTTTACAAAAAAAAAAATCTATGACATAAATATTACTAATCAAATAATTGGCTGCATTATTATTATGTAATAACGTTTCAGTGTTGTAATTGATTTTGAAAGTTTTCGAAACTGAATTGAAACGATATGCTTATGAAATTAGTTTTGTTGTCTTTGATTTCGATGTTGAATGGTGATTTTATATACGTGTCTTGTTTATATTTATTATATATATATATTTCTTTACTAAAAAATGCTACCTTTTCTTCATACACACACTCACGAACTTTGCAACACTGGCACGTGTAGTGCGCACAGGGTCGCGCCGCTTGGTTGGAACGTGGTCGTCGCTGCAGTGTACAAGAGTCACAACAACAAGCGACTTTGGGTCGACGTTGGGTAAAGCGAAACAGGGTGAGAGGAAGTGGTCATTTTAATTAAATTACATTTTACAACACTATAATTTGTGCGCAAAATAGATACAGGATGCCTCATTAGGCGGCTCCTCGGACGATGAGGACTTTCTGGGCGTGCTACGCGGACCGAGCACCTTTGCGAATGCATTTCTCTATGTTGGACTGGGCACGGTGGCCCTCGGTCTGGTCATTGCATTCGTGGGCACCGGCGAGAAGGGCTTCAAGACGGTGGAATTAAGACTTATAGGGCCATCACTTATAGGTTGGTTTGAATAAGCGTATCATTGATACATGTTTCATACATTTAATTTTTTTATTTAGGAATTGGCCTAATTTGTTGCATTTTACGTATACTCTTCTGCATCTGTCCATCGCATTGCATTTCATCGAATAAGAAAACGCGCAAGAAAAATGGCAATAAAATCGATGCCGATCACACAACTTCGCTGCTACGCGGCGAAAGTAAACGTATCTCCATAGCGCGTGGCCCAATGACGCAGGTGCGTGTTTTTATTTGAATTAAGGCTTCTATTATTTGATACATAAATATTCTTATGTAATTTTCTTATTTGGTGCACACACAGCCAAAGTATCCCATCGCACATAAGCGCAGCCAAAGCAAAATGCTCAACGAGGGCATGGAGGCGCTGCGCCAAATCGCGACTACTTCGCTCTTTATGCAAAACGAACAGAAACCATCGATGAATCGTGTTGTTCCTATTATCAAAGAACCAGAGAATACTACAGGTGTGTAACGAGCAAGCAAATAAATCAAGGTATTATTTATGGAGTTTAATGTGTGTTTGTGTTTTTAGAAGCGCCACTGGAAATGAAAAAGCTCGAGACTGCGATCAACGTTACTGAACTGAGCGATGAGGAGGATGCCGATGCTAATGGCCAGCCTGTTAATAGCAGCAATAAACAGCGACAGCCACTGAAGGATGCTCAGTCAACTGCAAAAGCAACAACAACAACTGCCGTTACAACAAAAACAAGTAGTACCACCAATAATAGCACAAAAATTAAATTCGAGGGGCAATTACCGAGCTCAGCGAACCATAAACTAGCGCGACAAAGAGTTGCGCTCAACCAGAAGCAACAACCAAAAGCACAACAACAAAAATCAACAGAGCAATCACAATCGCTCTCATCCTCCTCCACCGTCAAAGACTCCTTCGATGGCGCTGATGATTTGCTCATGGAGACATCATTGATGGTACTAAAGACGCCGGCCAGCACAACGACAATGGCGGATGCGCGACCACCAACGACATCCTCAACGTCGAATGTGCCACCGAGCAGCAGCGCGGGCGCAATACCAAGACTCAAAAGCACCGCATTCACAACGCCGGCACCAACAACACCAACAACAGCGTCCGTCTTGAGGCCAAGTTCTTCGACATACTCGGCAGTCAATACGGCGTGTAGCGGCGGCGCTCTGCCAAAAACAATCACACAGCCAAACATTGGCGCTCATACCGGCGCCATATCACGCATACCCACTTCAATGTCACATCCCACAAGCAGCACCTATGCAACAAGCTACGATCTACCACCAGCGCAGCCACACACCTATGCGGCAGCGGCCACTGTGCGCGGTCCGCTCGGCATGCCACTGTCAGCGCTCACAGCCTCCTATTCGTCATACGCAATGCCAGCGAGCGGCGCCGTTGGCTCAATTTCAGCGGCGACAACGGCTACCGTTTCAGCGTCCAGCACAGCATCGATACTTGCGCCAACGGCACTACAGCCGCAAACACAGCCGACAACGACGGCCATCAGTTTGTTGCCGTTACCCGCGCCGCCAGCGTCAACGCTCAGCTCGAACACTACGCTTACGTCAAGCATACCCGGTCAGGTGATCGATCTAACACCTTCCGTTATGCAACATCAATTGCTGCGGCAGAGCACATCACCGCAAATCGCAACGACGAGTCTGAGCCTTCTGCTACCCACAACGCCGGCGCCGACGTTATCACGTCCGTCATCATTGCCACCCCAACAACCAACGGCGCCATCGTCAGCGGCAAACTCAGCCTCAGCATCAACAAGCCAACAACAACCCGCACATGCTTATAGTACTTCCACTGCGAGTAATGCTTACATGTTCCCTGCGCAGTCAACGTCTCAAGCCGCCACAGCTAACAGACCGCAGCCCTCATCCGCCAGTTCAATGGGTCGTGCGGCCGTCAGCGGTATCAGTCTACTGGCACCACCGCCCACAACGCCACCGGCTAGTAAATTTGAGCCCGAACTGGTGCTTAGTCCCGCAAAGCTTGGTCAGTAGTTGCCTCATCGCTAGCAGGTTAGATTAACTAGTTAGGCATACTTACTTAAAGAAGTAAACAAACGAATTCTAAGTCTATGTTTAAGTTCTAAGTGTCTAAGTCCTTTAGCGCTGTAAATCATATGTGAGTGTTTTTGAGTGACTGCGCGTAGCTGACTATCCTTTTGTCTGTCTGTCAGTCTGTCTATTTACTATGCTAACTAATTTGTATGTGCCACAAACCAATATTAAAAATTCATAAAAATACTTCTTGAAAATGCTATAAGTGTTTATCAGTGTGTCTGTGTGTGTAGCTCAATGTCGTAAAGTCCCGCTTAGTGCTACTAAACAAAAATCGTACTAAAATACCGTGAACTTCTTAAAACTCTAAATGTTTTTATGCAATAAAATCGTTTCTAGTTGTCGAAGTAGTCATAAAGCTAACAAAAATTAACATATAAAAAAATATTTTAAATATTCAAGCATTCGTGCTTTTTATACATTTTCATTTCTTATAATTCATAAAATACGCTTTGCTTATTAACTAAATTACTAAAAAAAAAAACAAAAGTGGTCCTATAAGCCCGCTTATTTCGAACAATTCAACATGATTTCCAATAACTTTGTCAGATCCTTGCTATATATACTTTGGTCTTCCCGCTGGAATTATTTCCGCTCTCCTGATTCCTTTGCTCTATCAAACAATGCCACTCAAAATTTCCGACTGCTCTTCTTCAACGCTTTACCTTCTATAAACTTTCCGAAATTTTTCTTCATAACTGTAACATTTACAAACAACAAGCTTTAACCCGATAATAATTGAAGAACAACTCTCCACAATGTATACCTGTCTTCTTCTACCTGAAGCAAAGTAAACCTAACCATTTTCAACTTTTCCAAACTGTGGTATACTTAATCTAAACAAATTTATTGGAAAATTGCATACAAATATATAACATGAAAAAAATATATATATGGTAAATATAAACTTGCCCAATAATGAGTATAAATTGAACCTGAAGTTGTTAAGTTTGTGTCCCAACATATCGTTTATAAAATAAACAAAATAAAGTGAGAAATGAAAACAAAAAAAATATTATAACAAAGCAAAAAATTAAGAAGAACCTTAAACTATAAAAGTATGTCAATGAGCCTGAGGGGTTTGTTAGAGTTTAGAGACGAGTAAGTCGCATTCGTTGCAGTGAAATCTATCTGTGTGTACGTGTGCATACCGTGCAGGTTTCACTGTAGCAACGCGTTTAAATGGCAATGTAGCGTGCAATTTTAGGTGAAGCGATTTGTGTAGAATTCGCATTAAGTGTAAGCGTAAATTTAAAAGATTTAACTGAATTATTAGATATGCGTAACTAAAAAAATATTTAATAAATTATATAAAATAAACAAAACAAAATATGAAAATGATAGAAAATATAAAAAAAACTGCATGTAAACTCATTGATTTTGACTTTTATTTTTAAGTTTATATAAAACAAATAAATAAAATTTAAAAAAAATGCATAAATAAAACATGTGCAAGAAAAAGAAACTGTTATGCCATGACACATAAGTACATAAGAGATTATTTATGTATGTACATGCATAAAAACCAAAACAAATATATAGTGAAGAATTATACACAAACATAAACAAAAGGAAATGAAAACAAACAACAACAAAATAACAAGAAATAAAAGTATTATGATTGTATGTGTGCTAATCTCGTAAAACAAAAACAAACAAAAAAACATAAAAATAAAACAAAACAATTATTAATGGAAATGCATAAATAAAAGAAACACCAAATAAAAAAATACAACAGAATGGATCAATAAATCATAATCAAAGTTAAATTTTTTATTATTAGGCCTGAAATAATTTTGTTTGTTTGTTAAACTTTATTTTCATATTCATCATAACTTTTATTTTTTTTTTTTTTTAAATATTCAATAATTTTTTTTTTTTGAATCAGTCAATTTTTTTTCGTATTCATTTTCAAAGGAAATTTTTTTTTTATATTATTTAAAAAAATATATATATATATAAAAATTACACCCTAATCGAAATATGACCGAAAATTATTTAAATTAAATTTAAAATCATTTCATTAAAAATAGTAAATAAATTGAAGCAAAAATAGAATGTCATAAGTTCAGAATTATGTATGAAAAGATGGAAAATAAAAATGTGGAAAAATGAAAACAACAAACATACTTAAAGATATTTTGTTTTAATTTTATAATCACAAAAAAATGACAAGTTATTTAATCCTTGAATTTTTTTTCTTGAAATGGCGCTATTTTATTGTTGGCTGTTGTCAATCACATGCCCAAACACATGTCCACAGTTCGCATGACCAAAACTTTTACACGACAACTTTTTTGCAATCGTGAAAACATGACCACTTCATATAAGCAACGACTGAGTTTAAAAGGTCGTATATCACACAGAAACATCTTTAATATTAAAATTCTATTAATATGACAGAAGTATTGTTTTACAGATTTAAAAATATTAATTAATTAAATTTTCAGAAAAATAATTAATTTAATCGAGTTTTATGCAAAAAAGAAAAAATAAATGTTCAGTTTTAATTATTCACGTAATTTTCGTCAAAATAAGATAATTATTGCAAACACTTTTTTTCAATATTTCAATATTCAACTTTTATTAATTTCAACAATATATATATTCAGTATATAAATAAACTAAGGCCACCCTTGATTATTACAAATATCTATCGAAAATAAGCGCAGCTCAGCATGAAGGCTGCGCGGCGACAACCCAACTTACAAAATAACTAATTGATTAATTGCTTTCAATAAAAACATTTCAGGGCAAAGTGAAATGTTTTCCAAACTTTTGACTTATAAACTATTAAATAGTTTTTTTAAATTTTGGTCTTAATGCTATAATTCTACAAAAGTGCGTTGTTATGTTAAGTACGAGTATAGTATTTTTTTTTAACAGTTAAAGCGATGCTAGTGTCCTTCCGGAGAAGTGCAACAAAAGTATCTTTCACAAATTATATCACGGCTATGCACTATTGGAATCTTTTTTTTATGATGCTTTAATTGTTAGTTTTTTGTTAGCATTTGAACGCTTACTTTTTACTCTTGTAACCATATGAATTAATCGCTTCGTATTCTTTCTCGCACATTAACAAAAGTTGATACCATTGATCGCCATCGACGCGCTTCAGTTCGAGTATGCCTCCATAGCAGGCGGGCAGGCATTTTGGCGAGATGTGCTTGTGCAGTGATTCACGGTCGGTGGCATGGAAGATGATACGATTGCGCAACTTTTCACGCAAGAACGGCTTAAAGAGCGCAAAGACAACATTGAAGATTTTCGGTTGGTTGACAATGTGTATGGCCTTGATACGCAACGGTACCGAATCCTGCAGCCAATCTACAATGCGCTTGGCGAATGGTGGGGTAAATTGCCAGGTTTGCTGTAGACTCAAACCATCCATATCGAAAATGACAACAGCACCATTGATCTGTGATTCGGGCTCGAGCATGGCTGCCTCCAAAAACAGCACTGCGCCCTTGAAGACCTCATCGAGTGTCACTTGTTTGTGCTTCCAGCGCTCTACAAATTAAATGGCTTTATATCAGTTCAAAAAATATTTGTACACTTTTACTTACTGCCCAACTCCAAGAGCAAAATACGACGACCCAACTGGTCGCGATTTGGAAAAACTGTCAGTACATTGTGATTGAATATGTTTGCCTCCTTGCTGGGCACCAGTCCATTATAGACATCCGAATGCTTCACTTTAAACGAATAATAACGCTTGATCTACGAAATTATTTTACAAACATTATTGACTTATTGAGACAACAAATATTTACAATCACTCACCAAGTCTCGTGCACTTTCTGGATAATATTTGCATGGGCGCAAAAAACGTATGAGAAACTCATAATTATCTTTTGGACACAACAGATCTGTTTCGGCTGGAAGCAAAAACAAAAACAAAAACACCATGAAAATCTTTTAATAACGTCAAAAAAAAAACAAATTGTTTTCAAGATTCGTTTGTTGCTAATTAAAATTACTATGTAGCAAATGTATCTGATCGTCAAACGCAATCACGGAGGCCAACAAACCTATTATTTTTATGTTTTGCTACTTCGCTTAGTATGTTGTGTTTAATGGCGGTCAAAGAGCAGACGCGTTGAGGCTTGTACTTTTTCATAAGCCACAAGTCAATTAGTACAAAGATTTGTATCTTTTATTGTTGATATTTGCCTTGAGTCACTTACGCAATTACATGTTGGCGTCTTTGCTAAATTTGTCATTTGTCATTTGTCTGTCTCTGCCGGAAACCACACAGACACACACACACACACACGCACATTTACATATTACTTTTTGTTGCATACAAACTCAAAGTCGAATTGTGATGATCATTTATCATTTGAGTGTAAGTTCTTAGAAGGGTTAAGGCCAACAAAGTACTATTACTATTAATAATAAATTCTAGTATTACAGCAACAGCAACCTTTGAGCTTTACGCTTAGCAACTTATTTCACAAATTCACTATTTGTTTAAACAATTCGCGTATCCCTTCATATTTAATTAAAAAGCAATTAAGTTGTCGCAAAAGTCCATTGCTGTCAAGTGAAAGGTGGCTTATTGGCAAATGCACTGTAATTGCAATTTGCCACATTGTTCCGGAAACACCTGACAATTAGTTGAACACGTACGCAAACTTCATGTCATTATCATTATTAGTTAGAATCTCGCGTTTTTTATTTTTTATGAATCGAAACATGAAGTGCATCGGCGTGTGCATGGTTACAAAGTGCAGGCAACGCGACACGTAATCAATCATTTAATTTTTTTGTCCTACCTTCAAGTAACTTTTTCAATTCCTCGGCGGCTTCTTTTTGACGTTCCGGCGTTTCACGCAGCTCACGAATTGCAACTTCTTTGGCGTCTGCTGACGGTTCGCCCAAATCGAATTGCAGCTTGAAATCGCCCAATTGCACAAAAGGCACCTCGCTGATTTCCGATAGCATGGTGGGAACCCCTAAAAAATATAGCAAATTATGTGTTGAAACAAATGAAGTAATGAAATATATAAACTTTTCTAAGCACTTTGCACTTTATTCATTTGCGTTGACAATTTTTTTATTTAAATAATGAAATCATACAATAAATAATTCTAACTTACTCATTTTTGCTCGTTGGAAATAAACTTTTAAGTGTTTTAAAAAATGAACTTTTAAACTTTTTTCTTTGTAATATTTTATTAATTTGTGTTGATTTGTTTACTTGTTTTCTCATAACTGAAAAATTAAAATTTCGAATTATTTTTCGTTTTTTATGACTTAACACAATTTATGTTTATTGTTGTTATTAACTTTATGAATAATTTGTGCATTTTATAACAAACAAAAACCTGAATTTAAATTCGTCTCTTTCGGAAGTTGTTCTCTCTTTTGTTTTGTCATCATGACCTTGACATTCGTCTAGATTTGTTATTTTTATATTTTTTCTCGAATTTGCGAATAGTGTTTTTGTCGGTTTTTTGAAAAAGTTTGCGAATAATTAGCATAAATAGCGGTTGACAGTTTGAAAACATTTAATTTTTATTTTTATTTTTTTGTTCGTTTCTTAAGTCATTTGTTTAAAATTCGCAAGGCGAGTGAGCAAAATGCAAAGATGTTTAACTTCCGACTGTTTTACAATCTGAATGTTGTTTTTAATATCCATGAGCTACAAAACTGAAATCTCTGAACACTTAAGTAAGACTCATTAATTTCTCTTCTTTCATTTATGTACGGAGTTTAAGTAATTTTTCAAAAGTCAGTAGAAAATTCTCCCGACAATGATGTTGTGTTTTAGATTATTGAACTCATTACTACAGTAAATTGTATATAAAAATGTAAACAACGATTTTTGTTTTAATATTAAAATATTTTGTTCAATTGTCTACAAAACTATACCCCTCAGTCTTTAAAATTCAAATTTATATCAATAACTATTTCGACAGAGTTTTCGAATCCTTTAACCTTGAAGAAATCAAGTTCAAAAGTAGTTCACAAATGTTTTACATTACAAAATGCACAAATTTAAACAATACGCGTTATCAAAATAACAGCTTAGTTTTTGTATCTTTTTTTTTTTTTGCTATTCATGAAACACGACTTGTCGAAACAATACAAAATATAATTAATATCGTACACAAAAACTTGTTTTTTTTCGTTGCCGTCAGAAACAACAATAAAAATTCACACACAGAGCACAAAAAATGAAGTGCGAACGTTCGCGATGCGCGTGCAACAGGCGTAAATGCTCAGATAATAATGTTTCAATCTTCAGCACGAAACTGAGATTTTATTCCAAAGCCAAGAACTCGAACGAAGCTCAGCAGACACACACACATATACACATTTAAACAAAAAAAAAAACAACTTGCAAACAGAGAAAAACAAACAATTTCGAAGTAAGTATAAAGTTGGAAAGTTCGAACTGGAAAACCAAGCTCAGATCGCTGAGATCGCACAAATTACTGCTGAGAAGCTGTTCAAATATTGTGGATTGTGAGACGCGCGCTGAAGTTGGGGAATTTCGCGCTCTATGAAACCGTGGCATTCACGTGCAAGAGTTTGTTTTTGTTTTTGGACTTCTTTAGAGGTCTTTAACACGAACCATTCGCGTTTGACTGCGTTTTGATTTTGGTTTCGCTTTCAGTTTTTTTGATTATGCCATAATGCCGTATTTCGGTTGCCGTGCACTGAGACTGGGTCTATCATAGTAGCATTTCATTGTCACAGTTTCCATTGAGCCGGTTTTCGTACACAACCAAATACAACATATGAGCACTCAAGTCGGGGGAATTCAGTGCATAGCAAACTAGTTTTAATTTTCTTTATTTAAATAGCTTTAAGCAATTTATTAATACAAGCGTTAAACTGACATTGGGCTTGTGTTAAGCCAAGTTTCATTTATGCTTAATCAATTAAATAATTCAAAGTAATTAAATTATTGTAATTATACAATTGAAAAATAACCAACTACTACGTCGCGACCTTGGGTAATTCGCTTCTACACATGTACATATTCTACAAGTGCCAAGTTAGTCGGTTTGCTTTTGTCGGCCTACCACTATCATTAGACCCACTCTACTTTTGCCTATAAGCCTAATGAGGTGTAAAATAATTTGTGTATTTTTAGCACGTTTCTTCTTCCTCCAATTCTACTCATCATAAAACGTTGAATTTTTTTTATCATTATTATTATTTCGTTTCCAGTTAATAAACATGTTCGCAAGCACGTGTCGAACACAAAAATTTTGTTTTGCCCAATTGCTAGAAAATCAAAAATTTAATATGAAAAATATTTTATTTATTTTGTTTTTTACGATTCTGATTTTGAATCTGAAATTAAGTTGAATTAACAAATTTTGAGGAAGAGGCTGCTTATCATATTAAGCAACTTTATGAATCCTCTTTCTCTCATCGTTCAACTTGAGCACAATGTCACTTACTTTCAAAAAACTTGAACGCTGAGTACGAAAAAAAATTTCAAAAAAAACCAGGCACAACCAAGGGCTTTCAACGTCTAAAGTACACTGACCCATTAACAGATGAGGCCATGAGAACAACTACAACATCAAAAATGACTAAGAAACATTATTTTTAAATAAAAGTATATGTACATATCTACAGTCAGCGTCAAAAGTGAGTCAACAACTATGAAATTTTTCTTGATTATTGGAACTACATACATATGTAAATGATTGTCCCATTTTGACTTTTTTGTAACTAGAAAATTTGAATCAACATTATTAATAATATTTTTTTGTGTTATTATTAAAAGAACATATGCGATTTTCATTGAGTTATAATAGATTTTCTGTAATAATAATTTCATAGGTGTCGAATCACTTTTGACGCTGACTGTATGTTTGCTTCGGTATTTCTGCTTGCTCACCACAATCAGCCCCGCTGACATTGCTAAAACCAGTTGCAGCACTGTTTAAGCCGCCACCGCCGCCCGCACTGCCGGTAGTGCTATTCAACTGGCATTGGAGGCTGCTTGTTGCAGCCGCTGCACTTATCATTGTCATCTCGCTTACACACACGCGCTAACTCACTGGGTTACACAAATTTTGCCAAAATCGTATTTGCGAAACACTAAACACTTCGTAAGCACAACAAAATCTATTAACTGCATTAACAAATGCAACAAATAACTGCACTTTAATGTTATTTTATATATTTTTGTTTGGTTATGTACGGAAATTGCTTTTTGTTGAAAATTATGCACACTACAATTATTTATCAGATGATAAATTAATAATGAAGACTTTTACAAAATCAGCAACAGCAACGGAAAAAAACTTAAATTTCAATGTCATTTATTTTTTATTCTTTTTGATTCTTATGCAGTTTTTTTCTAGCTTGCGACCTTTGCTTCTGACGTTACCGCTTCTTATTACAAAGTAAAAGGTAAGAAAATCAATGCAAAGCGAACGCACAGGCCGAGCAAGTGAAAGCAACAACAAATCGCAAGCATATACCGTTGTTGAGGAGCAATGGCCGTGAAATGCAATTGCAGAGAAGAAAAGAGAGCGTGAGCGCAACGAAAGCTCTTCTAAATCCAGAGTGAAGGCAAGAGAGATACAAAACACAATTATGCTAAATTGCAGTCAACCAGTGGTTGTTAAGAAAGGGGGCTTGTTAGATCAAACAAAGTATAAGACATTTTGACAATGTATCTTCTAAATTAAACACAAAACTAAGAAAGTGCAACGACTATTTAAATATACATATTTACAAAGGCTATTGTATTAAAATGTTTGCAGAATAACTACTTACTGTTTTTTTCAATATACACGTAATCCAATAACACGCACAAAGCACAGTTTAAGACAATCCGCTTGATCGTTCTATTATCCTATATAAGATTTTGAACTTGAGCTCCTTTCCAATATCACGTTATATTCGCACACAGCTCGTCTAAAGACTAAAAAACGAATGTAAGTTGTTAGACTTTTTTATACGGGAGTTAATCGTGAGTTGAATACACAAATAACAAAAAAAAAAAATAAATGATCATAAGATACATATGTATGTAATTTATATATTATACAATATGCAATTTGAAATAAGTGAACTCAAACAAAGTTTAAATCTCTTTACGATCGCCTTTGTTGTAGTTCGCATTTTTCAGACTTTTTAATAATAATAGGTTTTTTATTAATAAAATGCTAAGTAACGAGACATCAAGAAAATAAATATGCAAGTACACTGTGAGAAACTAGTAAAAGTAATCGGTGTATATAGAAACATATATTGAGTAAAGCTTGTTGACTTTCAATTTTTGAATTGCCTTAAATAATTAAGAGTCACTTTTAAAACACGGCGATCTGAAAAAGTCTTTTTTACCATGTAATGCTCTTTTTACTTAAGTAATCAACATATAAACACAATTCAAGTTGAACTTTAAAACCAACACACTTATTCTTCTATTTTTTTTTTTTCTTTTTTTAAGCAAACAAGTCACTGAGACTTGCTTTTCGAAAAGCCGTAAAACACGTCTTTACATTAAATACACTTGTTTTTATTTTTTGTTTTAATAATTTCTTTTAATTAGTTTTGTGTAATCGTTGAGGTTAACTGCGAAGCTCACTGTTAATGTTAAGTATTAAAGCCCTGAAGCGACTTTTGCTGACTAAAGCCGCTTTTTATACATGCACAGTTTCTTATAAAAAAAGCAATGCGCTTTTGTTTTGTCAACTGAAATGTCATTGATTACGATTATATCAAATGATATACGTGTTCCTTTAAACTTGCGTGCTTCCGATCCGTTCGGTCGGTCAAGTGTCTCTGGGCTTTGGATAATGCAAACTCATCGCCAACGACACAGAAACCAAATAATGAAAAGTACTTGTTTTAATTTATTTGTATTCTGACAAATTCAGCTTTCATTTGAAGTTGTCATCGTCTTCTTTCCCCCACTTAATACGCCCCATATTGCGTGTTTATATACCGCACATGTGCTTTGTAAATTTGCATGTAGTAAAATAGGAAACAACAAAACAGAAAAAGACAACCAACCAACAAAAAATTTCAATTGCACATTATCAATATGAGTCAGAAATGTAAACAAATGCGGGGATTACAACCTTATTGACGTTGTAGAAACAAACTGTAGTTGGGACGGCGGCTGCCAGTACAGCGATTAGAGTTTGCAAGCCCTGTAAAAAAAAGTTACGTCAGTTGTAAATTTAGAAACAAACTTTGAAGTACTCACCCCCTTAATATTATGATGGCCAAAGAAAATAAACGACCAGCTCCAATTAAGTGCCAATTGGGTGCCATATAACAACAATGGCACCTGTGCATCCTTACCGGCGAATCCGCCGCCATCACGCCAAACCAGATATGAAGCGTAACCCATTCCGGTATACAGTGTAGGCCATACAACCGGGAAGACCCAGTTGGGTGGTCGATAGCTTGGAAAGTTCAGATTAACATACCAATTTTTTAAGTTAGCACGCGTTATCTTGCCACTGACGAAGCCACCAAGATTAGGCAGCACCACAGCGAGTGCAATTCTCAATATTCGATTATCGATGATGTCACTCATTATTTGTTGTTACTTTGGTTTGTATTTTTTCTACTTTTCTGTTGTTGCTTACTGGTTGGTTTCCGTTGCACTATTAAAAATAGTTGTTTGTCGGTGAGTTTGTCTGCCGCAAGTGATTGTTAGTATTCCAGTTGGTTGTAATTTTCACCTTCTATATACGTACATGTATGAATTCCAGGTATGCAGTTAAAAACAGACTTCTTAATCGTGTTATTAGCGTAATTATGTTTGTTGACTGATCGGGTATTTGTTTTGGCCTTTATCAGCAGGTTGATTCCACCAGTGCCAAAGTTGTCACGATAAACAGTGTTGAAAAATATTGGAAAAACTTGAAACGATCAATTTATTTAAACCATCGTCACAGTTTCTAATTAGTTAAAAAATTTTGCTTTACACATTTATGAATGCATCTGTTATTAATATTTGCATCTAAGTTATTATATAATATGATTTAAGGTGTTTCCAGTTGATTACGTGTCATACAACAGGTGCCACTCGAATCACACCTTACCCAGCCATCTAACTAGCTTAAAGTGTTCCGATTCGCTTTGTTTTTATATTAGAATTAACATTTTAAGCATGTTTTCAATTCAATCTATGAAAAACTATTAGTGTTATATATAGGTAACTGACATTTCCAATCAGTTAATCACAAGCCACTTGGAAGTACACACGTCATATCAAATCAACATCAACGTGCAATTTGCATGATGAAACTCATTAAATCGCAAAATAAATCGTTTGGCTGCGTCAAGTGACAAATGTTTGATTTTCTTTTTAAATAAGATAAATACGTTTACAGAAGATACACAGTACTAGTTTTTATTTCTATATTAATAAAAACCGTTCTACACGTATCTCATGTATGAACTTATGTATGCACATTTACATGAGTCTGTATGTATGTATATTATATAGAGTTTTATTAAGATGTCTACAGTTTTACAGTGCTTAATTAATTTATTATATTACTTCTTAAACAATTATTACGTTCGATAGTTGCCTTTTGCTTAAGTAACTATGTAAGACGGGAGAGTATACCAGGTTAACATTGTTTGACTTATAAATAAGTTGTATTAAAATTATACAATTTATTCCGCTCCTGCGAACATTATGCAAGTATTGTCAAGTAGAAAATGTTTCATTTAAGTTCATTACATGCTAATATTTGCTAATTATTGAAGAGAAAACTAGAAAATATTTTTCTAAGCTAATACAAATTAAAAACAAATTGTTGCGCACAGTATGATATTGCTTACATTTAGTACAGTATAAAAGGGACTCTTTTTTTTCATTAAACTAATCTAAATTAATCTACTCAACGATATTCTTGGTAAAGTCTTTTCAGTTTTAAATAAAATCATTAAAAAATAATTTAAAAATTAAGTACCAAAAGTCTAATTGTTTTAAATATTTACAGCAGCCTAAAGAATTTTTGTCGACGACGACGATGATACCATCATTTGGGACGAATTTTCTCGTACATGAAGTGCTGTAAGTGCTTATTATCTGGTTGCATCAGTTTCTTTTTATTGAATTCAAACTGACCTAATGCGAACTCATAGAGATCGTTTTCCATTTGCCAAATTTTCGTCGCTTGTATCAACTGCACTGTGTGCTCACTGGGCTCGATTTTTGTGGTTGTTACACGAAGATGAGATTTATTTGAGTGCTGATAGTGCTCACGGAAACCTTGGAAGATTCTAGAAGTGCATATATTTAATATTATTCATGTATAATATATTGATTTTATAAATTTGCATAACTCAAATATTATTCATTTAATGTAAAATTAAAAACGGTCATACCTTGGTAAAGAACGCTCGAGCAAATCGACAAAGTCTTCCATTTGCTCGGTCACGCCGACTAGAAAGTACTCATTGACCAGATTACGTTTAGCTTGGTTCAGCGCCCACTCACTGCCGGGTTCCCTGTAATATACGATTTTAAAAATAGGATTTATTTTAGGTAATGTTTAATGGGAACTTACCAGCACTCGGCAGCATGACCGCAGAAAAATGGAATTTGCAGCCACATATTGCGTGGATCACAGTCAGATTGTTTTAGGACAACGCACTCATCAAAAGTCTGAATTGTAAGAAATAATTAAGGAAAATTTAAAATGCAAGATTGTTTGTCAGAACTTACAATTTTGTTGCCCGCACGTTTACGAACTAAATTTGGTCTATAATTATCACCAAACCGAAGAAAATAATAGTACGAGACAAGTCTATCCAATGGTTTACGTACTATATTGATGTAAATGGGTTTGTGTGCTATTTGTAACCTGCATAACACAGAGGTTAAACAATTATCAGTTAAATGAATGAATCTTCTACTATATTCATTGTGCAATTACTTTGAGAAGTCCAAAAAGGCCATGTGACCGTGATACAACGCTGGTTTCATTTCATGCCATTTAGTTATGTTACGAGCAAGTGTAATCTGTAAGTATACATTAAAAAATGTACAATATGTTTGTTAAACGAATTTATTTTTTTAACAAATATGTGGCTTACCTGATTTGGCAAAGAAAGTACATGCATATTTGCTGTCACGTTGATATGCAGCACATGAAATTTATTTCGTTTGCAGAGATCGTATGCAATATTTACAAAACTTGTAGAGCCCGTTTTTGGCACCCGATTATAAAGCACCACCAGCTGTTCCTCGTAATCAAAATTGTCAACAGCATTTACAATTGCATCAGCTAAGGGCACGCCCGCCTTGGCACTAGGTTTAATTAACTCTGTAATACATGAAAGATATTATACGTATGTGAAAACAGAAGTAGTATTTTACTACTTACCACTATCCAAGCGCACCTCGGACCACAAGAGCCAATAGCTTCCGCCAGTGATGACACAGAGCACGACAAGTGCGATCCAATGCAATGGACGAAGCACCAAAAACATTTTCTTAAAGCATTTATGCATTATGCTGAGTAAAAGCACCGCGCAAAATTTTGCTCACACATTATCACGTCTTTTAGCAAAGATATATTCTATTAAACTTTAAAATTAGTCGAATTTTAAGACTTCTTAAATAAAAATTGTTCGCACGCAACAATTTTCATTGTTTTTGTTTGTATTTGACTTGCGGCGGTTGTCTGTCGTATGTTGTTGTAGTCCCAACATAACATAGGAGTACTTCATCCAGACCAGATGGAACGATGGACGGTACTACAACTTTTGGCAAATCAAAACGCAAGGCGAAGCGGAATTGACAAAGGCGAAAATAGCGGCGAAAATCAGCTAATAGAACTGCGGGTGTGCGCGGTTGGGGTGTCAGGTGCACAGAGCTGCATATATTGTACAATTCTTAACACTGTCAGCTGTGCAAAAAGCTTATAGTGTTGTGCACCCTTACCCTTTGACGAGATTGTTTAACAGCACTCGTAATTCACGACAGCTGCTAAATTTGATTACCCGCCTTTTTTAGGTTACTGAAAAGCGGCATTTATTTAAGTTGCACATTATTTTAAAATAGCACGTTAAATATAGAAATGGCTGGTTTTAATTTTGGTGCCATAGCAAAGGAACTGTCCGCCGTGCAGGAAGAAGGCGTCACTTTCGAAGACAAACAGTTAACTTGGGACACAGCCGAGGATGGTAAGTTTAAAATTTAACTGAGTTTTCAAATTATAATTTGTATCTTTTTTCAGTCAAGGATGTCGTCGATGCTCTCACTAATAAGAAAACAGTCCATTTTCTTAAACTTGATGGCAATACGCTTGGTATAGATGCTGCTGCCGCCATCGGTAAAGCTTTGGAAGGACATCCCGAATTCCGAAAGGCTCTATGGAAGAACATGTTTACACGCCGTCTAAAAACCGAAATACCTATTGCACTCAAACATCTGGGCTCGGGCTTAATGACTGCCAAAGCGCAATTGACTGTACTTGATTTGAGTGACAACGCTTTGGGTCCGAACGGAATGGTTGGCCTTGAGGATCTGCTAAGATCGACAGTGTGCTACTCATTGCAGGAATTACATTTGAACAATTGTGGTTTGGGTATTGGTGGTGGTCGCATGTTGTCGAAGGCTTTGCTAGATTGCCATAGGACGAGCACTGAGGCAGGCACCCCGTTGAAACTCAAAGTCTTTGTTACCGGACGTAATCGTTTAGAAAATGATGGGGCCAAAGCTATCGCGAAAATATTTGCTACGCTTAAAACACTGGAAGTGATTGCAATGCCCCAGAATTCGATATACCATGTCGGCATTGCTGCCCTGGCAAATGGTTTTAAGGAAAATCGTAACTTGCGCGTTATTAATCTGAACGACAATACAATGACGGAGAAGGGTGCCCAAGCATTGTCCGATGTGTTTGAGTGTTCTGAAAAGTAGGTTGTATTATTCATTTAATCTTGTATCCTTTATACATCTTGTTTTTGCAGTTTACGTGAAATTAACTTTGGAGACTGCTTGCTCAAGACCACTGGCGCCTATCATTTTGCATCAATGCTTGAAAATCATCACCCACATTTAGAAACGCTCGATTTAAGCTTCAATGAGATCAATTCTGATGGCGGCTTGGCTCTTGTCGCTTCACTGTTAAAGAAAAGCGAGCTTAAGTCGTTAAACCTTGATGGCAATGCTTTTGGCAGTGATGGCTGTAAACAGATTGTGGATGAGTGGGGATTGAACAGCAAAAATCCTAAAGCTTTGGAGAGCTTGGATGAGGATAACTCTGAAGACGAAGATGAAGATGAAGGCGATGATGATGAAGAAAACTATGATGATTACGATGCTAATGACACTACCGAAGAAGCTGACGATTACGATGAAGATTATAATCAGGATGACTATGAAAACGCTGAACAGGAGGAGACTGCGTATGTAACTGCGGCAAAGGTAGGTGCAATGGGACGGAGTACATAAATATGAAATAAATAACAAATGTCTTTTTAAAGTTTCTTGGCGATACATCCATCACAAGCAAGAGTGTCACCTTTGCAGAAGATACCAACATTGCCGCAACCGCTGAAAACTTCTGTCTGAGTCAAACGCCTTGTACTCTGGAAATGTTTGAATCATTACCTGAATCTAACAAACTGGATGCTTTTAAGGAGATTATTAATGTAAGTGACATTAAAAATAACAAATGTTGTCAGATTTTAATATATAGCTTCCTCTGTTTAGCAATTCACCGATGACAATCATTTGCTTCTGCTTGTTTTTACGGCATTGAAATGTGCTCATCTCTCCAAATCATCTACAGATGCTCTGGAACTTGCTATCGCTCTATACAAACAGTCATTTGATTATGCTGTCGAAACTAAACAGGAACGACGTGTTGTCAACTATTATCTTATGCAATTGGGTCTTCTGCGCTCGGAGGAAAAATTTCAAAGCGAGTACGATCTCAAAAGCTGTCGTTATGCACTCAAGGAGACTTTAAATAAGCAAACAATTTCAAGTGATCAAATTAAGAACACATTCAATGTATTTTTGGAGCAACTGGACGCTTAAAACTATGCATTGGGCTCATGCGCTCTCATGTAATTCCATTAATTTATTATTACCACTTAACGGTTATACATATTTGGTATGAAATTTAAAATTTTTAGTTTGAAAAATACATGATTGATTTTCTATTAATTCTGAATGTTTTTGTATTGATTAATGTTTTTTGCTTTTAATTCGGTAAAGTACAAATGATGTGTGTATGGATTTTAAAGTTGCATCTATAATTGTACTTTAAAGGTTTGGGGGGAAAAAAATAGCCAAAAATTAGAAACGCACAATTAAAATTGTATCTTTTTATTTACAAAATGTAGTTTATTAAAAAAACTATAAACATAAAGGATAAACAGACTAAGATTAACTTATCTGTAATTTTACAAGAGAGATTGATGAGACCTTCAGTAAGAATGAATACTTCTCAGCTCGCGACATAAATAAATGTGTGTACATGAATGTTTTAAGTTCTACAATTAACTCAAACTTAAATAAAACCATTTTGAGAATGTTTCGAACGCTTTACCCTTAATGATAAATTAAGTGTTATGGAAATTTCTTGTGTTTTTGTATACGTTCATACCATGTTTGAGTTGCACAATCAACGCGTGTGATAATGAAAAACATTTAGTTTTTGGCTTAAGTCCGTTCTCAGTA
This sequence comes from Phortica magna, assembly GCA_037044515.1. Lineage (NCBI taxonomy): Eukaryota > Metazoa > Arthropoda > Insecta > Diptera > Drosophilidae > Phortica > Phortica magna. The sequence goes on along the minus strand of JBAMBP010001063.1, from coordinate 292,669 downwards.
AATTCTTTTTGTTAAAACCCTTACGTTTGTTGAGTTGAGAAATAAAAAATTTTTAGACAAAATGACAAAACGTAAAAGACGAAAATGTTACACAATTCGTTAAATTATTGTGGTAATACTTAGTATAGAAATTGTGGCGGGTTGTATTTGTTGATTGATAGGTTAGTGTTTTGTCCTTAATTCTAAAAGTAAGTAAGTAAAAGTACTCAGTTTATTATTCGGTTTAACCCTCGAAATCAGAATCACTATCATCATCCTGAAAATCATCTTCACTATCAACGATCTTTGCCTTCTTTGTAGTCTTCCCCTTTTTCTCGCTATCCGGGTTCCTAGCACGCTTTTTTGGCTGTTTAATTGGCGAATCATCCACATCGCTGGCGCCGTCACTTACAGAGAGTGCACCCGTATTCATACTGTCATCGACATCATTATTCCTGTCCTCATCATCTTCATCTGATTCGAGCAGACCAGAATAATCAATCTTCTTTGTAGCAGCACGACGACCAGGACGTTCCGCACGTGGTGCCGGTTCAGCAACAACTTCACAATCTGAGTCATCGCTTTCTTTCTTAACTTTTTTACCTTTGCCAAAGTTAAGTTTTGATTGCTTCAAGGTATCGGCAGGCTCCTTCTTTTTACGCGGTTTTTTCTCGGCCGGTTCCTTCTTTACCGTAGCTTTTTTCGCACCCTTCTCATTGGGCGATGATTTCGCCCCCTCGACCATTGCGTCGAATTCATCGAGTTCTTGAGACGGTTCTTCGGTTTTGATCTTTTTACGTCCTACCGCAGCACCTGGTTCCTTCTTTGCTTGGACCTTGGCAGCTGTCGAGACAGCAGCGCTGACCTTTTTCATGATTTCTTCGGTAACCTAAGTAATATAGAATTACATATTTTATTTTTTTTTAAGTGATACCAGTGTTTTACATTCACCAAAATGAAACTTTTACTTACCTTAAACTCGACCTTAACTCCACGTGGATCCGGAAATACATCACCAGTATTTGCAGCACCCTTGGCACGTCTCTTTGGTGCTGCCCCCTTTTGGCTCTTCATAGCTGATGCCTGTTTTTTATTGATGCCCAACTCTTCGAGACGCTCCTTCTCTTCGACTTCGTTCAGTTTTTGCTCTAAAGTATCTAAATCATCGAGCCACAACATTTGTGTAGTTTTCATCTTAAGGGCCTCTAATTCAGCTAATTTCTGGTCGCGTTGCTTAAGTAAGTCGTTTTTACGCTCCTCTGTCAACATCCACATCGACATACCAAGCAGATAATCAAACTGCTTTACTTCGCTTAGCTTCTGGAAGGCTTTCTCAGGATCAACCTCCTTCTTTACCTTCGATGAGGCAGCAGCCGTCTCTTGTTGTGGTACATCGTCTTCATCATCCTCTTCAGCACCTTGCTCATCAACCTCCATTTTAATACGTCGTTGCCACTCCTTTACCGGATCGGGACGATAACCACGCTTGATCAGTTCATCGATCATAGCTTTGCGTTTCTTATTCTCAACAACTAGAGTACGCTCACATTTTTCAAGAATAAAACGTGCCTGGTCTGTCAAACGATCGGCTTGTGCTGTTAGCTGACCAATTAAATAGTCCTTACGCTTTGCATAGTACTCAATACGCAGTTCATAGAATTCTTTCAAAATGTCAATCGAATTCGGATAACGCCTCAAACAATTATTAGAATCGAAAGCATGCATCTGATTCGTTGACATAGACGTGGTCAACTTGAAAACGCGATGAAAACCGCCCTCCTCCGAGTACAATTGTTCGAACGCACCAGGCATAAATGATACGACGAAACGTACAGTTGTGTCTGTATGGTACTCGCGATACTCCGAAATAATTGGCTTTACTTTATCGTTGCCATTTGATAAAACTTCCAATACGTTTTCCTTATAGGTTTGTGTCCAAACACTTACCGGCAACTCAGTGATTTCAACTCGATTGTTCTCCAAGATTTGAATATTTCCGGAAGCAAAGTAACGACCATCAGAAACATATTCAATGGAGCCCTGGAAATTTTTATACCACGGATGCATTTGTTTCGGTTCTTCTCCAGTCATCATACGACGTAAATTAGCAATTATATCCCGTGGATTATGATTACAGATTTTTGTAGACCAACCAGTGCCAATACCTTCTGCACCGTTCACCAATACCATAGGTATAATTGGTATATACCAATTTGGCTCAATGCGTTGACCATCGTCAACCTGGTATGACAGCAAAGGATCATCCAACGGGTGAAAGATAAGACGTGTAAGCGGTGACATCAGAGTGAAAATATAACGAGCACTGGCACTATCTTTACCGCCAACTAGACGTGTACCAAACTGACCTCGCGGCTCCAACAAATTAATGTTATTCGAACCGACAAAGTTTTGTGCCAAATTAACAATAGTCATTTGCAGTGAGACTTCGCCGTGATGATATGCTGACATCTCTGCCACTGAACCGGACAATTGTGCCACTTTGACTTCGCGTTTATCGTTACGCTTAAAACAGGTGAACATTACTTTACGCTGACCCGGCTTTAGCCCATCCACAAGGCATGGAATGGAACGTTCATTATCCATATTGGAAAACAAGACCAATTCGAGATTTATGAAGTCCTGGTACGTTACGTACTTCGTGCCTTTTGTGTATAAATAGCGTTCGGGTAAACCCAACACTTTGCGTCGCTTGACTTCATCCATATGAGCTGTAAGCCAATCTTTTCGCGCATCAACGAACTTTTTGGAAAAGGCCATCTTAATACTATCATCATCAGCAGAGCCTTCGTACTTAAACAAAATGCGATGTCGGTCCATATCCTGAAAGTACTCTTTTGCTTCTTTTGAAGTTGATGTACCCAAACCTATGTAAAGATGTAAATAAAATGTTAACAGTGCTACAAAAGAAAAAAAAAAACAAAAAATAAATACCTTTGTAGTACTTTACGTTGAATGTATGATGATTGGGTGTTTCGTTTTTCCATTCCTCAAATTCGGGCAAAGAATAGAATGATATGACATTGTCCTTTTTCGATGCCTTAACAATTGGCGTAATGAACTCCTCCAGAAATGGCAAGCGCAATAGTTCTGGCCAATTAGTGTGTATAAAATTTATGAGCAAGCCCTTGATATGTGAACCATCCTGATCCTGATCAGTCATAATCATTAGTTTACCATAACGCAACGTCTTTAAATCATCCATTGTAAGATATTTCTTTTTGTATTGCAAACCGATAATCTTGCAGAGATTGTTGATTTCAGCATTCTCAGTGAGTTGTTTGAATGTTGCCTCACGCACGTTTAACAATTTACCGCGCAGCGGAAATACACCATAGTAATTACGACCGATAACGCCCAGGCCTGAGACAGCCAATGTCTTGGCTGAATCACCCTCCGTTAGAATAAGTGTGCACATTATTGAGTTCTTACTGCCTGCCTCATTCGCATCTTCCAATTTGGGAATGCCTTTAACTTTGCCGGACTTTTTGCCACCCGTTTTGGCAATGTCATTTTGTGCTTTAAACTTGGCCCAAACCAATACAGAATCGATAATGTTAGATTTACCAACGCTATTGAAGAACTTTTCTGATAGCTTGCATGTCGAGCCAAAATTTTTCGATTGAAGTGTCATGTTCTCTTTGGTTTGTGAGTCAAAGGTAGGATTTTCGATTAAACAGTTAACGAAAACCCACAAATGATTTCGTATCTGAAATGGTTTGATAGCAATTCCACCTGAAAAATTTATAAAATAAATTATTGTTACGAATTTTAAATTATTTACTTACCTTTATTTTTCTTCTTAACAATTTCGACCAATTGTTTGTTTATATTATCAACGACATAGTCTACATGCCTTCCACCTTTTGTCGTTGCTATCGAGTTTACGAACGACACTTGCTTGAAACCATTGTCCGCCGGACATAAAGCAACTTCCCAACGTTCGTTGACTTGTTCGTATATGACTTTTACTGGTTCACCCTCCTCACCATCGACCGGTTTTACATACAAATCAATGTAATCTCTGAAGTTCTTAACAGCCAACTTCTGACCATTCAGAAAGACCGAAACTCCTCTTGTTGATGCGGCAATATCGAAGGCTCGTCGCGACATCAGCGCAACTATGTCTTCATCTAATCGTTCCATCTTGAATTTTGCTAAATCGGGACTGAAAGTGATGCAGGTAAAGTCAGTGCCGTTGAAATCTTTTATCTGCATTAAAAATTTTAAATAGTTAATAACTTGTTAAATTGAATCGAAAAAAATATACTTACAATTGGATCGGACGTCTTAGACATATTTCCAGACCAAGTTTGCTTAAATTGCTTTCTATAGGATTTGGTCGCCGTCTCCAGGGTGAAAGTTTCAGAGAAGATATTGCACAATTTGGCACCATAACCATTTCGACCACCGGTGACTTTTTTTTCGTCATCATTGTAATTCGACGAAGTCAACAAATGTCCAAAGATCATAGTCGGCACGAACATTTTCTGCTCTTTGTGCATAGTAACTGGTATACCCTGTCCATTATTCCAAACCGAAATCATGTTCTTCTCCGGATCGATATCAATTTTTATGGCATTCATATTTTTATCACGTTGTTTGTTATCCGCAGCATTCACGAGGATTTCATCGAAAATCTTATACAGACCGGGAACATACGAAATATCACGCTGTTCCATACGTTTCTTTTCTTCCGAGTAGATCCACATCTTCTCTTGCACTAGTTCAACAGAACCAATGTAGGTATCTGGACGCAACAAAATATGCTCCAGTTGACTCTTTTTTTGGTACATCTTCTCGATGTTGAGGGCACCTCCTCTGCCATTCTCCATGTTTGCTGGTTGTTTTTTATACTACAATAAATAAATTATAATAGAATTAATTTTCAAAGATGTAACTGTACACAAAGTATTAGGTAAAAGAAATACGAAAATAATTAATCAGCTACAAAAAAAAAAAGCTGTTTTTGTGCCTTCGCGCCATACAACAACAAACCAACTTGATAGTTGGCAGCCCTACGAAAGAGTATGCGCGGCAGAAAGAGAGCGCGAGAGTGTATTGGCGCAAGCGGCGAAGCGCGCGTTCCGGCAAAGCCGCAACCATCGCCGCTAATGCCGCTGCAACACACCAAACAAATAGCCAAGTACAGGCACAATATCAACCGAAAATGTTATAACGAATTAGTTTAAACAAAACCAAATTAAGTTTTAAAACTTCACGACAACCAGCTAAAACGGTCTTAATGACCTACAGCCATGTCTCTATACGAGTGCGCCATTTTTAATGCGTAAAGAGCGCAGTCGGCCGCTTGCCGACGCCGTCTATTATTTTTTTTACTTTTTGCAAACTTAGCAAGCTTATGAAAAAATGCACGCATCTTGTTACCAATAGATTATGGATGGATAAGAATAATACTGTAAATTATTATTTACCTTGCCTGCTGGGGAACTCTAATATTGTATTTATTTAATTGGCAGCTGAAAAATTCGCACGCCGAAAATTGCAGACAAACTCGCCGCGACGCGCACACGCTAGTTTCCTGATATAACGAAAATTTGTGAATTTTCACAATGAAATTAGTTGTAGATCTACGGCTATATGTTTTATTTAATAAAAAAAACTTTTAAACGACTTTGTTGCACAAATCGCTCCGCACGCGCTTCGACCGTTTTGCAGTGTCGTCGTTTACAGCCAGACGTAAGAGACGAGTGCAAATTCTAACGCCGCACGCACTATCAAAATTTACTAGAATAGTGCTTTCTGTGTAGATATGATGTATGTCCCACGAAAGCATACAGCAATTCCGCCAAATTAGTAGAAAAGTTAAATGCCGTTTTTTTATGTTTTTATGACGTAGCCAACACTGGTTGGTCTTAAGTGCCGATTACACTTTTAAAATCAGTATCAAGCATTAATTAATGCGAGTGAAATATTTTTGTGTACATGTTATAAATAATGCTTGATCCAAATCAAAATCTAATTTTCACCGTGTACGTTGCAGCATACTGCAAAACTGTCTCGTTTACACCTTAATAACAAAGTATTAAAAATGAGACAAACAGTCAAAGTGCCAAGAAAAAATAGCTTGTAAACATTTTTTTGAAACGAGTACATGTGCGTTTGTAGCGCATTTTGAACGTGTGAGAGGCACTTTGATTGTTTAAAAAAATTAAAGTCAATTTTAAGGTATTTTAAATGAAATAGTACCCGCATGAATTTATTATTAAAAGGACGTATGTTATTTCTCATACATATTCAAAATACGCCATTGTGTCGGCAATCTAGCTTCCATTTTCCTAAGTTTGTAATGTTTACTCGTATGTTTCAAGCCATAACACAACTCTTACAACAAACGACGGCAAAAATCATCCAATCCTTCCTCAATTTCTACAAATCGAGCCACATGACACAAATATTTTATTTTAAACCTTTCAATCCTTTCAGAAATTCGATTTCGAGCATAAATAGATTATATAAAAAAACCTACAAAATTTTAACAAATTTTCAAATAAGCGGCTTAACGGCCAATCCTGCTTAAATTTATTATTTCATGCTAATATTTTGTCTGACCCGGCCTTGTAGTATTTTTTCCTTGTCCCTGCTCATATAATACATCTAATGATCGCTTTTTTAAATAATTTTAATCATTTTATATAATTACATTTCATGACCATCAATTTAAATTATTAAAAAAGCTGTCAGCCAACTCAAAATCTTCATCAGCGTCTAATTTCTCACGAAAACCTTTGAAGTACTTACCTTCAGAGTCTTCCTGCCAACCTTCATCTTGTGTAACTTCCGAAGTCATATCAGTCGATAACTGAATGTGTTCATAGCTTGTCTTGGTATACTTTGCGGTACCAGTCGTACTTTTGGGACGTAAATTATAATGTTCTGCAAGAAAATCTAAAACAGATTCCTTGCTTCGTAGGGTGTTGAACACCAGGCGTAAATGCTTAGGCATATGATTACTCCACATAAAGATAAGATGATGATGAAAGCAAGGAAAACTAATGCGTGAATCTATTTCATTGGCAATATCAAGCCACTGCTGAACGCATTCAATTGGCGTGCCATCTTCCACATCAGCATGTGCAGGGTTAAACAATGCAGGATTACTTAGGAGACCGCGCGCTGCCATGACGCCGTCAGCACCAGTTTGTTCGTACATTTCACACGCATCCTGCCAGCTACGCACACTTCCATTAACGATAATTGGCAAATGCACACTCTGCTTGACTTCAGCCATCGCAGGCACATTTAGAGCACTTTCAGCGCGCTTTTGATTTGGCGTACGCCCATGCAGAGTTAGAAAAGTGGCGCCACAATGTTCCAGTTGACGTGCAAGTTCCACAGTGGATTCTGCACTGTTGCCCTCCAAAAGACGCATTTTCACAGATATGCTGAAATTTGTTGGCATCAATCGACGAACACTTTGTACAATGTCACGTACCAGCTCGGGTTGTCGCAACAGACCGCAACCGTAACCCTCAGCAATGGCCCAAGACTGCGGACAGCCGCAGTTAAGATCAATACCATTCACATAGGGTGAAATTAGTTCCGCCGCCTTAACAAACTCTGCGGCATCTTTCGCAGCAAACTGGGCTATAAGCGGTTGATCACAGTCACTGGTGGTGAACTCATTCTGTCGCGCTTTCTCACTTTTAATGAACGAATCGGCAATAATCATTGGCGTAAAGCACAATACAGCGCCATTCTGTCGTACCAGTTTTCGAAATTCCAATTTGCTGTAGCGCACCATGGGCGCAGCGACACGAACAAAGCCATGAGCACTCGCTTTTTCTTGCTCAAAGATGCCTAGCACATCCACTGCTCCGTTCATCTTGTCCAGAATCTCTTGAAAATTCAACTTAGCGCACCTGTTTGTTTATTTTCAAACTCCACGCGTGCCAATTTGTGATGAGCGATACTCTGCAACATGTTTCTGTTTTGACAATATCGAATAGAAAAAAAAACTACTCAGGGGTCCTTGATTTTATGTTGCTAAAGCAGCCCTTCCATGACCAATTTTTTTTTGCAATCTGTTCGTCGAACAAAAATAACACCGAGTATGTTCATAGCGAATATCAATTGCTTGTAAACTTGAACTGTCAACATAAAACAATGGCGGCGAGAAGAAAAAGCTTCTGAATGTTATTTTTATATTCAATACTTTTTCTTTACCACAACGCAGACTTACTTTAAATTTGTTTTTCAAAATGATATTCGTGCTCGAACTCCCATCCACGACGAATATGTTTGCGCGAACAAAGCTAAAATGAAAATTAATTTTTTCACCGTCAAACACCGTGAGTATTTTAGCGAAGCCAACAGATTGCGCGAACATAGTCGCCGTCGTTGGGGTGCCTAACATTGTTTTTTGCATGTTGAAAACAAATGTTAATATTATCTATTATCAGCTGTTAGTCCGTCTTGTCCGTCGAGACGAACAATTTCACAACGACGGAGAGTCTGGAGCAACACAACAATTAGATCCGCTGAAGGATCGAAAAACAGTGCGATTGACGAAAACATCACCGCGGAATTTCTTAAACAAGATCGGAGGATGGTGCTTTGCCGATTTTTTCAGCAAGGCAATTGCCGTTTTGGATCAAAGTGCCACAACGAGCACTTCGATCTCAAGTAAGTGCGACTTGTATTTTCTCATTAATAAGTATTAATTCATTTTTTTTTATCAAAACCAACCTAGACAAATATTGAAAACCGATGTTGATGCTGCAATTAACGGTAAGCAGTGGCCATTCACATCTTACGGACCATTTAAGGACAAACCCAGCATACCGAACTTTGTTGATGATCAGTCTTTTGAAGAAGTACGCTATTTATGCTATGAGGCTAAAAAGCAAAATATGTTCGAACAATTTCATCGACAGTTTACCAAAGAAGCTATAGATACGACTAACAAAATAAAGATGCTGGTTCACAACGCCGCTCTCCTTGAAGTGGTGGCCAATTTATATGATACGCCAGATCCTTCTAAGCCAACCATTAATCCGAATCCTTTAAACAACAATCCGTTTCTTACTTCTAATAATACAACAAACAATAGCTCGTCAATTTTCAACAAACCAGTAGGAAATGGATTTGGTGGCGGTGTTAGTTTTCCAACTCAACAACCCAATGCGGGTAGTATATTCAATGGAGCCATGGCACAACCAAGCGTATTTGCTCAACAACAAAACTCTATTTTTGGGCAACAGCCGATGCAGCCGCAGCAACAACAACAAACTGGAGGTAGTATTTTTGCTCAAGCAGTACAGCAACCTCAAGTTGGATCGAACATATTTGCCCAAGCTCAGCAGCAACAGCAGCCGCAGCAAAATCCAGCAGGCTCAGGATTTGGTCTTTTTGCACAAGCAGCCCAACCCCCACAGGGTTTATTTGCACAAGCAGCGCAACCTGCATCAAATCCTTTCGTCAAGCAAAACCCTATTGGTGGAAATAGCATGTTTGCTCAAAATACTACAGCTCCGAGCCAAGGCAATATGTTTACACAAAACGCACAAGCAACTCAACCTCCCAACGGCTTTTTTTCAAGTGCCGCAATGCAAGCACCTCCTGCTTTCCAACCACAACCACAGCAAGTTTTTGCTATGAACACATTTGGTCAGAATGCGTTTGCACAACAGCAACAGCAGCAACAACCTCAATTTGGGAATCAGCCGGCACAGATAGACTATTCGATCTACAGCAGAATGGACGACTTAACCCCAGATGAGATTAATGCTTTCAAAGCTCCTGAGTTTCAACCGGGAAAATTGCCTGTTTCACCACCAGCTTTTGAATTTATCAATTAAAATTTTATGTAGTAAAACTATTAATTTAATAAGACGAAAATAAGTTTAATGCATCATCATATTTATGCGTTCCATATTAATGGCATATATTGAATGCGAGGGAACAAGATTCCGATCGCGGAAAACTCGTTGACAGTCCTTCAATGAGATGAGGACACGTTCGCTGGGTATTCTGCAAATGGAAAATTTAAAAAAAATGTGCATAAATTATATTTAATCGGTACACTTACATTTCTTCACATGCTGAAAGGAATGCATTATCATCATTCGGTCGTCGCATGAAGTTTGCTGAGAAATCTTTGTCAAGCTCTAGTGGAGCATCGTCAACTTTTTGACGCGTTACTGTATTTCGCAGTGAAGGATCGTGCGGAGAAGCTCCAACATCATAGTAAAAGTTGCCATCGCTAGTGGTTCTGTAGCTTTTACGACTCATAATCAATGCTGAGATCAAATTTTTTAGAAATACTTGAACGGCCAATGTGATATACTCAGCAACGTCGTCTTCGACGCTCACAAGCCCTGTCTCCCAAGCGCCAATTAAGAAGCGACCCATGATGAAACCAGCATCGGGAAGGAATAACTCCTGAACACAAAATCGTTGTGTTGGTAAGTTTTGATTTAGTGATTGCTCACTACTCGGCGGTGGACGTATCAATTGCACATTATCCTCTGGTATATACTCAAGTAAGTCATATGGCTCAAATGTAACACGCTCGTAATATGAACGCGAACTACGCTTTCGTTTGCGGCTACTACTACTGCTGCCACCACCGCTGCGTCCGCTTCCCGTTTGTTGTTGTGCTGATGACAGTGTGCTTTCCTGGTACATTAAATTATGCTGTGGTGATGAAAAGGCCTCCACCTTGTTTAGTACCGCCAACAGGAATTGATTGTGTAAATGAATTTTGTCAAGGCTCAGCAGCTTCCGACATTCGTAATCGAATTCCTCCTTGGTCCACTTATGTCGGAACCACAGTTTCATGTTTGTTAAGTACCGTTGCCAGTTGTCGCCAACTGCGACCATTAGCGCCTCCTTGGCCAGCACGACCTTGTCCGTCATTTTGAATCTTACAAGGAGAAACAACAATTGAGATAAAACTCACGAATTCTTAAGTTAAGTCAACCAATCGTTATCATAAATTCTAAGTCGATGAATGCATTAGAGATTAGTTTTACAAATGACGAGCTTCAACTATTTAAATACGAAATGCGTTGAACAACAAAAGATTGTAGATTTAACTTGTGGGTCAGGAGCAGTACGTTTTAGAAGAGCAAAGTGATATAATTTTGCGTGATTGTAAAAACGAAAGAAGAAGCAAGCTGACTGATTGTAGAAAGCTAGATGCTGCGCAATTGTTCGATTCAACAGGGCGTTGAGGCATTTCAACAATCATTTTTTAACGTGTGAATGTCCAATCTCACAAAGAATTACAAAAGCGTCGTTGTTGGAAGAAGAAGAACTATTTCACAACTCGCGTTTTGCACAATTTGGAACTTTAATTAGCTTTTTTGAATTTAATTTCACATAATCGTGTTTTTAGGATAATATTAATAAGTTCCTTGACTATTAAGCAAACGTTTAGTGTAAGTTTTTTTTTGTAGTGAGCAACACCACAAAATTTATTCGGTCAAATCAAAGAATCAAAAGAATGTCTGCTCCGTGGGGCAATAACAATGCACCTGTTAAGACGGTCAACTTGGCTGAAATAATGTCGGAGCAGTATGCAGTCCGCTTACACGACCAGGAGCTAAAGCGTTACGAAAAGAATACGCAGCCCCAGAAAACCAAAGCTCCTGTCGACGCGCTTTTAAGCTATTCCGATGTGGCAGCTACGGTAGGTTCAACTTCCAAAAATGTGGACAATGAAATCAGTGCTCCTGCCGATGCCAGCGAATGGGAGGACTATTCAGAATTATTAAAAGAAAGTGAAGAAGTTTTGCCACCTGAAGTCTTGGCACTGCTAGAGGAGGAAGCCGCTGTGAATAGCGGTGAGTCTGCGGACGATGCAGTCATTGCGCAGATGTTGCAATCACAGTTTGATTATGAATACAATCAGGAGCTGCAACGAATTGAGCGTCAGCATAATAAGCAATCCAAGGTGACTGTCACACTGGATAAGTTCCGTCGTAGCGGGGATGTTGAGTTTTTGCATGACACTGCTGACGATGACTATGAGGAGGACGAGCACGACTTATTAAAAAACGATTGGGATCGCTTTGAGACAAACGAGAAAAAGCTAGAGTCTATACCGAAGTGTGGATTTAAAGTAAATGAAGATGGAGAAATGATAACTAAGCACGATCCACAGCTGTGTGATGTACGAAATGCATGTAGGGTAATGTCATTTCCGCCTGAATTTCCGACTGGTGATGGTGCTGGATTCGACATGAAGCTGTCCAATCAGGTAATTAAAAGTAATACTAACAAAACGCAATACAAACTAATAAATATCGGTATTGTTAGGTATTTAACCAATTGAAAACGTATTCTCGTCGTGGTGGCAACAGCAAGAAAAGTAAAATGCATGATCGCAAGGAAAACGTAGCTACTGCTGAAATGGGCGTCGACGCTCCAACACGCCTATTGCTATACAAGTTGATCAATAATCAAATACTCGAGCAAATTAATGGCATTATCTCGACCGGCAAAGAAGCAGTAATTTTGCATGCCAACTCCGATCCGTCGTATACGGGTGTTGATGAACATGGTCGCCCACAAAGTGGAGGTACGCTTATGTCGCCTGCTTTACTACCTAAAGAGTGCGCCATTAAAATATTTAAGACCACGCTCAACGAGTTTAAGCAACGTGATCGTTACATAAAAGATGATTATCGCTTCAAAGATCGGTTTAGTAAGCAAAACCATCGTGTCGTCATCCAAATGTGGGCTGAGAAGGAGATGCACAATTTGATGCGAATGCAGAGCGTTGGCTTAAATGTGCCTGACGTTGTTGTTTTAAAGAAGCACGTACTCGTCATGTCGTTCATCGGCAACAATCATAATGCGGCACCCAAACTTAAAGACAGTAAACTTAGTGATGCCGAATTAAGTTGCGCCTACGAGGAAATTGTGGCGGCCATGCATAAGCTCTACAACGAGGCTAAGCTTGTTCATGCCGATCTGAGCGAATATAATATACTCTGGTACGAAGGTAAATGCTGGTTCATCGATGTGGCACAGTCCGTGGAACCAGGGCATCCAAGTGCATTGGAATTTCTAATGCGTGACTGTAACAATATCGTGCAGTTCTTTGGTAAACGCGGCCTGTCCAATATATACACGAAGGAAGAACTCTTCGAATACATAACTGGCCTGAATGCTGAGACACACAATGTGGCTATGTTGGAGCGTATACATACACGCGGTGCTTCTATAACCCAAGCTACTTCACCAAGCCAGCATGAGTGCCCCGATGAGTTGAAACCACTCGAATATCCCTTTGACTTGGCTTGGGAAAAATCGCAATCCGATCGCAAAACATTGGCTAATGAGACAGTAACAGCAGCTATGGAAAATTTGATTGTTCATGAAAGCAATACAACTGAACAAGAATCAACAAAAATAAGGGCTTCCAACGACAACAACACTTCCAAAAAGTAAAGCGTAAACAGTTTAAAAACTGATAGGGATATCTGTCAAATAGTTTCTATAAACTAATTAGACATGAGGCATATTAGATCTCAATATTCTTTGAAACAAAAATTGTTACAAATTGTTGATAAAACATTCAAAATGTATAAAATTGTAAATTTAAAAATTGGTCAATTCTCAACCAAGAAATTCACAAGATTTAAAAAATTTAGCAATAAATTCCGAGCGAAACGAAGATATTACAAAAGCATAAAAATATATATTTATTAGCTTATCTTGTTCTCAATTAATGTGCACTTGAATTGTTGTCCAGAATAATTAAGGCGGTCAGCCAATTGAGCTTGTTCATTGATTCATTCATTAAAATTTTGTTTAATTGTTAAATATTTGTAAGCGCTTTGCATGTTTAAGATTTTCATAAGTGCACGCTTCGAATGTGTGTGGGCGTGACACGAGTGTCAATTCTTGCATCGCAAGCTGGCAAGTGAAAGAATATAAAATACGATAGAAAAAAAATAACAATTTCAATCTATATGCCCTTTGTTCGCCAAGGTTTAATAATTAATGATGTAAAACGTAGTTCCGTGATGCTTACACGTGTGTTAGCCAAATCATTTGATTATGAAATTGACGTAATTATTAAATGGAAAATTGTGAGTAGAGAACGTGTGTAATACTGGCTTAATCAGCAGGTCATTCATGTGTTTACATGGCATAATCACTCTGCGCAATTTGGAATTGGAATTTAACCACGCCGCGTTGTTGTATGGACTAATGAGCATTTTGTTTTGGTTTGCAATAATTATTATTCTTATGTATATTACTTTTTGTGTTGATTGGCGAATAGCTATGAGGCAAATAAATTGTTCATATAGAAAAATATTTGTTTTCTATAAATCACAAATATTTCTACGTTGGTGATTCAAAGCCAGATAATACAAGCTTCTGTGTTTTTTGTGACGCCTATACAGATGTATGTGTGTTTGTGCTCCTATGCGTTTGTTTGACGAAATTAAAAAATAGAGGCTCGTTGCTTTTTTGCCAACTCTAAGTAGTGACGTATTTCAAGCTAGACAGTATTAACCCAGATGCGTAGTATATATGTATGTATATAAAAAAAAAACCGAATGACATGTCATGCTGATCAAGAATATATACATATAGTTTATAACGTCTGGGTGTTAAAAAAATGTATGACAAGAGTAAGTATATTAAAACAACGCTGTCACGCAAAGTATCTTGACGTCAAGCATTCATTACCAACTGACTTGATGTGTCGTGTTTTTAAACATGAGCACATTCAACGATATCAACTAGAAAATATTTTCAAGTGTAATTGAATTAAAAGACACACGCATATGCAAACCGGCTTGGGGGCTCGTCGCTCGTTCGAGCCAACGGCAGAAGGCGATAATGATAATGGCAATGTTAATTATGATGATGATAATGATGAGTGCGACTGCGCATAGCTGCATATTGTATAGACGTTGTCAGTTGTTGCTGTCGCATCGTAGCTGCCAGTGCAGCCTATGCCGGCGATAGCGGCACTACTCAATGCAAAATCGTGATCAATGTGGCCTCAAGTGGCGGTGGCGCAGGCACAGCGCTGCATTTTGAGGTTGGCAACGTTGACGCATGCTGCGAACATCGGAATGCACGTTAAACATTTATTTGCATTTTTTATTTTCAAGTTTTCTTGTTGTCGCGTTTGTAGCACGTTTATTTTTTTTTTGTTTTTATATGTTTTTTATTATTTTTATTTTTTTGTAACTCTTTGTTTTGTTGTGTATGCTCATTTATGAAGCCAAGTTGGTTTAGACTGTGGCTGTGTTTACAACAACGATGACAACCACTTTGCAGAGTCGTTGGTCGTTGTTGTTATTTGCTGCCACTTCTATTTTAAGTCTAACTCAATGCATTTAGCTGTTGCTGCTGTTGTTGTTGTTGTGTTTATTGTTGTTGTAATCAAGCTAGCATGGCCATCTTTGGTCAATCGTTCGTGAGCTGACTGAGTTGCTTCTTGTATTACAAAAATAGAACTTTAATTTATTATTACGCTTGGCTCCATCATTATTGCTATGCTATATGGAGTTGTTGTTCTTGTTGCTGTTGAATGCCCTTACTTGGCCATATCATTTTCATTTTTCATGTGAGACACACCAACTCGAGAAGCAACATTTTGAAAATGTTTTCAAGCGTTTTAAATGAAAGTGAAATGTGTACTTTAGCCTACTCCACTCTTGTTTGTTGCCTCACGCATATTATTCGTGCTATTTTTATAAACGCAGCCATCCAACAACTTGGTTCGTTTAACGCCTAAGTTATAAACGATTTAATTGCTTCTGACTGGCAAAACTTAATATTCAGTTGGCATTATGCATGGAAATTGCTAATCGCAGGTGGCACTTGCCATGCCCAACACCACGTTGCTGCCACAAGTGTCTAACGCCCTCCCCACAGCGGCAGGTTTGCCTATCGTGGCAACAAAGCGCCATTAAAAGTTTAATTGTAATGTGATAAGTAATAATTTCTTTTTTAATGCAGCTATTGTCAATAATAAGTCACTAATTCGTTTATGAAAATATTATTCAAACATTTTTTATATTCGTCTTTTTTTTTTGGTGAAATTATCACAAGGCTGACAGACAAAAAAAGGCGCTATAAAAAAAAAAAGCGTCGCTAATTGTCTAATAAAATGCTTCAACAAAATAATTTCATTGTAAACTAATCGTCGATTCGTTGGATAATGTGTTATGTGTACATAAATTTTCGCATCAGTGATAATGAGTCGCGTAGTTTGTTTGCTTAAATATATTTTTTCAAGTGCATGAAAATGGTCGCAAGGAACGGAAACACGTGACGCTCTACACTTTTTTGTTGGTGTGCGTGCGTGTGTCATTTCATTGCGTTAACTGACACAATTTTTTTTTCTTTTTTGTTGACCGACTGACTAAGATTTACCGTAAGTTTAATTCATTGTGAATTATCAATAATGATTGATAGAAAATAAAATGCTTGAACAAAAAATAAGCACTTAATCGGCCGACAGTCAAAATGCACTTCAAATGAACTTGCGTAGCGGAACTGAATGTGAATGGCTTTGAATTTATCGTAAAAAAAAAATGAATAAAATAAAAATATTCAATTGGAGTGTTGTACGGAAAACGACTGTTGCAGGCGTCGCGTCGGGCAGAGTTCGATTGACAGTGAAAGATACAAAAGTATCTTGAACGCATGCGCGCGTTGTTAAGCAGATGTTTGGAACACGTTTCGGTCATCTTTTCAGAACGATTGAACGGGCGATCGATCACACACACACACAGTGCATTCATTGAACTTTTACCTGACGTCGCTGAGGCTGTGTTGCTGTGCTGTGTCGACCGGCAAAAACATGCCTCATTTTGTATCTTAATGATTTTCGTTTTGCGTTTAACGCGCCAAATGCAAAGTCTGTCAGTATTAGCAAATGTTCGCATGATTCATGTTTACGTTTTATTAAATTGAAATCAATAAATTTGTCTATTTGCTTATGTACTTTAAACGTTATTAATCATTCGATTTGTTTACCGTACCGCGCGTGTGTGTGTTGTTTCTTGTTGTTGTTACTTGCATAATGACAGCGATCGCAACCGCAGCTACAATAACAACTGCTTTAGTAGCGCGTCTTAATTAACTTGATCAGATCTGGATAATAGCAGTTAAGATGACCGCCTCATCAATGTGTGTGTGTGTTGCTTGTACGTATGCACTTAAAATCATATTGACAGGTTGAAACTGCTGCTAAACGGCAAATAACAAATAAATAAGTTGCAATAAATAAGTTTTTGTTGTTGTTTAACGCATTTATGTACATAAATATACATATGCATGTATATTGCAGCCCTCGCAGTTAGCAACACGTTCTCACACAACCAAACACACATCAGTTTCCTTTTTTGTTTGTTTTTTCGTTATGCCATTCTATGTTTCATGCCATCACGTTCCTAAACAAAATTGACCGGAACAGTTTCTTAGGATTATGAATATTGTAAAGCTTCATATGTTAGTGTCACACATTATTACAAACATCAAACTAATGTGTAAATTTGTGTTGTTTCATTTTGTCGTTATTAATTCTTAATGCACGCAAGTTTTCATGAATTTCATTGAAACATACTACATTATAATACGTTTATTATTACACTATGTTCGAAGATATCAGAAAAATGCAATTTTTGTTTAAATACCCAACACGCATTGTTTTTCAATCATTTTCATTTTGTTTCATGGACTGAGCACAATTTAAAGACAACAAAAGAAAATATATTGTCTGTGCTCTTCAACTCAACCCGGTTTTCAACTCAGCGCTAAAATAAAAATTTTTATTTTTATTTAGAAAAAAAAAAACAACTTAATTTTTATACGTTTTATTGCTGCCAAGTTTTCGAAATTGTATAAATGTGAAAAGCAAAAGAAGTGACAACCAAAGATTTTATTTATAAAAAAATAAAAATAAAAGACTTCGTCGTGTAATAAATGCGTTTAAGTTATTTTTGAATGTTTTCGTAAAATTTCAATTTAAATCAAACACAAATTTTGAAATAAACTCGTTGCACACGTTTTTGGCGGCGTTTTTAATATTAAAGAACAAAAAAATATCAAATTGCGAAAAAAAAACAAACATATTAGTGTTATTCTGCCGGCCAACAACAACAACAACAACAACTAAAGCGAACAAGCGAAGAAGACGGCGCGTAAAAAGTAACTGTATTTTGCACTTGTTGCTTCGCCGTTTCTGGCTCATTGTTGGTTTCAATTTGGCAGTGACATTTGATCGCAACATCAAATAATACAACAAAAACAAAAAAACATAAGAGCACAAAGTAAACTTAATTTCAATAATTAAACCGAGAAAAAAGTGAAATTGTTGTGCGGCAACCAAGCACTAAAGTGCTTAAAAAACAAACTTGTACACAAAATAATTTACTATTCAATTGAAGTGTCAGGTGAGTGCATAGATCTTTTTTTTTAGAATTTACTTATTTACTTTCATACAATTCAAAGCGCTTTTGCACAATCAACTAAAAGACTCAATAAATATTCATTGATCAACATATTCTTAGTAGTTAAAGGGTTTCCTTCATGAGAATTCATGACCAACTTGAAATAGAAGGCATTTATGACAATGTTTGAATAACTAAGGGTTTTTTGAAGGTTCAGAAATTAGTTACAAACGGAACAGTATTGTGATAATAGTATACAAAAAATGTGTAGTGTATTAGCATAAAATCTGGAGGCGTTGCATGACGACATGAGGACACTATGGCAACACTCAGCGCCGTTTTTAGGCACATGTGTGCTCCCTGTGTGTGTGTGTGTGTGTGTTTGTGCGAGCGCGTGTGTTGACATTTGTTGTTGGCAAACAACGCCTGCACACGCAACAACTAATTGAGCAAGGACGAAATGACAAGTCCTGAACTGAGCTGTCGCCATCATCAAAAGACAATTAAGGCTACGAATTCCCAACAGCTCATTACGTATTTCGTCCAATCAAAGTATGACTAAGGCAACAACAAAGCAGTCATAAGAAGGCGCCAGCATGAATATTAAATATTTGCAAAGTGACAAAGTAACAGAAATGTCGTTAAAGCGTTAAGATTGCATTTAAATAATATTATGGCCATATGTGTGACGCTGTTTGCCAAGTTAATTGATGGCCAAATTCATGTGTTGCGCGTTTTGATTTTTTTTAATGAAGCCATTTTTTTGATAATTTTTTTTCTTTTTGTTTTTCTATCTAAGTGAGAGGGGTGTGTATGTGTATGCGTGTGTCTTCGATAACGACGGCAGCGCTTGTCGTCGTTGTCGTCACCTGACGCCGGCGTTTCACGTGCCAATATACGCTTTGCATATCTCGAAATATATCTTACTGTCTGACATTGACGATTGTGTAGTTTTTAACACGTCGTTGGCGTCGCCTATTTACGCAATTAAGAACACATTGAGTGCGCTCGTTGACGCCGTCGAATGCACTTTGGCATAATTAACTTTTGTTCGTCGCCGGCAATTATGCAAATTTACTGTCAACGCAAATACTCAAATTTGCACGCATATGTAAAACAGCAATAAATATTAACAGCTCAATGCAAAGTACCTATGATAAACTTCACACGTGTGTGTGTGTGTGTGTCTGTATGTCTTCCTCTTCTTCTGCTTGCTCGTCATCATTATGAACTCATTTTTTGCCTTGGCGCTAATCAAACAGTTCCAAAAATTGTTATATCTTTGCCGCTGGCCGCACGCGTTCGTGCGTTGAAGTGCTAAAAACAACAACAAAAACAACAAAAATTGATATTTTTAATAAATTAGTGTGCTATTTTTAAACATATCATTTAGTCGCTTTAATTAGCAATGATTTCGTCTATTGATTATTGACTGTTAGGCCATATTGATACATCAGTGAACTCAATCATATATTTTAAACAAAACGTGAACTTGAAGTTAGCGACTGCAAAATATAACAATAATTGATTGTGCAAATGACAACTTTAATTAAAATTCGTTGTGCGCTTATCATATAATACCCAAAAAAGAAGTCATTCATAAGAACATTACATTTTTATGAATGACTTTAAGTAACTTTGCGATTTTCATTCATCAAATCAAGTGGCTGACGTCAGTGTTATTAATATATTTTCAATATTCTTGTCTTCTTCTGCAGCGCAACTTGAAACATGTCTAATACAGAGAAGTCCACGGGCAGCAGAATTGGCAGTAAGTATTAATACAACTTCGCTGAAGCATACAATATTTGTACCTCTTGAAATTTTTGTTTATCAATTTGCATTATGAAATTGTCATTTGTTTATTTGCGCCCCAAATACGAAAGCTACAAAACCAAGTTTCAGTTTTCAACGCACAAATACTACAAAAACAACAAGAAGAATAACAAAAAAATTGATGTGTTTGTTGTGCTTCTCATATCAATTTCACAATTTGATGGCTTGGCTGACCGCAAAAAAACAAACCAAATAATAAATTTGTTTATTGAACATTAACTGTTTCAAGGGGTGTGCAACCATAGCCAAAGGGGCGGGCGCGACGAAGTGACAGTTGCGGCCGAGCCCCTTTATTTTGCTACACGCATAAACGCGCAAATTTACGTTGACAAATTGTGGCACGTCTAGCGAAAAAAAGAAAAAAAAAGTAGAAGAAAAATTGCCGTTCAAGTGTCCCAAAAGCAAAGGCGCGGCGGACATGTTGTTGTTGGCGCACACATTGAGCTACTTTTGTGAAAAGAACGTTGCATAAATAGACAGACAGACAGGCGGACTGACGCTCGATCGTTGATTGAGTTGCATCGATCAGAGGCCAATCGACATGAGAAGGCATTTCAATTGAGTGCACGCAAATTGAAATCAAATCATTTATCGATAAAATTGCTGGAAATTGATTGCATTTCGCATTGTGTGTCAGCGCTGTGCTCGTTAAAGTTTTATATCATCATCAATTTGTACAAATTGTTGACAAATCCGAAGGTTATTACACACAATATTCATTTACTAATCTGAAAATTAACTGCTTTGTCAATGTATAATATTTACATTGTCCTTGCGCGAAGGTTCTTTACTGACGCGTCCTCTAGTGTTGACCTTTTGTTGCTCTTGTTGCGTGCTAAGACTTCCCGATTGGCGGCGGCGTCAATAAATCGGCAAATCGGTTGGGCGTTAGTGTTGGGCAATGCAGTCAGTCAAGTGTAACGCACACTAATTTGAAGCGTGTGCGTTTCTAATGCGCAGTTGATTGAGTTTAAATCGCTTTCGACGTCTAAAAGTCTTCTTACAATGTTGTTGCCTTAGAAAAAAAAACACAAATAATTATAATAAAATAGCGCGCATATTCATATTCACTTCGCACATTGAACATGACATCAAACGCGCTCAGTATTGACTTAAAGTGTTATGATTGTTCAAATTAAATGCGTGATTAACACCTAAGACGCCGTTGATCATGATGATGATGATGACAACGTAGACGCCAAAATGGCGACACAGATTCATGAAGGTTTCATTTAAATATTGAGAAGATTAGATGGCAAATGTGTGAAACAACGATTAGGCAAATGTTCAGTAGAGAATTGAAATTTGTTACATAGCGGCACATGTTACATGCGGCATAAAGTTTGGCATTGAAACGTTTTCCGTTTTCAAATGCTAGACTGCTGTATGTAACGTGTGACGCTGCCTAACATAAGAGCATTGAAACTGATTTTAAGTGTCAGGGGCTTGTAAATGCCTAATTTATATTTATAATCTCTTTGACTAAAGTTTTTAGAGCATTTTGTTAGTTTTATTTATTGTACACATGCATCCTTTGGCCATAATTCAAGCTCGCCTTGAATTTGAGGGTCATAACGGTAGACATGTTCGCCACTTTTACTCACCTTGTCAATCATTATTGAGACCGCGCCCAAATTTGGACATGATTCATGATAATGTTTTGAATCAACAAAACTCCTCGCATGCCGTCAACCTCTTTATACATGCATTAAGTCAATGGGAATGGAAACTTGTTGTTAAATATGCAATTTACACCTACAATAAATGCCATTAACCCAGTAATTGCTTTAATAGTCAACAAAACACATACACAGACTTACACGAGTGCAGCAATATCAACAATCACAACAACAACAACAACAACACCAATAACAATGTTTGAGATACCTGTATAAATGCGATAATCACGAGCGGCAAAAGTATCTGAATTGCATGCAAAAGCATTTGTCATTGCATTGAACTTCGCACGTCTGACTTCGCTGTCTGACGCTGAGATGGATTGTTTTTGTTTTCAATTGTCATTTTGCAATAACGTTAAGGATTAACAAAAAATACACAAATATGTTTAGTAACACATGTACAATACTATGCAAGAATGTACATATATTTGGCCGTGCTTAACGTGTATGTAAATGCGGCGTAACATGTCCGGTGCATAATGAATCACACGCGGCAATGTGACGGCGTCGACATACAACGCGGGAGACCAATAGGTGTGTATGTGTCTATAATAAAAAAAATGTAACGCTGTTGGAACAACATGTATCTAGATTCTAGAAACAACGTACGAACGTATCAATAAGCGACGAGCAAGCTGTGTAAAGTTTGACGCTGTTGTATCTAATGTGACGGAACATGTTAAATTTGTACTTCACCGTCGTAACGAAACGTTATCGTAGCTTGTGATGTATTGTTTTGTTGTTGATGACAAACAAATATTGTTTAATTATAATTAATTTTAATTGTGCGGCTTAATTAAAGCGTTTTTACTGAGCCTTGTAATTATTTAAATAACAACAACTGAAAATAAGATTTCAAGTCACAAAATTCCACAGAAATTCAAAACTGTTTGTGTAATTATCGCAATGTGTATAATTTTAGTAGTCGAACAGTTGCACAAATATTATACGAAATTAAAGGAAACAAAAAAAAAAATGTCGCTTTGTGCCAGTTTGGCGACATATTCAAGTGCTTGACGCAATTATGCGGCAATTAGATCAAACAGAAGTCAATAGCTAATCAACGGAATTGCGAAAGTTAAAGTTCAAGTCAAGTCGCGCGCGCTTATTAAAATATAATGTGATGAATGAATCGCTTCGTATCGTATAAATGACTTTGAACTGTAGACCGAACGGCTGATCGACTGACAGATGATAATGATGGTGATGCCGATGAGGATGATGATGAACAGACGCTTATAGCGATAAGTCAAAACAAAATTCAATGATCTCAAAAAGAAAAAAAAAACCATTGATAGGCAACTAAGCGCTATTTCGGTGAATCGGACAGATAGACGGATGGCCGAGCCTTAAACGCGTGGTGTAATTACGAATAACAAACAACGAATTTGCCGTTTGTGATAATTTTGATTATCACCCGTGCCCGTTCCCGTACCCGTGCGCGTGTCGTTGCTGTTCTGCCAGTGTTGTCAGTATGTGGCCTATCTATCTACTATATATGTATGTATATGAGTTATCACTGTCTGTCTGCCAGGCCCCCCTGTCCGGCCCCACCGCGCGCGTGCGCTTATTGACTTGTCTGCCCTACTAAGACTATAAATATACAAATACAATATCAGCGATCGTATGCTATATTGGACCGGGGGGAGTGGCTCGTCGGGATTTCACACACACGTTCCGGTATGGTTCATGAATTGATCCTACGTCCGTCTGTCTGTCTGGCTGTCGATTGCTTTGGCTTTGGTTAGTTACAAAATGCGCGTGTGTCTTAATTTTGTAGATTTCATGCTACTGATCAATTAATATTTGTGTCGTTCCGTTTGTCGCAACGTTGCTCCCTTTGTAGGCTCGGGGCCTGTTTAATGAATTATCTTTAAAAATGTACAGACACACATGCACACCGCATTGAAGCGACAACGTGGCAGCGCATGCTTTGTCGAGAGATTACGTCATATGATAAACCAACAGCAACGACCAACAGCGGCGACAGCGGCAGCGGCGACGGTGCCGATGTCAGAGGCGTTGACGACAACAACAAAAACAACAAGTGTTGCTATATAAAGTTTGTATTTTTTTTTTTTTTTTTGCATTTTAATTTAAAGTGTGTGTGTGTGTGTTTGTATATGTTAATGTGTGATTTGTTGGTCGAGCCCCCTTTTTTTTTGTATTTATTTTTTTAAATTGTTTGAGAGTCACATGGCAACCGTTTTTTTTTTCATTTATTTATTTATAACTATAATTATTTCAAAGCTACAAAGCTTAATAAGATAATGACTTTGATTTTTGTAGAATTTTAGTAGATTAAGTTAATTAGAAATTGAGAAGCTGTGAATTACACATGCCTATATGCATGTATTAATAAACATGTATGTATATTAGTTATAACGGTAGTTCAACTTTGGACTGTGCTTTTGAGTGCAACAAGCGCAGTTCAGTCGCAGCAGCGGCGATGACAATCGTTCGTAGAATTCTTATCACTAAAATTTCCATCTTTTGACGCTGTTAGACAGAGACAGCAACAATGTAATAAAGTCAATGAAGACAACCAACGAAGAAGAAGCAGAAGCAGAAGCAGCAGCGACAATTGACGCGAGCAATTGTGAACGTCATTCAGACGCATGGAAATTTTCCACAGGAATTCAGAAAAGCTACGCATCCATTGAATGCAGTAACTGTTGATTGTCGTCCGTCGTCTGTCCGAACACTGATGCACAGTTTGAGGGCAAGGCAACGGCGATGCTGCGGTATTGTGGGGCATGGGGTGGTCGACACACCCGCAGACAAGTTAATTGTCATTAATCCGTGCATTGTAAATGTTAATAAAAAAATTAGCCTCGACAACTTCACGTCAGATAATTAATCAGACTAATACCGAAATAAAAAATTAAATATTTAAATAAAAAAATACTGTTTATCGTACTTGATATAAATGCATTGTTGTAATTGCGAAATACATTCGTGTAAATGCAAAAAAAAAAAAAAAACAAAATATAATGTAAATAGATACAAACAACTTGAATGCCTGAGAAACTCAAGGCCAGTTCCGCAAAAAAAAAAACAACAAAAATTCCGCATAGATAATAAGTTTGTAACGGAAATGCGCGCAAAACAAAGCCAACAAAAAATGCAATCCAAATTAAATAAACAAGGCAAAACATAAAAGCACTCAACGCGTTTCAAGTCGAATCGAATTGATTCGAATCAAATCTAGTCGTATCGAGTAAGAGTGAGATAGCGATAGCGATAAAAAAAAACACGTCTGACAAGTCGAACGAACAACAAGCAAACAAACAAATTGACTGACGTGCACATGTGAAGTTGCTTTTGTATTAGATTTTTTTCTCCTTTTATTGCAAAAACAAAAAACAAAAAAAAAGCAAGATTTATTTGATTTCATTGCGCATTTGCAGCAATAAACTTTTGTGGGCGTGTCCGCGCTTTGATTATTTTATCTTTATACGCCACTAAACATATATCTATGCATACCTACGAACATATACACACATGTATCGCTTTTTGTCCGTGTTATTCTTAGTATGAATTAATTTTTTTTGAGGCATGTTTCATGGGCAATGAAAAATCGGTGTTTTTCCTAATAAAATTTGGCAAATATTCAACGATTTGCTGGCATTTGGTGACGTCGCACGGCGTACAGAATTTGACGCATTTTTTTGTCGTTAACAAAAGGCGCCAGCAGACAGAAGACACATGAAATTATAGAAAATCAAAATTTCAAAAGAAAACTTATTATTTTCAAGCGTCAATGGAAAATTTTTGGAGGCATGAATAACACAAATCTCATGCATGATTATTGTTGGCGATTATTGTTGTTATTGTCACGAGGGCGGGTCAGCATAGAAATATGTGTACTGTTGCTCATTAGGACGCTAGCGAAATCTGAGCTATGACACGTGTAAACGGTAGACAACAGCGACGTCATTAGCTTAGCCATATGAACAGCTAACAATTGAAACTTTGTGTTAGCCAAAGCACTTAGTGCGACTTTTGAAGGTCAACAAACGCGTCTGTCTAAAGAGACGTAGCGAAATTTCAAAGAAAACCGCACATGCAACAAGGGCGTACGACAAGCGATGTTGCTTGGGCCATTAACATACACAAATAGATATTTTGCACTCAAATGAACCGCTCTCTCTCTCTCTCTCTCTCTCTGTTGCACGCTCTCGTTCAACGCCTTGCATTGAGTGCATTTTGAAATCGTACGTCGCTCCCGAAATTAATTTCGAAAATTCATCAAATGCTCAGCAATTGGAAATTATATGGCGGCACTTCTGCGAAAAGTATGATTAAAGTTAATTAAAAGAAACACAAATTTCATTTATTAAAGATTTTTATGACCGAAAGACATAAAGACAGACGGACAGACGCACGGAGAGACAGACCGACAAGTGAGATTGTTGGGTTCAGAAAACTCGTTTGCGACACATGTTGGGCACAATTTTTTTTTTATATTTGCCAAAAGTCATCATGGCAAGGCAATGACTTATCAATAACTCAATGACTTTGCTAAACGAGCTATACTGAAGTGCGCTGAGCTTAGCTCAGGTGATCAATGATCAGAAATACAGCAAAGCATTTGATCACACGACGACGCACATGTTTGTCTCAAGAATTGTCTTATGAAGAGAAGCTCAAAAATATAAAAAAAAGCATCCAAAAATATTCTCGTATCACGTTTGCCCCCGAAACATCGTTTTTGGTTGAACTTTTTTTTATTATTATAAATTTATTTTTGTCTGTGTTTTATCGCTGAATTTAATTTCGTTTTTTGTCTGTGAAACTTGTTTTGTTTTTGTTTGTGATTTCGGTTTGTTTTTGTCTTGTTTTGCATTTCAATTTTGTTTTTCGAATATGTTTTTCAAATTTGTACAAATGTCAAAATAATATACAACTGAGTAGCAAAAGTAAGTCTCAAAGCAAATCGGTGCAAAAAAACAAAAAAAAAAATCCCCACTTTAATTGTATAAAAACAAAGGGCAAACCGCTGATATTTAATTTATTTATTACTTTTACTAAGAAATCGCGTTGCTTTATATTTATTAATGATACTTTTGAGCAACATTGGCACAACAACTTGTGTGTCTTTGAGTCATCGGTGCGCTGAGCGTCAAAGCGTGGAGCTGTCAACAACATGGAACAACTGAAATTATGTGCAAACGTTAGTTGACTTTGGCATACAACTGCTAATCTGATGAAAATTACATGCTTCGGTTTTTGAATTCCAAGAATTTGTTTTATTATTTAAAATATTTGTGCAAACGTTTTAGCACATTTAAGACAGTTTAAGGAACACTTGAGTGACTCACGTCAAACGACACGCCGGCAACTTTTTGCGTATTTCGCATGTTTTGTTGTCCTTCAAAACGCCAACAAAACAACAGCCAAATTTTTCACACGTTTTCATTAAGTTCACGGCTTTGCTGCCCGTCGTCGTTGCCATTGACGTAATTACGCATTATATTTATTAATGTTTTGTTTTTCATAAGCAAAATATTTGCTAATTGAATATTTTTTCGCTTGCTTTTTTTTTTTTTTTTTTTTGCTTTTGCTTTGTATCTTTCAAGTGCACAAAAGCGAAAATATTTTGTATCTTTTGCTAGAAGAGAAGATTCTATGCATGCAATGTCCATGCAGCGCTTTGAGTCCGAAATGTACGCTCGTTTTTCTGGTTAGTGTATAATTTATTAGCAATTGATTATGAAGATTCTGTCAGATGAGCTCCAATTTATGTGTGTGCGTGTGTGTGTGTGTGTGTGTGTAAAACTTCAAATCACTTTTAAAGTGTCATAACGTCTCTGAGTCTTTTGGTCGTTTCGCTCGATCGTTTATTTGATTTTATGATAATAATAAAAAAATATTTTGTTGTTTTTGTTGTTCTTGTTTTAGTCTAGACAACGAAATACGTTCGAAATGCAATTAACTAAGCTAGTCGTCAACAAAAAAACCAACAACAGCAACAACAACAATAGAGTGTTTGGCGAAATATTTTTGTTTTTTTATTTAACATGCGCTTGTTAATTTTATTGAGCACGTACTTGTATTTGAAAAGAAGGCGTGGTGCTTAGACAAGTTTTTTACAATTTGATTTTTTGTCTGTTCCATTGAAAATTAGTACAAAGACCGTTAAGCCCAAACTTGACTGATAATGTTATAATATATGTATATATATCATCGAATGACTTTTATTTGTCAGAAAGACGACCGTGTTGCACCTAATAGCGTCTGGTTAGATAAGGCAACGTATCATTTACTAGGAATTGTAAAAGCAAGTTTACGAGTGCAATTTTTATTACTTGTTGTACATCTCTAGTTAGCTGGTCTTGTAGATATATGAATTTTTATAGAAGATTAAGAGCACAATTTCACTCAGGCTCTTAGAAACACTTCTGCATTGCTGGGATAGTTGGAAAGTAAAAGAGTTTTGCGAATTTAAAGAACTCAAATTCAACACTTTTGCTTCAACATTGTATAAACAAGAATCCTTAACTTAATTCGGCATAATTGCTGTTTTCTTTTTGTAGCTTGCTTTGAGTCCAAAATTAAATGTTAATGAAATGCCAAAAAAAAAAAAGACAAAATGCATAATAAATTAGTTCATTAAGAGAATACTTCAAATTGTATGCGTTGAGATGCTCTTGTTGGACTTTTTCGAAACAGGTAACAAAAACCAAATCGAAGGTTCAATGACATTTTCGTTTGTATGCGATTTTAATTTCTTTTCCCTTTTTTTTTTTAGTTTTTTTAAACACACAATTTTATGACATGCCAAAATGTGTGTTATTGTTGTTGTTTTTCTTAAAGTAAATGAACGAACACCTTTGCCATCACTTAATGTTGGTAAATGACACCGTTGGTGATTATGCCAGTTTGTATCTCTCATGAGTTGTCTGTCCGTTTGTGCCATTGGCGGCGCATGCACCTGAGTCATGCCGTTTACCTTTGCATCATCATAATCGCTTAGCACATTATGACGTTCATAAGTTTTGAATATTTCTTTTGTAATACGAAACTGTTTATGGTATTTTTTTTTTGGTTTGTAACTTCATTTTGGTTTTTCGTAAATAATTTTAAGTGCTTGAAGTGTCATGCGTGTTGTACATGTGCTTCTTCTGGCAAAGTGCGACGCCTGCAGGGCGAATTGTGCGGGCGAACAAGGTTACTCAGCGTTGTCAATCAGCATATTTTAATTATGAGCTTTGATTAAGCATTAAATTCGCATAAATATATCTATTGAGGTCAGTAAAGAATGAGTCGGGTGTTTGTTTATTTGTTTATCATTATCAGTTTGGTTTTGTTTTGTGCATTTCAGTCAAGTTTTAATTAAGTTGATTATCGATTTAATATGCGACTTTAGCATGTTTCAGCCGTGTTGAATTTGTTCATACGATGTGCAATTATGGCAGCAAATTTCATCAGTTTACATTGCGTTCTTCTTAAGTGGTGTGAACCTCCTTAGTTTGGGCAGACATACTATGCTAAATACGCCATAGATTTGCTTATCATGACGCGCGAGACGAAAAATATTCCGCCCAATGATTTATATGACCCACGACAGATTTGCCGCACATAAGATTGACAGATAAGCGATTATTTGTATTAATAATGTTTAAATATGCGTGACAAAATAATAATGAACATTTTATTAGTGCAAAATAGAAATGAAAAACCACAAATCACAATCTTAACAACATCTGAGACGATTTGTCTATGAAAGCGGTTAAGACTGGTATGATTCTAACTTGAACTTGTGCTGTGTTGTTACTTACTAACTCTTCCTTTCTCTCTCGTTATAGATCTATTCTCATGTCGCCAAGTATTAAATCTATTAACAATGCTCGGCTTTATGCTGAACTATGCGCTGCGTGTAAATCTCACCATCGCTATAGTGGACATGGTCGAACCGAATGTAACAAATCCCGTGCCGAATGTTGTCAGTAATCTTACAATTGAGAGTTTCAATGCAACTGCCACGACGACAACGACCACGACGCCCGCAACGCCCGGCAATGTTGTGAACGTGAAGGAGGAGCGTTTCCCTTGGGATTCATATCAGACGAACTTTGTCTTGGGCAGCTTCTACTGGGGCTACATACTGACCGAGCTGCCTGGCGGTCGTTTGGCTGAGCTGATTGGCGGTCGTCGCGTTTTTGGACATTCCATGCTTTGGGCTTCGTTGCTTACGCTGATTACGCCGCTGGCCGCGCACCTGCATTATGTTGTCTTGATCATTGTGCGTGTCGTGTTGGGCTTCATGTTGGGCGCATCGTGGCCGGCCATACATCCCGTTGCCGCCGTTTGGATACCGCCAATGGAACGTTCCAAGTTCATGTCACACATGATGGGTGAGTAATTGTGTGCAATGCCACAATGACTTTTCTTTTTTCGAGACAATACTCACGTCACGCATTACTTTCACTTTAGCCTCATCGCTGGGCGCCGCCATTACCATGCCCATTTGTGGCTATCTCATCTCAGTCGCCGGCTGGGCGAGCGTGTTTTATTTGACGGGTAAGTGTGCACAGACAGTTTTTATGGCCTGACCAATATGCGTTTAGAATTTCAATCAATACGATTTGCATGCAACCGAATTAACGTAACGATTGTCGGCGCGTGTGTCTGTGTTTGCCTGTCGACATCTCATTAATGTTTTGTGTTAATATTAAATAAATATATAATAAAACACAAAAAAAAAACTTTCCATTTCAGGCGCAATTGGCCTAATTTGGTCTATTTGCTGGTTTACTTTCGTTTTCGAGACGCCGGCCACGCATCCACGCATTTCCGTCGAGGAACGCCGCGAAATTGAGGAAGCAATCGGCACATCGACCTCCAAGAAACGTCCCACCTACGTGCCCTGGTTGGATTTGCTCAGTTCGCCTGCCGTTTGGGCCATCATTCTCACGCACGGCTTGTCTGTGTTCGGTTTCTTTACGGTCGTCAACCAATTGCCCACCTACATGGCGCTTATACTTCAATTTGATATCAAAAAGAATGGTCTCTTCTCATCGTTGCCCTATTTGGGTAAATACATTATGGCGCTGGCTTCCTCCTTCTTGGCTGATCATCTGTGCAAGAAAGGCACCTTCAGCTTGACCGCAACGCGCAAGTTCTTCACCGCATTTGGTAAGTTTATTATCATCATATAAATATAATTTTCATTTAATATTATTTGCTTTATTCATAATTTAGCGCTGATACCGCCCGGTCTACTCATGGTGGCACAAGTCTATCTCGGCCACAATGCCACATGGTCAATCACCATTTTCACGCTGGCGCTCTTCTCGCACGGCGCCGTCACGGCGGGCTACCTGGGCAATGGCTTGGACATTGCGCCCAATTTCAGTGGCACCATTTTCGGCATGGCCAATACACTTTCGTCTTTCGGCGGTTTCCTCTCCACATGGATGATTGGCGCTTTGACTTATCAAAATGTAAGTTTAAATCATAAGTTTGTCATGCTATTTGCCTTGGTAACTTAACTTCTTGTTTGCTTACAGAAATCATATCATCAATGGCAAATCGTTTTCTGGGTGCTCGCCTGCACATATATTTCTGCTGCGCTCGTTTATCTTGCGTTGGGCACCGGCGAATTGCAGCCCTGGAACAATCCGCCAGAGCGCAGGAAGGTCAACGATGTTGTTGCACAAGAAGAAGGCGTGCCACTCAAGCAAGAGAAAATCACAAATTAAACATCACAATTACTGTGAACTCAATGCCGTAATTGAAGGCCAAACACACAGACACTCATACACACAATCACTTCCTAACACGCATTATCCCACCCGAAATGGTTTTCCTGTATCCTGTAGATACGAAAATATGATATAAGTATTTTTATATTGACATTATTGGATCGTCATTTGACTACGAAAAATCTTGAAAAGTTGGCAGGAATGAAAAGAAAACTCATAAACGTAACATTAAAGACATAACCGTAGAAAAACCTAAACAAAAAAAAAAAAGAAAAAAACTATAAAATTTCAAAAATCGCCGTTGTCTCGTTTTCGTGTATATTTGAGCACACGTCGCGTATAAGTAATATTTACTTTGAATGCAAATTTTAGTTTTGTATTTAAGCGAATTTGTCATAATTATAATATTATATGTTATTTTAGTAGCTAAAATGTCTTCTCTGTTATACATTTAATTGTTAAAAATAGTATTTTCAATGTACACTTTTGCACAAAGCCCAGCAATTTTAATGTTGCGTTTGATTGTACAAAAGGAAAAAAAACAAAAACAAAGACAAAAAGACAGAAGTGATGAAGAAAATCAGAAAATGTTAGAAAATGCGATTTGTGCAAAATTAGTTTAAATTGTTTATAAGTATCATAAATTGTAATGTCATGTATGTACGTCTAGTTATAAGCTTATTATTAATCAAGATATACTTTATTTATACATACATATATATTTGTATATTTTTTTTTAATATTTCGGAAATTTACGGTTGTTTGTTTAGCTTCCATTTTGTTTGTTTTGTAAACTTACGAAAATAGAATTTGAAAATTGTAGCAAAAGATCAAAAATCGCAAAAAAAAAATATTATAAAACTATCAACAGTATGTTTTGTTGTTGGTGCGTGATTATATTGAAACAGAACAGTTAAACAACTAACCGTGAATTCCGTAAATGACTTTAAGTTTTAAATAAAGATTATACAAAAATTACTTGGAACAAATAATTAACTGCCAAAGGAGGTGATTTCTATTCTATTCTATTTTAATATTTAGGAAGAACAAGAAGCACTTTGATATATACACAAATATATTTAAATAAATATGTCAGCAGAGGCACATGTGTAAAGAAAAGAAAAATATATGTTTTTCAAATACGGTTAAGGGCTCCCAATTTGAAACGGTTCAATATTGGAATTATGTTGGGAAATTATTTGATCACTCGTTTTCAAGAATTTAAGAATTGAAGATATATCCCAATTGATAAACTTGAGTCGCCTTTAAACTACAGCGAGCTGAATTTTTTTTTTGTATTTTTAATTAACTGCACCATTGTAATTTTTGATAGCATACTTTCAGGTGTTACTTGCTTTATTCACACATAGAGGGCTATTGAAAAAAATTTTGTTTTGTTTTAGCAAGTGGCCACCTGTGGTAGAATTTTTGCATTTTAGAAAAGGCAACTCACGAGTATTCAAGAAAACTTCGAATCAATCATTATCAATCAATCAATAAAATTAAAAAAAAAAACAGTTAATAAGGCAACGAAGTATTAAACAATTCAAATTGTTTTTAATTTTTAAATTGTACTATTTTCGCATCATTTACAGAAAATCCAATACTAAAATATCACCAATAGCATTTATACAGCGGCGTTCATGACGTTGGCGCCTCATCTTCCAGACTTACATCCATCAATTCCTTCGCGATTTCGCTTCTCGTTTTCGTATTCGACTCGCCAATTGTCAAAAGATTCGATTCCTGCGTCAAAATCGGCGGCAGTAATTTGAAACCTGATGGACCACCTAAGTTAAGTGGCCCGCCTTTAAAAGGCGCAGGCGTTGTTGTGCTGCTCGTAGTTGTCGTTGTTGTCGTCGTTGGTCCCATCGTGGATGTGGCCATTTTGTACAGTTGTTGCAGTTGTGCTACGGCCTGCGCTTCCATGTTCGGTTGTGTGGGCAGTGGCGGCTTCGGTGTTTGTGCGATTTTGAATGAACCTTGTGACTTTGTCTTCGTCTTCTGCAACGGCTTGAACGACGGCTGCGACACCGGCGCATTCATGTCCTCCGACCATGACTGCAGCCAAGTAGCCGCCGTACGTTCCGTTGAGCTAAGATAGTCCTCATGCTTCTGCCGTATCTGCTCCTTCAATAGTTGTCGCTGCAACACGCGCAACTCTTCCGGCGTCGTTTGACGTTTACTAAAGGATTGCTCCTCTTCTTTATCGCCAAGCGGTCGTGTATTCTTTTGTGGACCAAGCTCGATGACTACTTGAAAATCGGCATGATCACCGAGTCGATAGCCGAAGCCGAGACGTGAATCGGTGCCTAAGGAGACAAAGAGTTGATTTTTGGTCTCTGTTCTTTTGTTTGAGTTTCGCTTACCTTTTTTGACAATTGGTATATTGGAGTATATTACAGAGAGAAGTGATGGCAGCTCCTGTGGCACAACGAAAGATTCGCTCTGTTGAACTGTTGAGTGCAAACAAGTAAATCTTTGTTTACTAAAGTTATATAATATTCGAATGAGAGTAGCTGCCCAAAGATACGCAAAAAATGTCTGACACACCTCGGCGAGAGTTCACCGCTCAAGTTGTTACGTGACACTGATGTCTCATTTTATTGCTATTTTACATGTTTTTTTTTTTATATGAATCAGTAGATTTTATATCATGTAATATGTATGTATATTATCAACAGATACATTTAAGTTTTTTTTATAACTTCGTAGTTCAAAAGCTCAAATACTAATGCGCGTCAAACTCTAAAACAACTTTTGATCAGAGATCTTATAAATGTCTCATGCAATAACTTTGAGCTGTGTATGTTTGGCCTAATAGCAGCGATAAAAGATACAAGCCGCTAAGCAAATAACAAAACCGAATACTAAACGACCTTGACACAATGTCCGGCTCCAACGACAACAACAACAACAGCAATAACAATAACTTCGTCTATGCTGCGGCATTTTTTATGCATACTTTGGACTCGAGTTCGAGTGTTGAAACCGGTTCTAAAGAGTCTCGGCACATTTATCTTTTAATGAACAAGTGATTTACTCACCGAGACAGTTGAAAAGTAATAGCAGCCAAAGGCTAAAAACGCGTTGACGTTTTGACCAAAACTCGAACATGGCAGCAAGACTTCACAGACATTTGGTTTGTTGCACGTTAAAAGTCTAGAGTTTTGCGTGCTGTGTGGTCAGCATATCTGCAAGATACAAGTAACTTGTTACAAAAAGTTGGTTACGACACTACTCAATTTAAAACGTGAAAAAACACCGCAAATGTGCAACATGTTGCGCAAACAATAACAAGTCAGCTTTGCGCCAAAATGTCGCAAGAATTTGGCGTTTTTTTGGTGTTTTCGGTTTTTCCAGTTCTGCTTTGCAGCTGCGCCCGCGCGCTCTGCCGCTCTTTTGCTCAAATGGCTTAAGTTTGTTTGTCGTGCATTTTTTCTTCGTTTTTGTTTTTGTTTTCGTTTCGTTTGCTCGCTTTGCGCACAAATATTTGAGTATGTTAAATAAAGACAACAACAACAAAAACACAATGTTTGGAAATCACTCTCACTTTTGTTCAATGACTGATTTTTTTCATTTTCATTTTTTGTTTTTGTTTTTTTTTCACTTCACATTACTTGATTTCGTTCGTTTCTGTTTCTGTTTTGCTTTGAGCGGCATTTTTTTGAAATTCGTTTATTTTTTTTTTTGTCATGCTGAGCCAATTTGGCGTGTTGTTGTGCTGAGTTGTGTTGAGTTGTGGTGTGACTTCAATGTTGCTTTGCGCCTGCGCATTTTTATTGTCAACTTATGTCGAACTTGGTCAGCAGCGGCCTCGACGCTTAACTCTCCACCGCTTCAAACTAACAGTAGCACAAATGGCCGTAAAAAATATCGTCAGTTTTCATTAGACGCTTTTTTTACAGCGCACAAATATTTGCATTTGATTAACACTACGCTAACTAAGTAAATAAAAAACTTTGCGTAAACGAAAACGAAAGTATTCGCAACAATTTCAAGTCAATTTCACTCTGTGCGCGACAAAAGTCATGCAAATCGCTAAATTAAACACCACACAAACAGAAGCCAATAAATTGCAATTCAAATTATACTAATTCATATTTTTATAGCGCACAATATTTTACAAATATTCAAATTTCTCAAAGCCATCTTACGCTCAAAAACACTCCGTTTAAATTGACTACACTTTTGACTTGTTGTTCGCCTCGCGTCTGAAACGCAACTAAAAACGAGAGTTGTTTGGAGCCCGAAAATTTCGAAAGACCGAAACTGTTTGCCTACAACAACACTCTTCGTTGCCTTGTGGCGCACACGAACATAAGTCTTTGCGCGCAGGTGCGTCGTTGCAGCGCTCAAAATGCTCACCGCCGTTGCTGCCGCGGGCGTCAACGGCGCTCTCTCTTGCCTTTTTACCAACAACATCATTAACATCATTATGCCAATTGTTTAAAAGATCATTATGCTTACATCTTAATTTGTTGCTTCTTCTTCCGCGCATCTCGGGCTAATAGCAACAAATTAAGGCCTCTTGACTTTTGCAAGTGCGTTGATGTGAAAGGTTGTCGCCGTCGTTGCCGTCGTCGTTGCCGTCGTCGTTGCCGTCGTCGTTGCCGTCGCTGTCGCCGCATAATTGAGGCATTTCTGGCGTATCATTTTCTTAATGGGTTAATAATAATGAATGCCGCAAGCTGAAATTTCCAAGACAATGGACATGACTTGTCGTGGTATGTGAAGGGCGTGTGTTAAGATAATAAAAATTAAGGAGCAAGCAACTTTTGTAACGCAGCGTTTACTTTCTCAACTGTGTTGAACTGCTAAATGTTTTACATATATAAATATTTTTGAAAATTTACGCTCACTGCGCTACAAAGTTGTCATTAAAATTTGCATAACAGTTGCCACACACACACAGACACACACACGCCTACGCCCATTTTGAGCTTGACTACACGCCGTCATCAAGTCCGTTCCTCAATTAACGCTTACACACGCAGCGGCGACTTTAAGTGGCAACAGACGCTGAGCAATTTTCGTTGTTGATGAACTGTGAAAACTTTTTTTTGTTAAAAACAATTATTATATAATGAACGTTTTAGGCGGTGGCAGCAACAACAAAAGATGTCTCTGTACTTTGACGTATTGTCGTTCATCTGCGTGAGTAACTGAAAGTGAGATTGCAAATTATTTGCGCATTTTGTGTTTGTGTGAAAACTGCAAACAAAAAGTTACTGTCAGGCAAATTTGTTGTGAACACAGACAGCATAAAGATCTTTGACCGCCCGAGTGCTTATTTTCTCTGGGAACGTTAAAAAATTACAGACAAGAGTTTTTTGTTTTTTTTTGCTAAATGTAGGATTTATTTTACAGTTACAACAAACAGTTAACAAATTCTCACAGTTCAGCGATGTTTTTTTTTTAGTTTTTATTTTTTTGTTTTGTATTTTGTATTTTTGTTATCTTTAGTTTTAGATTTATAGACTAATCTAACAACAACGTGTAAAAATAGATTTTGGTTTTGTTTTTGTTTTTGTTTTATCATATGCTCATTTAGAATTTGCTATGATTAATTTGCTTACAATTATTTTTTACTTATGACATTTTTCACTTGACATACACGTTTAGTAAATAATTATTTAATTAATTAATGCATTAATTAATAATAATTAATAAGTTCCCTACATTTGAAATTCTTGTATTTTTTTATCGGTTTTTTTTTGTTTTGTAAATTTATTTATTTATATTATTTTTCGTTTGGTACTGTAACGGCGCTTGTTTGAATGTGTCTGCTTGCATTCGAACCGATTGAAAACCTTTGAAACATGTGCAAATCCGTGCATAACGTTGACACTAACGGTCAATAACAGAGCTTCTTCA
This sequence comes from Phortica magna, assembly GCA_037044515.1. Classification (NCBI taxonomy): domain Eukaryota; kingdom Metazoa; phylum Arthropoda; class Insecta; order Diptera; family Drosophilidae; genus Phortica; species Phortica magna. Next base: position 255,175 of record JBAMBP010001063.1, on the reverse strand, counting down.
GTGACTACGAGGTAAATTGCATGGCACAGCATTGGGCCCATGGCCAATACCAAATTGATGCTTTATCAATGCCACGCGAAGAGCGAATGCGATAGCAACAAGTAGCCGGTGGAGATGATAATGCTGCCAATCATGATTGGAAAGCCGACTCTGTAAAAAAACAAACAACAAGCGGTAAGTAAGATGCCTAAGATGGGATAAGTGTAAGCTTACTTGAAGAATTGCAGGAATGTGAATTTGTAGCCATGTTGCTCTGCGACACCAGCGCAGACGACATTTGCCGAGGCGCCGATCAACGTGCCATTGCCTAAGGATGTTTTATATGAGAGAGTCATAAACTAAGAAGCATTTTACAATACTTACCGCCGAGACAAGCGCCAAGCGCCAGCGCCCAGACCAAAGGCTGCAGTGGCAAGTTCAGCGTGCTGTTCTGAGCCAATGATATGGTTATCTTGACCATCATCGTTGTCAACGGTATATTGTCCACGAACGCGGAAGCGATTGCAGAAACCTGTTTTCAATATTTGTGCTCATTAAACTTCCAGTGTTGCAAAGCAACTCTCACACTCACCCATAGAATAATCAAAATGGCGACCATTAGACGTCGCTCCTCACCAACGCCGAGTATAATGCTCTCCGTCATATTGCCAATCCATTCGATCAGCCCCAGCTCCGTAAGCGCTTCCATCAGTATAAAGAGCGCTGCAAAGAACAACAAGGTAGACCATTCGACACGCGCCAGTATCGCCTCCATGTCCTCAATGTCAGCGAGTATTATCAGGAAGATGGCGCCCAAAAGCGCAGTCCAGCCGAGTGAGAGACGCTGGAGCTCAGGCACCGAATGCAAGAAGAAAAGGCTGATGACAAAGATCAAGGCGGCGGTGCATTTCACAAGCAGCGTTTTGTTCCTTATGGGATACTGTGGGATCATAAGATGTTAAGGCAAATGATAACCAGACATTTCTGCTGATGCTGACCTTTGCTTGGAGATTCTCCAGCGTCTGTTGATAGTTCGGCGCGGGCTCAATCACAGCCGACATACGTTTCTTGAGGCTGCGCTTTAGACGATTGACCTTCTTCATGAGCGTTTGACGTACGAGCTCCTCGTCCTTCGAATAGGCCGATAAGCTGGCCGCAGCGCGCTTCCACACATGTATCTCGTGACGTAACTCTTCAACCTCGGGCGAATCCTTGAACTGCAGATCGGCAATGTTACGGAACTTGATGCGTAACTGGAGATAGGATTGTACCATGACGAGCAATACGCCCGGCAGCATATGTAACGTGAAGACAGCAAAGTTCACACCCTGCAGAGGAAACATGAGAACTTTAATTAAGCAACACAACTTAAATCTGCTTAGCCTATTCTTACATTCTTCGATATGTAACTATTCGAGGCGATGATAACGTTTGGTGGATCACCGACAGGTGTCAGTGCGCCGCCAATATTCGAGTAGATGACCATACACATGAGTATAGGCACCGGATTCAGCGACATGACCTCACACAAACGTATTGTCACCGGCGTCATGAGCAGCACAGTTGTGACATTGTCCAGAAAGGAAGAGAGTACCGCAGTGAAGAGACACAAACAATTTATGAGCGGCCAAACATGTCCATTGGTAATCTGCAAAGCAAATGTGGAGTATACATTAGACAACGTGGAAGGCTAATAAGGACTATGCCACTGACCTTGTAGGCATAAACCGCTAGGTAATCAAAGACGCCCGTCTCGGAAAGTATCGCAACGAGTATCATCATGCCGAACAGCAGCAGCAGTGTCTCTACATCGATCCAGCCCATAATAGTGGCCATTGAAGGACGTGAGTTCAGTGCCGCCAGGATGCCAATAGACAGCGTGGAAGCAATCATAGCCGCGAACGTGCGATTGACAATCTCCCAGATGATCATGATGTAGAGGCCGCATAGCACGACAGCCGCATAGATGACACCCTCCTTCTTGTGTATGGGCGACTCGTCGATGTTGATCTGGAGAGGTAGCTCACCATCGATGGTGGTCACAAACTCCAGACTCAGCTCGCTGTAATTGCTCTGCGAAAGCCAAGTGTCATCGCTGGGCGCAATCTCAAAGGTACGTGCCTTCTTTGTATCCTTGGTGCCGTCAAAGTTCTCCGGATAGACGACATCCAGCTGCCACAACTTGGACACGTTCTCTGTGTGCACTTCCACGCCCAAGCCATCGTAGTAGCTGCGCAGCACTTGGATCTGCAGCACCGGCAACGGCACGCTATTATTTATATAGACATCGTTTTCTTGCAGACGGAAAGGACCCTTCAACTTAAGGCCCACGCGGTGCAGTGTTGCGGTATTTATGAAGAAGACTAAGACCATGATATGAGGTCAATGGCTGTTGGCTTTTATCTGTGCGTATGAACTTACCTCGTGGCGAGCCATTTCTAGGAACACTTATCAGATTCAGCTGGTCCACGTGCTCATTGTTGGACATCAGGAATGCTGTGAAGACGCCCCAAACGACGACCAGTATCGCAATCTTGAACCAGATCAGATACTTTTTGAGCTGTCAAATGAGAACTGTGTTTTAAATCCATTGTTCCGGCTTGGCATCCTTCATGACACCACTTACCTTACACTTGCCGTGTTGATCGGCGTCGTCATGTTGGTCATCGTTGTTATTTTCTATGTCCCTGTAGGGTTTTTGATTGGTTGGGGAAGGGGGAGGAAGCACAGTAAACTGGTTGCACTAATTACGCACTGACTAGCAAAATGCAAAGAACTACGAACCTGCCATCCAGCACATGCACTTGTCCCGCCTCATTGGTCACATTGATGCCGATCTGCGAGAACACATGTGTATCGCCGATAGTCACCTTTGCGTGCTCCTTAACCGGATTATGCTCGGGGTCATCGATGTCTTCGTTTGGCAGCGGATCAACGTCGGGCAGTTCATAACCTACAAGTTTGGGAAATTATGTCATATGAATGGGTTTAAGCAAACTTTCGTATAAATGTCCGTGGTTAAAGCGGTTAAGAATGCAGCGGCACCTTTATCCTTGGCCACGATTCTCTGATACTTTTGCGTGTATTTTCTCATGCTACATGCGAGCGTTACGAGGCGTGTGCGAAGACTGCGCGCATGGCCACGACAAATAAAGTCGTTGGGCGGTTGTTGTGTTGGTCGTTTGGCGAAGGTCGCTGTGACATTAGTTTACATTGGCTTGGCTGACGCCATTTTTATGTGACAAAAGCCACAGCAACAGACCGGAAGCAGCGGCGGCGTCTGCACACAATATCCTTGCGTCACTCGCAAGCAACTTTGCGAAAGAGTCAATTCAATTTATTTATTTTCGTTTAATGGCTTAAAGTTGATTGGTTTCCTTGCTTCGACGCAGGTGTCCTTTGTGTCGATTGTGTCGTTTGTGTCGCCTGTTTGTGCCACATTTTAATGATGCATATGTATTTATAGCAACACTGACAGTCAGTCTAACTGACTGACTTAGCGACTTAGTCGGTTTTAGTGTCGCGCGGCGGAAATAAGCGAGAACGCATTTGCATAATTCGTCAAACGAAAAGCAACCGAAATAATGAAAAGCTCAAAATAGTATCGTTTGCCATAAACAACTTGAATTTATGTATATTTTTTTTTATTTTGTTTTATATATCAGATGATCAGTTACTGCATGTATCTTTTATGTACGAGTATCTCTCGCGACAATTGTAATGTGCACTTGGCACTCGACGAAATTCACAGATTGAATGTCATAATCAGTAATGGCAATTGGGCAGTAAGCAGTGGGCAGTGGGTGGGTTGCGGTTAGTTGCTTGTTATGGATCTGAATTTCAGTATTTATGCGCACCAATGTCAATGTTAATCAAATGTCTGTCGCTCGTAAACGAAACGAAACGAAACAAATGCAAACAAAAGCAACAACAAAGATAACAAACAAAAAATAGAACAACAAAATATATAACAACAAAAAAAATACAGAAAAAAAACCGCGCGCATAATAAAAATTCAGCAATAATTACAGCAATAAAAAAAAGATGCGAGCGCAAATATATTTCACTTCAGTTGAGCGTATAAATATTTGACAGGCCACAACCACCTGCGCGATACTTACCGCCATGCAGACGTTCGTGCTCCTGCCGGAACGAGGCCAGGCTCGGATCCTGTCGTATGCGTTCCGGCAGTGTACGCCACACTTGTAAGGCACCTTCTGTCACTTCGCTGTGTACGCATCATAGTCATAGTCGTAGTCGAGTTGTATGCCATTGCGATGAGTTGAGGAATGTGATTTCGATAGACGGTTTTGTTTGTTATACATTTGGGAGCCATGAAAAGAAAGCAAAGAAAAGTAGAAAAAAGAGAAAACAGGATTTAATATGATCACTTGACTTTATTTTAATTTAGGCGATGTGTGTTTGTGTTAGTATGTGCCGCTGCTCAGGCTGTGATTTGCCTTGAGCCTTGCACATTTCAGTAAATTCTTTTCGTCTTATTATTGATTTCAATGTTTGTATAAGAAATTTTGCAAATTTCCGTTTTTATTCTCTTTTGGTATTTTTGTTTATTACTTGTACAAACAAAATGCGTAACAATTTAGAGCCACATACATATGAGCTTGAGTATCCTATTAAGGAAAGCAGCTTATTGGATTACAAAAGACCGAAATTGTGCGAAAAGTAAATTTAGTTGATTTTCTATAAGTAGTTCGGGTTTGTCACATTTAAGCATGTTGATCCCACAGTCACCAGACAGTTGACGAGGATGCCTGACGGTTGCTGGTGTCAATCATTTGATGGCATTGAATATTACACTTCCTTTTTGTTTGCCACGCATACGATTTCGATTTCGATTTTGATCCTGTCTTTTTGTCACTTGTGCAAATTTACCTTTCACGACGCCCACTATTCAAAAGGCTCGGCGGTTCGGTCACGTATTCCATATTTCCTATATTTCGTTTTTGTTATTATTATAATTTTTTTGTTTTTTGCTGCGATTCCGGTTTTGCCAACTAATACCGCCAAAGCGCTGACAACGACTGAGGCGCACTTTTGTTCCGCTTTCAAATGCAAATTCCCGTTTGGGAAAATTTTCTTTTGTGCTGGGATTGATGATATGCAAATGCAGTGACGGCGCTCAAAGTCATTGCGAAAGTAAAATGTTGCCTGTCCAAATACACACACACACACACAAACACCGTAAATAAACACACAAACAAATGGCATAGTCAACGAGCATGACTAAATGATGGACTGACTAAATGAAACATTTTATATATCATTGTTGTTGTTCTTGTTGTTGTTGTTGTTGCAATAACTAGTCAGCCAGGCGCTTAATTAAGGCGCATCGAGGCTGCTGCCACACGCGGCTGGCAATGTCACCAACTGTGCTCTGTTCTGTGCAAAACCGAGGCAGCGCCGCAACAAGCTAAGGTCAACAGTGGCTTCTAATGGCATAGAGAGCTTGCAATTTTTGACTGCTCATTTGATGAGCTTTTTATTTGTTTTGTGTTTCTTTTTTCATTACAATTGCATACTGAATAAGTGTAATGACTCTTGGCATAATTAAAAATAGCTTTACTAGTCACCATTTGAAGCTCAACAGGTTCACTTGACTGCCATTGAAAGATGCCAAAGAACGTTGTCGAAATTGCTATGCTGTGTGAGTGGGCGGACAAATGGGACGCCCACACGAATCGCACATCACGTGTACGCAACAACAACTTTGTTGAAAATTGCGCTATGGCATCATGCATGCATATACTCAATGATATGAAACATCAAATCACAGACACGAAACGAAACATCAAATTAAGTGCCACTAATCTTCATTGAAAGACACAAATGGTTGACTTGACTTGTCTTGGCTTGGCTTGGCTTCGCATGACTTGTGTGTGTGCGAGTGGGATGGCTAGCGAGCAGAAGCGCACATTTTGTGTGCGTTGATGATTGCGCTCGTTGCTTTTGTTATTTTAAATAAAGTAAGTCATAAATTTTATTATCTTTATTATTATTAGAATGGAATACTTGAAACAAAGCAAAGCCAAAGGCAGTAGCAGAAGCAACATTGTTGCTGGCGGCATTTAAGTGAACATAAAGCGGGAAACCTTTGAATTTGAATTTCGCTTTGATGTATTATGATTTTGTTTTTGTTTTTTGCTAAGTTCATTAATTGAGACAGTCGTCAGATTAGCAACAAAGTAAATTTAATATTACTCACAGTTAGAAATAATTGTGTTTCAAACGAAGGACAGAAAAAGGAAAAGAAAGGAAAGGAGAGCAAAGAAGAAAGCAGCAAGTCATTTGTATAATTTGTTTTTGTCATATGAGTTATTTTAAAATGTAAGACTTCATTTAACTTGCGACTCTCATGAGTACACGGGCACGTTTAAACGAGACATAAGAATATAAATTTTACATTAAAAGAGAATTTGTTTTTATTTAAATTTTTTTATTTTTTACATTTTAAGCCAGAAACACATTTAATATTAATTATGCTGAAAGCGCATTAATCCTTGGCTTATTTAGTATGCATTAAAAAAAAACACAAACAAAAACAACAACAACAACAACAATGTTTGTGACGCACAGAAAGGTGTAAACATAAAATGTTATCAACGCCACGCTCGACAACACTGGCAGACTCATTTAGCACTCAGCGACGTTTTATCTTTAACGACAAAGCCTCCAAACAGCACCCAAAACCGTTGACGATAAGCCAGTGGCTGTGAAGTGGTGAGGAAGTGGTGAAGAAGTGGTGAGAAAGTAATGAAGAAGCGGTGAGGAAGTGATGGGGAAGTGGTGAGGAAGTAATGGGGAAGTGGTGAGGAAGTGGTGAGGAAGTAATGGGGAAATGTTAGGCGTTGTTTGAATTTTGGAGCCTTGCGTAATAAAATCAAAGAGTCAACGCTATGTAGGGAACCTCTACTCTGGCGGTAGTGACGACAGCAGCAGCAGCTTCATTCAAGTGTGTTAAAGTCTGATTTCATCTAACAATGCCTGCTGCCCTTGCCCAACAGCACCAGAGCCGCCGAAAGAAATGCCGGCAAGACGGCAAAAAAATACTTATCTACAAGAATTAATCGATTTTTTCTGCCTGAACGATTGAAGCTTCAACTCAAGCCAAGACAAGACAAAACAAGAGAAGACAAGATTTTCATGCTCAAGGACTCTTTGAGTTTTGTGTTATTTGGGAGTCAGGTGGAAATTCGGCATTGCTTGTTGTGATGCCATTAAAAGTTATGCGTTAACTTTACAAGTCTGCAGAGGGACACTTAAAAAAGAACACACACACAGACAGACAGACTCACTCATCATCATACGTGTAATCCTCGGCGGTGTTGTTGTAATTGTAGGACATTGCGTAGTCGTCGTTGTCTGCTGGGCGCCTCAAGTGTGGTTTTCAAACTGCCGTAAGCCGTAATGAATGAGTTTTACTTTTCTCTTGTTGGTTTTTCTAATTTGTTAGAACTTTTTTTTCGAATTTTTTTTTAAAAGCTAAAATTTTTTATTGCTTCTTTTTATTGTTTTGCAAATGCCACTTTAACAAACTTTTATCACATATTATTATATACTAAAACCACATAGAAAAACAGAAGAAAATTATGCCAAAATAGAGAATAATCAATACGCTTTGGACGCGTTTTGTGTTACTTTCGAAATTAGTTTGAAATTCGAAATTTGTTGGCGTTTGCGAATTTTTTTGTTAGATTATTCTTTGCATTGCAATTTGTATTATTTTTCAGTTTGAGTTTTTTGTTTTTTGCTTTTTGTTTTTTGCACAATTGGCGAGAATGGCATGGAAAAGCGGCTTTTTGCGTGCTAAATTGTCGCTTGTCGTCGTTGTTGTCGTCGCTCGCTCGTTTGTCAAACTAACTCATTCGCCGCCCGCCACGGTACTAACGAACGTGTGCAATTCTACCCTATTTTGTAGTTAGTTTTGATCAGACAACGGACGGACGGACAGACGGACAGACGGCCAGTCTAAGCGAATGAGTGTAGTAAAATGTAACAGTAAAGAAAAAAAAAAAATTAAACCAAAAAAAAAATGAAATAAAATAAAACAAAAACAAAAATTAACGCGCTTTTTTTCATTGCTCACTCATTATTCACAGTTATGCTTTGTGGCTTTCATACATGACTCTCACTTGTCTCGCAACAGATCTGTTCTGTTCTGATCTCTGTATGAAGCTCATGATTTAATTCAATCGAGTTGTGCGCAAAGTGTCAAAACTTGGCGTGATTTTAACTCATCCTCATCATCGTCATCATGATCATCATGATTAACAGCAACAGCAACATCACCAGCATCATTACAGTTGCTGTTCTTGTTGTTGCTGTTGTTGTTGTTGTTGCTGCTGTCAATTTGAGTTGCATTTTGTGTAAATTTCATTTACGTCTTTTCGACTATCATTTTATGTTCGTCTCTCTTTCTCTTTCTCTCGCTGGCTTTTTTAGTCTTATTTGCACATCTTCAATTACACTTGATTTATACGATTTGACAGTTATTGTGATTCTCATTTTAACTCACTCAGTGCGCTACACGCAAATGTGTAAGGCATATGCGCACACAAAGCACTGCAAGCGTGATTAAGTAAAATTTTCGATTCCAATTGGTAAATTACTCGTTATTCCAATCAACAGATCTCAACTCATGAAGAGTGAAGCACAAACAGAAGTTGTAGCGCACATTTCGTGTCCGAATAACCCAAACGCAATTCATGAGTTTCTAGTTCGTTTTAGTCACATTGAGCTTAATTCACATCACATGTCACAAACGTTCATCGTCATCGTCATCATCATCACAGACCTCATTATCATTGCCGCATTTAAACATTAAAGTTTATTCTCATGCCTATTATGAATGTCACTCTTTCATCCTCAATCTCCTACATCATTTACCTTAACTTCAGCTTTATTCAACACTCATTTTCTATCTCTGCATAATCTCCATCATCATCATGATCATCAGCAGCAGCAGCATTGGCATTGTTATCACACATGACGCTCAGATATATTTTTGTATGCTGAACATCATCATTGTTGTCGTCATTTTCATCAATTTGTTTCTCATTTGATATGATTTTCATAACACACACGCACACACACACGTACACTCTCACACCCACACATGGTGATCTTTGCCACGCAACAAATTGCATATGATTTTATGATACACACTCATATGTATATAAATAACTGTGCATGTGTCTGTGTGTGTGTGTGAGTGTGTGTTATATATGTATAATAATAAAAGTAATTGTGTTTCGCTGCAGAATAGTTGTTATTGTCGTTATTGTATTTAATTATATTTGTACAATGAAAACATGCACGTGATGGCTTTGTTGAACGTGCGCACTTCGCTCTCCTTCTCACTCTCTCACTCTCTCAGTCACTCAGTTTCGCTCTTTCGGTCCTGTGCCGCCCCCGCGGCTTGTCATTGAGTGTAATCTATTTTGAGTGCTTTCGTTTAATGTACTTTGGCCAAATCAGCTAATTGAACGATCTGTGGCACGTTCTGTGGCACACACGTGTGTGTGTGGCTTTGTTTGTGTCAGACACCGCGGGCAACAATTTGCATTAAGCATTGATGAGCTTTTGGGGGACCTCAGTCCTCACACATGTTGTTCATATTCACATTAGATTAATTCATACAATCTTTCTTTGCCATACATTAATTTGTCACTTCATTTATTCAATATGCCTTCAAGGCGCCTTATAGCTTGGCATAATATAACGCGACTCTTAAGTAGATGCAAATTTAAGCAGCGTAAATTTGGCCAAGTCAAAGTGTAAATTGTGGCAACAAAAAGCTGATGTGTTAAAAATAAACTAAATAAATTTGAATTTCCATTTCCATAAGCGTTGAGTGAATGTTTGCAAGACTGTAAGTTCACTGAATTGATGGAAGACTAAAATAAGGCAAATAAAACAAGGACATAGTTGTTGTGCTTATTGTTGTTGCAGTCAACAAACATTGACGTCAATCAGACGAGCGCAAAGTCAATAATTATGACGATAATGCACTCATTTTCGACGCCAAGAAGGCAAAGTAAACCAAAGCAAAGCAAATCAAATCAAACCAAAAGCGAAAGAACAAACAAAGAAATAAACAAACCAAAAATAAACTTATTAACTTTTGGCAAATGTGCAATAAAAATGTATAAGCAAATAAAAAAAAAATCTTGAAAAATAATTCTTTAAGCAATTTTTGCAAAACGTCATTAAAATCATATAAAATGTAATTTAATTCGCGTTTAATAAACATTCGAACATGATATAAGGCACACAAATCGTGTGCCATTGCGAAAAGTATCTATGACAAATATGGCCAATAATGAAATGCTATCAAATAAAACAACCGTAATGGCAAATTTGTTCGAATGAAATCAGCTTAAGTGAAAAAAAAAAGAAAAGAAGAACAAAGACAGAAAAAATAATAGAAGAAACGTAATGAAGAGCGACATAATGTTGACATACGAAGCGCCAACAGCGTCGGTTGTACGATAGACGGTCACTTGGTCGGCGGGTGGGAGGAAGAGAGGCGCGCAAAATGTTGAGAAATGCAATTTCATTAAAATTGCAAAAATAAATAAGCGCAAAACGAAGAAGAAGCAGCTGAAGAAGAAGCGTAAGCGTAAGAATAATAAAAATAACATTAACAACAGCAACAACAACAACAACGTTACTTGTGCTGTAAGTATCTATGCCAATAGCGAAAGTATCTCAGGTTTCAAGTTAACTCGAATCGTGAAACATTTAACTTGAGTCGTTGCTTCAAGGCAATTAAAAATGAGGTAAAATGCAACTGAAAATTCTTCGATTTCAAAAGACAGTGACAGCAGACGATGTGTGGGAAAGAGGGAAAGGGACGACTTCTTCGAATTACTTACAAAAGCTGCTGAGCATTTATTGTTTTGTTTATTGTGCAACAACATGAGCAAAGTGAAGAAGTTGTTATTATACTATTTACTATACAAGCCGCCTGGCATTGAAAAGCGTTCACCGCTGTTGCAAAAGTGATGCTGTAATTTTGAGATATTTTTGTAACTTTAAGTTTTATGACCTTTTTTTCATTTGAGTTTCGCTCATGTGTGCAGAAGCTTTGCTAAAATCGTCAATAAGATCGCTCGCTGAGCATACTAGTCTGTCGCTAATCCAATAAGAATTTAACATTTAAACACGTTTATTAAATTCAATGAATTTGCACTCGTCGTTCGACTTTATTAAATTAACTTAAGCAAGTCATAAGAATTCAGCCAGTGTGTGTGTGTGTGTGTGTGTGTTCGCTCGGTCATGTGTTCTATGTGGGTCATTTTACGTGACATACGACATGACATGATGATAAAAATATATATGTTTATATAGAATAAATACGAACAGTCAAAATTTAATATAGCTTGCTATCTCTTTCTTGCACTTAATGGACAAATAAATGTTGCCTTTACTTTTACTTATTTTTTGCGACCCTCTTCAGCACTCAAACTCACACACACACACACACACACACACACGCACACACATTATGCACGCTTCATAAATTTTGAGCTGTGTGACATGAAAATTGAATTTGATTTTAAACGGCAAAGTCGCTTTGAGCTAATCTCAGTCGCAGCTCAGTTCACTGAAGGCCATTTGTGTGCGCGCCTTGCGGCTTTTATGTAACAGGAGCGCATGCAGTTAATAAATTGTAATATGTCAAAGTAAAATTCCATTAATAATATTTGTGTGAAAACTTCAATCTTTGCTGAGCGGCCAATTGGCTGAGACATGTTTGCGCTTCCATGAAACGATTTCGCTTACAATTTATGTGTATGACGGACAGTCTGTCTGAGGTCTTTGTGGTATGTGCGACGACGACATTCAAACACGTTTTCTTGCTGTGTGTGTGTGTGTGTGTGTCTTTGCAGCTGCAGGTTGCAATCGTCGGGTGACGACAATGATCACTTGGCTAATTAAACAGCGCAAATGCATAAATATATATTATAATACTTACTTGCGAAATGATTAATGCACAAATATGCAAAAGCCACGTAGATAATATTTAAATAAACAATAATAATCACAAAAAAAAAAAAAGTCTGAAAAAATATATAAAACAATTCCGGTTTTTTCATGTTGTTACAAGTTGTAATTTATGTGATACGAGTATATGTATTGCATTTGTACACACGTGTCTCGCTTGATGAAATTATGAATATTGAATTACGATTCGTGCGAAGCCAAACCGGCGTTTGTCGCTGCTGCCTTTTTGGTCTGACAATTTTAATGAAATATACATGTATTTATTAAAAAAAACGCTGGCTCAGCTGTCATGGCAACGATAAAGGCAAAGACAACCATGTGGCTGCTGCTGATGATGATGAGCACACAAACCAAGCTATGCTAAACTCTGTGCCAAACCAAGACGTATACAAACACAGCGCAGTCGAGTTGTGAGACAAGTGCTGTCAAGTTAAGTCATGGCGTCGGCACGTCGCTTTGGCATTGCCTTGCCTGCATATACATATACATTTATATATATATATGTATGTCTCCTCACTTGGTCCTAATCACATTGTTAATGTCGTTTCATGCAGCAGCAACATTCTTCGTAATTTCGCTCAAACAAACAATTGACCTTGTGCACACAATGAGGTCGTCTGCGCCACCATCGCCCAACCCAAAGCCAAAGCCGCCGACCAACACTTTTCTAGCTCAGTACACACACTGTTTGCGTGTTAAGTGCTTAAATTGTTTTAGTTTATGACCCAAAAAAAAGAAAGCAAACTGAAGCTGACAAGAACACAAGCAAATCCAAAGATTCGCTGTCAACACAAACCGTCAAAACCGAAAGCCGAAAGCCAACAAAATCAGCTAAGTAAGTTGGGCTAAAGTAACACACATTGTTGCTTAAAACAATTCCTTCTTTTTTTTAGCACAAAATGTGTAAAATGTTTGCTTAAATGTCAAGAACAGCAAAGCAAAGCAAAGCCAATTGTGCGTATACGCAATGCCTTTTCAAATTGCTCAAGGCGAACATTGCGTATACGCACTGTAGTTCATGTGCTTCTGTCATTACGCATAAGTTTTCGCAAACTGTCATTTTTATGGTTCATTTAGTCATCTTTTTTTTTCTGTCTAACATTTTTTAATTGTTTCCCCAAAAAAAAGCGGCATAAACCACGCAATGCGCTCATTAATGCTCGTCCGACCGTTTGTCCTGTCCAATTTCGATTTATTGCCTATTAATAACTGCTCAAGCATATTTGCCATTGTTGTCACTCGCCTTTGGTTATGCAAATGAGCTCACTTTGCTCACACTGCGCTGCGCTTCTTCTCGGCTCCTTTCGGCTCCTTTTTTTCGCTCTTTGCCTTCAATAATGAATTATTCAAATAGAGTCGTAAATATTTTTGTTGGCATGTTTGTTGTTGCTGTTGTTGTTGTTATTGGTTTTGTTGTTCTACTAATTTTTAATAGCGAAACCTTTTCGTTTCGATTTGACTTTACATATTTTGATGCCACAAATTTGTTTGAACGAACGCAAATTATTTGTTGCGTGCAACTCATGAATATTTCAAATTAATTATAATGTCTTGTGTGCTGTAAAATGTGAAACTCTATTGCTGTAAAATAATTGGGACACTTGTCCTCAGGCAGCGTCAAGTAAAGTTGTAAGTAGGTGTATGTGTGTGTGTGTGTAAGGCTGAGAGTTCCTGGAAATAAAAGCTTTGAAGTGCTTTTGTACGCTTCACTAGATAAATTGTTGCCAAGTTGTTGAAACTAAGCATAAATTCGGGCGAACGAATTCATCTTCAGCTAAGCCAACGGAGGTAAGTTGCCTATGTATGTGTGTGTGCGTGTGTGCTTAGGAGCGCTTATCTGCATTTGTTGGCACAGGAAATTAAATCGAATACAAAACATGTCCTTTTTGAGCATTTACAACAGACACACACAGACACACACACTCACGCACTTATTTCTATGTGTGTGTGTGTCTGTTTGCATGCTCTTGGCTATGTTTGCTTTCGAGACGTGTTCATGTTTATCTTTAATTATTGCAAATTATAAGTTTTCTGCGTACTTCTTTTCATTTCTTTGCTGTGCCAAAATAATATAATATAATAATAATAATAATAATGATAATCATTATGAGTAATGAGTATCCTTTTTCACATTGTTTGTTTCACTTACTTTGGCTGTGGGAAACTGTCGCGTCGCGATGCCGACGACGTTGCCGAGGATGTTGAACGATGCCGGCGCAGCCAACGCATGCGATTGCTGACCTTCATGCGCATCTTGAATGGAAAGCGCAGCCGCTTGCCACGGTCCGGCTTGTGATTGCCGCCGCTGCCAATGCCTTCCCCGCCGCCAACGCTGCGACTGTTGCCATTATTGTTCGGCACAATGTTGCCAACGCTTGGCGGCCGAAGTGTCACGGCGCTGTTATTGTCATTGTTGGCTTCCATGGGTGAGCCATTCGTGTTGGTCGCCACAATGACGACGCCGTTACCGCCGACGCCGTCAATGACACCACCCCCGCTGCCGTCGGCGCTGTCGGGCCGCGACAACGGTTCGCTGTGTATGCGTGTGGGCGCAATTTTGACGTTCGTACTTCTTTCAAATGAAGCTAATTTGCGTAACTTTTTAGACTTTTTTTTTTTTGTTAATGAATTCACTTTTAATATTTTGTTTTTGTTGTTAAACACAAAAGTTCGCCCTTTGTTTTTGATTTCGTGTATTTTTTTGTGTGTTTTTTTTTGCGCTTTTGAATTCGCCTTACAAAGCGCGCTTTTCGACGTCTAAGCCTTTCTCTTGTACATCTTGTTGTGTCTTGTAATTTGAGTCCTCGTGCGTTTGTCTAGAATTTTGACAGCTCTGTTGGCATTTGCGTCAACTTCGTCAACTTGTCAACTCTGCGCAAAGAAGACATTGTAATACGATAGGTTTTTCACGCTTATTTTGCGCGTCATGCGCGTCAACTTGATTTGCTTGCGGCGTGTGCAAGGAGCGGTCCTTAATCAAAGACTGTAATTAATAGCAAACACTCATGGCTTGCGCGGCTGAGCTAATTTCATTGCCAGTTTGGTAGTTTATTACAAATCAATGAATCGATATTAATTTTCTATATTTTTATATGTGTCTTCATGCACACACGCACACACATGTGAGTCGCCTGGCATGAATGAGCAAATGAATTGACCATCAATGGGCACATGTGTGTGTGTGTGTGTGTGATAGCACGTAAGCACTCATTTCATTGTCAAGGGAATGTCAATGAGCCAGACAGCGCACAACAAAGCGATGAAGGCGTCACTGCTGCTGCTGGTAATGACGAAGAAGATGATGGCAATGGTGATGATGATGATGATGATGACGATGGCAGTCGGTTTTATGACACACAACTGGAATTGCTTTCAAATATTTGCCTGACTTGGTCGAATCATTTGTTTCTATTTGCCGTTGCCTTAGTTAAGCCTTCTGTGTCTGTGTGTGCGTGTGTGTGTGTGCGTGTGTGTGTGCCAGCGTGAAGCGTGAAAAGTTGCTGTTGAATTCATTGCCCTGAGCCGTTGATGCCGTTGACTTTGACTTTGACTACGTCATGTGTAATGTGCGTAAAAGTATTTGCTTGGCAACTAATTAGCAAAAACAACCGTTATGTCTATGGACCGGAAATAAAAAGATTTATTTCCGCTGTTTGCTTAGTAGATGAGTGTTGAAAGCCTTCTTCTTCTGTTTTTATGTTACAAATTGTAAGTAACGCGATTGTGGGGCTTATGACTGCCAACGCCACAAAGTAGGCAACAGCATAGCGCACTGCGTCATGAACCTTGACCGTAGCAAGCGCCAAGCACACACACACACACACACACACATACATGCGGCACTCATCTTAATTTGCATGCGTAGCCGCGTAATTTGCGATTTAAATTTAAAATATTCGAAAGTGAAAGTGCGGCGGGCACTAAAGGGTTAAACCTTTATGACAGACACCACGCTGAGGCAGATGACGAAGCGCACGTGCCTGAAATGTATGCAAAAAGCGCACACACACCAACAAGGCTACAAATTACGCAAGGATAATGCGCGAAACGTGGCGCCCAAGCCCAAGCAACAAGAAATAAGCAAAGGGCAAAGCCACCTGACAGTTGGGGAAATGTAAACGGAAACGGTAAAATGGGTTACGAAAATAAAATTTCCAAAAGGATATCTTCATTTTGTTTTACGCCGCCTACACAAACACACGCACACACACATTGTCTCTCTAGGCCTATTTTAAAAATAACAAAAGCAAATCGTTCAAGTAAAAAATTATGCGAAAAATTTCGATTTATCTTTTTTTATGAAATTATGTTTGCACATGTCTAAGCCACACGCACGAACACACACACACGCACACATAATCAGGTTGAAGGCAAATTTCTAATTGTTTGTGCTTTGAAGTTGTCTTATTTGCTTTTCAAATTGTAATTAAATACAAATTGTCTGCGAAGTTCTTTTCGAGCATCTTTTAATGAGCAAAGTTTTGGTTTATTTTCATTAACAGACAAAAATTCTTATTTAAACCACAAATTACAACAACAAACATGCTTAAAGTGCTACAAATGTCACAACATAGTGTCAATGACAAAGCGATTTGTTATGAGTAACCCAAGAATTGAAAGAAAGTTTAATTTTAGCCATCAACATGAAATGTTTTGTCATTTTGTGGCATTGGCAGAAGAAGCATGCCTTCAAAACAGCGTCACCCATGAATTGTTAAGCAAACACACACACACACACACACATGCTAACAAACGCACATACGCATTCATGCAGAGCTGCAAACATAAACTAGCATAAATATTTAATATCCTTGGGAAAGAAAATGCTGCGTTGACGAACGTTTGCTCAGTTGGGCCTTAAAAGGATACACAATTACATTTACACATATTCGTGGCGACTGTATGCGTGTGCGTGTGTGTCGTAGGCTACAAGTGTGGTACACGTCGCTAGTAGTTAGCAAGGATTCGTGCCGCACTTGGCACCAAAAAAGCGTCTTTCTTTGCCTTGAATTTCTATGATTTCATGTTTTTTGTTATATTTTTTTGAAAAGTTTCAAGTTAAACAACATTGAATATCTTAGACGCAAATTGCCAACAGTTATTTGGCCCAAAGCGTTCATTGCGTTTAAAACAGACGCAAACATGTGAAGCGCTTTTGTTGCCTACTTTTCGGCGCGCGTTACCCAAAGCACACGACATTTGCCCTTAACAGGCGTGTGTGTGTTTCTACATGTGTGTTTGCCTTGGCACATTTTTACTGTTATTATTTTATATATTCGCTGTAAATTTCCAAAAAGCATTTGTCATTTCTTCGCCGCTTTGATATTTAATTAAAATTGAATTTGATTGATTAACAGAAATAAAAATAGAAAAAACACAAAAGTCATGCCAGCAAATAATCAAAATTAATAACATTAAGTTTGATATTTACTTAATGAAATTCTTACACGAAGCGCACAAACAACAATAAAAAATAAGTTATAAAATACGAAATAACAAAAGAGAGAAAACAATAGTTGAGCGCACCTTTTGCGTTATAAAAAAAGTGTATAAAGCTTGTGCGCCAATGAAACCGGTTTAAGGACACGAGCACGATGTGCAAAGCAAAGGTGTTAAAGCGCAATTAAAGCGCACAAAGTGCATTATCATTATTTATAATCAATGAACAAACACGACAATTATATACTCAATTATGCAACAGTTGAGTCACGACACACAACATGTCCGACCCTAGCGCTGGCGGCCCTTGGCAGCGTGTGCAGCTGCCGTCGAGCCATGCTAAATTAATGAGCGGCAGACTAGCTAATTTTCTCATTCTGCGCGTCATAAATGCGACACAGAACAGACACAAAAAACCGTAAACAAAACATGAGCTCAATCATCAAATTAAAAGATAATGCAAATCAACAAGGCGGGCGCACCAAAATAGACGCGAGCGAAGCTGAGACCAAGCAGGGCGCGGCTGCCAGAGCACGCTAGCTTAATTAGATTGCAGCAAAGGAAGAGCAGACATCAGCTGCTGCGATTTGCCTTAAAGCGTTCAAGAGCATTTGATTATGCTTCTCTGCTCGGGCGATGACACACACATGTAAAGCCGGCTAAGGCAGCGGCCAACAGACGTGCGTTGACACAGGAGACGGCTTACATGTCAGCCAGCGAATTGCCACTGAAGTTGCTAGCAAACTTGTTAACATTTGCCAAAATCCTGTAAAGTCATATTTTGCCAGCTTAGACTTCATTTCGCTTTCATTAGAACTTTTTTTTTTTTTTTTGATTTTCCGCTTTGTAATTTGAGACGCCGCAAGCAAATTTCAACGCTTTAATAACTTTGTTGTTTTTTTTGTATTATTTTGTATTTTTGTTTAAGGCAAACTTTAAATTACTTTTGTTGTTGTTATTGTTTTCAATTCACAGCTTTTTCATTACGTTTGTGAGCGCTTTGCATATTTCGAAAAAAACACTTTTAATTATTTTTATGTCTTTTTTTTATATTTTTTTTTTTTATATTATTTGTAGCAACATTTGTGCAACAATTTAAATATTTTAATTTAGTTTTTATATTTTATGTGTTTGTCTTGATTAGAGTTGAGTATTTGAAATGCAAAATTTCACATGAAACGCGCGCACGACTCAAATCGCAGAGCAGCTTCGGTTAGCACAAGCAATACAACACGTTTGTTGGCGAGCGCGCAGCGTGTTCGAACATGCACGTCCGTTTTGCACGAAAGTTGCTGACTGAATAAATCGGAGGTGCTCGCCGGGTTCCTAGTTATGCGTTGAAAGCAAGTTGACAGCAAGTTGAAAGCGCGCATTCAATCCGCATTGAAAGCGAACGTGCGCTTTGGAATGTTTCAGCTTCGTTTCAACGAACGAAACGCTTCATTGAATGCTTTGTTCGCTCCGTGTGTGTGTCTGTGTGTGTGTGTGTGTGTGTGTGTATTGTGCGACAGCTAGTCGTGTCGCGGTGCCGGCATGAGCTTGAATTACGCTTCCAAGCGCTTCCAGTTGAAAAGCGAGCTGGCCAACGTTGCGGCACAGCTTTCAACTTGGCTAAGACTTGTTTGTTCGCTTGTTCGTGCGCACAGCTCAGCTTTTAACGGCTTCGGCTTGCTTACTTCTATTCGCTTTGCTGCTCTTTGCGCTTAACTTGATGTCTTGAGCCGCTCTGCGCCACGAATGGAAAAGTTCTTTTATTAGCAAAATAAATACGCATTTAATGCAAAAGTCGCTTTTCATAAATTAACGCAAATATTGAACAAAAGCAAAAGCGTATCTATTTTAAGTCGAATATTTTGCTTTTTCACACATTTCATACAACCATTTGTATGCCATTCATTTGCATTGTTGTGCTAAACTAAACTAAGCTAAGCTAAACTAAGCAAAGCAAATAACTCAAATTAGAATTCATTTCCATTTATGTATGCATAAATGTATAAAATATGCGACTAAGCTGAATTTGACACATGTCTGTGTGTGTGTGTGTGTGTGCGTCGCAATTTTCTCAATTTCTTCGCATTTTTCAAGTCAATTCGCTTAAGTGGCATTGAATGCGAAGTTGAGTGCTGCGTTGCCTTCTATGCTCATTTCATTTGTACATGTGCCATAAGCGCATTGAAGATGACAGACAGCGGCGAGCAAATATTTAGAAACGTTGCTAAATCAACAATACAGACACGCAGAACAACACACACAAACACACACACACACACCTAACAGAGGCACAGCAGAACAAACAAAACAAATGTAAAGAAAAGAAATGTCAATGACAATGAACTGATGATGATGATGATGATCATGATGTTGTTGTAAGCCTGTCAGGTGTTGATGCGTGCTGCCACATACACACACACACATACACAGACACACCGCTGCTGCGTGTCAACGTGGCGTATGCGCGATTCTTCAGACGTCGACGGCGACACGCGCACAGCTTAGCTTAGCTCAGCTCAGCTCGGCAGCTCGACGGCTCGGCAGCTCGCAAAATAGCCTCATTTAAAACATTATCAAACAGGGGCGCATTTGACGACATTTTTAATTTTATATATAATATATATACAAGCGAGCAAAAAAACTGCGTTGCTCATCTAATTTCGCTTCATGCTGTGGCGAATGAGCGCGGCGCGTGTACAAGCTTACTGCAAGGAGGCCAGCAAATCCGAGCAGCATTTAAAAGAAAGGAAAGGCACACTTTAATTACACAAACAACAAAGGCAATTGTGTGCCATGGCATGTCTGAAATGTAACTCATTACACTTAATAATTCAATTAAAGTGCAAATGCCGACAGTCAACACACACAAACACGGTCTTCTCGTAAGCCACGCTTTTTTAACTGTGCTAAAAACAAAGAAAAAAAAATACAAATAATACAAAAATTTAAAATCTTCATTGTTGCTATACACGACTTATATATTTTAACAACAATGTTGCCTCATAACTTACACGAATCACTTTCAAAGAGTCTTTGTGTAAACAAAGTAAGCGACTTTTGCAATTCGTATTTTGCAAATTAAATGGAAAATAAGAAGTGTCTTGGCAACACATGATTGCATACGTCAGAAAGCACAAAACACAAATCAAAAATCACATGATTATAATTTATAATAATGTTTTCCATATTTTGTTGGCAAAACGTTCGCTTACTGGGAAAAATGTCTCGACGTTTTTCGAATTCATTAGACTTGAAGTTTTCACAGCTTGGTCGAAGTGTGGGGCGGCGGGGAGAGAACATCAGCTGCCAGCAGCACTTAAATACATGAGCGAAAGTAATTAAAGTCATTAGCAGCATTTTGTTGCTGCTATGAGGGCATAATCTATGCGCAAGACTGTAGTAAATCGCTTAGCTGAGCGCATAAAAATAGCTGAGGAAGCTGGAAGTTGGGCCAGTAAAGTCATTGGGATTTCGTTAAAGGATACGCGACGGTGACTTCAGTGAACTTTTTATTATATAATGGGTCCTGGCTGTTGGTCATATGGTCGCGTTGGCAACGCGCCGCAACGTTGCGCATGACTGCATGCCACATTTTGTGTCAGCGCATCGACCCAATTCCAATTCAATGCCTCGCAGCGTCGATGATGATGATGACGACGACGATGACGCTTGGCAACGGGAAAACCGACAGGTGTCGTCTTTTATGGCCGTACTGTTGCTGCAACAAACCGTAAAATACTGTCCACGTGCCAATTTCCCACACACACACACACACACACACGTACGTACAAATGTCATGGGCCGTTGTGAATACTTTGACACATGTTCGCGTTGTTCTTCAGCAATTTGCAATGCGTGTCCGATGATGACCGTTGCTTGCTGGTTGGGGAGGGGGCAAGCGGTGTGCGGCGTATTACAGAGGTGCGTTGCTGTTTCAATGGCTTACGTTGTCTGTCAATTGCATTGGTATTAGTGCGCATACTATTCCAAATGCTTCAAGTGGTAATTGTTTGTATTCCTTCTTACTCAGTCGCTGCTGCTGCTTCTTCTTCTGCTGCCTTCCTGACGGTCAATGAAAATTGATAGCATTGCAAAAACCTTCAACTTTGCTACGGCTGCGTACAGGGTGTGCCAACACACAAAGGCAAACGTGCGCTCATCAACGCTTGTCGCTTGTCGCTCGTCATTGCTTCAACACATTCAATCAGCCAAAACTCCCTCTTGCAATTATTAGCGATAATTATGACTTTTAACTATAATAACGGTTCAGTTTTATTGATTTGCACGGTTTTACAACTATAATAATTGCACTTCATAGAATTTATCAATAATTAGTAATTTTTTTATTATTCTACTCGAAATCGGTTTCACGCGGCGTATACGCAATGTTGGTTTTATTTCGCTTTTATGTACGGAGAATTTAGATAACTCATTTAAATGACGTTGTAATTGTATCTAATTTGCTTAAACGGAACTTGTAATTTAATACAGACAATTATAACTTTTTACATGTTACGCTTTGAAGAACTTTTCTGGCAGTTTAAAAAACACTTAACGAGTTATTGTTTTCTAAGTGTAGGCGTCTGTGAGCTTTACTGTTGAGTGGGCGTGTTTGATGCCGTTTATTAACGCTGCTCATATAATTATATTTACTAATGAGTTAACATGAAACTCATGTCGGTTCGTTATGTTAAATACCGTTTATGCTATTTCAGCAACAGTTTCTTTAATAGTGAAGATTAAAGAACTTGCAAACGCACTTTTTGTGTTGTACTAACGCATGTTAAGTGTCGTTCTTAGTAACATAATGCTGAACGTGATGAAAATAATTTCCACTTTCATTTTCATGCCATTAACAGAATGTGGAAGCTCAGAATAGCAAATGTCTTATATTGTCTTAAAGTCGTCAGTGTTAGTCTCAGTTAATTTGTACTTCCTGCAGTTGCGCTCAACAAAACCGACATTTTAGCACGCTCATTCAACACGGCCGGACGGACAATTGCCTCAGCACATTAAGCAAAATTCTCTAAAATTAATGCTTTATTTATAGAACAGCAAGCGCGTTATTAAATGCGTTCTTATCTCGCTTTAATAGCGCTGATTAATTAAACGCTGCGAAAACACACAAATTCAACTTGACGCGCTGTTGTTAAATCACAATTTATGGTTCTATAATAATAATAAAATAGTCTTTTTGTCAAACAGAGAATTTTCAAAAATTCATAAAAAATTCTGTACTTTGTATCTTCTTGTTTATTTGTCGTATATTTAAAGCACAATAGATACTTATTGTTGCGTTAAATTAGCAAAACATTTTTATATGCCTCGACTATGCAATGGTAGCGTACAAGGCGACGCAGCTGCTACATGAATTCCGCTTAATTTGCGCAAATGTTGGACGAAAAAAAAATGGTTAATTATATTAGAATTGTGATTGATGAATGAGAAGACTTGACTTGACTTGACTTAGTTAAGTCATAGTGAGTTGACAGTAAGCAATAATTTCGTTGATTTATTTAGCGCTATTTTACTTAATGCCTCATTAGGAGGCCATCGGTTTTTTGCTTGTTAATAAGCACGTTCCAATATTTTAGCAGTCATAAACATGCATCTCATTTACATGATTTACTCATCTGTAATTTAAGCACCAAAACATGTTTTATTGTTTCCTTTTTACTTTGAGATAATTCAGCCAAAGATGACACAAAAAATACAAACAAAAACCGAACAGTAAATAAAAACAAAAACAAATGTTGTCGACTAACAATAAATCGTATTAATAAGAATTTCAAAACTGATATTAATGTGGGAGCCATGAAAAGCATATAATTGTTGTTGGGGGGGCAGCAGTGGCGACGGAAACGGTGCCTTGTGGCACAACTGTTCGTTTCTCATGAAAATCGAAGCTGAAATTGAAATTGAATAAGAATTCATAGGAAATGAAATCGCATAAGGCAATTGAACAAATAAATAAGTAAGCGAAAAGCGAGAGAATAAAACATGCGTTTGCCATTAGCGGAGGCTCCCATTGAAAAGGCTCCCTAAGTAAGAAGTAAGAAAACATGTTGGAGCAAAAAGAAGTAAAAAAAAGAAATTAAGGCAACAACAAAACATTCATGTTGCTTTGTGGCAAAAATAAACATACAATAAATTGTCTTAAAGTTATCAATACAAAATGGTCCACAAAACACGCGCCAAGGGAGACGCACACACACATACACACACACACACACACACACACACCTAAGCAACAGAATTCAATTCAAGTGAAATGACCGCGAGGCAACGCTGGCTCCCTTGAGCATGAACAAGAGGCTGAGTCTGAGCATGAGCCTTAGAAGGTTTGTTTTGTTGATGTTGGGCGTGAAACCTTAAGTTCGCTTGCTTTTTTGTCTAAATTAAATTGCTTGTCCAATTTTCTGCTTAATTGTATGCTTATTGCTGCCGCTTGAACGACGCTTAGGCACAATAAATAAAAACGCTGTGAATTAATTACAAAACTTTTTGCTTTCACTTTCGCTTTGAGTAAGAAAACAGCGTTTTTTTTCTAAATTTATTTATTCATTCTTTTTTCATCTTTATACTTTTTGTAAACGTTTTTATTTTTATTTTTATTGTTATTTGTTATTGTTTTTGTTTTTGAAATTTTTCTTAATTTTACGGCAAGGCGGAAATGTCTGTTGTGTGGCTTCAAGTTGGCTTTTTCATTGACGCCTTTTGGTCGACGCCATTGAAAAATTCATTTCACTTAAGCACACGCTGCGTATGCTTAATGTGCAATGAAAGTTGTTCTATTGATTAAAAATGACAGAGATGGAGCGAAACATGAGCTTACCGATTGTGATGATGTCGCTGATGCAGCCAGTTGATGATATCCTGCAGCTTTGAATGGCGTTCGGCATCCGCTTCCGGATCGTCATCGTCGTTGTTGCCAAGCGAAGCGTCAAAGTGATAAGGATCACGACTGTCATCGGTTATCATGAACTTCGGTTTCATATAACTGTGCGACATTATGCACGCACACACACACAAACACACACACACGACTAATTTCCTTCTTTTGCAAATCGCTTAGTGGCCTTTTTGGGTTTGCTTTGTTTTCTGATTTGCCATATTTAACACTTTGTTTAACAGTTTAAAGTTTCTTTATTTAAAAAAAAACCTTAGAAAAGTTGAGCAAAGTAACAGAAATTTGTATGGAAATTATATGTAATCAAAAACATATAATTTGGTGTAGCCGAAAACCCGAAAAGTGAGAATGTCTCGGACAGCTGTCAACACAGCACTGAGAAGCCAATTAGAATGCGTTGGAAAACGCTACGGAATTGGCGAAAACATTATGAAAAAATAATGGAAAAAATGCCGCTGTGGGTGGCAGAGGAGCTGCCGAACCGAGAACCAAGAATCAAGAATCACAAGAAGAACAATGCATGGAGACGGAACGTGATGATGAAGAACTGTTG
Source organism: Phortica magna (assembly GCA_037044515.1). Classification (NCBI taxonomy): domain Eukaryota; kingdom Metazoa; phylum Arthropoda; class Insecta; order Diptera; family Drosophilidae; genus Phortica; species Phortica magna. The sequence continues at coordinate 230,276 of JBAMBP010001063.1, read as the reverse complement.
CTTAATATATACACTGTGTATGTGTGTGCGTGCGTGTGTGTGTGTGTGTTATGTATTTGGTCGGCACAGCATGCTTAAAAATAAAATATATTTTTTTTTTTACTTCTGCTTCTTCTTCTTTTTGGAAAACACATAAAACAAACAAACGCGTAAAAATGCGGAAAAAACGCCGTGTGGTTTGGGGCAAAGGGCGTAAAAATGGGCAAAAGAAAACAAAACAACAATAAACAATAAAATTAATACAAGAAAATCCGCTTGTTTTTTTTTTTGTCTGCTGCTCTTTTCTGTTTTACTCAATTCAGCGGCAGTTCTCATTGACATTTACTCAAGGCAGACCAACGTCAAATCTGAAGGTCTCATGGGCGGGCGACGCCGGCAATGACAACGCGTCTTCTTCTTCCTCTTCCACTTCGTTGTAAAAGCATTTCCTCAGATTATGATTGCGCAAAACTATTTCAAGTTCAAGTTGATTTATGACGCCAGCAAGTAGTTCAAGATCCGAGCAAATTATAATATTATATTAATCATACGTCATGTGGCCATGGCCATGTTTGTAAGATAAGTAATAAAAATGAAATTTTAAATTTAAAAATCACATTTGGGTTATATTGTATTTTATGAATATTGAAGATACAATAAGTACAGACAAAACTATGAGGTTTATTTATATACATATAGATATCGAAATAGGATTTAATAACCTGTAGATAGACGCGTATAAGTTAGGCAATAATATAATTAATTTAAGCTCTCGGGAATACAAAACTTAACAGCTTCAATGCCATTCGAAAACGATGTGTGAGCACAACAGGTAAATCGTTATGAGCACAAGTTGTCCCAGCATCATGGGAAAGACCGTGCGTAAATAACGTGTAAAGGATATCTTGTAGCCATGCTGCTCGGCAATGCCTGCCGCAATGACATTCGAAGAGGCGCCGTAAAGTGTGCCATTGCCTAAAGAGACAAAGAAGTCAGCATATTAAGGCATAACAGGACTGCTACACAACTTACCGCCCAAGGAGGGACCAAAGGCGAGCGCCCACACCAGCGGCTGCAAGGGCAGACCAAGTGACTCCTTTGACACCAGCGATACAACCAACTTGACCATCATGGCCGTCACTGGTATGCTCTCCAACACGGCCGAGGCCAAGGCGGACATCCAGAGTATAATGAATATCGCCATAGCCAAGCGATTCTTCTTGTCGACAAACAGTATGATGTGCTCGGTTATCTCACCGATCCAGGCGAACAAGCCCAGACGCTCAACGCACTCCATCATCACGAACATGGCGGCGAAGAAGAGCAGCGTCGACCACTCAATGCGGTGCATAAGATGTTCCATGTCATCGCGATCGAGTATAATCAGCAGGACGATTACGCCCAGCAGCGCGACCCAGCCGAGTGGCAGCGTGCGCAGCTGCGGCACCGATTGTATGAAGAAGCAGATGATGGTGAATGTGAGCGCTGCGACGGCCTGCAGCAGCATCTTCTTGTTCTTGATGGGATACTAAGAGGGAGGAGAGCTCAAAACTAATGAAGCACTAAGAAAGCTTGTGCGGCTTACCTTCTCCTTGAGTTCCTCCAATGTGGACACATAAACATCCGTTGAGCCCATGCCGGCTTGCTGATGGCGCAGGCAACGCTTCAAGCCCTTCACACGCTTATTCAGTGTGCCGCGCACGACATCGGCGTCCTTGGACAGCGACGAGATGGCATTGGAGGCGCGTTGCCAGACTTTGATCTCGCGGCGCAGCTCCTTAATCTCCTTGGTCTCGTTCAGGCGCAAAGTGTTAATGTCACGGAAGACAAAGCGCAGATAGACGCAACTCCAAGCCGCGCTGAGTATGACGCCGAGCAATGTGTGCTCGACAAAGGTCATAAATGTGACACCCTGTATTGCAAGAAACTCAATAAAAAGCAACTACAATTATTGGCGGACAGACAACTTACATTTGCCGCAATGAAATGATTCGTGCCAATGATAATACTGATCGGATCACCGATGGGCGTCAGAGCGCCGCCAATGTTCGCATGCACTATAATGGCCATGATGACGTTCACCGGATCGACGCTCATGACCTCGCACAGGCGTATGGCCACCGGCGTCATTAGCAGCAAAGTGGTCATGTTATCCAAGAAACTCGACACGAGACACGTTATAAAGCACAGGCTGTAAATCATGGGCCAAATCTTGCCGCCGGATATCTCAAAGCAGAACACGGCAATGTAATCGAAGACGCCCGTCTCCGTCAGTATGAGCACCAATATCATCATGCAGAAGAGCAACGTCAGCAGCTCCATGTCCATCCATTGTATGATCTCATCCATGTTGGGTCGATCATTGAAACAGGCCAGCACGGCCACCGACAGTATCGACGATATCATGGCCACAAACGGCCGCTCGAAGACCTCCCATACGAGCAGCGCGTAGAAAATGAGTAAAATCAAGGCGGCCATTATGCTGCCCAGACGCCGATCGACAATCAACGGATTGTAGGTGAGCGTCAGCGCCAAGTCCGCGTCCGTGGCGTTGGCAAAGATGTGCAAACGGAACTCGGCATCATCGCGTTTGAGCAGCGCTAGAAACTCAGGCGTCACTTTGTACGTGTGATTGCATGCGATCGCCGGCGATTGATCGATAAAATCGGTGGCAGCGAGCGGCAGTCGCCAGGCCTGCAACACGTTCTGGTTGGGGGGGGACATGTGCATGCGATTCAATGAAATTCAATGGGAAATGTATAATTGTTTTGTGTTGTTTTTTTTTTCATATTTATTTACCTTAAATACTTTGGTGCCGTTAACGTTATTGAAATGCGATACTTGCGGTTGTATCATTAGCCAACTGCCGTCGTCGTCAACCGTCGCACCGACCACGTTCGCCGACTCGTTGAAGCCGCCGACAACTTTCAAGAAAAAGTCGCCAGTCGGCTTATTCAGCAGCTTGAAAACTGTCAGAGCGAAGTGGAGCGAGGGTCAGAGCAGTGTGGGCAAAAACAATGGGTTTCACAACGACTTAATTAGAATTTCATTTGACTTACACTTGCCGTTGCCCTGCGGCACTTCGAGCGTCTTCTCGAGCAAATGTTTCTCGCCGAATGTCATCAGCACGATGGCCGCAAAGAGCCAAAATGTCATGAGACCATAGCGTTTTAACAATTTCTCACGCTGCCGTTGCGCCTGTGATTTGTGCTGCTGTTGGGTGCGTCGAGCCTGCGTTTTGGCATGGCCATTGTGGGAGGCATCGTGGTCTGAGTGTGTCGTGCCGCCGTCATCGTCATCGGTGCTAGATTTTATACTGTGTCGTGATGAATTGTCATGAGCAGGCCGCAGTGCCGCACTTACCTCTTGTCCTCGTTAATGTATTTGGGCTTCTTAAGGCTGACAAAATCGGAGCCGGCAAAACTCTTCTCATCGCCGAACGACGATTCGTTGTCATTGGGCACAATCGAGTCGTCGTCGTCGGTGGGCGACGTAACCGAGCCTAAGCGTATGTAATGAGACAGACATGTTTCAGTTGACGTCAGTTTAGTTGCATAAATAATGTAAAACACAGAAATCTGTTATTTGAAAATGGCTTGACGCTGACCTCTATCGACCGACCGAACGACCGACCATTACGTCGTGTATGTTACTCAATCGATTTTTGTTGTTATTGTAAATGTGTGTGTGTGTGTGTGTGTGCTTCTAATCATTTATCGAAGGTCTGTCAGTGTGGCAGACAAACGGCTCAATTCATTAATCAAACCTGCTTAATAGTTATGTCGCTTGTTGCATATTTTAAGGCGCAGCTCACCTGTTATCCGTTCGTTTTCCATCTTGAAGGATGCCATGCTGGGATCGTGTCTTATTTCGGCGGGCAGTGCGCGCCACACTTGCAGCGATTGCTCGGTTACCTGCGCCGGTTTCATTGCACGGCCGCGCAACTCAATGCTGCACTTGCCGCGCGACGGACTGCCGGGCCGCAGTTGCCGCAAACGGTCGCGTAAACCCATCACTTGGCCTTGCTAGCGCAGACACAGGCGTTGTCAGCAGCTCAGCGAATTTTAAATAAATAAATAAGTGTACAATCTTTTGACACGCGACGTAAATATATATTTTTTTATGGCACTTTAATTACAAACATTAAAATTATACTCTTTTTATTTACATTCACTATGCTTGACTAATCAGCAATTGTGCCAACATTGCAAAGCACAACAAAACAAAGCAACACAAAAAAAAAGCAATCTTAAAGCAAAACTTTTTCCACCAAATTTGTTGTTATTTTCTTCTTGTCCAACTGTGCCGCCTTGCGTTTTATTTTTGTCACATATCGCGTCCGTCGTGTTCTGTCAGGTTGCTCGCCTGCGCTGCGAATGAATCTGAATTTCCGAATGTGTGTTCTCTTCTATGTTTGCCAGCTCGTCGTCAGCCACTTCGCAGTTCTCACCTCACTGCGCGCAGCAAACATTCGTACAGATTCCGTTTGCGCTTCGCCATTTTCCAATAAGCTCGCCTTCAACTTGTAGCGCTCTTCAATCGTTGACATTCAATGTTTGCTTTCAACTTCGGTCGCTTCTTCCATTTCCGCTACGTTCGCTTTCAGATTTCCAACGTAGCTTGTAACTGTTGCGTGCTGTTGAGGTTTTCCGGTGGTTTTTGTGCGTACGTTTTTCCGGCGCAAGTTTTCCAGACATTATTCAAAGGATTAAAGCTTTTATATGTTAAGCACTCTCAACAATCAATGTGCTTTTTAAAGCTTTCATTTAGTTTATCGCTTTCTAGGTTTTATTTTATTTAAAGTGTTTTTTTTTATTCCTAAATTTTTTTCTTTTTTATTTGCGTGCGATTGTTGTCTCAAAAAGTACATTAATTTAATTTGTCAATGTCGAAAATTAATAATAATTAATAATAGTTTCAACAAAATATGATTTATTCATTAACATCGTTTATATTTGATCGTGCTGGCTTTGTTAGCCAATTAATGTTTCGGGACCATTAAGAACAAAAACGCAAATAAAGAGACAGAGAAGTCTACGCTCTTCGAATGTGTTGGTGAGAAACTCATGCTAGTAATTTATTCGAGCTGATAAGACGAGCGCCAAAGCTGAACTACGATCTTATCTGCAACTAAATATACAACAAAGACTTGAATAGCATAAAAGAGTTCTCGCTCTTACTCTTTCTCTCTCTCTATCTTCCTCCCTCTCTACATATAAATAAATACAACATTTGTTTCTATTGTCATTTATTTAAATATCTTTATTTTTTTTGTACTTCAATACAATCGTTCAATTGATTCAAGCCGCTGAAGCTCATTGGAAATTTTGTTTGCACCTGCAATAGCAAGTTTTGGTGAACCATCCGCCTTGTTGTGTGTCCCTGCACATAAGATTTCTAGGAGCACCAAGATCACACGTTTCGTCACAAGACACGCCTCTTTCTTTGTTCAGAGACAGATAGGAGTAGCCTACACTCATTACTGATTCATACGCTAGCATTGTCAATAGTAATATCACCAATAGATTCATGATGCTGTCCATCTTCTGAGCGTACTGTGAACTAAATATTTTTGTTTGCTTTTATATACAAAAAAAAATACTATATTTTTCTGATTTTATTAATGAATAAGAATAATCTTTACGCTGACCTCAGCAGTGACATTATGTTTTTAAAATATGCCTATAAACGTCAAAACATTTCATTCTTGATTTCATTTAAAGTTTGTGATTATTTTAGTATTTTTTTTTTTTTCAAATACTCAGTTTTATTCCATGTTGCCTGTGAATTTGTCGATAAGGAGAGGTTCTTTGGGTGTACGCTAAAGTGTTGCTTTACGCGCGTGACAGTTCTGCCGTACTTTTCCATCTGTAAAGAAGCATAAATGTGTTTATTATATTAGAAATTCGTGAAGAATAAAATTGACTTGCCTTTGCTCTTTGTTGCATTCGGTGTGCGTGACTAATCGTAGTAAATATTCATACAGATTCCGAATTCAGATTTGAAAGTCGGTCTTTAATCTGCCTCGTTTCCTTGTAACTGTTGCGTGTTGTTGAGCTTTTCCGGCTGTTTCGAGCAAACACTTTTCCAGCGCAACTTTCCAGTCATCATGTCTAAGCCGTAAAGAACATTTGATTAATCTGAAGGATTAAAGCTTTCATGTGTTCGGCGCTCTCGCTTTCTCAACAGTCGAAAGCGCTTCTTGTTTACCGTTTTCTGTTTACAAAAATTTTTGTTTATTTGCAAAATTTGCCGTCATTTTTTGCCTTTGAGTAAAGTTTTTCTTTTTTTAACAAGTTAATTTGTTAATTTGCCGTTGTCAACGTCGAAAGTTTTTCACAACTGAGGCAGACATTTTGCTAGTTTTTGTCGAATAATTTATTCATTAGCACATTTAAAATTGATAGTGTGGCTTTGTCAGTCAATTGACGTCTCGGGGCTCATTGAGGACCGAATTGCGCACATGCCGCACCGAACTACGTTTCAAAGTTTACTTGTAATGTCGACAACTGTTCAAATCGACGCTCAGCAGATTTTAAGTTGTTTTAGGTTTGAGATACGTCGATTGTCCGCCAACTCATGTCATGAGACACGCATTGGGACTGGATTGTCCTTGAACAGGACACTCAACTGGTCGTTATAATGCAATGTGTCGCTTTGTGTGTAAAACAATTTAATGCTCGTCTTGCGATAGTGACAAATGATTGATTGTCAATGATTTATTAGCTTCTATGCTAGAAATCGTAAGAGCGCACATAACTTTAGTAGCTTTTTATTGTTTTGGTGTTTGGAAATTCGAGCGCATTCCTGGTGACCAAGGCAATTAATCAACATAATACTTGCAGGAAGCTTAATAATATAACTCAAGAAAAAATAAAAAGAATTTCGGTTTTTGTTGTTCAATTGAAGTTTATTTATTTAGTTTAATTTAGTTTGGTTTGAGTATATTTTTTTGGAACTATTAAAAACACTTTAATATGTATTATTTACTTATAGTCTGGGTAGAAGAATTTACATGATTTTTTTATATTACAACAGAATTTTAATATTTTTTTTTTTTTGTTTTTTAGAATATTTGATAAGCTTTTATGAATCGCTTTGTCAATTAGCTTGTCTTACCTTTAAAATGTGCATAAAGTCCTTGTTAACTTTACAACAACCCAAGTACTTCGACTAAACTACGTTTTTGTTAGCCAATCATGAACTTTTAATCGAGTTTTCGTTATTGTTCTGGACATATCAAGTTCAAAATTCGTAAACACAAAGAAAAGAAACACACATATGGAAAATATTGTACAAATATTAAAACCACAAAACCGTTGGTCAAGGCACACACGCTATAATATTTCTCACCTTTGTTGTAAACACATTTGTATGATTGTCTGCCTGTAGGTCGGTATGTCCATATGGCCAACTAATTGGAGAAAACAAACAAAGTCATCACGTGAATTCCAGCGTTAACACGAAAAAAAGTAGCAGCAGCAACAACAACAACAACAACAACAACTAGTAAGTAACAAACAAGCAAAGTGACAAGTTCACTTTTGGCCAGGCGCCTTTTTTATGAATGACAACTGTTGTTGCTATTGTTATTGTTGTTGTTACTCTTGTTATTGTTGTGCAGTAGTCGTTGCTGTCGCTGTTGCCTTCTCACTCTTTTCCTTTGTCGGCTATAGCCGAAGCAGGATTATTAAGCATTAATTTCGTGGGTGTATGGGTTGGTCTTGCCGTCGTTTAAGTTTTGTTGTTGTTTGTTTTATCAAGTTCAGCTAAGTTTTGTGGTTTGTGAGCGAGCACAACAATTCTAGTTAGGTTGAACAGGTAACATGGCGAAATTCTTTTGGTCAGTTCACTCAGCACAGCGGAACGTGTCGAAACACGTCGTCGTCATTTCAAACTATTTAAAACTATTTCAACGCAAGTGTAACGCATGTACATACATAAGTGTGTGTGCGTGTGTGTGTGAAAAATGTTTGGTGTTGCTTAAATGATGGGATGTGGTTCTTCGATGGATGCGAGCGTTATTGAGGAAACACCCGCGCTGGGTTTAGCGCGCTTACAGCAAAATGGCATTGTACAACTTCATTTAAACTGAGCATTGTTTGTTGTGCCATTGTAGCAAGTTTTCCATTTACAGAGACCAAAGGATATTGTACGTGACTATGTGCGGCTGGATGAAAAGATTAGCGAACTGGAGGGCAGTTGTCCGGGGCCACGTATGGCCACGATGGAGGCTTGGGTTGAGCATTTGCAAAGAAAACGCGCCGATATGCTCGGCTTGGACGGTGTCGAAGGTGCGCTTAGTAAGCAGCAGGATATGCAAAATGATGATGATGATGTTGTTGATGAAACGCTGAGCCACGTTGAGCCGACAACGAGCAGGGGTCAACAAAACAATTATCGTCCACGGTCAATGGGGCAGTCGCCACGCGACGGTAATGACATTGTCGCGAATACACCCACAAAGGATCTAGCTAATGTGAGTGCTATTGAACACGTGTGTATGTATGTGTGTGTGTGTGTGTGTGTGTGTGTGTGTGCATGTTTGCTTGTGTTTGTTGCTGTTTGATTGTGTGCCGGAAGTTAAACGAAAGGAAATCATGTTTACCAGCGAATTATTGTGTCATTAAATCAAGTTGGCTTCGTTCATTTGCATAATTGCCTCAGCTTTGTGAACTATGTATGTATTTCACAGCTGGCCTTCACGCTCGGCGTTGTTGGCGACTCACAAAAGGCTTCCACGCACGAGGACTTCTTTGCCAATCTAAGTGAGTCAGCACTGTACTTGCTCAGCTTACGCTACTACACCGAGTTGTTGGAACACACGAAAATGCGCCTGAAAATGCTCGTCTCAAAGTATGCCGAACTTAATGAGCTCTATGTGAACCAAGACGGCATAATAGCGTTCATTAGCGGCGGCACCTATATGAGTCGTCTGGAGGAGACCATCGATGCACAACTGGAGACAACACGTGATGTGCGCGACAAGCTCGGCAGCACAATGGAGCAGTGGCGCATTTGTGGCCACTTATTGCGTGCAGCGGCGAATATGGCCACGCAAATGTTACATCAATGGCGTCAGTTGCCGCACGTTGAGTATGTCTGAGTTTAATAGTTTATTCGTGCCGTTTACTTATTAATGTACTTTGCTTTGTTAGCGATCCGCGACTTAAAATCCAAACTGTGCTTGAGTGTCGGAGTTCTTTACACGCTTCATTGACATCCTTGGAGTGTGCTCAGCTGGCATTGCCACATGTGGAACTCAAACATATAAGCAATCGGCAATTGCTCACCGTGAGACACTGCAACACATACTTGATAACGGATATCGCGAATCCGACACGGTAAGTATGCCGTTGATAGTTCAATTAAACTTTTGATTTTTAACCTGTTGCATTTTTTAGTTTTGAGCACACTGCGAAAGTATTTATTGCATATGAGTCAAACATATCGAAAGCATGCACTTGGCTTTACGAGACTTTCAATAAAACGCTGCGCAAGGATTTTGATAAAGCCGAAGACACGGTGCGTGGCTTGGCAAAGACGCTACGGCAACACCGTGAAGAGATATTCACGGCAGTAAGAAAATAGTTGGCTGCAGTTTTTTTTTCGATTTACGCGAACTCTGTTTTTTTTTTTTAAATCAAGCAACAATTTATCTTTGTATTTTTTAAAATAAACAACTTAGTGTAAGTTAGTACCAATAGCTTTTCTTTGGTGTGCGCTCCTCCACTATGCCCATTTCTTCCATAATATCCATCTCGAATGTGGCTAACTTGGGTTGAAAGGTTATTTCGCCAACAACCGCAGCTATTAAAATATTGGTTTATTAAGATTTAACACGCAGACCAATTATAAGCTTACCGGGTGTATCCTTTTCACGTTCTATGTACGCGTTTGGAGTTTTATAGTCGTGCGTTTGGTTATTAGTCTCTGGTATGGGTATAATACGACCTGAACGCGTAGACACACGCACTTTCTCGCCTTCCTCGGTAAAGCGCCACTCGAATTCGGTGCCTTGAAGATCGGATGGGTCAACAAGCCGTATGTCTTTGGTAACCTATTAAAACTTTCTAGTTATTTTATTTTAAATGTTAGCTAGCCTTATACTTACGTTCAAAGGCGCTTCGGACTTGATAATAATGCCAGGGAATTCACCTTCACCGCCTACTCGCCTGTAATGCCAATTGATGCCTTCGACAACGACCCAGTTTCTTTCAGGAATCACTTGCGTGACAATGCCCTGCTTGCCTTTGTCCTTACCCACAAGCACTTCAATGCGATCTCCTCGGAAGAAGCTCCAATCCTCTGTTATAAAGTGCAAATTTTTTAATAAATATCTAACACGCGGTTTTCTATCTTACCAATTGGCTCTACGAACACTTTCCGACGAACTGTACCGGGCATATTCTGTTGTCGGAATTGCCCAGTCCATGATCGGTTCATTGTGTAACGGAACCTTTTACGTTCTACTGTGCGTGGTAGGTAGTTACGTTCCCGTGGAGTTTTCCAAAAAACCTGTTGGTATATTGAAGCAATATTGTGATTACGTGAATAATGTGGCCGGTAAACTCAATCAGGCGGTGCTTTTCAGCAGTAAACGTACCTGCTTCTGAGCACGTTCCATGTACTCCTTTGGAAAGTTTGAAAAGTTTTTCAGCTTGCTGCCTAAAAATTGGGTAATCCGCATCTTGTTTTGATTTAATTTATGAAATTAAATATGAAAAAGAAAACAAATCGCGGCAGAATCAAAATAGAACAGCTGACTGTCTCTTGCTAAACGGCAGTCACAGTAAAGTGTTGGATAATATCACGTAATCATATACAGTAGAAACCCGTTCATGTGAATCAATTATGACCTGGTGTATTCCGGATAATCGATTTCAAAGTCTAATTATATCGTAAAATTTTCTACATCATATATTTGCGTCAACTTACTGCCAGAATCACCATTTTTAAACCCTCAATTCTGTTCGCTTTGTGTTGGAGGAACAACACTATTCATTTCGTTTAATTATTTTAGGTTAGTAAAGCAAATAAATGATAGCAGGAGTACACAGGCGAAGCTCCGTAAACAAATTTTTATATTGACAATTAGAGGCGTAACGAATGAGTTCGGATAACCGGATGTTTGGATAATAGGGTGTCTACTGTCATTTCATTCCTTCACACTGAGTGGCAATTCTTACAAGAAGCAGTTAGTCACCGCTTACCATTTAGTTTATTTTTTTTCTGGCTGAATATGATAATTTAATACACTAGCTCTACATTACAACTATTTCTAGGTAAAGGTAAATGAGATAAACAATGCTGCCGAGCACAAAGCAGTTAAAAACAACTTTCAGTTCGAGCCGTAAGCACAGTGCTCACAACCGGCAATAGGACAACACATCTAATTATTTCACTGCGCATTCACTAACACACCCACATAAATAAAAAATATACGCTCAGGTTCCTTTCAATTAATTATTAATCCTTACAAAATGTCCTATTGCGTACTAGACATGGAGGCTGATGATCAACAAGTCGCGCCAGTGCTGCACTCCAAGCACGCAAAGTACCTTATGCGTTTCCTGCACCTGTTGCCCGGAAGGCTATCCACGCACGATTCCACAAGGTAAGTTTGCGAATGCCCACAAATTACACGTAAATTTTTACATCTTTGTGTAAATTATAGGAGTACTATTGTATTTTTCGCCATTTGCGGCCTTGACGTACTTAACTCGTTGCATTTGCTTACACCCCAGATGCGTCAGGATATCACAGAGTGGATTTATGGTGGCTTGATTACTCCACGTGAAAATGAGCCTGCCTGCGGCGGATTTATGGTATGTTATCAAAAAAATGTTTAGTTTCTCTATGTTTGCACACCGATGATGGACAGCTGTAACGCGTTGATTCAAGAATTATGTCTTTATCTTTCTACGTGGTTGCGTACGCCTTCAACCTTAGGCGACTGCAACAATAGATGCCGCAGTATTGTTGATTATTAAATTTGCACGTAAATTTATCAGTTCATAATTTTTTTAGTTATTTAGAGTGAGATTACGAAGTAATAAATGTGGTTTACGGTTTCCTTAAGAGCTGATTTATGGCTTGTTGGTCTTCAAGAAATCGTTATCGTTAGAAATCGTTATCACATCTGTGTGACTTTTATCTTATTCTTGTTTTTTTTTATCTACAAACATTGTGCATCAATTTAATGAAACAATTGATATCAATTTTCAGGGCTCGCGATCCGTCATGCTCTCTACTGAAGACGCAGCATTACAAGAGGGCGTGCGCTGCTATCAATGGGGCCACCTTGCGATGACATATACCAGCTTGGCTGTATTGGTGACATTGGGTGATGATTTGTCACGCTTGGACCGCAAAAGTATTGTAGATGGTAAATAGGGGGAACGTACGTTGGAATAGATGTATCTTAAATTGTCTTTGGTAAACAGGAGTGGCCGCCGTACAGGGAGCCGATGGTAGTTTTAGTGCCTGCATCAATGGAAGTGAGAACGATATGAGATTTGTCTACTGCGCCGCGACCATTTGCCATTTACTTGATTATTGGGGCGAAGTAAATCGTGATAAAATGTTTGAGTATATCATGAAAAGCCTGGTAAGTTTCCCTTTATATATTTAAAATATTTTAAATCTCAAAGTTTATTTTGCTATTCCAGCGCTACGATAACGGTTTTAGCCAACACCTAGAGGGTGAGGCTCACGGAGGTACTACTTTTTGTGCGCTAGCTGCCTTGGAGCTAAGTGGACAGTTGCATAAATTGGATCCTCAAACGAAAGAAGGCATTAAGCGGTGGCTGCTTTTTCGCCAGGTCGATGGATTCCATGGCCGTCCAAATAAACCCGTTGATACCTGCTACTCGTTTTGGATTGGAGCTTCTTTGCGCATGCTGGATGCCTTTGACCTAACGGACTTTGCTGAGAATCGAAAATACATATTAGAGACACAAGACAATGTAATTGGTGGTTTTGCTAAGTGGCCACAATCGTCCACCGATCCGTTCCACACCTATTTGGGATTGTGCGGCTTGTCGTTTACACAGGAACCTGGATTGGGTGCCGTTATGCCAAGTCTTAACATATCTATGATGGCGTACGAACAACTAAAACAGTTGCACAAAGTATGGCGTAATGGCAGCGATAGCGCTCTCGACATGTATGCCAATTCTACAAACACAAAAGACACAACGACGACTGACAAGTTGGCCGACGAGAGTGAGACGTTAACCTCGCCTCTGATAAAGGCACAATGATACAACTAAATTGAACGCACCAGAAGTTGGATTCTGAGTATATAATTTTTTATTATTATGGCATTTTTGCAAGTGTGTTTTTTTTAAACATTTTCTTATTTAAGCCTAAATTAAATGTTAGAAATTTCTAGAATAAGCTTAAAATTGGAAGTCATGAGAGCCAGTTGTAACTGTATGTATGCACAAATAAACTATTTACAAGTACAATGCTGAGAACGGTGGCGTTGTAATTATTCAATTATAAATGGGCTTGGCTTACACGTAGTTCATACCTGTAGATACAAGCGATTCATTATTGCTGGTAGGTTGTAGCTCATAGAGGGTCGATCGATGTGTATGCGACCGCGCAGTGGTGCTAAAGCACGTTCGGTAACTTGTGGGCAAGAATTTACCATGAGCGACTCCAGCTTGGGGCAGGTTTGTGTGATGGCTCTGAAAAAAAATAGATAGCGAGATACATTGGTCGTGAGGAGTTCTTTGGCTAGTAGACTAAAAAATCGCTGGGATAGAAATCATTTAGGATGTGTTCATATTGATTTTGGGGTCTATCGATAAAGATGCGTCTGCGTAACGGTGCCAGGGTACGTTCAGTCACTCGAGGACATCGCCTCACGAGCAACGTCTGCAGCCGCTTGCATTGCATCGAAATCGCACTGTAATTAGACAAAAGTGAGAGAGACAGGTGTGAATACCAAGACTCAACTCACACAAAACGTAATACACAAGGACTCTCGGGTAAACGACTTACTGTATGCCGTAGTCGGAGATCGCTGCACAACCAATCAAGTTTATGTGTTCCAGTTCACGGCAGTAGTTGCCGATTTGTATGAGCACCTGATCAGTTACACTTGGCGTATTAGCCAATGACAATATTGTTAGTTTGTTTAATTTCCGAAAAAAAATTATAAGACAACGCTCTCCAATGGCACCGCAGTGAGATATGTCAAACTCAGTTAGCTTGCTTTGATGAAGTGTTAATGCATCGACCGCCCCTGTGGTGAGCCATTGGCACTTAGAAAGCTTCAGCACACGCAACTCCTTGCATTCAATTATAATTGGCTGCAGCGCCAGTGGCGTAATGTTCACACATTCGTTAAGATTGACAACCCGTAGCTGTTTGTTATCAGTCAGAATGGGTAATAAAAGTTCGTCGGTCAGCCAATGGCAACGAGCCAATTGTAAACTGTACACTCGTCGACAGCAACGTCCCAATACTTGAAATGCTAAATGTATGTGGTAACTGTTGTTTCCAGACAAGTTAATATCCTTGCGTTTTTCAAGCGCTGTCTCAGCAAAGCGCTTTCCAGTTTGGGAGCATTCGCGTAGGTTAAAAAGATCTTTGAGAGACAGGTATGTTGCTATCTTTGGTAACAGTACATCGTCCCAATTGACATCGAACAATGTAAGCGCGTCATCCAGTGGAGTGGCCATTGCAGCCAAGTGCGCCTCCTCGTCTTCAAGCGCACTCATTCCAAACGATGATTTACAAAAACTATACAAGCAAACTGGCGATTACGTGATTATTTTTAGTTTGAAAACACTTTTAATTTTGTTGGCTTCCTTTTGTTGCAAAAATTGTAATAAAAAGCGAGCTTCTTAGTAAATATACCTTGTTTTTCTTTTATTTTTTCGAGGCCTTAGATTCCGTCAACACGAACGTCGTCCTCTTTGATAGTGTCCCGAACAACTAAAATGTTTTGCGCACACCAGATTGTGGTCCAGTCAAGGTTTTCGGAATAATATTTACGTTTGAGATTAGAATTTGTGTTTACTACGCTGCAGCTGTTTCGATTACCACATATGCGGTGTGAATAGTAGCGTCAGCTGAGTGCACTCGAGCAGGTGTGATTGGCAAGAAAACCATCATAGGATTGACTATTGACTTGGCTTATGTATGTATTTTGAGAACTCTTGTCAAAACGTGAATATTGCTATTATTTATATTATGCTTTGAACTTGTTAGATGAATCCAATCTCAGTGAATAGTTAAAGTCCTAAAGAATGTCTAAGTGCACTGCTGACGAAATAGCGGAGAAAAAGCGCATCGCTCTAGAAAAACTAAATGCGAAAAAGGCGCCAAATTCAACCTCTTTAAATGCACAATTTTCACCAAAAAACATAATCAAATCACCAATAAAATCATCGGAGATAGAGGAAAGAAAACGCATTGCATTAGAAAAACTTAACTTCAAACGGGCGATAAATGAGACTGCACAACATGCTCAACACTCCCGAGGAGCTCACAGTAATCCGCCTAAAGCTCCAAGTCAACCACAGGAAAACAAGGGCTCGTCATTTCTGAATGCAATGAAGCACATAAATACCACTGCTAATCGTCAATTGGCGCGAGACGCAGCGCATCCCTATCATCGTAAACCAGAAAGTAAAATTGGACTAGCGGCTAGCACATTCGATAAAAACAATCCGGTGGTTGGAAGCATTAACAATCAACAACTTGCGCCAGTTTTTGTGAAGTCAATCTCCTGCCAAGTTTACATGATAAGTTCACGGCGCTTTGCTGTTGTACCGTCTGGCTATCATGAAAAACTTATACAAGTCTTTAAACAGATGCCTTCGAAAAGTTACGGTAAGATCATTTTCAATGCATTGCTACAATTTAATATAATTTAATCTAAATTATCAGACGCCAATACACGAATCTGGAACTTTGCGCTTAGTGATTATCCCCTGATACAGAAGCATGTGGGCGATTTAAAACCGGCTGTAGTGATTGGAAATATACCAAAGAATGTGATTGAATTGTGCAGGCAGCCGCAGGCATTCGGGGAACGAACATGCTTAGCTTCGATTGAACCAACAATAGCAGAAAAGCTTCTACCTTTTCAACAGGAAGGCGTTTGGTATAAAACTTTGTTTTAACAATTGAAAAAAATATAATCAACGTAAATTTTGTTGCAGTTTTGCTATTGCCCAACGTGGACGTGTAATGATTTGTGATGAAATGGGTCTAGGCAAAACATATCAAGCGCTTGCGGTAGCAGACTACTTTAGAGATGCATGGCCTCTGCTCATTTGTACAACAGCGTCTACCAGGTGTCTTTCTATTGACGTGTTGTTATTTAGCCTTTTTAAAGCGTAACATTCTAGGGATTCTTGGGCGAGCCATATACGTCAGTTGCTACCTAAAGTACCGGTACATTGCATACAAATGTTATCTAACAATCAGCCGTACATCGATGATGTGAAAGTACTGATTGCAAGCTATAACATGATGGAGCGTCATGTGGATCAGTTGATGAAACAGAACTTCGGATTTCTCATATTTGACGAGTCACACAACTTAAAGAACAGCAAAGCCAAATGCACAATGGGAGCGGAACGTTTGGCTTCGAATGCTAGACATGTTGTATTGGTTTCAGGTACACCAGCGTTGTCCCGTCCGGTAGAATTGTACACTCAACTGCGTTTAATTGATCGTAAATTCATGGCTTATAAGGATTTCAGTAAGTGTTTGCAGGAATCAATTACTATACATGTACTTTAATATTTCTTTAAATATCTTTGCACAGCACTTCGGTACTGTGATGCCAAACAGACAAATTTTGGCTGGGATGCGAGTGGTCAATCAAATCTTGAAGAGCTGAACCTCTTGCTGAAATTGAAATTTATGATACGGCGTACCAAAGCAGACGTGTTGCCCGAGATGGCTGAGAAATTTCGGTCCGTTTGGGAATAGCATCAAGAAATAAAATAATACTGTTTGTAAATATATTATATTGGTTTTAGTGAGACAGTTGTACTGGATCCAGCCCTTGTGCACATGACTGAGTCTACCAAACAATTATCAGAAAACCTCAACCAATCGTTTAGTGCTTCTAAAGGTCGAGAGCGAGAAGAGATACTTCTGCGTTTTTATGCGCTTACAGCCGAAATTAAAGCACCAGCAGTTTGGTAAGCTGATGTTTGTGAATAACTTACAAATTATTAATTTAGATTGGTTATCCCTTGTCTCCAGCGCCTATCTAAAAACTGTAGTTAAAGAGCAAGACAAATTTATAATTTTTGCACATCATCGTGTCTTGTTGGATGCCATTTGTGAATGTCTGGCTAAGCTTAAAGTAAATTACATACGGATTGATGGAACCACACGTAGTGATTTGCGATCGGTATGTTTGATTACTAAACCGAATGAAATGACATACAAAAAATTATACCCGTTGTAGGAATACATTAATACTTTCCAACAAAAGTCTAGTTGCAAAGTAGCTGTGCTCTCGTTGAAAGCATGCAATGCAGGTATCACACTAACGGCGGCTGACTTGATTATTTTCGCTGAGCTGGACTGGAATCCTAGCGTGAGTTAGGCGTTGTAAAATTTATTTTTTTTTTAATGGTAATTCACTTGATCAACAGACATTAGCACAAGCAGAGAGTCGTGCTCATCGTATTGGTCAACTGAAACCCGTTATTTGTCGCTACTTAATGGCCAGTAAGACTGCCGATGATGTCATTTGGAGCATGCTGAAAAGTAAACAAGATGTTTTAAACAAGGCTGGCATATTCTGCGAGAACTTACAGGAGGCTACTCACAGTTCAGCGCCCACAATGGTAAGCAACTGGTCAAGAAAACATAGCAACATTATATTTGGCATTTTCCTTAATTTTAGTCTCATAAAATCAATGATTACTTTTCACCCACAAAAAGTGGACAAGTGAATGAGAAGAAGGCCACTGAAAATGAATGTAAATCATCACCAATAACGACTGCAACAACTATAAAACATTTTTTCTCACCTGACCAAACTAGGCTCGATAAGTCGACTAAAAACAACAAAACCTCTAATGAAGAAAAGTTGGAAATTATTCAAGATTTCTTCTCAGGCGATGATGATGATTTATTTAGCGATCTTACATTTTAGCTTTCGAATTTATTTAGTTATTTATGTTCAGTTCAATATTAAAAATAAATGGTTTGTTTCATATGTATCGTTTTTCATGTGCGCATGCGTTGCTGTCGCCTAACTGCCTTGACAACAAAACAAAATTAATTTTAGTAATCTTTCCTTGTTAATTCACAATATAGGCAAAGAAAAAAAATAATAGTTGATTAAGTTTATTTACTAGTATCCATTATGGACGTGGCTCAATCGGAGTACGAAGAACTTGGCGAGGAGGAGGAATTTTTGAACGAAGATTACGAAGCCTCTTTTCCGGCGAATATTATTGAATTAGAGTCAGTGTGCTTTGGCAATGTCATATTTTCATTGTCTGATAACAACATTTAACCTAATTCATATTTATTGCAGACACTCCTTTGGTTATGATTGTAAGCGATTGTTCAATTTGATCCTAGCCGATGACGACACTCTTATCTTTGCCTCCGGAAATTATTTACACTATTTTAGCATTTCTAATCGGGAAGTAACTTTTCGTGAGTCAACATTTGGCTGCGGGATTGGATTTATTACGGTGAGTTTCGAATATGAGACACATTTTGTATAGTAAACATTACGAACATAACTTTCTGCAGAAGAACGAGCATCCCGATTATAAAAATCTCTTTACGGTAGGCGAAAATGGTCCGACACCAACAATATTCATTTATGAATATCCTTCGCACAATATACACTGCAAGCTCTTGAATGCGGCCAGGGCTTGCTTCACTGCTGGCTCATACAATTCAACCGGCGAGTTGTTTGCCTCTCAAGCAGGTTATCCGGATTTTATGCTGACGATTTGGCGTTGGGAAACCGAAGAGGTCATTCTACGATCAAAGTCCTTTCAGAGTGATATACTCTTTGTGCACTTCTCCTGCTTTAATCCAATACTGTTGGTGTCATCGGGAGTCAGTCACATAAAATTCTGGAAAATGGCAAACACCTTTACCGGACTCAAGTTGAAGGGCGATCTTGGCCGCTTTGGCAAAACTGATTTTAGTGACATTTATGCGACGTATATGCTACCCGACGAGAATGTCGTATCGGGCTGTGACTGGGGCAATATGCTGCTGTGGGAAGCGGGTCTTATTAAATTTGAAATCTGCCGTAAGGGGCGCAAGCCATGCCACTTGGCGCCCATTACGCGTATTAGTATGAAGAATGGCGAGGTAACAACGTATGGCATGGACGGCTATGTACGCGTATGGTACTGGGAGACAGTCGACTTGGCGGACCCACCTGAAGATGATCTCTTTGTTGAAATCGATCCGATCTACGAGTTTAAAATCGAAGAAGTCGAGATTAGAGCAATGCAAAAGATAAAACTATTGGATGAGCGGGACTTCACCTACTATGCACAGGATGGCAAGGGTGGCATTTGGTTTTGCGATCTTAACATGTATGACATACCCAAGAAGCCGCAACGTTTGTATTCATGCACTGGTGGTCGTGTTATTGCCGCTGAGACAAGTCCTGTTTCACCACATCTGTTGACACTATCCGAAGATGGCAAAATATTTGCCTATGACTATCAAACCAAAAAGCTTCTGCTGGAGAAGCATTTTATAGCAAATGGCGTTGATTTGCTATGGCTTAGCACGAATGTTGCACAAAGTGGCATGGAAATTGTTGCCGGCTTCGAGGACGGCATAATCCGGCAACTTTTCTTTGAACCAAACTCGAAAAGAGGACCCAAATTACACCAAGTGCGTGCAATGAAAGGACACACCGCGCCCGTTACGAAGCTGAGCGTTAACGATGCTAATACGTTGCTGATTTCGGGCGCGGCCGATAAATCGATTTTTGTGTACAGCTTATTAAACAAGATTGAAGGATTAATTGACTTGCAGCCAATTGGTTTCATCGAGTTTCAAGCAATACCGAATTGCTTCTACTGGGACGTGAATAAGGTGAGTGTGTCATGTGCCAAGTTAAGTTTATTCAATTATTCAGTTGCATTTATCTGACAGCCGAATACAGTCTTGATTGGCTGTAAGTCTGGCGAAGTGTATGAATATGATCTACGTGACGACGTCAACGAGGATGAGACATATCTGAGTTATAATCTGACGGTTGAGGAGAGAATGGAGGAGACAAGATTTGTGTCGGTAAAGAGTCGCATAAGGCGCGATATAAAACGCTTAAAGATTAAACGACGTAAAGAACGCAAACGACAACGTAAAATGCAGGAGATCGAAAAGCTTAAAAAGGCCAATCCTGGCCTGCAAATTGATATGGAAAGTGCACTTGCCGATTCAGAGCCCGATGAGGAGGAAGATCCTTTACACATACCAGCCGTGCCGAATCCCGTGCTCTGGCTTAGGTACACCGTACGTAATACAATTTGGGTCTCGATGGGCGGCTATGATGCCGGCTACATATATGAGCTTGAGTTCGGTGCACCCGAGCCATCGATTTGCACGATCATAGCTGACGGTGACGACATTGAAATTCACTCTTATTTGTCGATGTAAGTAGCTTTGTTTAATAGTTATTGTTTCATATTAATTCGCAATGAAATCTCGCGCAGTGATGAGTATCTTATTTTCGGCTTGGTCAATGGACGACTGCGCATCAATCGCGTGAATTTTGAAAATTTTACAGATCTCTCTGATTATCGCCTGTATCCAATGCACGACAGAATAAAAGGCACCACACCACGTGTTATCGCCACTTATGATGGTCGTCATATAATCTCCGTCGGTCACGATGGCAACATCTTTTTGTACAAGTGGCGTGGCCCAATTATTGTAAAAAATCCATTGATTGAGAAATATCAGCCATTCCCGGCAATTGAGATTGGCGAGGATATTATCGAATTGGATTATCCCTCGTTGGAACAAGAAAAAATCAATGCTGAGATTAGAAGACAAGAAGAAGCGGCAGCAGCACATGATCGTAGTGTGCTGGAAAAGATCGGTGAGCTGCAGAATGAGTATTATAAGATTATTCAAATGAATGGAGATCTGCCGCCTGAGCTGCGTGTCGCTGATAAGGATTTGTTGTTGGACGAACGTATTACAAAGCAGATTCGTGATGAGTTGCAAGCCGAACTAGATGACGTACGGGAGGATCTTGCATACGACTTAGAGTTTGCACAAGTGGGACACACAAAGCTTTACAATCATTTTTTAAAAGATTTAGTGAATGTGCCCTTCAGGTTATTTGCTTTAAGGTGAGTTTATTGTTAGCAACGATATGAAGTCCTCTTATTGCAAATATTACCTACAGATCCGATGATGTTTTGTTTTCATTTCGCTTACAAGCGCTTGGCGAGGAGCACGAGCAGATCAAGCGCGATATTGAGGAGCGGCTGCGTCGTGAACACGAATTGGGGTAAGTGAGCACGAAAACACAGAAACAAACAGTTACATCGACACATCAACCACAATGATTTTATTGACAAAACATGCTGCATAAGATTTGAACTTGTGGAACCGGAACAACCTGAAGTGTAAGCAATAACATTCCTTGGCCAGTTATCCTTTTTGCACTTATTTCTTTGACACTAAGCACTTACTTCCTCAATCGTTTTTAAGCTTATAATAATATTAATTTTTTACTGTTTAGATTAAAAGATCTGATTGCTGCTGAGGAGAAGGAAGATTCCATTGGCGAAGGTATGTAAGACGTGACTTATCTTGTGCAGATCTAAGAAGATTATTTTACAGCGCCAATTGAGGGATTTTTCTTTGGTCGTGATCCTCGTTCTATTCTGCCACGGTTCAGCAAGAAGATGATGCGGCTGTTGCTGCGCTATCGCAAGCGGCAACTATACGAGTTGCGTCGTGTCTTCGACTGGGACAAATTAGAGCGTCAAAGGCCGGATCCGAATCGCAACCATCCGGATGATGATGCCAAAATACTCGAGGCACAACGTAGTTTAGGCGATTATAAGCTTAAAATTGGCGAAGACTATGAGCCCAAGAGCACCGATACGCTCACCCAGAAATATATTGAGCTTGTGAATTGCCGGGAAGCATACTACGATATCGTTAACTCATTCAATAACGAGTTGTTGGCCATGCGTGAATACAAGAAAACGCTTTGCGCTAACATTGAAAAAATGAGTGCACGCTTGGATACCATACGCGGCATGTTGCCCGTGGTGTGCCATCAATTTCTAGGCTATATACGTAAAATCGACGTGGACTTAGAGTATCCCGATCTCAATCTAATTGAGCACTATGAACCAGGCTGTGGCGTTGAAATCGATGATATTTTGTACTTGGAGAAAACCGTAGAAGAGGTTATCGCAGAGAAGCGGCCGTTAATAGTCAACAAATCTTTATCCGTTGCTCGAAACAAGAAGCACAGCCATGAGGAAATCAAATCACGTAGCTTTAAAATCGCTGAGCTGGAGACGCTGCCCACATGGGAGGAACTGGTAGCACAAATCGAAGCACTGCCGCAGACAACTGATCCGGCATACTATGAGATCGACAGTCATGGCAACTCGCCATTGTTCACAGAGGCGCGTTACCGCTGGATATTGAATCTGGTTGTTGAACAAGAGAACATCATAAAAGAAGTTGATAATCAGGTTAAGAACTTCGATTTGGATGTGAATAAGCTGTTGCGCAAGCGTAACGATATCAAACTGTTGTCTGAGTTCATGTTGGCGTACATGATCAGTTTGAATCAGGAGCTATACATTTTGCGTGACAGCGAGGAGATTGAGACACAGCTGATGGTGAACGCAAATGTCGCAATGAATACACGGAATGAGCTTCAGCTGGTCATTAATAGCACAAATCGTCAGATGGACGACCTGAAGAAGAACATTGACAAGTTGCAGGAGCAAATTGCCGCATTGCAGGCGAAATATGCAATAACGATTAAAGGCCACAAATTTTTCGACTTTTTGCGGCGCATTTTCAAGAAGAAGTGGAAGCCACCGAAGCCGCCACGCAACGATGACGGTTAGTATGCATGATGTGTGAGGGTGAAGAGACATAAATTATTAAAAAATCATTTTTTGTATAGAATCTTCGGAATCGTCGAGCAGTGATTCGTCTTCCAGTGAGGACGAGAATGATGACACAAAGAGTATCGATTCGTTGGATATGACCAATATACGTTTGGATGAGTCAACATGTCCCAGTGGCTTGGAACGTCCGCTGTATGAATTGGCATTTAAAATGCGCTCTGACAGACACGCATTAGAGCGGTCCGTAATCGAAAGTCAAAGGGACGTAGACAATAAGCGCAAAGAGATTTTAGAGATGCAGAAAAAAATGAAGTTCCATGAAGAGATCTATGAGCGAGAACACAACACTCTGATACAGTTTCGGGTATGTGTGCCAGAAGCCTTCACAGGTCTCACTGTACAATATTTTTTCTGTTCTAGCGTAATCGTCAGCGCGAGATCAATAAGGTGGAAATGAACGCTGTGTTGCGCATGGATCAATTACAACATTTCTACGATGGCGACGACTACCGTGATCTCTCCAAGGCTGTGCTTTTTGATGCGAACAAGTTAGTCGAGTTACGGCGTCGAGTGGACACGCTTAATGACGAAACAATCTCCACGAAGCGCTGGCATCGTATCAATATTGTTCACTTGCGGCGCATGAACACGGATATAAAGTTTATGCGCTACGAAATTACGCGTTTGGAGGAGGAGATACGTCAAGCTATGATGAAGCGTTTTGGTTTAATCATTAATCTAGACGAATTAGAAGAGGAAGTGTTGCGTCGTTATATCTTTGAACTGGAGACAACCGCCGAGGAGGAGTTGATGGCTTTGGAGAAAGAGCTGCGTGAGAAGGAATGGGAGTTAGCACAATGCGAAGAGGATTATATCAAGGCAACACAAACAAATACAGAGAAGACTAACATTCTCTCCGTGCTAATGGATGAGAAGAACACTTTACTTGAGATACTACAACTACAGGAGAAAAACTTCGATAAGTGGACGAAACCACGTACGTTCAACGTTGCGGTTGACATTGAGAAACTACGTGGCATCCATCGAACACAGCAGCAGCAAATCGAGGTAAGTAAAAAACGCATTAAGAATCTTTTATCTGATTAACCATCGTGTCGTGCACAGTGCCTGGAACGTGAGATTTGCGCTTTGCGTCTAAAGTCGAAACCTTTACAAATGGAGGAGATGGATGACGCCAGCAAAACACAGGTCACAAGTGAGCTATTGCCCACCGACGAGCCGCAAGTGTGCCCTGCGATGCTCAACGTGGATGCGTATATGTTGCCGCCACTGCCAGATGATTTCATCATGGAACGTATTCAGACTGTGGTGCAAAAATCATTTCAGCGTTTCTTTGGCGCGCATACCACACCCGAAAACGTGCGTCGTTTCGCTTTGCGTGCAGCACTCTACTTGGGTCAGGCCGCGTATAACTTCGAAGGCAAGATGACGGATCGCATACACGAATGCATAAACGAGCATTTGCAAACAATCGTGCCGAAAAAATACTTTATACATATGAGCTCTGAAAATTTACGTAAGCTATTCAATGAGGTTCTTACGATTCTTGACTATGAACGTTCCGATGTGAATACCGAGGAAGTCGTCGGCGGCATATTCGAACACGCTAAGGATGAGTTGTGCGGCAAAATGAGTGAAGTCATCAATAATACGCACTTTATGATGACGTACATGTTCAAGGAGCTGATTGAAGTGCTGCCGCTGGAGGAGTTTCAGTCGGAGGAAGTTTTGCGCATGTTGGTAAATGTGTTGGAACGTGAGCCACTTATAGATCCGCGCTCCATTGGCATAGAGGAGATTATTACTAGTACAGTTCAGCATGCACGCGATAATTTGCTCGATGGCATTACAGCCGTGCCAGTTCGCCGTGTGGTGACGGCTCTGCAGAAGGAACTGATCAAACGACGTCAATACAAGTTACTGCCATGCTCAGATTCCTCGGGTTCGGTTGCAAAAAAACGCGCCGGCATCATTTTCTGAAACACGAATTCAAGCTTTATTTTGGGTTTAAGTTATCTTATAATGATGAGTATAATATATTTAATTAACAAAAGTGCAGCTTTGACTAGTGGAATGCCTCACTGCCCTAACTAATACGCTTCTTCACATTAGCTATCTTCATTGGCAGTAGGTTGACCATTTCCCGACATACTCCTATCTCGCCCTGCAGTGAAGCAGAAGCTTCCTTGCGTTCCTCACACTCGGTTGTAAAGCATTTATAATATTTGAGACAATTGCTCAAATTTTCCAGTTGTTGCACTGGATTGGCTGTGATTAACTTGTAGTGGAGGCGCCCGAGATGAAAGTGTGCATAGAGCATTGTGCGTTGCTCTTCAGTATCCATATTCGAACGCCATTTATCACCATTTGCTTCCGTGTATGATTTGACATACTGACCGAAATTCTTGATTGCCTTCATGGCATTAAGATTGATTTTCTTAAGTTCTTCGGGCGCTGGATTCGCATTAACTTTCAGTTCGTCTAATTTAACGTCTAAGACTGCTGAATAGGCTGTTCCTGCGCCGTACCAGCATTCACGACAGATGTTCATGTAAAACAGTGGATTAAGCAGTTCTAACAGATCTTCGTAGTACTTGGCGCGTTTTTTATGCATTTTCGCTTGATTGGCTGGAACCTCCTCGAAAAAGGCAATTAGTTCATAACACTCGGCATAATCTTTGATGATCTTTGCATATTCGGTTGCCTCGGTCTCTGCCTTGTAATATTCTTTGGCCTGGTCGAGCCAATCGTTGACGAAGTGAAACACTAACTTGGCGTCGTCAAATGTCAGACAGTAGTCGTATGAGATGCGATTTTCTAGCGCTGACAATTCGAGGCCATAAAATTGATAATCACGTTCGGATAGCTGAAGTCCCTTTGTGGCGTTGGCTAAGCTTTCGCCAATGCCAGGCACATCGTCATCGATGAATAGTCGCTTCTTGGACGACTGCAGGAGACAAAGACCAAACTTTGCCCAACAGCGTGCAATGTCCGCGTAGCGATGCTTGAAGGTCTCACTGATGTCGTTTCGTTGTTGCTCTGTCATTTCTGGCTTAATCATCTCCCCCTGATATTTGGCCATTATTAAGGTAGCAGCCGCTAAGTGGTGGCGTGCTTCTTTAAATCGTTGTTCACCGATGTAGTACTGTGAAAGTGTGGCAGCATTCAGTGCAAAATCAATGGGGTCATACTTTTTAGCTTCAAGCTGTCGGCAGAGCGTCATGTGGCAGTATTGCGCTGATTTCTCTAGTTCGCCTAAATGACCGTACACCTGTGCCAAATAGAAGGTGCACAGTGTGTAAAGACTTTCCAGCTCAGCTGGGCCCGTATCTTGCTCAACTTCGTCGGGTGTACCGAACATATCGGTAATTGCCAAAGGTAAAGCTTTCGATGTCTTAAAATCCTTAAAGGCTAACTCGGATTGGATCAAAGTTTCATGTGCCTTCTTGTATTCCTGCCGACCCGCTTGCACTATTCCAAGTTCGTTGAGTGCGCCTACGTGTGATATAATCGCCTCGGGCAACATTTTATAGTCTTCTATTAGCTTTAAACTCTCCTGCAACAATTCTTCGCCGGTTGACGTTTCTTCTGTGAACACATATATCCGCCCCAGGTCCCGACACACGAAGGCAAGTATCGCCTTGTACTTCAGCTCATCGTCGCCCCCACAGTCTGCCTCGGCTGCCTGCAAGGACACCAGCGCCTCCTTTAACGATTTCTTAAGGCCGAGCAGCAGGTCCCGGGCTTTGTAGTGCGACCGGTATGGGTCTGTCGTTGGATCACTCTTACTCTCCTCGTTGACCAGCTTTATGGCCTTCTCATACACTTCCTTGTAGTCAGTAAGGTCCTCCTTGGGGATTGTCATCTTATGCGATTTCTTATAAAATATAATTTAATATTTTACATTTATATTTCACGGCCAGTGCTGACTGATGTTAAAGCATTACTGTGCAATGTGGTCGGTAATGTGTTAGTTCGGTATATTTAAGGTCAAATTATTATTTTGTAAAAAGTGGCCATACTTTCGCAATGATTTGAAAGCTTTGTGTTTAGTGTTGTGTGGGAGCAGGTAACGGGCGTATCTAATATTAATTTGTTGAATATGGCGAGTTTAATTTAATCGGTGTTTCCAACAAATTAGACAATCCAAAACGACTTAAATGTAATGGCTTATATACGGTGTAACGGAATCCGTCCGTTAAATGATTTTCGTCGAGAAACGCAAACGTGCCAAATTTGCGCAAAAGAGTCACACTTGGCGCGAAATCGCTCGCATCAAGGAAGAAGAAGCATGGAACTTGCTGTTAAGTTTGCCTGGCTGCCATTAGTTAGCTAAGGTTAGTTTCTTTGTCAAAAGAGGCGCTTTTTAGAGTGCTGTGTATTTTTTCATTTGTGAACAAGCACCGTGCTAACTTGCATTAAAATTAAAATTTAGCCACAGTCGCATGACGCTTTTGTTGTGACATCTATGGTTCATTAGCTTAAGTCAAAATATTAACTGTTCACATTTTGAAAAAGAAACAAGTCAGAGGACACACTGTGGTTCTATAGTGGCATTTCGACGAAATTATAGCGAAACTTTCCTTACTTATGGAGACCTGCTTAAATTAACCACACTTCGAAGAGCAACAAAAATTTACGTTACTTCGAAAATTTTTTGTAATCATTGCTCCAAGTAAAGCTCTTTTATCAGTTCCCCTCCAAGTTCGAATTGCTTATTCGAAAATGTTGTGCAACACTTTCATTTTTGCAACAAGTAACTGTCGCCGCTAGTGTCTTGTTGCTGAAACAATGTTGAATCTCTGTCGGCGTTGCAATATGCTGAAGCAACATTAACGACTGAAATCAAAATGTTGCTGAGCCATTTGTTGTATCAACATAGTGATTGTCGGTAAACATTTAACTCATATTAAAAAAATCGTTGTCGTTCGTGAAAAGTTCTCTCATTGACAAAAAGAAAATCGTGCGCGAAAGTAGTGAAAAATCGTGCCAGTCGTGGGTGGTGCTGCTACTCTTCTTCTTCTTCGACCACGCCATTTTACGTGTCAAAAGTGCGACTTGGTCGTTCTGACGGTCGTTGCCTTAATTTCATACGCGTTTTTTAAGCCGGCAACTAATTTTGAATTCGAATTCAAATATTTTGACTAAGCACAAAGAGTCATCAAGTGTACTTAATACAAATTTTTTAAAATCAAATAAATAAATAAACAAAAACTGGAACAACATATTGCAAATTTCGTAATTTCCTATAAAAAAAATTCTTTAAATTAACTAAAAGAAAACTAAACCAAAGTGTGCCAATAACAAAGTAGAAACAACCTAAACCCGTTACAATTATAGCAAATAAAGCAAAAACAACAACAATTATTACAAAGATGAAGCTAATTGGATTCATATTAAATTTGGCTGTCATAACAGGTGAGCATTCTTATTGGTTTTTGTTTGTTTGTTGCGCATTTTGTTTTCTTGTTTATGCAAAAATTGTTACGTGAACAAAATACAAGAATAGAAACAAAATAAGTAAGTTATTTTACTGTTTTTTTCTTCGGCTTGTTTTTATTTGTATGCTTTAACCATCGCCATTGCCTTTCGTTGTTGTTGTTGTTCTATTGTCTTTTGTTGTGAATCGGCATCGATTTTCCGCTGGATTGGGAACAATGTTGTACTGCACTCTTTACACCTCAAAACAAAGATCGATTTTGTTTTGCATTTTTGTGCTTTTAATTGGCACATGTATTACGAAAAGTTGCATTTTATTTGTGCATGACTTCACGCATGCGCAAAAACGAAGTTAAATTACTCCAATTAGGTTAGTTTAATTCTTCTATTAGTCATGGGTCGCTGACGAACAATTACGATAACATTTTACTGTAATTTTATCGTTGTTGTGCTCACCACTTGTTTGCCGCTTCCTTCTCCTACCAAATTTCCGTCGGCAGAGTTCATCTTCAGCGCATTGAATTGGAATTCTTAACTTTGCTTTGCTTTATGTTTTGTTGTCGCCAACCGCCAACTATTTCATTTGCATGCTCTCACTTTACTCGTTATCGTGTCTCTTTTCCGCACCTTCCATTCCGTTCACACATGCTTTCCGTCACTCGAATGCATTCCAACGCCAATTTTCATATTAGTCTAATTGGTCTTTCGCTGCTGTGTTCCTCAATGCGGTCAACAAATCTAAATGAAGTTATTTAATAAAAATCCAACACTCCTCTCTCAACGCTTTGCCAACACTGCAAATGTAACAAAGTGCAAACGGGCCAAAGTTCAACTGTCACTTTATTCGGGTTAATAACTTAGAAGTTAACTTCGGTGCCACGCCCCGCGTCGCCTCTTGGTCGTCTAATGTGCTTGGCAGCCTTTCAAGTAATTCGTTTCAGTTTATGTCTTCCATTGGAAAAATTAGCCCAAAGCCAAATGGCGAAATAAACGCACATTTGAAAAAGAAATGTCGGCTTTGCTGCAATTTATATAAATTTTGAGTTTTATTCTAAACGTGAAGAAGTCTTGTATACATTTTTTGAGACAGCGAATAATAAAGTAAACAGTTTATTTAAGATTGAGAAACAGTCAATTAAAATTGATTTAATTAATTATTTTATGTCTTCAAATTTTGATACATTAAAAAGCAATTAGTAATTTTAAGTCTTCTCTGAAAGCAATTATAAATTGTTAGTCTTCATATTGATGAGTGATTTAGGGTACAAATTATTTTTGATGAGTGTAGGGTACAAAAATAACAAAATAACAAATAAATATACAAAACATTTAGAAAAAAACTTTAATGTTGAAGAAGAACATAAAACGAGAGCAAATGTGCAATAAATTTTGGCTTGGCGTTCATGGAATGCATTCGTATAAGCGAGAGATTCAAGCCTGCGTCTAATAGTAAGAACAGTTGACTTGTTAAAGTTTACTTTTGGGCGCATTGCCATGCAACACACACACACACACACACACACTAATCAAACACATTTATTGTTATGAGCACAGCCAAAAAATAAAGTAAGCCTTTTGGCAATGCGCATTCGATACATAAAATCTCTTCCGGCATAATGATTGCCTGGCGGTGGTTTGGGTTGGGTTGGTGAAGTGAGGGGTGGGATGTCGGGGCATATAACCAATCTTTGCTAAAAGAAGACTGCGGCAACAATAAAAACTGATATGAACGTGTTTGTGCGTGCCTACTTTTATGACCGCAACTGTTTCGATCTAATTGAAAGAAAGGTCAACAACGTTCGTACAAATGCCCCGCCCCCGGGGCCACTCACTTGACGCATTACACAGCAATTGCTTAACAGCTTGTGGTCTTTGTTTTTGTTATGTTTTTTGTGTTTGTGTTTGACTTTGTTTTATTATATATTTCAATTAAGGTTTATTTTATTAAGCATCATCAAATGATTTCATGATTTGAGTACTCATTCCCCACACACAAACACACACACACACCTACACAAGAGCTGAAATGGGCACTAGTCTTTTGAGTCTAATTCGAAAAGCGACGTTGAAGGAGTCATTTTAGAATTACATAATTTACTAAGGTTTTATATGATTTGATGAATGCTTAAGCGATGAGATTGCATTCACTGTTTTTAGCATGCATTATTCCTATGTTACATAGGCGCACAAGCAACATTAAGCATTCATGCTTGGACTCTTAAGCCGTATGTTCGAACACCGTTTGTGTCGTTTGTGTGTCTTTTAAATGCAATTTCGGCTTACTATGGAATTATGGACATTACACAAAATCAATTTGCGGCAAAATGAAAGATCGTTCGTCGTCGAGAGCTGATAAATTCTCTGATAAGTTGAAATCTATATATTGTTTGTTTCGTCAACGCTCAGTTTAGCACTCCACAATCAGCTCAGCTTTCCGTGCTCAGCTCTCCGTGTTCTAAAAATCCTTTCGTTTTTGTTATTTGCGCTTTTGTAGTTATTTGCTGCATTTGATAACCTTTCAACTTTCTGCGAAATCACATGAGTTGCCTGCGCAGCATGTAAAAGAGCGAATAACCAAGCAAGTAATAAAAAAACAACAATTTTGTCATGTATGAACAGTCATGTTTGACTTTGTAAGCTATGCTGTTGAACAGTTATTTTGCTGTTGTTGGTGTGTTGTTGTTGTTGGCATTTGAAGTGGCTTCGTAAAATATTTTTATACAGCATAACATATCTGACATATGCAAAAGTGTCTGTCAGCTTTTGAGCGAGTCTGCTGTCTGAGTCGATGTGCATGTGCAAGTGCATGTGTGTGTGTGTTTGACGTTGTCATTTATGCATTTGTGTCTTCCTGTGCTTGTGCATATTGTCGCTTATTCTAACGGCTAAAGTTCAACTGAGCCAAATCTCAACGCAGCCGCCGTCGCCGTCGCCGCCTCTGCCGCCGTTGCAGTCGCTTGGTCGCCTCGTCGGAGCTTTGTGCTTGAGTGCTGTCATGACGCCACTAACGCTGTGTGTGTGTGTGTGTGTGTGTGTGAGGCGACGAGTAGATGCCATTTTTATGTCAAGTGCCAGCACAGGTGTCACCATTCTGACTTGCTCCATTTTATTTTTTCTAGCGACGCATTCGCATGATTTTTTTATGCCTTACACTTTTTGCGCTTCTCGGCTTTTTTCACTCGCGTTTTCCGTTTTCATTTTTGTTGTTGCTGTTGTTGTTGTTGTTGTTGTTGTTGTTGCATTAAGTGGCACTTTGGGTGTTTTATTTTTATAGCGTCGGCGGCCGTGTGGTGTGACAATTTGCATAGCATAGTTTTAGGCATTGCGCTTCATTGCGCGCCTTAAAGTAGACTGCAATTATTGTATGCATGCACAAGTTGATTGCTTTTTGCCTTTGAAAATATGTATTACACGCGCTTTGTTTGTGTGTGTGTTGGTTTCCTTTGTCGCTGCTTCACGTTTCACTCAAGTTGATCCTCAAAGCGCTTCGCAATTTTGCGACTCATTAAATGTTCACTTTTTGCAAACTTTTCATGTCTTTGAATGCCCCTTTTTGTATTTTTTTGCGTTTTTCCCCCATTTTTTTTACATTTTTTTTAACGCTGATTAATCACGCGCTTGAGGGACACAAGCGGCACGTTGCAAGTGCAAAGGCATGCCTGCGCTTGCGTCCTTTTTGGCGCTTCTTATTTGCGTAGCAATGCGAAAAGAACAAAAGGATAATTTAAACTTTGCCATAAACTGGGTTAGCATTCCAAAAGCGCTCATACACTCGACAAAAAACAAACACACACACAGACACATGTGCACACATAAACTCAGGCATACGCAAAAACGGTCTCACGCAGCCTCGCCCCTCCCTCACCTAGAAGGCATTTCCGGTTTATAATAACTCTGCGCTGTTGTCCGCCATTTTTTGCTGTTTTCGTTTTGTTTATGTTGCCCACAAAGGACGCGATTGTCTGCCCGTATGAGTGTTGAGCGCGGGTGTATATGTGTGTGTGTGTGTGTGTGTGTGTGTATCTGTGTGTGTGTGTGTGTGTGTGTGAGTGCTCGTTTTGGGTTGCTGGCTTTCGTGTCATGCAGATTAATGTGTCGCTGATTTTTTATAAACAACTCTTGCGTTCATTTATACTCACTTTATCCCACTCATTCACTCATGCTTCCCCCCCGCTTTCGGCCCCACCGTCTCTCTTTACTGTGCAATACACAAACACAAACCATTGAAGTATTTTGCCATTTTTGGTTTCGTGGTCATATAATTTTTAATGATTTTTTGTTTTTTTTTTTTGTTGCTGAACCATTTTTAAACCCTCAACAAAAAAAAAACAACAATAGGAATAACAACAGCACTCGACACGATTGCCGCCTCAGTCGGCATGCAACAAATTGTCGCATAATAAAATAAAAACAACACAAACTGAAGCAGAAAAAGAAACTTTTTGAAATCAGTGCATTGTCGCGAATTTGATTGTGCCATGCAACAAAAACAACAACAAAAATAACAACAAAAACAACAACAAATGAAACCAAACGAATCAAATTGAATTGCTGCATATTTTTTTTTTTTTTTTTCATGCAAATCGATTATCAGCGACATGATTTTTGTTGTTTCGACCGTTGAGTATTGATAAATATTTTATTAAAAAAATAAAAAATAAATAAAATAAAAAATTTAAAAATAAAAACCGGAAAACAAACAACAACAACAACAACCAAAAATAAAAGCCATGCAATTTATTTTAATTGCATGGCATAAACAAGCGTTAAAAGCAACTCAAAAAATATTTGCAGTCATTTTAGGGTTTTTAACGAAACATTTCATTTATTTTTTTAATTTTCCCCCCTTTTTTTTAAATCAATTCGTTTGCTAAAGTGGTATGTTTAAAATGTACGAAAAAAAATTAAGATAAAATAATATAATATAATAAAAATTACGCATACAAATGTAAATTGTGCGCGCAGTAGAAAAAATCGGCATTATTTGTTGTTTTTTCTTTTCCCTCTCTTAATTAAATTACAACGGCTTCAAGCACAGCATGTTCATTGCGCTCAATGCTTTTTACTCTCTCTGCTGATCTTTTACATTCGCTCTGTCGCTCTGTTGCTGCCTCGCTCGCACGCTGGCATTCGCTGCGCTCAGGTCTGAGGTTAATTGATGACAAATGCACTAATGTTGAGCTGAGTAAGCTTGCGCGGAAAAGAGACTGCGACGCACAAACATATATGTATGTGTGTATGTTTGTCATTGAGTCTTCTTTCCGCATTTTTCTGTTTTTGTTTTTGTATTATTATAGTAACTTTTTTAATGTTTTAACACCCGTGGCGAAACTCTTCACTCTTTCCGTTTGCCTTTGTTACTTTGCCTTTGGTGACCATGCAAAATGAATTTAATTAATGACAAATTTATTAAATTACACACTCACACACACACACACTTGCACAACTCTGGTTGTAATTTTTTGTTGTGTTTCACTCTAAGTGAATATAAAAATTGACAGCTGACAGATGCGGTTTTTTATACAGCAAATTGTTGTTGTTATTGTTGTTGTTGTTGTTGTTGTCGTTTGTTGTAACAAGTGCACTGTGGGCAAGGTTAAAGTGCCTATTAGAGTTCATAATAGCTTATGTTGGTTTGAAGCGAACTTATTCAAGCGTCACTGTAATGTGTGCGAGCGAGACAGACGAGATTGTGCTTGTGTTTGTGTAAGTGTGAAATATGCTGTTGAAGGGACGGTCAATTTGTTAAAGTGTCAAATGATTTCAATTTCAATTTGTACATGAAGTTTTCTTAATGTCTTGTAATCTGTTTTCATTTAATGGTTTTGAATCGACGTTGTGTTAAAGTCACAAAAACGAGGCGGAGATCTCAACTGAAGACAAGTGAGGAATGTAAATTGCTGCAAAAGTTCAAATAGTCTGAGAAATAGCAAAGCATATTAAAGTGTTGGCAGAAAAACATAGTAAAATGTTGTAGATCTTAAACAAAATTAATCAGAGTCATATAAATACAGATATATAGATAAATATATATACCATAAAAAGATTGGGGGATGTGTAGATAGATAAGTATTTAATATTATTAATAATTTAAAATTTTTTAAAATATTTTCTCAATAGAAGAGACTTGAGTTAATATAGTCAATCTGAAAGAAACAAATCGTAGGAATAGGTTCACTTTTCACTTTAATTGTAGATCATAGTCTTTAATAAGACATAGGATAGTTTTTATACTAATAAATTACTCTCTAAATATTATATTGCAACTTTATGAATTTTGCCCATCATATATAAATCACAGCAAAGAATTAAGACATCAAAGAGACGTGAATAATAATTTCAAGAACGTCTTTGAGAGAATGAATTAACATTCTATAAATAATATAAATAACAGTCATAACAGTGACTGACTGCCTCTTTAAGAGATCTCTGAAACTTTTAGTCCTAACGAGTTGAAATGTTCTTATATTTAAATGATATTTAGATAAAACTATAAATTAAATGTACATTGATCCAATGATTGATTGATTGATAGATAAACAGATAGATTGGCAGAAATGCAATAAATTTCAAATTGGTATTTTACAACAATTTACAACAAAAAAAAAAGGAAAGGAAAACAAAACGTTCAATTTGCCATAAAACTTTTTACATTAAATGAATGAATTTGCAATTAGTTTGGCAACCAAGACTTTTCACCAAATAAATAAATTTTTGCAATATTTATGCACATTTCATAGTGTGTTTAAATGCATTAATGCATGAATGCTGATGTGTGTTTACTCATGCATATTTAAGCTTATTGCAACATCAATTTCGCATTTCGCATTTCGCCTCATCAACGGCCCCCAACGGCCCTCAACTCATAGCGCCGACAGAATTTGATCAATGCAATTTCCATTTTTATTGAATTTGATTCGATTTGCATATGTGTGCAAAATTGGCTTACGAAGAAAGCAAATGATTCAAAACTAAACGATTGACATTCGTTACAGAGTCACAACGATTGCTAATTGGCAAATCGAGCTGAACTGTAATGAGAGAACGTTCTGGTTTTCATTTCATGCCAATAATACTTCTATTATCGAACAGGCATGGCAAAAGGCTTAGCAAACAAAACCACGCTTCCCTCTTCTCTGTTCTCTGTTCTCCGTTCTGTTAACTCGAAGTGAGTTTTGAAGCGATTATTGCATGATTTTCCGGTATTAGTTTTCAGGCTTTTCTTTGTACGCCAACTTTTTGCGGGATTAGTTTTGTATAAAAGTTTCTTTTTTTGGGTTTTGTGTGTGTGTGTTGCGACATGAGAAAATTAGTTCTGAAAGTTGTCGTTGTTGTTGTTGTTGTTGCTGTTGCGCATGTTAACAACAACGGTTTAATTAAGCAATGCCTGGGCAATCGTTGTGGCGGTAAGAAAGTTGGCCTTAATGCCCTTCCTTCGGCAGTTGACATGTTGCCAATGAGCTAAAAGATTATATTGTCGACTTCAGCTTAGCGTCACATGTATTTATAGACGCATTCAATAGTGACTTGTTTGGCTTTTGTCTTGGCCGCTTTAAGTAAACATTTGCAACAATTTGGGCAAAGCGCTGAAATATCATTTGAGACTTGGCTTTAGTTAATTTGATATTTTAAATTTCCAACAAATTATTTCAACATGATTTTAGCCCAAAATGTCAATTCAGTGTTTTCTGCCAAATAATTCTCATTGCCAATATCATTTTTCAATTAAGCGTGTTAGGATTTTTCGACAATGCCAAATTTTACGCATACTTTGACCTTTGTGTTTGTTATCTGCAAATATTTGATTACGGCATGCCTTTTGTTTGCAATTAGTTTCGGTTGTTGCTCACTTTTAGGCGGTCAGACAAGCGCTTGTGCGAATTTCGGTTAATTAGTAAAACGCTTTGCCGGCCAAACAATAATGAATTACGCATGTCAATGCTGAAATTGCATTTAAATTCGCTTTGAGTTCATGCAAATGCACTAAAACGCATTAAATTAATATATTTTGGCAATGAAGTGAATTCAATTGACACTTGTTTCAGATGCACGCCTTTAATTCATGCGTTGTTGGTCAAAAGTGTTAAAGATTTGTTTGATTTGCCTACGAAATGCTGCTTAATTTTGCACAGTGTATCTAATTTAGTTAGCAAAGCGTAAGATAAACTTAGCACAAGCTCAATTGAACCGGTTTCCTTTATTGTTACGGTTCTTCAGTTTGTGTATTTGTGCACTGTTAACTTCAACGAGCGCCCAAAAGTAGACTACATGTTTTGCCATTTCTTAAAACAGTGCACTGTCGGAACATGTGCCCAAGAGTCCGGCAGCATAGCCAGACAAAGGCACAAACTGATGTGCCACAACAGCACACCAGCACACAATGAGGTGACAATTGTCGGTATGTGTGTGTGTGTTTGTGCAAGTGCAAGTTATGCCTCGCTGCACGCTAAAGACGTAATTGCAGTTCGGTGCAAATATCAGTTAGCCATGCATGTATCTAACGTACTTCTATCTATCGTTACTAAAATATCAACGTTTGCTTGTATTTCATGTTTGTGCTGCGACTCTGCACATGCCTCGCCTCGCCTCGCCTCCCTTGCCTGCCCTTGCCTAGACATGTGTCATTGTGTCGAGCACTTGAAGTTGTGCTCAATAGAGTAACATGGCAGCAACATTTAACAAGTCTGCAGCAATTGAAAGCTGACAGCCAACAACACCCACTCAATTGCTTCAAGTGTGCCTCTGTGTGTGTGTGTGCCTGTGTGTGTGTGTGTTTGCGTGTGAAAAGGCAGCTGAGGTGTCAATGCGCATGCTGGCAAGTGTGTCAAGCTGATGGTCACTTGCAACAGTTATTTGAACATGGCTTTGGCATTTTTGGCCTAGCATTTCTATGCGAAACTAAGAAAGAAAGTTTGCAAGAATAATTTTGTTTTGTGAACAAACATGATGTCTTAAATTTCAGCTACATAACTTCATCAACGTTTGCTGCGCTTTACATTTTCTCAATAATAAATCAGTTGCATGCAACAAACGCGGCCACGCAGCACTTGCAACACGTGCAACGCAAAGGAGCACACATGCGCGTTTATGAGTTGATTTACACGCAACGCACTTCCGTGGCCAAAAAATGAATGTGCAAACCAGTAATAAAATGAGCGAAAAAAACTGAAGGCTTTTTATCAAACTAAAAGCAACGAGCGGCGCTTCACGCTGCGTTCGGTTAAAATGATACTCTGTTTCACATGCTCCCCCCTCACTGCCTTACTCTTGACACTAATTGACGCATTTTGCTTTGATTAATGTTGCCTCGTCTGTCAAACATTGTTAGCATCATTGATGTTGCACTGCAAAGGCTAAACATGTTTTTTTTCCCGTCGTTTCTTTTACGCTTCCGGTTTTTTTTTGTTTTTTTTTTTCAAGTGTACGTCTGTGCAAAGTTATTTTTTCGTTTTAAAAACTCATCTGCACCAAAGTTTTGTACATGTATGTTGCTGTTTTACGTGCCCCCCATGCCCCTGCCGCTTCCCCACCCCTTTTGCTTTGTTCGCATGTTGTTGCCTTTATATCTTTTTGTTGGCTTTGCTGCGTACATGAAGCAACTTGAAACATGCAACATCGACAACGACAGAGCCAACAATTTGGTCAACTTTTTTGCTGTACTTATGCGTGTGGGTATGTGTGTGTGTGTGTGTGTGTGTGCTTAGTAGTTGTGCTCTTGTCGTTGCTGTTTCAGCATGTACATTTGCATTGTTCTTGTTGGCTGTTTTGATATGCATTGCTACTTTACAAAATGCACAGACGCCGAGTGTGGAAAGGAGTTGGCTTGGTTGGCTAAATGGTACGTTTTGTCTTTGCTAAATAAATTCGGCTTTAAAAAACTTTGCTTTATTGATTGCTCAGCACAACTCTTTATTGACATCCTTTTTCTGCTTTTTAACACATATACAAATGAAGTGCGATTGATTTGCGCTCACAGACAAAATGCGCCACGACATTCAAAGGCGATTTTAGCCTCACCTCGTGCTCAATCCTTTCGTCATTAGTTGAACGCCGACAAGTCGTCAGCATTTTTATCACCTTTTGTTGCGACGCGTCTTATGACTTCATAATGCAAAATTATGCCATGGATTAACCCTAATCTATCATAAAATTGAGCAAATTGTTGCCTCGCTTTCGGCACATCGTCGTCGCTGGCTAAGCTGACGTGTAAAAATGCTCTCGCTGCCTGCCGCGTCCACCGTCAATGCTCTCTTCTGCATGTGCCATAAAACTGACACATATTTTATGGCGTTTTGCATTTTGCCATCAAAATAAAAGCGCATAAATTGTCTTGCTCGCTCCTTTTTTGCTGCTGCATTTTTTACTGCCGTTGTTGTTGTTGTTTTTTTTTATTATTATTTATTTACTTTTTTATTTGCAGAAGCTTAATTTGATGGTAAATTTCGTTGTTTAACATTTTTATTGCATAACTTGAGGCGCACAGCTACTCAGCGTCGCCATGTCATGCATTTCAATTGATTTTCTGACATCGTGCTGCCAGAATTTAAGCTCATTTAAGCTTAACGCATTTGAA
Source organism: Phortica magna (assembly GCA_037044515.1). Lineage (NCBI taxonomy): Eukaryota > Metazoa > Arthropoda > Insecta > Diptera > Drosophilidae > Phortica > Phortica magna. Next base: position 191,171 of record JBAMBP010001063.1, on the reverse strand, counting down.
TTTCTTGTAAAATGGCAACCATTAATTTTACATAGAAAAATGCGCGTTTACTTTTAGCGCGCTTATATTATATCCTTGAAATTGACATTGGCAAGTGTGAAGAGTCGAAAATCCACTTAAGCAGCTAATAACACAAAAGCAGCAGACATGCTCCCACTCAGTGATAGAGGTTTTTTTCCCATTGCAATAAAATAGCTTTAAATGTCAGCGTGTGCCATTGTAAATCAATGTTAAGCAGCAAGGCAGCGGTGGCGGCAGAGGCAGCGGCATGTGCCACGGCATTGCTGAAGGACACAAGGACATTGTTAGCCATTGAATGTCGCCGCTGGCGTTCAGCTTTATCAGTGCTACACACACGCTCTCTCTCGCTCGCTCTTACGCTCCTGCTCAGTGGCAATGTCTTCTACGCGCCGCATGTGCCAAGCAATGACGCTGTTAACCCTTTAATGCCTTTATCAGCTCACATTTCGCTCGGTTGCATTTTCGTTCGTTCGTTCGTTCGTCGGTCGTCTTACTTGCTTTTTCTCAGCTCACCGCCGACTAAAGTCACCATTTGCATTTTTGCGTTAAGAATTCGTTAAAGTTTCATTTGCTTTCTTCTTTTTTTTACCGCACAATAACATTTTGCCAAGCAAATTCACTCAAGGCAAAGTTTGGCCATGCAAATTGCTTGTGTGTGTGTGTGCTTCTGTGTGTGTGTGTGTGTGTGTGTGTGTATTATGTGTTTGTGTGTTGATTCACTTTAAGCCATGCTAAGCCGGCTAACGACCTTTGCGAGATTTGATTCGATTCTGCCAACTTCACCGATGCTGCGCACTATCATTGTACTTTACCCTCACCTAGCCCTCCCCTCGTCTGCTACCTCATCTAGCGGTGGCTTAAATCAATGTCAGCATCAGCATAATTTTAAGCTTTCATTCAACTTCTTGCAACTTTTTGCTGCGCTGTGCCAAACAAAAAGAACTTCAGTCATTTCAGTTGACAACATGAGCTAATTGCCTTAAGCAAGACTTTTTAGCAGTCAATTTGACTGAGTGCGTCCATTCAGCATTATTCAACAGAACAAAAGCTCTGCTAAAATTACTCTTCGTGCAATTTCATACGCATCACTCTACATCACTCATAATAATGAACATAATCGCTTTTTGCTGCAAGAGTAACGCAAAGTCTTTTACCTTACTATGACTTCCTGCAACTTGCAGTTTAATCCTTCTTCTTTTTTGTCGTTGGCCCGCTCGCCAAGTTATGCTTATTGTGTGAACGCTCATGTCGCATTTTGTTGGTCTAAGCCGTGTGTGCGACACTGACGAGTTGCCTAAGCCGCTTTTGTTGCCTTTGCACGCAACAAAAAAGGCTCAACTTTGGCCATGGTCCTTGAGTTGTTGTCTTTGCTCTGTCGCTCTGTCGCTATGTCGTCATAAGTTCAACTGTGGCAGTTGACATTTGGCCGCAAGACACACCGTAGGCCCAACGTGTTCTAACTATTGCACACAACTCATAGTTATTACGGTTAGCATGTCCTGCTCATCACGCCATGCTCAAAGTCTACGCTTACACTGACATTTGACCAATTGGATTTCAGACAGACCATTCATACTTCATTCACTTGCATAATGCTGCTGTTCTTCTATATTATATTTATTTTCTATATTCTCTTGCTGTTATGTAATATTATTTGCCGACTTTCATATGCTGACTTACTTTACTTTTCTTTTCTTTCACTTGTGTGCACGGTCAAAGTCGTCTTGCCGCAGTCGGCTTATGATGGATAATATTATATTTACTCAGTGCTGCAGCAGCGTAGCACAGCGCAGCGCTTCAACATTGGCATCGACATTGCAAAGCGGATTATGTGCAGAAAATGTACTTATGGCAGACTCATTTGTAATCGAGTTGAGACTGAGCTGAGTCAAGTTGGTCTCGTTTGGCTATTAAGTAAAGCCAAACGTTTGCCTTTGTTGCTACACTCTACTCGACTCGACTTGCCTGCTCTAAGTAGTGGCGTATGGCATACTCATGTATAAGCAATGAAACTCAAGTGGATTGGCAAAGTAATTGATTCTGTTTGCCGGCTTACCGGTCTGTGTATTAAATGCGTTACTAAATTAAGCAAATACAAAGCCAATATTTCATTTATTTTAAGCTTTTCCCTCTTTGTTTATCTATTACGCATACGCAATGTGTTACGGCAACTTGTGCTTACTTCATGTTTTGTTTGCACTTGAACTGAACTAAGGGGAAAAAAAACAAATGCTAAGAAATTAAAAGAAAAGCAAAAAATATTAGTAAAATGTTAGTAAACAACTCGTTGCTCACACTTGCTCAATCAACCCAACACATTGCACAACCGCAAGTTAACAAAAACTACTACAAGTGTCTGTTAGTCGCCGTTGCCGCCGCCGCCATCATTGATTTTGGCAAAATGTCAGAATGCGGTTTTTGCCGCAAAGACGCAAAAAAGTGAGATATTCTTCTCGTTTCTCTTTTGTTGTTTTTGCTTATTTTGTTTTGAAGTGTGTTTGTTTTTTTTTCTGTTTTCACGAACAACTGCAACGGAAGAAAAACAGCAGCAAAATTACATTTTACAGCGCATAAATAAGCTACTGATTGCAAACTGCTACCAATCTGCGGTGCGGACTAAAGTGCTGCTTTGCTGCAGTTATAGGGCGTGAAGGAGAGGGGGGTGATGGCAAATACCACTTGGCTAACTTGAAGTTACAGCAGTAAACATATGTTGCACTGAGTTATTGAGTTTGTTACTGCTAACGCCAACTCCAACGCCAACGCCATTGCCAAAGCCAACATAGCTCGTGGCTAGTTTCGATAAGTTTTGCGTGCTTTAAAGTCACCAAGCGCGTTGAAAGTTACAAAAACAAGCGTGCAAAAGTACAAATTCTAGCTTAGTTGTGGCGATGAAGCGTAATGTCTGTTTTAGGCGAACTCATATTTATTGTAAATAAAAGCAACAATTAAAGAAAGTGGCAGTACTTGACAATGTTAATGTTAATGTTAACCGCAATGTTATACTTTAAAATTATGCCACAAATGTTAAATTGAAATTAATTCTTAAATTTCTTCTTTTCAGGTTTGTACAACAGTGAAACAATTTTAATAATAATGATAAATTGTCCGTTGACGTGCGTCAGTCCAATGTTGTGCTTGGTAAGAACTCGTGAAATTTGTAAATTTAATTTGCCACTTAAATAATTTAATCTTTTACGCGAAGCTGTCAAATGTAAAACTCTTTGAATTGCATAAGCACGAAATTCGCTTAAAAATTAATAAAGCAACTTTTTGTGATGAACTCAACTGAAATTTGTCGCTCAGCTTAGCGTTGCTCATAATGCGCCTCCATCTTTTTGTACCCACACACACACACACACACAGACACACACACACACAGACACACACACACTTGTGAGGCACATAGTTGTTGGCAGTCTTCGCGCAAATTCATTTCAAATTCAATTTGGCAACGTCGTAAAGTGTCGCGCATTTGTCAAAGTCAAATTTGTGCAAACAACTTGCACACAACTCAACGGCAACAGGATCAACAACTGTGCGCACAAAATAGATGTGAAAAAAAAAGACGAACACGACTTTGAATCGTCGCTGTCCTGGTTGCAAGCGCTACGTCAAGCTTTGCATACAGTTCAGCGCAGCCTGGCATCTCTATTTTTGTTGTGCTCTCTTGTTTTTGTTTTTGTTTTCTTTTGGCGTTGGCAACTCAAATACGAAACACGCCATAAACACGCATAAACAAAGTTAAGAACGCGCACAGGCGTCAAGGATATAACTGGCAACAGGATGACGACACGTTTGTATCTTCGAATACGTTTTTCTGACATTCGCGTGTAAGCAACAATAGCCCACGATATATATATATATATAGAGACATTTATATATATATATATGTACATAAGCATATTTTTGTTGTTTTTGATTGCTTAAATGTAAACTGACTGACTGACTGCAAGTGCTTGCAACTAAGCTGAAGATATGCGCTGAGGCGTAAGTCTGCAAGGCTTAGCTGGCTAATTGAAATTGTTTTCTCAGATGCACGCACACACACACACACGCACACACACATCAACTTTGTTTCCGCTCACTGCTCGCTTACTCAGCTTGTAATAATAGTTTGCCGCTTTAAAGTTGCATTCACACTAAATCGTAAATCCTTTACACTTCACTCTCTCTATCTCTTTCTCTCTTCCTTCCTCTTACAATCTGCACACCGTGCTCGCTTGCCAAGGCACTGCCACGTTGTTTAATTAACTCATTAGCTCTTCGCTTAGCTTAGTTCAACTTGACTGCTTCGCCTTTTTTCAGTCACTGCGCGCCGCTTAGCTAAATTTGTGTGCTCTCTGTCTGTGTCTGTGTGTGTGCATGTCCTGTGGGCTTGCATCAAGTGCCTTCACTCCTCTGTTATTTAATAGAAAAATGTGCTGCAAATTGTGACAGTAATAACATTAACTTTAAAGCGCATAAAATATTTTTCACTGTTATTTTCGGTCATGTTCATTTTGTTGGCTCTTTTTATGATTATTTGTGTTTTTCGTAATTTTTTATGATAGCATAAAAAACGCAGCACAGCATGTGCAACACAAAACGGAAGCAACAAAAATGATGGAAAGAAAAAAAATTAATGCTACTCATGAATTTATGCTTCAACTGTAATAAAAATTGCATTAATATGAAAGTTGCTTGCAACAGTGTTCCATCTTCAGATATGTACAAAGTGTGCAATGCATGCAACTTCACCAGCAATGATGCTGCAACAACGACTTCAATTGCACTTCGAGTTTGTTGCGTATTTCGCTTTGAGCGGCAAATGAAATTCAATAAATATTGACAGTTGCAAGAGCTCTTCATCCGTCCATCCAGCTGTCCGTCTGTCTGTCTGTGTATGCATGTGTATTGCTTCCTTTGATGCATTCACATTACTTTTTAATTACTTGCTACTTGAAATGCACGACAGATACAATTGCAGCTGTCAGCAAAGCGCGGCACGGGGGTTTGGATAGAACATTGCTTGGATGCCAATATGGTTGACTAATGATGTGTTTCATGAAAGATTAAAGTTTTATTAAATGTTTTAAAGTTGAAAATGCGCAAACGAAGCCAAGCCAATTCCCTCAGCAATGCTTAAATTGCTGAAATGTTTGAAAAGTTATCGTTGAACTACAATCAAGAAATCGATAGTGGGTTGGTACATGAGGGTGTCTGTTTGTGTGTGTGTGTGTGTTGACAGTAAGCAACGATAATCCAAAATAATAAGCAAATAAAAAGAAAAATAGTTTGTCCCAAACCAGACATCAGATACTTTTTGCCAATGGTTAACTTGTCCTTGCGCCTGTTTTCGTGCTCATGTTGATGTCTGTGCTCGCGCGTTCAACATTTTCCGTGGCGCCAGTCAACGGCGACGCCATTTGTCTTTGCCGTTGCCAACGACGCCATCGCCATCGCTTCTCTCGACGTCAAAGAGTACGGCGAGTGAAAAGGAAAAAAATGTTCCAACGAAAATGTGCAAAATCGCGCATTACTGCCGAACTGTGACCTAGAAAAATGTTTGATTTCTTAGAAAATTGCACGCCAATAAGTATAGTTTGCCAGCTTTTTCCGACATTAAACGGATTTAGTACGCTTTGACTTATTTGGCTTTGATAATTAAGTGCTCAGCGCAAAGTCGTTGAGTGTCAATTTAATTGTTGTAAATTCATGCTGGCATGTTTTCCATACTCAACGCAACTAATGAATATTTACCGTAATTACAAGCATTAATTTTTATTTTAATTAATTGATGAGCATTTTAAGTTGATGTCCTAATTATAAGTAATGCCTTTTGAAGTGCAAACGCGTTTGACATTTGAATTCGTTTATTGATTTTACTTCTCGTTTTTTTTTTGCTATTTTAAAGTAAAATTTCATGCGCTGCCAAAAAGTATGCTACAAGAAATTGTTTGGCTTTGCCAGAGACGCGTCTAGTTGGCGCCGTCTGGACGTCGCCGCTTGAAGAGCACACACACACACACAAACATAGCGTTAACCTTAAGACATCGGCAGCGTCAAACAAGTTTTCCTCCCCCCGCCGATCAGTTGATTACACCACCCTCACTAATACAGTCACTCAAAGCAGCCATAAAAACGCTTGCGCGCACATTTTATTAAGCAAACAATAACAAATTTGTCTGCTACCGAAATGAAAGCAAAAAGGACGAGCTGAAGGAGTGGGAGGTGGTCCTGTTTGCTTGTGTTTTTTTTTACAGTTGATGTTCATAGATAGCGCGTGGAAAATGTCTTACTTTTTTTGCAATTTTTTTTTTGATTATTTGTTGGGCGTAAAGAAAAAAGTAATACAAAAATGACATCAACCAAACAAAGCCAACAATAAGAGACAAACAAAAATGTATCATGTTGCAGCTGCTTTTAATGATAGTCGTGCCTGTTATGGTTGCTGTTGTTGGTGTTGTTGCTGCGCCCTTTGTTGTTATTGTTGCACTTGTTATTGTTATACTTGAGTCAACAACATTAAGGAAAACAATAATGTGTTGTCGGGGGCACTGTACAGTGTAGAGAGCGACAGAGTGACAGAGAGCGAGAGAGAGGGGATGAGCGCAACGGGAGGAGCAATGCGAATTAGAGGTGGGCGCGGGCCTGTATTTTGAGGCCCGGGCCCGCACGAAAACGAACTCTTTTTTGAGAGGCCCGGCCCGTCCAAACACGAAACTTTTTACCAAGGCCCGGGCCCGGCCCGGCCCGCACGAAATTTATTTACATATATAAGGAAATTTAAAAGACATGCAATTTGGGTCATTGTTTTAAACTCAGTTATTATTTGGAAATCAAGTGTGCTAGTTCTGCAAAGTTTACATAATTTTTCTGATCACAATGCAAATATTTGCATTGTTGGTTCCTTGTCAGAGCTAAGTGCTTCAGAGCTGTCCTTAAAAGGTTTTAAGAAGCATAAAATGTTTTCAAGTAATGAAAAATCTAAATTACTAATTCGCTGTAGCTCATCTTTTTTAAGTAAACGAGTTTTTATTTCCTCTTTTACATCAAATACACTCAAAAGCATAAAAAATGTAGAGTTCCAGCGTCTTTTAACTTGCTGTTTCAGTGTTTTTGAGAGCTTACTGTTAAGTCGCGACTTATTTTATATTTCAAAGCTTATCAATTCCACAATAGGAAGCCAATTTTAGATTAGTGGTGTGCAAACAAGTAAAATATGTATAACCAAATCGATAGTAGTATTGATAAACAATTAAAATGCTATAAATGGTGGTTCTAATTCGAGCATATAGAAAAATAGCGCGAACAAATCAAAATTTTTTTCGGGCTTTTACGGGCTTATTTCGGGCTTTTACGGGCCGGGCTTTTTTGCTAAGGCCCGGGCCCGCACGAAGCTTGCACGAATCTTGATTTTAAGGCCCGGGCCCGCTCCGGGCCTGTGTAAGCCCGCGTGCCACGAAAAAAAGCCCGGCCCGCGCCCACCTCTAATGCGAATACAATACAAGGATTAAGTGGCTCTAAAATGTAGCCGGAGTTGCTTTTGTCGCCCCTTTTTTTTGTTGTTGTTGTTGCGCTTTTCGCTTGCAGCATGTTGCATGTCTTTGTTGCATGATTTTCTCTTCAATGTGCAATTGTAGTTGCTGCTCTAAGCGTACAACGTGCTTGTTTGTCGACCCTTTTGCAGTGCTTTGTTGCATCGGCGCGTCCTTTTGGATGCTTCGCACATAACGCATTGAACCTAAAAGCGAACTTTGCCATGTTCAAAATGAAAAGAACATGTGCAATTTAAGCATGGAAAGTTGTCTATGTTCTTGACTAAAGACACGCTCACACTTTGTGTGCGGCAAAAGCGAAAAAAATGTAAAGTTAAATTAAATAGAAAAAAAACCTTAATTTCCTTTAATTTACAACGAAATTTTGTATTCGTAAAAAAACGAGACTAAGACAGAACTCAGGCTAAATTCCTGATGGGACACATATCACTTAACAGTCTTAAAAAATATTTTCTAAGTACAACATCGATTAAAACAACATTCAAAATGTCACAGTCAAATACTCAGTAACACACATGGAACTCTTAATACTCCTCTATTTCAGTTCAGCGTTCCTAATCAAAACGACTCTTGATTATCCTTCAACTCTGTAATTTCAGTAGTGTTGTTAGACTGCTACTCAAGCTTTAACCACGAGTGTTATTATACCTAAACAAAATTTAATAACTACCATCACGACCCCTAGAAATTTTACATCCTATAGAGTTCTTGAAATTTTGTAGATCCTAGTATGAAAAACTGTTTTGTTTCTTAACTCAGGTAGACTAGAATATTATTTTGATCGAAAATTGGGCATGGCAACGCCCTCTTAAAGCCAAAATCAAGAAGATTCAGATAAAGATAAGTAAGATGCAATGCTAAAAATGGGCGTGGCACTAGAAAAAATGCGAGAAGCGTGCTTGAGCTCCGGTGAGGCCGAAGATAGGTTTTTATTTTTAATTTTCATGCAAGTATATATTTTTATGTAATTCTTGACTCACTTCGATTCGAATTAACAAGTGTGCGCCTTTAAATAATCACGCTGTGTCAATGAAACTGCTTTTGCTCATTCTTTTACTTTTTTTCTCACTTGTTTTTTTCATTATTGCTTCTTACAACACACGAGTGGATACACGCACAGACACACGCACAGTTGTTCGCACAGTTGTCGGTCTATATAATGGTATAAATAAATTCCATCAATAAAATGTCACATGCTGACACGTCGTTGCTCGACAACAGTGTATTTCGATCATTTGTGTTGTTGGTTTTTTTTCCTTATTTTGTGTGTTTTTCTTCCGTATCAGTTGAAATGATTGGCATGCATGAACACGCCAGCACGCATTTAGGCGCGAAAGAATTCACAGAAGTTGCCAAGAGACAAAAAAAAAGAAATAACATGAGCTTCACAATGATGTAATTTATTTGTTGTCGTTATTGTTGTTGTTGTTGGCGTTGCAGAGACAAGCAATGTGAACAATGACAACAAAAAAACAGCAAAAATGTTTTTGTTTTCGTTGGTTTTTTTTTTTGGAGCAAATTTATAAAGCGTCACTGAGCCTTGATGATCATGATGGCGATTCGTTTGCCATTGTGCGTACATTAGAGGACAATGGCGAACGGGGTCAACGTGTTGTCTGTGAAATATGTGATGAAAACTGATAGCATCACTTGTATACCTCAAGCGACATGTACATATATATATAGCGGCAAGGATACGCAAGGATTGATGAAGAAAAAAAGCAAACTACCGAAAATATAACTTGACCTTGCCTTAAATCTTGAACTTTTTTGCTTAACAAACAAGCACAGACACACACACGCAAATAATACTAATGATGCCTCACAGCAATTCCAATAAGACACGCGCACGCACTTGATAAATGTTTGACAATAAATTCGTATACAATTTCAAAGGACAAATGAAGCAGCCATGCCAGCAGCTGGCGTAGCCACAAAACTGTGACATTGCTGCACTCAACAATAACAAGGGCGCTTACATGTGTGTGTGTGGGTGTGGTGCGGTGTGTGTGGCTTGTGTTGCTTGCTGCTTGTCGCTTGTTGTATGGTTTTATGTCAATATCCGTTGTTTAAGTTAAGCTTCCGCATTGCCATGCACTGATTTGTGGTTTAAGACAACGCCAAAAAGTATGCTATAAAATATTTATCACTACTTAGTAAAGGCAACATTGTCAACAAGGCGAGAGAGAGAGAGGGAGACAGTGATAGGGAGAGAGAGATAGTAGCACAATGAACACTATGACGTTGAGCAAAATGCCAACTAGGAGAACATTGTAACAAAAGGCAAAAGTTCAAAGTTTAGCAAAAGTTCACCAACAACAATAACAACAACAATACGAGCGATAACAACAAAAAGTCTTATAAGCACTTGGACGCTTCATGAACAAACTCTCACACACACACACTCATACACTTGTGTATGTCTAAGGCGCACAGGATATCCGCCAATGAAACTTGCAGCGAAAGTTCTTAGTTCGACAAGCACAGTTGCAAGTCATGTCTTGCCGTGCCATGTTGCTTAGAAATATTAAAAAAAAAAAAGAAACAAAAAATGGTATAAATTAATGAATAAATAAATGAAATTCATTACCTTCTTTTAATTTGCGCTTGAATGCAACCGTCGCATACTTTGTGGTCTTTTGGCCAAAAATGTTTTTAATTTAATTTGCGCACAAATTTCGGCTTTAAAGGTTTCACTTTGTGGCAGGTCATTGTGCTATGCCAGAGCGTTAGACTGTAGCAGAGTGAGTGAGTGAGTGAGCTAGAGAGAGAAGGAAGAATGGCCGAAAACAGAGAATGAATTAATGCAGTGTGTAAGAAGCACAAAGAACATTTAACCGCAAATAAATGTTTGAAGTAGTTCTTCCTCTATGTGTGTGTGCATGTATTTGTAAACGTATTAGTGTGTGTGTGTGTCTGTGTGCTAAAAGCCAAAATCCAATTTCAAAGGATTTTGTGTGCAACCACAAAAATGTACAAAGGCGAAATTTGTAACAACGTGTGCAACTAAAATTCAACGAAGTGATGTCGAAGGTACGACGGCGAACAAAGGTTGCAAACGTGCAGCACGGCACACAAAAAGGACATTTATTATTGCCACAAATACAAAGCGCAAAAATCTACTCTCGATGTCCAATAAAAAAGCACAAAACCGGACATGTATGCAAGTGTCCTCTTACGGTTTTAACTGAGCTGAGCAAATGTGCGCGTACGAATGCCAATTCAAAGCACTCAACAGCGTCAGTGAAGTGATGGTCATGACGATGATGCTGCTGCTGATGATGATGATGCTGATGATGAAGCCGATGATGATAATAGCAAATGACAGGCGACGTTGAGGTGAGTTGAGTTGCTGCTGAAGTGCGCCTAGATTGGTAACGAGTGACACTAATGAATGCTTTACAGCGACCTTTGGTCATTGAGCGGCAACGGACAACCGACAAACGACAGACAACACACATCCCATTACCAAAACACTTGATTATTGCAATCAATTTGCATGAATTCCATTACATTTCATGTGTGCTGCTGAGCATTGACTAAGCAAATATTTGTTTGTGAGCACATTTTTAATTAAGATCGATCAATTTGCCAACAAGAAGGTGCGCGTAAATGAAGCGTTTATGCTAAACAAGCTCAAGTTTGAATTCAGTCAACATTTGTGTCACTTCAAATGGCACAGCAGAATGCAGTTTATTAAATATTTGTTGTTGAGACGCCGGTACGTGCCTGTCAACTGGCACTGCAAAATGTGCGAGTCCTTGCAACGCTTCCTTTTGCGCTACTCAGGCTTAACTTGTTTTGGTTGTCGTTGTCGTCGTTTGCCTTGCCAGTCGCCTTTTTGCAAATTAATACATAATAAAGACTTTGTTAAGCAAATGACAAGACGCCGTTTGGCAGTGCGCGTTCGCAGCCGTTGTCTTCGCTCGTTGCCGGCGCCGTGCTGGGGCCAAAGCCAAAACGGAATATGCTAATGATGCAGCCTTGGGAGCTGTGCGACTACGACGCCGGTCATAATGTCATTGTTGATGATGCTGATGATGATGACGTTCCACTTTGCGTTGGCGGCTTTTGCGACAAGCTGGTGGTAGCAAGTCTATAAAACGAATGTTGTAGTCGTTAAGATAGGCACATGCCAGCGAAAATCAGGCCAAGTCTATAAAATAAAACAAAAAAAAAAAAAAAAAGAGATCGCGTATACGCTACGAGAGCCGCATTTGCATGTTGTTTGTGGCAAATGACTTTTGTGTCGTTGGCTGCCAGCTTGGGAATAGCTTAGTCAAGTGACCAAGCCACAAACAAACAAATAGAAGATGACTTTGTCTTTGTGGTTAACTAAGATGAAACGACACGCAAAGGGATTGGCAGCGGTTGAGCTAAGCTCAAAGTGTATTTGCAGCTCATGACAGGGCACGGCACATAAGGCCACTTTTTGATTATTCTATGAGCGGCAAACATTGCTTTATAATAAAGTCAGTCGCATCTTCAAAGCCAAGCACGAAACCACTTCAGTGCCATTAACACACAATTGAGTGTGAGGCCGAGTCCTTGTCTCAACTTGCAGTATCAGTAACAATCCTTCGACTCAAAAGTCGAAAATTCGTTGACGTAAGCAAAATGAATGAAAGGCAAGGCAAAGGCAAACGCACCAAAGAAAGCTGCAAAATAATGTTGATTTATGTTATGTGCTCACTTGTCCGGACGACCATTAAGACATGCTGCAAGACTGCAACATGTTCGAGTAGTTCCTTCTGCCACTTGTATCTGCTTCTACCGCGCGCTTCTCTTCGGCCACAAGGTCGGTTTTGAGATATATTTGCGTTTCTTTACTTGTACAAGGCGGAAAATTGCTTTGCATGGCTTGCCACTTGATCCTCATAATGTGTCGGTTTGATTTACTGACTCTTGCTATTGGCAACCTCCGTTTGTACGCCTCAGCAGCTTCTCAGTGTTATTGAGCTCAATTGCGGCGTTCGTTCAGGTGTGAAACTAAGACTAAATTGTCTTACTGACTTGACACTTTTTGCGCTTTGTCTCAGTCTGTGCGCACATTACTTTTGTGTTGAGTCATCTTCGTTGGCAATAATGCTTAGCCCAATAATGACACTTCCGGCAGCCATTTTGTGCATGAGGTTGTGAACTCTTGCTTCGCTTAACTTTTACTATTTTTAGTTATTTATTTTTTGGTTTCTTAGAAAATAAAACAAACTTGGCTTCATGTTGCAAAACGTCGTTTGCGCTAATTAATGTCAAAACAATGGTGATTTGCCTGAGCGCTGCGTTGAGCAACCTGCGCTCAGTGCGTCCCTTGCGTATTGGCAAGCGAAGTCACTTCACTGCGGTCTGTTGCCTGTTATAAATACAAACAATTCAAATTTCAAACTGGAAGTTCATTGTTTGCTTGCAAAACAAAAGCAACAATTCGGGAATAAGTGCAAGAGCGACCAATGCGAAATGAAACAGTCGAACTTCGGTAGAAGACCCAGACATATGTATATCGCGTATATTATAAGTTCTATCAATATAAATTCAAATAAATCATAATTAATTCAACTGATCCTTATAAACATGGTTCTATAAAACCTTTCAAAAATTAATCAATGAAAGTTCCACTAATCTGGACCAATCGATTGCTCCAACAAAGTTTGGCTTCTAATTGTTCCAACTATTAAAGTTCTACTGTAGCTAGCAAGGAAGAACTAAAAGTTGGCACATATAAATTAGATGAAAAGTTCCATAGAAATGCATTGAAAAAAGCTGACGAAACACGCTTGGCGAGCGAACTATCTTGATTGCAGTCTAAAGTTCTACGAACACAACACAGAAATCCTTCGAGTATAAACGTAAATGCAAACTTTTATTTTTCCGGTAAGCTGACGTTGTAATTGTCTACAGGACTGGACTGGACGACTTGCACGGTACAACCATGGCCAGGATAGTAGACACTTTTGCTACTGTTGTTGTTGTTGCTGTTGTTATTTTGTTAGCGATGCCATTTGTTCGGTTTGTTTTTTTTTCGTATCTTTTGGTTTATTTTCTTTTATAATTTGCGCGAACTATGTCAGTGAAGCTACGCTTTATATAAATAGCCACACCGCCCTTTTGTTGGGCGGGGCAGTCAAGCGTGGCAAAACAAATACGAACTGTAAGTTTTTTAGCGTTGATTTTACGGCTTCTTCTTCTTCTGGTACTGCTACTACTACTGCTCCTTCTACTTGCGTTGCTACGCTTCGTTTTCGCTCATTTGCTCAAATTAAAATTTAATGAGTTGAAACTTTGGAGCGTTTAGACACGATGACGTTGAAAACGGCGAGCATGATGATGTGGCATAGTGTGTGTGTGTGTGTGTGTGTGTGTTTGTGTACTCGGTGAGCCAAAAGGAGTGCAGTGAAAAAAATCGCTCATTTCAACATAATTGCGCTTAAAAGTAGCTTAAGTGTTTTATAATCCGCTTTGGGCATATTTAAAAAAATATAAAAAATAAAATCATGTTTGTTTTATTTTTTCTTGGCGTGCCCTGCAACATTGCTTAGCTCAACTTGCCCATTAAAAATAAAATGTTATCTTTAGCGTCGTTTGGCGTAACGCTTCGTTTATCTGCGGGCCACGCCCATTGGCATTTAGTGTTCATTAAGCGCACATGTTACGCCACTCAATGGGTTACACAAAGTGGCTGCTTTGAGTGTTCATTTCACAGGTGAATGCTGCCTCGGCTTGCTTGTTGCAAATGAAAATGGAAACTTCTTCTAATGACAAACAAAAGATAATCAATCATGTCTTGTGCACATAAATGCTAAAAACATGAATAATTTCTGTGCGAAAAATTGATTCGTATTTTTCATTTGCTAAAATTTCAATTTAGAATGCAAAAAGTTCTGCAAACATGACTTCTTCTTTAATGTCATGGCGATTTTAAGCAACATTTTGGTATCCTTTGCTCAAACAATGAGCTTGATTTATTTGTTTGTACATTTCGTTTGCATATGCAAAAGAGATTCATTTACTTTTGACACAAGTGGCATGAGTTGAGGTGCAAGAACAAACGAGTCTTTTTGGCATTTAACAACAGACAAAGACTTTCACTTCGTTGCCACTTGTGCCAAATTCAGAAAGTTGGTACTTTCCTACTACTTTACAGAAATAAGTTACTCAAGTGCGACACACATGAAGAAGCAATCGCACACACACATGGAGTTCGGTTACTTTCCATCTTATGAGCACGGATACACTAAAAAATTATGAAGATTTATGCGCAATGAACAAATATCTTATTTTTGAAAATGTTGCGGTGTCTGTGCATGCCTACTCGCCCACTCCCCCACATGACAGGTGTGCTTGTGTGTGTACAAACGGAAGTTGACTCTCACTCATTCATTTACTCACACGCTCATTCATTTATACACAAATAAGTGTGTCAAGCGCTTTGTGGTTATTATTTGCATATTCATAAATACATCTGTGTGTATGTGTGTGTGTGTGTGTGTATGTGTGTGCATGTTTGTTGTCAACTCTATATAAGATGATGCTTATTTAAATGAAGTATATTTATTTGCACACAAGCTTATAGAGTCCTTTATGTCCTTGTTGTTTATGGTTTTTGTTGTTGTTGGTGTCATACCTGTGTTCGCTTTAAGCAAAGCTGACAATTTGTGGACTTCTTTATACTCCTCATTGTCTTAAAGCTTTAGCAAATTTATGTTTGAATTGTCTGTCGAAAAGGGTTGACATAAAATGCAACCTTTGTATACTCTTGCAAAAAAGAGTACATTAATTTTGTCGTGAAGTTTGCAACGCAGAGAAGGTGACATCTCCTTGATCTATGTATTCTTGATCAGCACGACGTGACGAGTTCATACCTTATAGTTCATAGTTCATCACCATATCCCTCTGTCCGATTTCCGGATTTTCCAATAAGAATTATTGGGGGAACGTTTGCTGGAGTATGTTAGTTTTCAAAGACGAAAATAGAACCCTTTCGGATTTTTTTATTTTTGATAATCATAAATGTAAAATGTAAGTTTATAAAATTATAGCAAATCTTGCAAGTATGGTGCACATTTACAGCAAATAGAAATTTTATTCCATGTTCAAAGGACAAAATTGAACTCGACCCGAGGACCATCCAATAGTCAGTACTGATTCTTTGTGCTTTAACAGCAAATTCTGAAAAGTAATAAAATTTGGATACTCCGATGAGCTTTCTCCAGATATATAGCATGAAGCCGATATTTTGAGAAATCTTTTTATAACAGTCCGGAAGATGACAATCGAGTTTGTATTTTCGAATGTTGCAACGATATATTGGCCATTGGGGTCCCAAATGATCTGCTGCGGCTGACCGCCAATGATCGTATTATCAACGATATGCTCACTAAGATCGGCCATGACTAATACATCTTTGTTGTCGATGCCATGAGCAAATAAACAGTTTGTTGGAAATTGCAAACTATACAAATTGCAGTCTGATGTGTTTGCAAACACTAAAAACGTTTCGCAGGGAGACCAACATGCTGTTTGGACTCTGCCCTCTTTGACAACCCAACGTTCTGGAACCCAACGATCGCCGCAGTTCCAAACACGAAACGTTTTGCCAGCTGTCGCTGAAAAAAGCCATGTACTATGTGGGGACCACTTTAGCAGCGAGCATGGTGGCCCGATGCGATGCACAGTCGTGGTTTTCAAACTATCTAAGTACCAAATAATAATCACGCGATCACCCACTGAGGCTGTAACCAACAGTGTGCCAATGTGGTTCCATTCCAGCGATGTTACGGGCATGCTGTTGTTATGCTTGTGAACTTGGTACTGCCATGTTGTACGCGTTGTTTTGCCCCCGCCTTTGGCTGTCCAATGATACAGACCCGCTTTGCAGCCGACCGCAATCTCATCTGGGCTGTATGGACGCCAAGCTAAACATGTGATTTCTGTTTGACCAGAGCTCTTCAGCACAGAGATCACATTTGGTGTTCTACCGTATATGCGCACGATGTCGTCGGAGCCCGCAACGGCTAACTTGTGAAAATTCAAATGCCAGTTTATGTAACGTATGGGGCTACTTAACCAGTCTCTTGTCTCTACAAATCTGGCGATATTCTCTGCATTCAATTTCTGTGCATTTGGGAATACTTTGAGCTTGAGGCTTTCATAGAAATCTAGCAGTCGCACCACCCAATTAACAGTTTTTGATAGAATCAGCACTTCATTTAGTGCCGCTTGGAGTCCTCGTTCGAAAAACGTATGCATAATACGCTTCAGCACCGGTTCTTCCACCGGCAAGAGTAGATTGCGCGCAGAAGTATCCAAAAACAAAATCTTATGTACTGCCGCATTGGCGATATCACTTTGCAGGTTTATTTCGGGATAGTCATCCAACATCGAATCCGGTTTGCGCCTTTTGTTGGCGGGGTCGCACCGTATAAATTCAGTCACATTGCGTAAAGTAGCCATTTTGTACCGAAGCTTATATCGAATAGCAAGTAAATTATTTTTCGCAATAAATTAAAAATTATTTTCTTGGATAGTTTTCAAATGGCAATGACTACTAAGTCTTTAATAAAAAATTGACATCTGTTTTCGATTTCAATTCTTTGAAAATGACTTCTTTGTTTTTTAAGTCGTTTATTATACTCTTGCAAAAAAGAGTATATTCACTTTGTCGTGAAGTTTGCAACGTAAAAAAAAAAAATTAAAATCAGAAATTCTTCAGAAGTGTCCAGGCATTGCTTGTATATTATATATCATATAGCTCCCATAGGAACGATCACCCAAAAATAAGTTTTTGTTACGAAAACTTTTTTGTTCTTGAAGCAAGAAAAAAAAAAAATTTGTAATAACGTGTTTTTATTAATGCCTGACTATAATCCAAAGTTTTATAAGAATTGGACATAAGGGCGTGGCACCGCCCACATAGCGAAAAACTTAAAAATGGGATTTATCTGTAAGCAAACGAGATACAAGATGGCAAAATGTAAGGAAGTACGACTACATTGCTTTCTTTAAGAAAAATTAGAAAATGGGCGTGGCTACTTAACGGATTCTTATTGGAAACCGATAAAAACAGATTTTCCAACAATAACAGTTGGAAAACGTTTTCAAGAGTATATAAGTTTCGGCAAAGCCGAAGAAAGCACCCTTGATGGCTTTGTCATATTTTATGCTGATTTAAGCACTTTGCCTGAAGGATCATCATCTCATTTTTTATTGTTGGATGCTTTGTGTGAAGGCTTTTTGCGTCTGCACATGTCATTACTTTGACTTTTGACTTGAAAAT
Source organism: Phortica magna (assembly GCA_037044515.1). Taxonomy (NCBI): domain Eukaryota; kingdom Metazoa; phylum Arthropoda; class Insecta; order Diptera; family Drosophilidae; genus Phortica; species Phortica magna. Next base: position 173,339 of record JBAMBP010001063.1, on the reverse strand, counting down.
TAAAATGAAAATGACTGTAAAATGAATTATGTCCTTGTGCGGCTACTTGAATGTCGAATGTCAAGTAGCTCAAGTATGTTACTCATACTTATTCTAAGTAGATATATGTATATGACACTTGTTTTAATCATTTTAATGTTGCTGCCAATCCAAACAAAGATAAATTGTTTGCCATTCTGAACCACAAATGAAGTATGCATGCTTCTGTCAGCTTGTTTCGCCAACCATTCTTTTGCACTTTCCCACACTTTCAAAAGCGCACACATTTTTGAAATCTTCTATAAATTCTTATCATTGTTCATCGAAGGTAGCAGAAAATATTGCATAACACAATCAAACCTCTTGAGAGTTGAGACCTTGGGTCATTGACATTTCTTAGGACTTTCAGCAATGTCCCTTTTTCATTTTGTAGTTGTTGTTGTTGTTCATGTTGCGCGCTTTGCATGCGAAATTAGTTAAATTTTGAAATAAAGTCTCTGCGCATTAATGTTACTAATTGCTTTTGCTCTGTTTTGCCACCTTGCCCACTTTATGGGCGTGGCTTGTCAACAAGATACAAAGATTTCACATGCCGCAGTGCGTGTGTGTGTGTGTGTCTGTGCGTCTTAGTTACCGCAGTGATTACTGGCTTCGAGCTGATCACTGCAGCCGTTGTTGCGGTTTCACGCATATCTTGGCCCTGCCCGCCGTCTCAATGCATCGTGCCACTTTGCCCGCACATTACTGCGGTGTTGTTGGCATTCTCTTGGCACATTTTGTGCAATTGTTGCATTGCTTGTGCGGATTTGATTACAAGCTCATCGCAACCGAATTATAAGACGTCGCATACAAGTGTCTGTGTCTGTCTGTCTGTCTGTGTGGCCAGCGACTGTTGACTGCTGACTGTTGTTGGCCTCTGGCAGTCGCAAGCATGGCGGCCATTTGGCGTTTGTTTAAAGTTCAAACATACACGCGCAATTTTTTGTTTATTTCATAAATTGAAGGCATGTTGCTTTCGTTGCATTTTCGCTTTCGCAGACAATTTCCGGTCTCGTCGTTAATCCGCTTTGTTTCGACTTCCGTGCCTGGGCGTTGTCGTCGCCGTCGCTGTCGCCGCCGTGCGCTCGCCACATGTGGCCAAGCTATGTCGCCTGAGTTATGTGCACTGCGGGCGAGTTCTCCCATATGGCATGAGAGTAACAAGCATACATGAACTATGTAATTTTCTGTTGGCTCCTGCATCGCCTGCAGCGTTCGTTTCTTCATTTAAGTTACTTTTTGTTTGACTTTAAGTCGCCTTAAATTTCGCAAAACATAAAAGAAAATGACATCATTTATGTTTTATTTAATTAAAATATTATTTATCGCAAATAATAAACATAAATTGTAAAACAAACAAAAATAGACAAACAATTCATGTTTAATTAACTCACGTACTAATTGCACATATACACACACATACATACAAATAATGAAATCTCAAAACATGATATTCAATTCAATACAGCAAAGCCAAACCGTTAATTGAAGCTCATTGTACAATATAAACATTAATATGTATAAGCGGTAAAATAAAGTCAACGCGACACAAGCAACAACAACAACAATGACGATAAAAAAAAGTACTACAACAACAACAACAATAACAAATACAACAAGCCAATAAATTATTAGGATTATAATGTCAGTGGCAAAACAAAATACGTGTATAATTACACAGGCACACACAGACAAACACTCACACACAGATGGCGTTTCATGCCAACGGTCGCCACGTCCGCTGCTCTGCTCCTGTCGTGCCTTTTATAATTTGTTGTTATTGTTTTGTAAAATAATAAAACAAAAGAACCAGAGGGAGAGGCCATCCGATTATGAATTATAGACGAATTACACCAGGCACTATAGGAAATTTATATTACATATATCTCCTAAACTAGAAAATGTCGAAGACTTTATAAAATTAAAACTGGCACCGTAAGCTACATTTTTGCCAAATAAATCAATGCTCCATCTATTATAGGTTTTGAGTTATTAAGGTAACCAGGCACTAAATGGAATTCTCATAAGTTTTATAAATATAACTTCAAATGATTATATCTCCTGAACTTGAAAAAGTGGGATCAGATTATGAATTATGCAAATACGAATTTTACCAGACACTAAATAGAATGTCCCTTGTAAAGCTAAAAATCACTTAAACTAATGGCGGTCTGACGGTCATGAGCTCGTCTCGTCGTGCTGATCTAGAATATATATAATTTGTATAGTCGGAGATGTTTCCTGCTCTGCATTGCAAACTTCATGACAAAGTTAATGTACTCTAAGAGTATTAAAAAGAAACAACAACTAATTAATTTGAAGTAAGCCGCTTATATTAAACATCACCATCGGCATCGTTGTTACATAATTATTATTGTTCGCGATTAGTTATTTAATTTGTTTGTCTTCCAGCGTGTGTTGTTGTATTTTTTGTTGTTATTGAAAATTGCAATAATGTTAACAAATAAATTTAGAAGAGTAAAAATTGTCATATATGATATTGAATGAAAATAAAATCTGTTTCGATTGAAAAGTGGGCGGGGCAACGCCCAAATTGTGGGAACAGGGTACGTCGAAGTCGCGCACTCTCGACTGCAACTTCTCTACCGTTTTTAATTATTTCTGTTATCGTTGCTGTGCCACAACTTTTACGTCTTAATAAACAGCATTGTTGTCCTTATGCGCCACTCATGGTTGCCATGAATCCTTTTTGTTTTATATTTTTATTTGCATTTTACAATGTGCTATGAGGCATATTGGAGTTGATTTTTATTAAGATAAGGCCGCCTTCCTGTTGCTGCTTTTGTTTTGTCGAGACGTTGATGAGCGATAAGCGAGAAGAACGAGATGAAAATAGTTTTAAAAGCTTACAAATATGAATAAAAACATTTGATTTATTAACAAAGATAAGAGAATTGAGCTCTTCATGCATTTTAATGACATTAAGGACAAAAGCACTTTTAAGCAGGACTATTTACATATGTCAAATCTGTTTGGGTTTTCTTTGTATACATTTTTAAAGTAGAGGAAAATGTGTATGATGACAAAATTAGTTCATCTCTCATTTACGAGCCAAGCGAAGTACCGAACTGTAAAATGTAACAAAGTGTATGCCATTTGGAATGCGTGCTCATGGCAGAGCATCCTGTGCTGATGTTGCCAATGCCACCAACGCAGCGTGTGTGCACACACACACACACACACGCACAAAAGCTAAGCGAGTCTGTACGCAACATAACGGAAGCTCAGCTCAGCTCGTCGCAATGCGAACGGAACTGCTGTTGAGGACGACTTCAAATAGTTTGCAACTGCCACCAAGTGCTCAAACAGGAGGGTCACCGAGACCACAATGTAGCGATGAGCAGCGCTTGCGGCAACCGAACTCGTGTTTGTGACTCGTTGTAAGATTAAAGAGCGTTAAATTATGTGAAATGTTTATGAAAAAGTATGCAAAGCAAAAAGAATCTCTGGAACGAAATAAAGTGAGTTTGATGTCGAGTCAAACCGTCAAAGGATGCATCAAAGGACACATCAGAATCGTATACTGCGTCATGAAAGCGGTTAAGATATTTCATTGCAAATGAGGATTTTTTAAAAATGACATAAATATCACAATATTATATACTCGTATGTGCCATTGTGACATACGTTACATACGTTAGTTTAATATTTCGCAACTAAGACAAAATTCGAACGCTAGACTGCTCTATGTTGCATTTTTTATTTTTTTTTTTGTTTTAGAATGAAGCCGTTTTTGTGGCCTTCTGTCGTTGTCTTGTCTTCTACGTTTCATCTGAAAATAATATCTGCGATTTGTGATGTGAATTTCTATCTTTCGAAGCCTTCATTGTACAAATTCAACTTGATGATATTGTGCTATATGAGTATGTCTGTCTGCATGTGTTGCTTGTGTATGAGTGAAGTATTGGACAAATGACATTGCGAAGTGAGTGCAAACGAATGTGCCAGACATGAATCAAAGCTAAAAACCGTTAAACAAGCCAGATATAAGATACTGATACCAGATACGAGTTTTGGCTTCTCTGTCGTGTCCTGTCCTGTGCTCCGCTTTGCTCTTCTCTGCTCTGCTGTGCAGTGTGGTGTTGTATAGCAACCGAGCGCCGATGAATTGCGTCTGGAAGTGCGCTGACGTTGCGTCTGATAAGAGCAACAACTTCCGTTTCCTTCTCAAATGTGGTTTTGCGCTGCAGCATGTCCTTGTTTGTCATTTTGCTTGCGCTGTCATTGCTGCAGTTGAACTTTTGCCGGCATTTTCTATTGCAACGTTTCCATTCCGTTTACGACTTCATGCTTTAAGCGTGCAAATTTTCATTGGCGCGCGCGCGAATCCAAGAGTCGTAAATAAAGTTTATTACTTTTGTTGTTGTTGTCGCTTTTTGTTTGTTGATTCGCTTGAAAATTGAAACGCCAAATATGTATTTTTTTTATTGTTTTTTCGCCAAACTTGTCGAATGGCAGTGAGAATCGCTGAAGGCATTTGAAATTATGCTGATGATTTTCGCCTTTCATGTTCGTTAAAATTAATTGAAATTGCAAATGTTGCAGCTTATAAAGAATGTCGCAAAATACACGAAATACACTGAGTTATGTGTCACATGTGCGCTAAGGATGTGTTATTGAAACAATTCAGTGTTATAATGTTATGTTACACTGTGCCTTTAAGCGCATAAGGCAACTTAACATATAATTTTGTTTCGACAGCTTAAGGCTAGTTTGACGTATATAGTGTGTGGTTCGGTGCAACATAGTCTTATTTTTATTTATATGAAATGCTTTGCCAGTTGCGCATATTCATTCACACTTTCTATGGTGCTGCTGCAAAATCAAGCCAAATCGACCGCACTGCAACGAAGGCAGCGCACGTCGGTGAGTGCGACAATTTCGCTATTATCCTAATCGCATGTGCCACAAATTGCAACCACGCGCAAAATTGCAGCCAATAACGAAGTGTGTCAAGCGAAGCGTCACGTTGGCGTCACGGAGCGACAATGATGACAAAACATTTAATACGAGTTTTCCTGCGAAACAGTCATTTTTATTGGCAATTGAACGCTTCCCTCGTCGTTATCCTCCACGCACTTTGGCCTCGCATTGCATTTCGATTATTGCAATTGCAGCTGTTGTCGTTCTCGCTGTCGCTGTCGCCTGCTTTGATTATGCCAAGCATTTCAATTTTGCACCATTTTCGCACTCGTCTATATTTGCTTTTGCTGCGCTTTCATTTCGCCTTTCGTTTGCATTTGCTTTGTGTGAAATTTACGTTCGAGTAGACTGCCTTCTTTATAGCTTCGTTTCAAATGGAAATGGAAATTAAGTCAGGCGCGCGCGAAAGCGAAGTGATAAATTTTTGCTCTGCAAAGATTACAAAAAAAAAACGAATGCAAACTTTTGCTTGGCAACTCATTTTGTGGCACAACCGAAACCACTAAAATTACCACAGCAACTAAAAGTTTTTTGTTTAAACAAAATGAATAAAATTAAACAGTTAACTGTTAAATGGCGAGCACACAAAACCAACAATGCCGGTTTGCTGTCCTTCTCGCAAATAAGTTTAGCAAGGACAAAGAGAAAACGAGGAAACTAAAAATTGTGCCATGTCACTTTACACGCACAACGTTGCTTATATGTAATACTCTAAATTACGCACACGACTGTTTCCACAAACTGCACAATTTCAAAAGCCAAAAAATACTTTTTTCCACAACTTTAAACGAAAAATCTCAACTGTTTTTGCTGTCGTTGTTCTTGTTGTTGTTGCATATTTTGTGGTTTTTACGCAACTAATTGACGCTTGCTCGCTTCGTCGTTGTGTCCTCTTGCTGCAACTTCATACTTGCGCCAGTGCTGCTCCTCTATTTGTGCACTCTGCGTCGATAGCATGTTACTTCTAATTTAGGTGATCAACTAATGAATTTAATTAAGCGCTGAAGTTTTTTCTTAGCACTTCTTCACTGCTTTTTGACTCCTTGTGGGTAAAAGTACACGCATCAAGCTGACTTTTGTGCAGCGCAAAGATAAATTTCAAAAGTTCGTTTAATATAATGAGCATAAACTTATATGAGTTACCAAAGATACACAAGACACAAACGTATAGAATTTCGACATGGCATCGACAACAGCGTGCAGCATGTGTGCTTAAGCGCTGCTGACGTTGACGACAAGCACAACAGTGGGGGGGGCGAGGTGCATGTGCAGCAAAAAACGTCGACGCCTTCTGTCTTCTTTTGATATTGGCATTACTTGAGCTTCTTTTTCTCTTTCTGTTGTTGTCGTTGTTTTTGTTTATTCGTGCATTTGAGCAAGTGTGTATCTTCGTTAAAACTTTTTAAAAGTTTACTTGTCTTTGCCATCTTTGTTGTTGTTGCTGTCGTTGTTTGTTGTTGTTGCAGCTGCAGTACTTCTGATTTCTTTTAATGCTTTTGCGAAGCGTTGTCGTCGACATGCTTTACACAACTCCTGCGACTTTAGTCTCACGCTTAGTCGCTTACAGTGCTTTCAACCAACAACAACAACAACAACAACTACCAACACCATTCAAAAGTAGTGCAAGTTTTGCTTTTGTTTTCTTTTTTATTTTAAGCAACCATGAAAATTTTCTTTAATGAAATGTCGAAAATATTTCTAATTAAAACTACAAACATATAAGATTTCAATTGGGTTTCAGCTTATACGCCCGAGTCCGTGTCTTCGTCATCGTCATCGTCATGGTCTCAATCTCCATCATCGTTGTCGACGTCATCGTTGTCGTTGAAATGCGCTTCCTCTTGACAGACTCAAATGAAATGCAATTAGTAAAGTTTTGTCGGCTGTAAAAGTTTCCTTTGCTTGAAAATTTCATTTGAACGTTATTGGTTGATGGCTTTTTATATCTGTGCTTATACATATACATGCATGTGTGTGTGTGAGTGTGTGTTGGTGTCTTTTTTAATGTATATTTTATTGTTTGTGCGTCTTTTTTGAGACGCTATGAAGACTCTGGTAAAGTGGCAGTGCTGCTTCTCTTTGATTTGACTTGAATCGATACAAGTTGAATGGAGTGAAGTTGAGTGAAGTGAAGTTGAGTTGCGTTGAGTCGACATGATTGAACTTAACTATGCAAAATGTTTGCTTGCGGTTTTTGTGCTTCTTGCTCAGCTCAAAGGCAAAATTTTGTGTAAAATGTTTAAATAAAAAACTTAATACTTTCAGTGGTGGCAAGTGAATGCCAGAAAGCGAAGAGGAAGAGGCAGTGGCGTCTATGAAATGCTTAAAATGTTATCATTTTCGAGCATGCTAAACCGCATTCGCAATGCAAAATAAGTTTTATGAATGTTTGCGTAAACGCAAATATTCGAATTCCTTACTTGAAATCCGTTTTTATTGAAAAGCGTATTCCGGCATTTAATAAAAGTTTCACTTGCAGTCGTTTAAAAGTTATTTAAGTTGTTGCAGTTGCAGTTGTTGTTGTTGATATCACTTTGCTCGAGCACTGGCTTATGCCGCATGCCTTCAGTTGCAGTTGCACAAAACTATTTGCCAAGCGCAAAAAGTATCTATGCACATACTTCATATAAGCATGCATTATCATCATCATTATAATCATCATCATCGGCAGCATGTATGACAATGGCTTGCATGGTAAATGGAATAAAAGTTAAAAACGTACTTTTTCACATATAATAAAAGCAACAATTTTACTTTTAAATACCGGTTTGCAAATGCGCATGTATTAGTGTATCTATAAGTATTAAGCACATGTATTATGCTAGTGCAACATGCCGTATGCGTAACGTGCAATGGAAATATATATGTTGCCTCTTGTTTTTCTCTCTGTCTGTCTGTCTGTTTGTCTGTTTATCTCTTCATGTTAACATTTTTGGTTTGTGTTTCTGTTCTGTTTGTATTTGTATTTGTTTTTGTTGTTTTTGCTGTTGCTGTTGTTGTTGTCGAATGTGATTTAGTTAAGAGCTTGCAAATTAAAGTGACATCTTAGCCCGCATTTAACAAACAAGTTCTGACATTTGCATTTCAGTGGCATTAAAATTTGTGACAATTTACTTTGTTGTCTTTGAATGCATTTTGCATGCGGGCCATGTTATTGCACTAGACATGTTCTATTCGCTTGAGTATATTTCGAGTATTTTATTATTTTTGACTGCTTGCTTGGACAGACCATCAAGTGTCCTTCTGTGTGTGTGTGTGTGTGTGTGTGTGTATTTGTGTCTGCTTTGAATTTATTTCGGCTTAAAATACTTCACTTTGAATGGCAATGCAATTTGCTCAACATTAACAGATCATTTTCGTGGCTTACCTCTTGTGGAAGTTTGCTTTTGAGCATCAACATGAAAGACATCGAACACAGAGCCATGTCATTTGCAATTTATTTTGATGTTTTGCCAACATTAAAAAAAGGCAAGGCAAAAGGAAAATCTTCTTCTTCTGCTTTGAAAGAAGCAATAAAATTTGCACTTTGCATATAAGATTTGTGCGACAGTTGGATTGCACTTGTTGTGCTTGCTTAACCCTTTAGTGCCCGCAACTCAGCTGAGCTATAAAAGTCAAATGCAGACTTGCGGTGTGTGTGTGTGAGTGAGGCATATGGGCGTGGCAGCAACGACAGCCACAGCAGTGAAAAAGTTGCCATGCACATTATTATTGTTGTTATTGTTGTCGTCGTTTTTGTTGTTGGCAATAAGTTAAGGCTTACACTTTTAAGCCATGCCCAACATTGCGTATTGTCGCTGCCAGCGCTGCTCAAATGTCAAGTGGGCGTGGCGTTGCCTCTGAATATTATTTTGAGGCCGCACACAGAAACTTTTTTAATGACGCGCAACAAAAAACGTTTAAGCACAAATTTTTTGCCCCTTTTGAGTTACAAAAACTGCTGCAGAGGCGTTTATTTACAACAACAACAAATGTGGGGGGCAAAACTTTTTCAAACAAATGTATTTTTGTGCATTTTTCAACGAAATTTTTTTGTTGTTTTATGTTTTGCAAAAAATTTGTTTTACATATGTTTTTTTGCTATTGTTGTTGTTGCTATAATCATGTTATGTAAGCAAACCGCAAGATTTGCACACACATGCATAATTCCAATTTAATCCAATTGGAAAAAATCTAATAAAATTTGAAATGAAATGACAAATTTTATGATTTTTATTTCATATTTTTTTTCTGTGCGTTTTTCGTTATTTTTATTTTTTTCAAAAGAAAAACCGACAAACAGAAAACCAAAAAAAAAAAAAAATTGTTGCCAAAATGTAATTTTCCAAATGAATACATTTTTAAGGCAGGAAAACAAAATTTGCGCACAAAATTTACACACACACACACTCACACATGTTCGCAATGCGAGGGTGCGAAGCGTTTTGTGAATTGTTTTTATGCAAAAATATATGTGTGTGGGTGTGGGTGAGAGGTTTGCGAGGCAAAAACATATTTTAAATGAAGTTGAACATGTGAAACAACAAAATGCAAACATTTACTGCAGAGACGGCAATACAACAGCAGCAGTGTGTGTGTGTGTGTGTGAGGTGGCAAGAGAGAGAGCGAGTGCGAGGCATACAGTGATGGCTCGTTAAATAGAAACGTTTGCCGTGCCTTTGCTACACAGTGCGAACCTTAAATGTTTATATGATAATTTGTGCTGAAATGCTGACAAACGACGTTGTTAAGGAACTTGTTTACTTCACGCATGAATAAATCGCTAACGAAGTAAGACATTATTAGACAAAATATCGTATTACTACTTCATTGAATGCCGCTGTTGTTGTTGTTGTTGCACCCTTTGTTGTTTTTGAGCATCAACTTAAAAAACAAACGAAAAAATGGGGGAAAAATATACGCAAAATTTTGCTGAGCGTAAAAAGTAAATTTATTATAAATTTCATAATTGACAATTGTGTGAAAATTATGCTAATGAATTGCCACGTTTGTTTGTCGTAAGTCTGTGTGTGTGTGTGTGTGTTAACCGAGGCATATTAAAAGCTAAAAGGGGTCTCACACACACACACACACACACAGAAAGTCTTACAATTTAAAGCTGTTGGCAACTTTGTTCGACACTTTGAAAACGCTAAGCCGCTTAACGTGAACTTTAACCTTTAACCTTTGCCTAAACTGACACATTTGATACAAATTAGGCATTCCAGCGTCTCAAATTGTGGGTGCGTGAGGTGCGTGAAATGGGCTGCGTATAAACATGTATAAGCAAAAGTGGCGAAAATTTTAAATTGCAAAAAGTTGAAGCAACTTTGCCTAAGTCGAAACTGAGGCGTTCTTCACGCAGCAAACAAATAATAATGCGAAGCAAAGCATGTTTAACAGCCAAAGCTGACAGTTTACTGACAGCGGAATACATTTGCACATATTCGAAATGCTATTAAAGTTGCTTACACAAACAGTATCAGTACATAAAAAGCAACAACAACAATAACGCAGTACATAAATATAAGCACACACGCAGGCATGTTTAAGAAATGGCGCAACAAGGCGTATGCGTAATATTAAAAATTCATAAACTCTCTAAGGCAAATCCTTGTGCATTTTTGATAGCACTTGTGCACTTCAGCAAAGCGTTAAACAGATTCACATACATTTGTATCAGTATCACACATATACATACATACAACGTCATGGCATCCCAGTCCCTTATGTAAGTATATTTTGTAGGGTGAAAAGGTTATACTTTTGCTTTCAGCGATCGCCTTTGTGGCGACAAATCCGCTTACAAGCTCGCTTCAAAAAGAACTATGTATGTTAAACGACTGTTGTTGGCTGCTGTTAAACAAAATGTTAATGTTCACAGCTACAGCAGAACTGTAATATAGCTCTGTTAAATATATTTCTTTGCTGTAATCTTAACATTTATTTAAAAAGGGACTCAAATTTGGTTTTTGTTATAAATTTTTTTTATTTATTTGTTATTATTATTATATTTTCGATTGTATTAATCGTTTTTGTCATTTCCCCGTTAATTCCTCTTTCACACGACTGTTGAATTGAATATCTGTTATCATTGACTTCGTATTAATGTCGCCGGCAACTTCGTCGGTACTTACATTTCATATTCACGTTGAAGGGGCTTACAAAAAATACGGCTGGGATCTGTTAGCATGTGTCTGTGTAAGTGTGCGGCATCCTTAGGGCAAAATAAATTGCTTGCATTTCATTCAACACTTTCCAAAACATTTTACCCAACAGCGATTTTTCTTTTCCATTTATTTGTAGTAATTTTTTCACCTTTTTTCCCGCTTTAATAAATAATATTTCTGCGTTGTTTGCAAAACTTTATTTATTTGCTTATAAATACGTTTTTTTTGGCTTTGTTTTTGCAACTTTTTATATATTTTTGCATTGTATTTTTTTTGAAATCTATGATTTTTGCCATTTTAGCATTTTGCAGCGATGAATTTTTGAGCATTTTTTTGTTGTTGTTTGCTTTGAATATTTGATGTGCCAAATTTGTTTTTATAGAATGAATTTCATGCGCTTTCATAGTTGATTTGTGGCACAACAATGCTGATTGACCCAAATTCCGTTTGCAGGTGCAAAAAAGCGCAGATTTTCGCTTCATTGAGGCGTTTATTTCTGTGGTTTAGCGGTTTATATATGTGTGTGTGTGTGAGTGTGAGTGTGTGCGTGAATAGATCAATAACATATTTCTGTGCGAGTTCGTTTTTAAACGCACTCAGTCAAATGCATTAGCACAAAGTTAAGCCAGGACATGTGCGACTAAATTTCAACTTTTAACTTGCTGCACATGTTGCACGAGCCACAGCAACAACAACAGCAGCAACAACAGCAGGGGCGGCTGAGGCAGCGGCGGTGTTGAGCTCACCGCAAAACGGGCGCTGAAACAAAAGGCAAAGCGTGGCAGAGCAAAACGTAGCTTAGCTTGGCTGTGTGGGCGTTGGAAAAGGTTGACCGAAACGGTAAACTAACCGCAGCAAGCAGCGCTCACTCCTCCCCCTGCACTGCTGCCCCACTGCCCACCGGTGGCTGTTGATGCTGCCGCAGTGTGGCTTGCAATATTTACCTTTTGCAGCACAATTTTATATGTTTTGTCGGAAGTTGGTCATTGTTGGGCATGTGCCACTTCCGCTCGCTGTGGCATTGTGCATTGTGTGTTTGTGTGTGTGTTTTGCATGTTGTGTGTTGTGTGTTGTTTACTTGTTTACTTGTTTGTTATTTAGCAACAGGAAAAAAAGTATAATATTGCAAGTTTAAATATTTTAGGCAATTAAATGTGAGTACAAAGTGCATGCGCTATGAGGCAATTATGTGAAAGTTTTGCAAAAAAATTGCAGCAGCATAATGGGCGCACAAAGTGGTGTTGCTGGTGTTGTCGGAAGGTGGCAAATGCCTTGGCAGAGACAAGCAAAAGGCAAAGCAAAAAGTCTGTTGACTAAGCACTTTGTGACAGCACTTTGTGCAAGGCATGCGAGGCAAAGTAATATTCAACATGGAAGAAAAAATAAAACTGTCGACAAAAGCGTGTTAAAAGTTGCTAAAAGTCAGCAACAACAACAACAACAATAAGAAGAAGCGCCGCTAAAGTTAAAAGTTACTTTGTTTAGTCTTTGATGATGGCCTTTCGCGTATGCCGCATGAAGATGATGGTTGACAGTGCACAAAGTTGCTGCCTGCCACTCATACACTCAGTCAGTCACTCACTCACTCAGTCAGTCAGTCATGCCACGCGTCTGTCGGTTTGACTACGAAAGTTACTTCATTTACATTTCCGCACAGTTTACGACTTTCAAGTTGCGCGCATGAAAAACTTTGCCAATATATCAAATGCTTAAAAACATAAACAATGCTATGAACATGCCACACACACACACACACGCACACACATGTATGCTACTATGCATTGTAGGCAACCTTGTAAGTTTCCGGCTCTGTTGTTATTGCCATGTTGCATGACTTTTTGCAACTTTGACGCACTTTTAATGAATATTTTTGCTTATGAAAGACGCCAAGTAAGAACTCAGAACTTTGCCGTTGCACTCAGTCAGCCTATGAGACGCATAAGGCGGCACGAAGGTGCTAAATGATTATTAAGTGCGCTTTCTTTTAATATTTGCCAATAATTAAAGCCTTTTTGGCTTGGCAACTTTGTTAACATGTCTAAAGCTTTTAGGCTTAATTGTTGTCATGCATTTACTCAGGCAAATATTGTGCGCAACCCCCACCCCCCTTAATGCATTTGCTTATCATTTTTCACGCTCATTTGTCACCGAAGCCTGCCATAAATTGCCACTGCATGCTAATAAACAAACCGCCCACAACCACCGCCCACCGCCCACATTCGCGTTGATTTACGCTAATGGCGCACGAGACACTTTAATTAAGAAAGCGCGCATATCATATTGCCTAATGTAGCGCGCCGGTTGGCGGGCGCTTGGGGCCTTCAAAGTTGCATATTGTCAGTTGCATTGTTGACAGCCATCAAGGTGCAGTCAAACAAACAATGGCTTCACTTGCACCGCAAACTATTTCCGCGCCGTTGCGCAATCTCGTGCGCTTCAGTTGCCTGGCATGGCATTGCCTCTTTTAACGGTCGTTCGGGGGCAACTCATGCGCCATGTGTTAACCAGCGTGCGGTACGCGTCATTAGCGTTGTAACTTCTTATCAAGTTGGAGGCAGAAGATACGTTGAAGCAGTTGGCAGCAACACCCCACCCCACCCCCCGGTTATATTCCCCATTGACAGAATGCATTTAGTTTATGCAAGACTTCATATTCGCACACACACACACACACACACATGGCAGGCACTTTTGCTTGTTGGCAAGTTAATGTTGCATACTTCTAGGCGCTTGTCTCGCCAGCCAAGCTTGTGCGCATTGTTGCATGCTACAATTTATTCTGCACTCTTGCTTGCTTACTAACTGACTCGGAGTCTTTGTCCTTTGCATAGTTCACATTGACTAAATTGAAGTTAATGTTGAGTGAAAGAATGATGAGCTTTGGGACTTACCTGTGCATGTGCAAACTTGTGTATTTTATTTTTAGTTTGCAAGCATGCCTTAAAATATGCAATAAATTGTTGTTTGCTTGCATATTTTAAGTCATTTGTTATATTGTATGCAAGACGTTGCTGCCATTGTTGCTGTTCTTGTTATTGTTATTGTTATTGTTATTGGTTGCCTTCTAAGCTGTTTTGACATTTTTGTTGAAAGTTCTTTCAGCTTGCATACAAAATATTATGTAGACGTATTGTATGCCCGGCAATATATATTCTCGTATTGTGCAAAGCATATTTATGCGCATCGATTTCTATAGGTTAGTTGTTGTTGTTGTTGTTGTTGTTGTTGTTGGCAGGTCAGTTCATTGTGTTGATTTCTAATGAAGCTTGAAGCTTGAAGCTGAGTAAATCATATCAAACACTTGAGGACTCACTTGCATGGCAAAAAGTCTGCTGCGCACGAAAAGACAAAATTGAGTTTGACAAATATTTCGTCTCAGTGCAAGCTTAATTCAATTGCAATCTGACTTTTTGACATCAAGTAAAACCAATAAAGCAGCTTCACAACGCAAGCAAAATAACTGCTTTGCGGTCATTAACAAACGGAATGACGCTCAGCAATTCGTATAAATACTTGAGTTAAAAGCATGCTGAAGTTTGCGTCAGCCATGCTGAAACAAGAGTATCTTTACGCGCATTAAAGTTTTTAATATCCTGTGCAAGATAAGGAGGAGCAGAAGCAGAAGAAGCAGCAGCAGTGGCATCCTGCGTTGCCGTGCAGCAAATAAGTTATAAGAAATACGAAATTCGAAAAAGAATGGCGGAAATTAAAACTCGATATTCAAGTGATTGCACAGAGTAAATGCATTTGATTGCACATCTTTTCTATGCACTTTCATTTGAAGTTCTTCGCTTCGGACGGCACTTGAAATCGAGCGCTTGCACGTTGTGGCCAAAGCGACCAATTCATGTTGAATGGAATGAAAAGAAATGCGTCAATAAGAAAAAAGGAGAAGGCGTAAAGAAATCGTTGGCCAAAACCGACAGTCAAAAATTGCAAAGCAAACAAGCAATGAGCATGGCTGCGTCTGACTGACAGAGTGTGCGCGTTGGCTTAAGCGGCACGAGATGCGAGATACAAGATGCGAGCTACAAGATGCGAGATGCGAAGCGGAATTGTTTGATTTAGCCGCGCGCGATTGCCTTACACCATGTTAATGTCACTGCCATGCGACTTGGCAAATTCCTTAAGCTTTCACATCGTCTCTCTCTCTCTGTGCGTGTGTGTGTGTGTTTGTGTTTGTGTTTGCTTCTATTTTGTCCTTTTCGTGCGTTGACAAGCGAATCGCTTTATTACCAGTTTCGCTTGACAGGCAGGCAATGTGAAGTGCATGCGAGCGCTGCGAAACTAAGCGTTCTCCGACGCGTTGTGTTGACGTCAAGTGGCTGCTGTGTGCACGTCGTTGTCAACCCTATCGGCATTGTCGTTGTTGTTGTGCTGCACTGCGCTGCGCTGCTCGTGGCATGTAAATAAGAAATACATGCGCTTGCTTGGCAGTTCATGTGCGCTGTGCACATGCAATATACTCGTACTTTAAGCGCTTTAGTTCATAAAGAAATGTGCGCTTTGCTTTTATTTTATTGCCACTGAAGTTGCAAATTTGCACAGCTCTCGTTCTTTGATGCGCTGCATTAGAAGCATTTCAGCATGTCAGCATGTCGGCATGGGTTAGCAATGAATTTCTCTATTAAAGGCAAAATAAAAGCAGTTCAGTCAGCGCAAATTGCTCTTCTTCTTGCGCTCATCTTCTCATCTGCGTTGCCATAGCAATGAGCTTTTTGTCGTGTCCAAGTTGTTTTTATATGACTTTATGACATTTTTGTGAGTTCATTTAATAAGTCACCTTAGCAACATGCTTTGTGCCAATGACATGAACTAAATGAAATTCACTTCATACTCGCTCACTTCACTTTCGCAATGATAAATGAAAAATCTTCGGATACACTTAAATTAGCGTAAAATATGCATTCTGCAATTGACAATTATTATCTGTACATGTACAGTTGTGTGCAAAATAATAGGAGTCAGATTAAATGGGCGACAAACTTCTATTTAATAAAGAAAAACGGAGCTACTTTGACACATTTTGCCCTTAGCAAAAATCTTGCTCACTTTGAACATTTTTTGCTTTGCATTTTCAATTTTAAATCGGACAATTATTCACTTTGTAAAATTAGTCAACAAATCACTGTTCAAAATAATATGAGTTTTTGTTTATTTTTGTTTATTTTTATTTTTTTTACTTTAATAACAATGTACAAAAAACAATGTTATGAATAACTTAAATTTATTATAATAATTAAAATATAAAAATAATAATAAAAACAAAATAAAAATAAATAATACAATAATAAATAAAAAAAACCAAGTAAAAAAAAAAACAAAAAACTCATTTCATATAATAATATATAATATAATAAATTATAAAATTAGACTTGTTTTTTTTTTTGTGATTCCGATATATTTGTGGACATTTGCCTTAAAGTGACCTGCTTGGGTTCAATTGAACTTTGTTTCCTTTTTCCCCCATTTATCTTAATTAAAGTGATACTCGGCATACTGACTCCCTTTTTTAATATCTTCTTATGTATTTTCAATTATTTGTAGCTCAAACTACTCAGCATGACTGAAACCCAAACACCCGAAACTACTGTTTTGCCGGCTTTGGGTTTACGGGCTATTAAAATATTAATATATATTAGAATACCGATTTCAGTGTTATAAGGCCTAAAATAACTTTATTGCTTCAATGATCTATCGACTAATTTGGGTTGACGCAATGTCTATAAGCACAACTTCGCCACATCCGAACTTTTTTGCCACCATATTTTGCATTCTTTGCCTTGAATTGATGATAATATTTCGTGTTGGTTGATGTCTGGCATATTTTTCTGCGCCAATTTCATTAAACATAACTCTATTAGTCTCACAAGACTACAATTTTAATCGCAGCTGTCTGTATGTGTGTATGTCTGTGTGTGTGTGAGCATTTATGGTTTTCCAAAAGTGTTGAAAACGAAAAGCGAAAAATAAAAATCACTTTTTATTGCAATTGACATGCATAACGAAAAGCGAACGAAGAAGCTGAAGCTGAAACTGAAGCTGAAGAGAAGTAATTAACATGCATATTTATGAGTTTGCATTCACTCGTCTCAATTTGTTGTGCCATTCAAGCGTTACGCTCATCGCACACTCAGCTGCGCAACATTTGCAAAACAATTTGTCAGCTTTTGTTTTAACACACGAGTGTGCTGAAAATGTCTTGAATACTTATTTGCATTGATTGATTGAAGTGACACAAGTAATGCTTGAAGCCACCATAGATTTATCTCACTCAGAGAGCTTACATATAATAAGCACATGTAAAACAAAGCAAATGAGATTTGCTTGTATGACGGAAAATATCACGTATACGCACCGAAGGCACGCGCATGTTTTTCGTTAATAGATGCGGAAAGCATTTGAAATTCAATTTGATTTTGCGAAAATATGCGAAAAAATATATTTCGCTTGTGCTTTTTTCTGTGCTGCTGTAATGGAGTTTGAATGACGGACTAAATGAATGTCAAAGTGATGCAGTGAATGAATTCGGTGGGGGCGATTGATTGATTGAGTACTTTTATATGTGCACAATATCAAATGAATGTGTCTGTGTGAGTGAATGAATGTTTGAGTAAAGCAATGCGATTTGTACACCAGCAAAATTGCTTCAATTTGGCATGTTTGTGCATTCGTGCTTCGCTGTTGCGTTCGATTTTTCTTCATTGTTGCCAAATTGTGCAACATTGTTGCGCCACTTCGTAGACGATTCGAGCAAAGTGTTGCACTTTTTTGTATGCAATGCGAAGTATGCAATATGGCTGGCTAACTTTTACTTGTTGAAAATGGCCATTTTGTGCTTCAAAGTATGCTGCCTCCTGTAGCTTGCAACAAGCAACGACTTTGCGAGGCAAAGCACTTATCAAATTAGAAGCAATCGAAGCCGCAAACTGCTAACCTAATTTAACTAACAAGCAATGTCAAATATGTTTTGCAGCAGAGACCGTTGCCTTTGCCTTTGCCTTTGCCTGCAAAGAGATATGTTACATGGGCGTTGAATGACAACAAGCAACATCATCATCACCAACACCAATACAACAACAACAACAATGTTTGGTTAATAGTATATGTTTGAAGATGCGCCTCACCGCTTACATGCGGCAGAGCAAAGTGATGCATAACTCAAAGTTGATTAACAATTGCAACAAAACAAAGTTTGTCCAATGCTGGTTGCTCGACATGTTTGTCAGCATGTGTGCACATGTGTGCGTGTGTGTGTGTGTTGGCACTAACTTAATAAACATGTAACAGATATGAGCAAGCCGCAGGACATGCCATGCAGGACAAGTGAGCAAGCAAGCAAGACAGCCACCAAGCAAGTCATGTAAATGCAAATGAGCGCAACTCGCTTCGTGCTGCTGCTCATGCCACCATGTCACCATCATGCAAGCGCACCAGCACAAAGTGGCACTGCATGTGCCTTTGGCAGTTTGCTGGCATGCGCAACGATTTTATTGACAAACAAATTAAATAACATTTAAAGTGATTTTAGTTGCGCATAAGCGTCGTGTTTCCTAATGTGTTATTTGCATACACAAAAAAAAAATAAGGCAAAAGAAACGCCAAAG
This sequence comes from Phortica magna, assembly GCA_037044515.1. Classification (NCBI taxonomy): domain Eukaryota; kingdom Metazoa; phylum Arthropoda; class Insecta; order Diptera; family Drosophilidae; genus Phortica; species Phortica magna. The sequence continues at coordinate 154,621 of JBAMBP010001063.1, read as the reverse complement.
TACAACAAAGACAGCGAAGTGGCACGTGTGGCACACACACACACACACACACACACACGCACAAATGCACAGAGAAATAGCACGTTCATTTGCATGTTAACAAGTTGTAAACAGCGTGCGTTGCAATGCATTTTGTGGCATACTTTCAGGCGCACTCTCGAAATTGTGCTTGTAATATGGTTCGGCAGCGCACAAAGGCTCGGAATGAGGCTAACGTGGCTATTTGCTATTAGCAGCGTTTATAAGCTTTCAAATGCACACACACACACACACACACACACACACGGACAGAATATACCAACTGCATGTGAGCGTCGGCTTGGCAGCGCCTTTGAGTTTGATTGTATTGAAATTGAGCTGCTTTCGGTTTTGATTACCTTAGCCTGTGCCATCGCCTTGCCCTCTGCCCTTTGTCCGCCGCCTGCTGCTGCTGCTGCTGCTATGCGCTTTGCTGTGTAACTAATTAAAAACTTACTTGCTTGCCAGTTGCCTTTCATATTCGCTTGCGTATTGAATGCACGCATGTCGAAAGTAATTAAAGTTTGACGGCAGCCAACGATATTATTCATCATCATCGTCATCATCGTCATAGGGTCGACGTCAGCAACAGCAACGCACTTCGGCATGCCTGCAGTTAATTTCTTAAAAATTTACATTTCACACCTGAGCACAAAAGTTTTGCCATTGCTTTTTTTCGCGCCAAGTTAAGGCAGAACAACCAACAACCGAAAAGGTATGAATTCGTTGCATAACCTACGGCGTGCTGCCGTTGCGAACTTATTTGCGCACAAACTTTTTTAATGCCAATTTTTTTCTCATTTTTTCTTCATTTTTTATGCATATAAAATATACGTTGTGTGTCTGTGTGTGTGTGTGTGTGTGTGTGTGTTATTAATCAAAGCACATTACGCATACGCCAAAAAGCATGCATGATTTTCTTTTATTTTATTTTTTTTTTCTTTTTTATTTATTTATTTTTTTTTTGTAAAAGTTTAATTAATTTAAAACTGAAATTTATAGCAAAGTTCAAAAAACTGCAAAGAACTTTTGCCGTAAAACGGATAATTGCGATTATAGAAGCGTTTTGATTTGCCTCCAATGAAGTTTAATTCAAATCAGTTAAGCTGCTGCCAAATACCACCTCTGGCATGCGTGTGTGTGTGTGTGTGTGTGTGTGCCACTTAATTATGTTTGACGTTGACGGCGACTGCTTAGCATCAACGCACATTGATAACTTGTGATTAGTTTGTTGCATACTTCGCTGCGCTTATGTCGGCTCGGCTTTGTTTGCTGCGCGCTTGTTTATGTATTTGTATAACATTTCGCGTTGCGCCTAATTAAAGTTTAATTAATGCTCTTAAATAACTAATCGCATTTGTTGTGTGTGTGTGTGTGTGTGTGTTTGTGTGTGAAGTGTAATTCAGAAGGTATAAACATGCGTTGGCCGCGTCCTTTGATTAATGCGATTATGGTTGACAAGCTCAAATTCAACTCAAATTAAGCATGCGTGGCTTATGCGCAGCCATTGAATAAGCTTTACAAATATATATATTGTAGTTGTTGTTGTTGTTATTGCTTTCAATTATATAATGGCGCACATTTAAGTTATCTCTTTGAGTTTTGTGCATGTCATGTGAGCACAAAAGTTTCACTATCAAATTGTTGCTAGTCAAACGCACATCCTGCGCTAATCTATGCAATGCAATGCTGGCACAACATCAACAATACCAACAAAAGCAATAACAACAACAAATGACAACTGCAAATAACCACAAAGTGACAACAATGAAAGCAAAATTAGCGATAAATGTCAAATATGTCAAAGTGAGCGCTTTTCGCTGAAGGCGCAACAGGACATGTGCGGTTGATGAATGCAAAATGGCGTCGCATAAAGTTAAATGTTGCACAACACTGTTTTTAATTTCTTTGCAATTAACGTTGTCGCTTCAGCAAACAAACTGTAATGAAATACAAATAAAAAAAGGGAAGAGAGCGAATGAGAGTTCGACGAGTAAGAAGTGTGTGGAAATGCATGAAGTTGAGGCGGGAAAGACGCTGCGGGCCAGTGAGCGCATGAGATGCAACAAAGCGAAAGTGAACTGGCAACGCAGATAAATGTCAATGAGACTGGCAATGCAACACGCGCGGTAAAAATCGCAATCAGCAACGCTTCGAGCTTTGTTTCCGTCACGGAACTCAGCGCTGCCAAACGTCGCCTCGCCTCACGCTAATCAAATGCAAGCTGCGCGAGCTATGCTGCCGGGAAGATTGACTCGTAAAATGAAATTAACAGCTTTGCATTTTACTGTTTTTTTATACGCTGCAAAAAGAGCATATTAGCTTTGGTATGAAGTTTGCAAAGCAGTGAAGGAATCATCTCCGACATAAAGTATTAATATATATTCTTGATTAGCACGACTAGTTGATAAAGCCGTGCTCGTCAGTCTATCTGTTTCAGTGCAAACTCCTACCAGAGTTTTTAAGATATCGAATAAAATTTAAGCTCAGAAATTCTTTGCATATGTCCAGGCATTGTATATCTCAGAACTATTCTGATTGAGCATCATTATCGAATAGATTTATTAATACGATCGATCAAAAATAAGGTTTTTGTAGAAGATATTTTTTATTCTTGAATGCTTGACTATATCCCAAAGTTTTATAAGAATCTATATAGAAAATCATATATTTATATTTTTTATTTTTTTTTTATTTTTTTTTATTTATTTTTTTTTTATTTTTTTTTTTATTTTTTTTTTTATGTTTTTCTTATTTATTTATTTTTTTGTTTTAATGGGATTGCTCTATAAGCAAACGAGATATAAGATTCCAAATTTTTTTTTGTTTGATTGCGTTACTTTCTTTCAGAAAAATGTAAATGGGTGAGGCAACGACTCCTCATTTTTACAATGAGAATAATTGGGAAAATGCTTGCAAGAGTATATAAATTTCTCCAAAGCCGAAGACAGCTTCCTATCTGTTTTATGTGTGTGTGCATGTATATCGTATATCATCTACTTTTTCTTAATTTTTTTTTTTATTTAAACGCTCAGCAACGTTGGCAGCGCCAAAGGTAGCAAGGAATGACGATGATGAGACGTTGAAGCGCTTGGAGAATTTTAATTTTTATGTTTACAACTTAATTGATACAAGGTGGAATTAAGAAGTTGATGATGAAGCGACTTAAGACAAGAACAGTTCTTTTTTCTGTTTCTCTACGCTTTCAAGTTGAGCTTCATTGTTAGTTGGTTAGTTAATCACCGTTAGCCGGCAATTACTGGCGACGCCAACTTCGTCTAGACGTCACTTCGCTAACTGCCGTGCATTGAACTCCTGTAAGCAGAATAGCTACGCCATTAACGCAGAAAACTTGCGCTGGCGCACACACACACAAAGGCCAAAGTTCTGCCGCAGCGAAAAACTAACAACTTCTATCAGACAAGAATTATGATAATGATGGCAATGATAATCAAACAAGTGACAATGTTCATATTCGAGTCAATTATGTTTAATTGTGTCCGGACAAGCTTTTTGGTTAGTTGAGCGTGCATAAAAAGCGACCGAGCGATGGAAAAGAGTAAATTAATTGCAGCTGTTGAACAATTTTGTGCGAACAAAGACTTCACTTAACTGAGACGCAGCAAAGTTTGCAAACTTTCGCCTCAGTCGAGAGTGAGAGAAGGATAGGGAGCGAAAGAGCGAGAAGTCGGCATAGGCATAAGTTATTTAATGTAATTAGCCAATAACTTGTTGATATAACACAAATCAAGCTGTCATGTCAAATGGCAGTTTGGCAGCTAATCAGCTTTAAGCCTTGTGCCGCAACATTGCGACTGTTGAAAGTGCTGAGGCGCGCAAGGGAAATCTGCGAGTTAATATGTCGAAGAATTTTTCATTTGCACAAAAGCCGTTAAGCATGAAAAGAAGTTGCCGGCGCGGCGCTAATGCTCTTATAGCAGTGAGCAAGCCATAAAGCATTGCCTGCAATCGAGTCTTGGCTTGGCTTGGCTCGGCTCGGCTTGGCGCCGCTGATTTACTGCTGTTGCATAATGCGCATAAAATTGACAATACTGCCAGTTTCGCATATCGTCTTTTGCATATACGTATATACGTATATATATTTGCCAGCTTAAAGGTCGTAAAGGCGTTCTGCACAGGTTTACGATTCAAGCGGAAATTATGTTGCATACTTTTGTGCGCGCTGTGCGCGCTTACAACGTTGCGTATGAGTAACTGACGCAAATTTGGCATAAATAATGCCATATACATATATTTTTTACAGTTGCTGCCAACCAAGTGGCAAAATTTTATGCATTGCAAAGAAGAAGCAGAAAAAAAAATGCTTTGAGGAAATGAAATACTTTTTTTTCAGTGTTATTTGTTTGTTTGTTGGTGTTGCAAAGCGTGGCATGATTGCCATATGCTTTCTTTGCTGCACAATTTAAGCTGTGAAATAAATTTTAAGTTTTGCATAAATCCTAGGGCTTTGAGACGAGCGCAGTTCAAGTTGCAGTTGAAGTTGAAGTTGAAGTTGCATTCGCGCTTGATTTGAATGCGCTTCATGTGTGAAATTGAGGTTGGTTACGCTTGAGCGGCAAGCAGAAGTGTGTGAAGAAGATTTATGCAGCCAGCAACAATATAAGCAGGATCGGGCCATTTAAATTATTGTGCAAAATGGCGTTGCGTTAGAAGTAAGAAGCGCATTTCCTTTTAGTGTTCTCGTGTACAAAATGAAGCCACAACGATAAGTCATGCACTACAAAACGGAGCTGTCAACATCAACAACTATAGTCACGTATGTGCTGAGTATGCGCTGAGTACATATGTGTGTGTGTGTGTGTGTGTGTGTGTGTGTGGGACGTGCATGAGCACATATGCTGCCAAAATGACGCAGGCAAATATATTGAACGATTGTCGAAAAAGCAATGTTTGAGCGGCGGGCGAGAGGACTTCGTGACAAAGGACGTGAAGTAAACGAGAAGCGCTGCTGTTATGCATTTGCCTTGCTGCTCTACTGCCATGTTGTTATGCACTTTCCACATGTTGTTGCTGTTGTTGGTAAATCCAACTTTATCACAATATGAAGTATTTTGTACGACAGAACGAACGAATGAATGTGCGCGATGAACGAAACCTAACAAAACATGCATTGACTGGAGTCGTTTTAGTTGTTGTCATCGTCATCGGCATCGTCATAGTCATCATCATTGCTCTTGTTGCTTATTGACGAATGCATTTGTGTGTAACATTTGTGCAAATATTATTTGTATTCTGCTCTTGTTGTTGCTGTTGTTGCTGTTGTTGTCACTTGTCGAAAGTATGTCAGCATAAAGTGTTCTTCGACTGAGCACATTCAGTTTGTAAAGTTATTTCAAATGCATTATTATTTTGCTATTTAACTTGCATGACAATCGATCAAACAATATTGAAAACCGGAAAGAGCTGAAAAGTATGCTATGCTTTTTTATATACACATTCTACTTATAAGTCCAAACGGCGCCCACGGCACATAAACTCGTTAGCACAAATTAAATAATAATTGCGGCCGAGCCACGAAGCAACGAAGTGCGCATATCATTACACAAGTTGAGTGACAGCTGAGCTGAGCCGAGCTGAGCGGTGCGTCGTGGCTAACGGTAACACTACACGACGCCACATTGCCATCAGTCTCGGCGCTTAGTTGTCCATTAGTGCTAATAACGGTAGATTTGCATAATAATGCGTTTGATTGAGTTTCGTCATTGGTCGGCCATGCACGCACTTGAGGCTAATGAAATTAATTATTTGCTTGTAATTGCACAACAGCTGAGACATTCAATGGGTGAGTGGGCTGTGGGCGTGAGGGCGTGTGTACGTGCTGCAAATATACACAACTTTTTAGCGAATTGTATCTTTGAAATGAGTGACTTGAAATGCTTTGCTTAATTTTTCGGAGTTTCTCATTTTGATTTGTGCTTAAATTCAATTTCATTCCTTTGCTCAGAACTTTGCAAATGCACAACCACCACCAACCACTTTAATAGAATCTATGTATCTCTCCATTTTGTGAATTTTGCTTCAGTCACTCGCAGATATTTCATGCTCTACCTTGGCAATCAAACTATGCCAACTACGCCGGACATGCACGGCTTTACTCAATTCAGTTCGGCTCGGTTCGGTTCGGTTGAGGCCAACTTGTGCTCAGCTCAGCTCGACTTTGTCTGCGTTGGCTTTATAACAACTGCTTCTTCTTCTGGCCAAGCATTGCGCAATGCAACGCAAAGCAAGACAAAAGTAATTTTATTATTTAACTCAACTTTATAATTTTCTTTGCCTTCGGGGTTTTGTTTTTAGTTTCTTTAGTTGCGTTTCGTTTCGTTTATTTCGCTTGTTACTTATAAACTCGCCTGGGGCGCTGTGAAATTATACACAGCCAACTGACGCCCAACGGAGCGAGGCGTCTCAGTCTCTCAAACCGTACCGCTTCACAGTTGTGTCGAACAGCATTGCAGATGACAGCAAAGCATTGTGCAAATATTTTCACTTTGTTTTTGCTTTTGTTTTGTTTTGTTTCATTAGTGAAATATGCACAAAAATTGCAAATAAATGATAAATTCCCAAACAATAAAAGCTGAATTAATTGACAAACGAAGTTTTCGCATTTCAGACGAAATATGTCTCACTTGATTATTACTTAAGGCTCAAATCATTTGCTGCTCTTCTTTACTGAAATGTGTTTCTTCACACATATTGTTTTAAGCCACCCACCCTCAACTCAGGCGGGCAATTTGTGTATCTGTCTCTGACAGCCTAGCTTCCATACAGAAAAACAAACCAATTTTTCTTTTTTTTTTCCTGAAAAACGACTTACCTCCTATTCTGGCAACTCTATTACGCACTGATAATAGCAACATTCTATTAAATGGCATATTAATACGTTTTTAATAGCTTGTCTTATTCTGAAAAGCTGTTTTTTCTCTATTAGCAAACTGTTTTTTAATAGCTACTTTTTTTTATTATGTCAAAAATGCATTTGCTAGAAAACGTAATGCCTTATGTCTTGTCGCGACTCAAAGTAACATAAGGAATTACGATTGTAAAAAACAATGAATTTTGAAATTCAAAGCGTTAACAGGCACTGGAAAATGGTATCTATTAATATTTCTATTATATAATATTAAAAGCTCTTTAAAAATTTTTTAATAGACTTGCCAGAATAACCAGAATTGAGTTGTTGGTTTTCTCTAAAAAATACTAGTCAATAATGTATAGACTTATGTTGCCTTAGCTCACGCCGCCACATACGGCTTTGAAAGTTTGACTTTGTGTTTTGGCTAATAAATTGAAGGCTTATGCGTCGTTTTATTTTTTATACAACTTTCAAATCATACTTTTATTTTGGTGTTACAATATTTTTATACTCTATAGAAAAATGAAAAAAGCTAACAAATATTTGCTTTTTATGTGAGTTTAAGCCACTCAACGCCTTAAACGATATTACAGATTATTTGTTGCAAATTCCGAACATTCAAAAGCAAAGTTTTGCCACTCAATTGCTATGCAAGAGCGAAAGTTTTTTGCTAAAAGTCGTAAGAAGAACTTTTCCAAAAGCATTTTCTTAGCAATAGTTTTACGACCTCAAAGCGATGCCGAGCGCTTTTTAGCGCTTATCGCGCCACGCAGCTGCAAATATTGTCTATGCACTCCTCCCACTGGCAAAGCAGCAATGCGCTGAAACACGTGTTAGTCTAAATGCTTTTTAAATTGAACTGAATTTCAACTTTAGTGGCACACTTAAGTACGACAAAAATGTCGCGTTTCTGAGCTGAGCTGAGCTGAGTCAGTGAGCGAAGTGATAAAAGTCGCCACACAAATGTGCTTGTGAGTTGGAGTCTGAGTCGGAGCTGAGTGACGTGCAAAGTGCGCTGTGCGACGCGAGTGAATTTCATATTGCGAAAAAAGACAACTTACACAATTTTATTTAATAAAACTATTCGCTTTGTGCTCATGGTTTTACTACAATTCAGTTCAGTTCAGTTTAGTTCACTTTAGTTCGGTTCGTTTCGGTTCAGTGAAGTTCCAATGAGCTGAGTTCATTTTGCGCGTGTGCAATTGGCGCTGCTTGAGCGCCATGTGCTGGAAATTCTATTACAAATACCAGCAGTAATAGCAAACGAACGTGATCGGCATCATGATTTCGCCGCCGGCGCCGACAAACCTCATCAGCATCAGAGTTGCTCATTTCCTGACTCGACGCTAACTTGGCGTAATGCGAAATAATGGTGACAGTCGGCATAACTACACACATGTACACACACACACACACACGCATACATTGAAACATGGTATGCACTTCGATAATGAAATGAAATGGCATGGCTTCGTATCAGTCGCAAGCGTATGAGAAAGGACGAAGGAGCGGAGAAGCGAAGGCGGGCTCAAGTCACTGTGAGTAATTGCAGGAGTTGCAACAACTTGTGGCATTTATTAACTGTTCACGTGCAACTAACAAATGACAATTCTTTTTTTGTGCGCCTTTCTTCTGCTCAAGAGTGACATGAGTCTGAGGCTGAGTCTGAGGCAGAGAAATTAAGCAAGCATTCAAACATTGGCTGCGTGACAGCATCTTTTGACAAATTGAATTTGTTCAGACGTGCTTTCATCTTCCACTCTATGCGCTTGTTGTTGTTGCTCTTGTTGTAAGCGCATTGCTTTTTTTTTTCTTTTCTATTTTGTTGTTCGTTGCAAGTTGGCTTGCATGTGAACGTGTCGCAGCAGCTGAGGTGAGGTGAGGGGTTTGTGGCTAAAAAGAACAAGATGCACAATTGTGGCTTGGTATGCACTTGTGGCTTGACACAGGTATGCCACGGGCCATGGGGCATGTGGCATGGGGCATGGCATAAGCTGAGTTGCGCAACTGTCTTTGCTGCACGGAAGTTTTCAATTACATTAGTTGCCAGTCGATCGCCATGTTGTTGCGGCTTCAACGCTGGGCGGCAGGACTTTAAGTCGTTACGTGACACACTCATTACAAATGACAAATTTCATAGCTCTCTGTCTGTATGTGTGTGTGTGTGTGTGTGTATGTGTGTGTTGTAATGTTGGCCCAAACCGAAGTAATTGAAACAATTTGAAAGTTTCTGTTTGGCTTCAATGTGTGGCAAGACACATCAACTTGTGCTTCTTCTTAAACTTCTGATTAGTTTTGAAGTGTTTAAAGGCATAAGGAAAATTATGCTTAAGCACTTAATTAAATTAATTAAACGTTTTAAAGTTCGCGTGTGAACTTTTAGCCACACACACACATGTGCAAGTCAAATATTTTCAGCACAGAAGTTATTTCATGAAAATGAACTTGTTTGCTTTTCAGCATGAAAGATCCAACGAAATTCTTGTGCTGTTGACATTTGAACATTTGAGAAGCCAACATGCTCACAAAGTCTCGCATTGTTCTGCCAGCCAGGCTGATGTGTTGCTCCTGTCGCTGCCGCGGTCGCAGTCGCCGCCTCAGTCGCGGCCGCCGTCGCTGCTTGCTCATGTGCGCTGCTGGCGACAGGCTTGGCTTGCCTTTATTTGTCAAGCTTTGTTTGCTTGTAGCTTATGTGCATGTGTGTGTAGAGCACAACATTTTACTATGGCTACAAGTTGCCATTTCCGCAGTGCGTTTGTCATTTGTTTTATATTTGTTCTTTTATACATGAAAAGCGAAAGAATACAAAAAGATTATATTTATTTTGAAGCACAGATTTCAAGCGAAATCAAATAAAGCAAAATATATGTGTGTGTGTTTTAAAGGCATATTTATTAACAACCATTTATCAGCTTCAAGTTCCCTTTGCCGAACAATTGAAATGCTATGAAACTCAATAAAAGTCTAAGAAATTAAAATCAATTGTTAATGAAATTCTTTCACTGCCACAAGAATCGCTTTCAAGCCTTTAAAGTCATATCATTTATACTTATTAAACCAACAACAGCACACACACACACCAATAAAAGCTGTGCTAAGCTGATTATGCCGATTGCTATCGAAATTGTTGTTGTGCTTTTGCAGGCAAATGAAATAAACTCCTGCTGAGCATGACTGGCGCTCTCCTATCTTTGCTTAGATTTTCATTTGAGTTGTGTTCATGTTATGTTATGCTAGGCTCTCTTCTGTTGTCGTTGCCATTGTCGTTGTGTTTGTGCTTGTAATCAAGTGTCCTTTTCTTGCATAATTTCTGGTTGTCATGTTTAGTTGATTAACATTTGTTGCCTTATCCAATTATCGACTCAAGCGATCAGCTTCTGATGTGATGTGAATGCTTTGTTATTTCGCCAAGCATGTGTGTTAAAATGATACACGTGCTTGTGTGTGTGTTTGTGTTTGTGTTTGTATGAGTGTATGATTTATGTTAAGTTGACTTTTGGCTAACAAAGCAAAAGTTGACTCTGGCGCTGCCATTGTTGCTGTTGTTATTGTGCAGGTGATTAAGTGACTTTGTTAGGCTGTTAATGCACGTTAAGTGCTCGTTTAGGCATAAACAGTTGAGAGTTTATTATTATTATTATATTATTACTTTTTGTTAATCAAAATGGTCTAAAATACAATAGAAGTTTTTGAAAATTGCATGTGCGTTTCCTCAAAAAAAAAGGCACACTTAACTGCTTCTATAATTGATGATAAATATTACGAAAAATATCTAAAAAATAGAAAAAACAAAAAAAAATTTTTTTTTTATTTTCGATCGAAATTCAAAATTGCGCATACGCACTGTTGTACTCTTCAGTCTATAAATGAACTTAGCAACTTTCGGCCTTCTATGCTACAATGTTATCTTGAAAATCTCTTTCTCTCATATAACAAAAGAAAAACTCACGATTTATGCAACAAAAATATAAATTTCGTTGTTAATAAAAGAACTAATCTTATGAATAAAGGAAAAAGACTGTAAAAGTAATGAAAAACTGCAAAGAAAATAAGCTTCTGCCGTGGAGAGAAGTTAATCGAAGCACGGCAAACTGTTTCACACCTATGCAAAAACACACACATACACACACACGCACACACATGCATTAGCAACGACTTTGCAAGTGCTTTGACTTGTATTCATGTTGGTTTCTCTTATGTTGTTGCTGTTATAGTTGGTCATGTAAACATGTCGGTTATTGTTGTTGTTGTCGTTGTTGTTGTTGCGGTAACTATGAGCAATTTTTGCGAACGTTCTGCAAAGTAATTATGTAACATGTTCCATTGTACGTTTCGCAATTGTTGTTGGCTTTGACTTTCGTAGCATTTGTAGAAATTGTTGTTGTTGTTGTTGTTGCTCTCTTTTTTTTTGGTTGTTAATGTTATTGCTGCCGTCTGACATGCATCAAGCACAGCCATCATTTAACTGTTGTTGTTGTTGTTGTTGTTGCTTATGTTGCTTATGTTGCTCTCCATTTTGTTATTGACTGCCTTTGCCATTGTTGTTGTTGTTGTTGTTGGCAGGACCGCTGCCAGCAATTATTATCCTTTTACAAGTTGCGTGCGAAAATTCACTTGTCTTTTCGGCTTCCATTGCATGAACGCACCTCCAATGCCATAGAAAGCATGCCGTCTCTCTCGCACACACACACACACACACACACACACTTTTCGCAAATGGCAAAACCCGAAAAATATGTTTAACTCGTTTTGCACTCCTTTTGCCGCCTCATGTTTCCCCTCGTTTACAGTTCAAAGGCAAAAATGCATTTCATACCGAAAATGTGCGCCGGCTTCATGTTCATTTAAATCGTTGTTGTTGGTTGCTGTTGTTGTTGCTATTTTGCTTGCAGAAGCTTTGCATGTTTTTAGCGTGTTGCTTTTAAGTTGATTAAAAACACTTTTTTTGTTGCTGATGTTGTTGTTGCTGTTGGATTTTTTATGGTAATTAAAAGTTGCATTCAACATTTTTGGCAACTTCTGACATTAAGTTAACATTTTGCATGCCATGTTGTTGTTGGTGTTGTTGTTGTTTATACACTGCACACTTGTATGCAAAGCATATTGCCGACCGACTACAGACGCCTAACTTAACTGAAGAGCCTTCTGGAACAGTCTTACAGAAGACATGCCCAGAATGAAGAACGATATGAATTCCTTATGCAAAGTTGCTCTTAAGTCTTAGGCCATTGAAGCCCTAACATATTACTTACATAATGTTGTTGCTGGCAGCACCAAAGCATGTATGTATGTGTGCCAGAGAGAAAGTTTGGGAAAGACTGTTTTCCAAATGGTGTGAAGAGCATTAAAATTTCAGCATGCCGCAGAGTTGACTTTAATTGTATTACATATGATTTGTTTTTTGTTGCAATTTTAATGAAGTGACTTCCACTCCGCTTTGCTTCGGCCGCCATTTTGGTAAATTACACGCTAACCGTTTCTAAGCATCGCACAAATTGCCGTGCGCGTTTAGTTTACCGAGCAAAGCTAAATAAATAAATTAAATCATGGCAAAAATTACACTTTTTTGCGCGCAAACAAAATATTAATTGAAAAAGGCACTCATTCATTGCTGAAATCGATAAGCGCGTTTATTTAATGCAAATTCAATTTGAAAATGCTAATTTCACCTTTTTTAAGGCAAATGTAATAAAATCGGAAACGGATTTGTGCAAATTACAAAGTCATAAATTTTCAAACAATTTTTTTAGTAACATGTTTCATATTTCCATTTTTTGTTTACAGTTTTGAAATGCGCAAAAATAAATATAAATCTAATTAGTGTAAATTATATTATTTGAAAATGTATGCCAGTCGACTTACAAAACACGCATAAGTGTAATTAATGTGGCGTGCTCTGTTTTTGTATTGAAATTTAATACTTTATTGGAAAATGTATGAAATTCAATGCAATAAAACAAATAAAATAACACAATTGAAGTATGGCAAACAAAAGTGCTGAAAAGCAGTAGCAGAAGACCTCATGCCAATCAAACTTGACCAACAATGGCAAAAGTATCAAAGCAGCATGAACTTCAGCGCACAAGAGCGCTCGAGTGGCAATGCCGATGTCTTTGTTGGAGTGGCCGACAACTTGGCCAATATTCTGGCCTACGAAATTTCAATGAAAGCCACCGAAAGGCAACAAGAGGAAGAGCACACCGCTCCTGCCGCGCCTGCTGGCAACAAATAAAGCACTTTTATTGTTGACTGCGCCGACAAACTTTTAATAGTTTTGTGTTGAAGCACTTGAGCCAAAGAAAGCACCAAGGAAGGAAAGTTTGTTTTAGCGCTTGCCAAGCCAAGCAAAGCAATGCAAACTACGAACTGCAAACTTCATGTACAAAGCATGTTGCAAAAGTATCGAAAATTGAAGTTTGTCAATGCTGCTTTATTGCGAAAGGAAAGCAGGAAGAAAAAACACTTCGCAGCAGCCAAGAAAAGTCTTATTGTCATAAATTATTAAGTGTCATATGGAAAACGCTTCAAAAGCGTTGATAAAAATAACTCTTGACTTGGCAGCGAAGTCATTTAAATGCCGCTGATTGCGGTTGCATGCAACTGTTGTTGTTGCTGTTGTTGTTGTTGTTGTCTGTAGTCATGTTAAAAAATTAATATATGCTCACGCATGCCATGCGATGCAGATTAATGACACGCGTTGTTGTTGTTGCTGTTGTTGTTCGTACAATATTTGTTTTATATTCAATTAAAAGGATTTATTTTATCGCCAACGTCGTTTGTTGACCAATGTTGTTGTTGCTGTTGTCGTTCTGTGGCCTTTCCATTGGCCTCGCAGGTAAATAAAAGCCGGAAATTATATTTACTGAGCTGTGCGTGAATGCCGACGTGCTTCATTAAGTGCGCCGATGCGAGAAGCTTATCGGTCAACGTGTTTAAAGCATTTGCCATTATATTGCTTAATGCATAATTTCTTTAAACTTATTTGCACTTCTTTCTTAAATGTTTCTTTGTCCAGGTCGCTTGTTAATTGCATATTTAAAGCACAATTGTTGTAATGACAATTTAACGCGTTTGTTTGTGCGGCAAATTAAGATGAGATACACGCGCGAATAGCAAAACGGGCTTTGAGTGCGTTTGAGTTGCTTGAGGCCAAAGGAAAAACGCAATTAATCTTCTTTTATCAAGCGTGCAAGTAACTGTGTATCTTAGTCGCTGTGTGTGTGTGCGTGTGTATGTATGTGTGTGTGTGTGTGCGTACGATAATCAGTTGTCATTGTTACAAAATAAATGGAAAATAAACGCAATTAATTATGCAAATGCAAATTACACACGTTCACGCGCACAGCCTTGCCTTCTTGCCTCCTTGCCGCCTTGCTGCCTTGCGCTGCGCGTAAATATTTGTTTAAAGCGTTTAACACCAAAAAGTATGCAACATTTTGCGCACAAAAAAGAAAATGTTAATTTTGCTTTGTTGAATATGAAGGATATGCTCATGTCGGTCCGTCGGCCGTCTGTCAGTTGCTTTGTGTGTCTGTCTATCTGTCTGTCTGTCAGTCGCTTCGTTTGGCCAACATTACGTTTGCACATGTGTGTGTGTGTGTGTGAAGTACGCTCTCAGCTTTAGCAACTTCTATTTTTGCTGCTTTTCATGCCTTTTTCTTGCTTAATGTTTTTCCACTGTTGTTTTTCGCTTTTTTACACGCTTTCAATATGTAAAGCAATTTTGCATACAAATTGCAACAGAAAGTTGAGCTTGACATGTTGCATCATGTGCTAAAAATAATAAAAACAATACAGCGCCGGCAAACGAGAAAGAAGCGAATGAGTGAAATATGAAAATAAAAGAAGTGAAAAGAAAAATAAGGTTTACGAAATGACAGCCATGGCAACATGCATGACAATGCATGTCAGCTGTAATGAATTACTTAAACAGAGCACACGCACACACACACACACACACACACGCACGCACGCATTGTTGTATCTATGTGAAAGACATGCCACAAACAAACTACATGGAAAAGGTCGGGCAGTGTCGGTTTTCCGGCTCCGGTGCTCCTTCTGCCACCGCCGCCGCCGCTGATGATTTAAATAAACAAGCTCTATACATGCAGATGGACCTGATTTATGGCATCATCTTTATGCCAAGCGTACATTTTTTCCTACACTTGCTCGGCATTTTTTTCCTGCTTTGATTAATTAGCAAAATTTAAACATTGCTTAAAATATTTTTAATGGCTTCATGTTCTATGCAATGAATTCATTTGCGTGCACGTTGAGCAACTTTTGAATTGAAAGCGTCAACTTTGCATGAGTTTAAAACGCAATTATGCGACAAATGTGTTTAAAAATCATTTTAATTAAAGTTTGTTTGCTTAATGTTCGAATGGCAACGCAAAGCATTTCGTCAATGAAGTCGTTGGCATTCAAGTGCTTAATGCCTTTGTCAAGTTGAATGCAAATGCAGTGAATGAGAGAGAGGGCGAAAAAGGGAGAGAAAGCAATGAATGATTGAAAACTTATTTGAATGACTTTTGGAAATGAAAATTGTTGCAGAGCAAACATTGGCACAAAAGCGTTTGGCATGAAAATGGATTACACATTATGCATGAAAGCAAGCAACAAAAAAAAAACCGAAAATAAAGTAAAATATGCACCGTAGAACCTCGCAAAAGTTAAACGAAGCATTTAATGTGTCATTAACTTTAATAAAATATTATTAACATTTTTCTGAATTTTTTTATATTAATTTTTTTCCGTTATTTAAATCATTTATAAATCTCTAAACAAACAGTCATATAATTGGCCCTCTGTCGGCGAGAAAGCGTAACTGAATAACTAATTTTTCAAAATATGCAAATAAAATGCAAAATAAAGAATTTGTAGACAAACTGAATTATTTTAAAATCAAAATTAGTTGATTTTTTGTAATAAAATGCCAAAATTGATTCATAATGGTAAACACTTGTTTAATTTTTTGTGTTATCCATGTTAACTTTTAGTTGGTGAATTTTAGCCGAGAATCAACATTTATGTGGTTTTACTGTACAAAGCATTTGACGAAAAGAGCTAAAACGTTTTAAAGGACCGAATACATTTTGAAGCGCTATCATAAACATGCAATTTTAAATAACATAAATGCACGCAAAACCACTCAAAACGGCAACCGCAAACATTAAACCGAAAAATTTATTCGCATTTGCGGTTTTTCGAGCGCTTTTGATGTGGTCAACGTGCCACGGCGCGCCAACAACTACAAACGTATTAAATTTGCATTTTTGGCTATTAAAATATTCACAAAAATAAACCATAATTAAATTACTTTATTTATTTTGCTACGTTTTCTTTGCACTTTAAAACATTTAAGCACATTATTTATTTAGAAAGGATTAAATTGCAAAGCGACAAATACACAAAGCTCAGAAAAAAAGCATATACGAAATGACATAATGACATTTAACAACTGCTTGAAGGTAGCAAGAAGAAGAAGCAGCGGCGACAAGCAATTCTTGAGAAATGCACACACACACATACGAATGTACTTAGAGCAACATAGGAAGCACTTAACCTGTTTCGCAATGTGAAAAGCATAGCACTGAAATATGAAAGTAGAATGAAGAAATTTATGTGTGCTGCTGCTGCTGCTGCTGCTGCGCTCGTTGGCCATTTCAGAGCCTGCAAGTATGCAGCAATTTTTTAACAATTTCTTCAAGTCAAAATGAGTTAAAGCCACTTAGCGCATCATTTCAACAACGTTAGAAAGTAATAAAAGTAAGGTTGTGCTAAAAGTTGGTTTGTGCCGTGTTCGTGTCCGCGTCCGCGTCCGTGCCCGGGTCCGGATCCGTGTCGAGTTGTCTTGTGTTCAGCTGCAAGCGAACATGACCAAAAACATAAATCATAAGTCGCGAAACGTAACGAAACGAAAGCGAACATATCCGTGCCGAAATGGACGTTTCCTGCGCTCGTTTACAATGAAGCGCAGCGCTGTCTCGTAACGCAGGAAACGTGCCACGCAGCGCGCAAAGGTAACACGGCAGTAAATGTGGGCAAAAGGCAATGGTGGCGGTAGCGGTGGTGGCGGTGGCACATCAACACAAAGCGAGTCGTACTTTGTGGCGGCGCGAAGTGAAGTCCGCGTGTTGCATGCCCGTAGTGCAGGTGGCGCAACCTGCCTCCTGCTTTTTGGCCACCAAAAAACAAATAGCAATGAGCGATGAGCAAACGTAAGGCGTGCAAGACGGCCAAAGCATTTCGCCGATGAGTTTTTAATAGGAGCGGCACGCAGTCAGCCGTGCTGTGCCCGTGCTTGTGCCTGTGCCTGTGCCTGTGCCCGTGCCAGGTGTGCGCGACTTGTGCTCACGGCGTGTTGATGGCGGAAACGTGTGGCGGCTTCAGTTGGCCAACTGCCGAAGAAGCCGCCACGAAATTAATTGTTTACTAAAGCAAAGAAAAGAAAAGAGAAGTGAAAAGCGGGGAAATGAAAAGAAAAGAAAAGACAATGAAAAACACGCAGCATTTTCTTTTCGTTTGCTGTTCTTCCGGGCATTTTAATATCTTCTTGCTTGACTACATGAATTTCGCATTACTCCACGGCCGACTGCCATGCCCTCCGCACTGCTCACTGTGTGTGTGTGCGTTTGTGTTAATTTTTATGCGTTCTTAAACGTCGTTGCCATAATTGTGCATGAGTTGGCAGTCATTGTAAGCAAACGCAATTAATTTATGCCATTTTCATTTATGCCACTTTGGCCTTGTTTTCTTTTTCTTTCGCTCGCGTTTTCCTACGCTTATTTATGACTTCATTAGGCGTCATTTCAACCACAAGTTGTAATTTTATCTCATTTAAATGTTTGTCAGTGCAACGGCGCTATTCATTCATCAAAATCGCATTGTTTCTTATCGCACGCTTCACTGGCCACTTGACATTTCAGCCATGCCCACGCGCACACGCCCACGAACGCTAATTTGCCGCTGCCAACTTGACTTGACTTGGCTTTGCTTGGCAACGCGTAACACACACTCTGCTCATAGAGCGTGACATGCGGCCGACGCCGCTGCGTGACTGCTTAAACAAACACAAGAAGCTGCCACCGACGTCGACTGAAGGCCTTCAAGCTTCGACATCATTAGCAAAAACAAATTGCGACATTTTAAACGACATGGCAGCGCATTAATCATCTTTCAACAATTAATTATGTATTAAGTGCTAAATGAAGATGATATTGAAGACAATTAAGCATTATGGCATGTTGACTCATTGCACGGCCAAGCAGCGAGCAAACTTGATACTTTGGAGGCTAATTTCATTTTAATGTTGTTTACACACAAAGTTGTGCAAACATGCCACGTTGCGTATACGACAGACGACAGACGACACACGACTTACGACATGACATGTCAGTGGCACACATAAAAATCAAATTTCGTTGCTCAGAATTACACCTGACAAAACTCCGTCTTGTTGTCGGTGTCGCCTTACTTGCTTGCAACTTTGCTTGGCTTGAACAAAAGCAGCCAAAAGAAATAAACTGACAAAACTATGTTATGTCATCAGTTGAGTTTGGCGCATCCTTTCTTGCAGCAATCGTCCTAAAAGTAAACTTTAACTTCATGCATATATGACGATGAGCTTGTGTTGCAAGTTGTGCCATGCATTGTGCATTGTCCTCATGACTCCTTGCGACTCCTTTGCTGCACGAGCTGCAAGCACTGCCACAAAATGCCATTTTCAGTAACACGCCTGCATATGTGTATGTGTGTGTGTGTGTGTAGAAGTAAAAGAAAACTTCTGCAATTTTTCGTCCTTTTTTATATTCTTTTTTAGTTTTACGCTTTTGAGTGCATTTTGTTTCAACTGAGCGAATGTCGAAACAAAGTTTGTCGCTTACATGAAGTTTGCTCGAAGTTGCTTCAAGCGCAGTTGGTTAATGTTATTTGAAATAAAAGTGTTCTTTTTATCCTCTTGCTCGGCAGGTGAGTGCAACACTACTTTGTCGTTCGCTTTGTCGACATCGCATCGTAGATTTTTATTACCATTTATTCCCTTTCATGGCATGCTCACATTCGAGCTGGGCTCTGTTGTCTATGGGAATCGCCGGCGGCGTCTTTGCTGCACGTTTGATAAGAGTTCAGACATGAAATCGAATCAGCGACTAAGCCGACCAAATGCTTTGAGAGTGAAGTGAACTCTTGATTGCCACACGAAATGCATAAGCAAAATGCTCTTGAAACGGAAACGAAAACTAATTTCAATTAAGCAAGAAAATCGTGCTGTTTTCACACCGATACAGACACACACGCACATACACTTACTTCTAGGAATCACACATTTTTATACGCTTGCAGAATGATTATATTCACTTTGTCATGGAATATGGAACGAAGTGAAGGAAACATCACCGACTATATAAAGTATAGATATTCTTGATTAGCACAAAACTTTGCACAAAAATTTCTTGGACATAAATACAGATAATGTGCAAGTTTGGTCAAGATCGGAGGACTATAGCATATAAAACCCTCAAGAACGATCGGTCAAAAATAAGATTTTTATTAGAAAAAAAATAGTTCTTGAGTATAAACAGAACATCCTTGGCAATTCCGTGTGCTTATTAATGCTTCATTATGTTCCAAAGTTTTTTTAAGAATTGGACATAAGGGTGTGGCACAGCCCATATAGAGAAAAACTTAAAAATAGGATTACTCTATAAGCAGACGAGATAAGAGAAGATTCCAAATTCTGTGTAGTAAGTATAATTGCATTACTTTCTTTAAGACTAATTAGAAAAGGGCTTAGCTACGCTTCATTATTATTACAATACGAATAATCTGAATAATGCTTGCAAGAGTATAAAAGCTTCGACAAAGCTGAAAATAACTCCCTTTCTATTTTTCTTTGGTCTTTGTTTCCTTTTTTACTTTGCTCTTCTGCATTATTTGTTTGCCTGCGTTGGCACTCTGTTGTTTTTGCTCTGTCATGTCCTTTGTGCTTTGCATTTGCCGCCTACGCGAGTTAATCGCTTAAGGTCTGCCATGGCCCGGCAGGACCTCAACGCATATTTCATTAGAATGCCGAGCATTTCACCTGCCGTGCGCGCCACAACCAAGCAAGGCAAGGCAAAAGCAAAGTAATCTTTTTTTGCATCTTTTGTTGCACGTTGCACGCTGTCGGCTGTATTTCAAGTGGCCATGGGCAGGGGTAGGGGCGTGCTACTACAAGCAACGCCGCCGCACGCATGTTGCAAGCTTCGCACGGTTGCAACTTTGAGTGGTCTAAAATTTATAGTTGCAGTTGTAAGTTAGTTGCGCAATTAATGCGTTTTTAATTAAAGTGAAGTGCGCATTGGTAATTGCAAAATTACGGCTCCGCTTCATTGCACACTCTGGTGAGCAATAATGTTGTTGCTGTTGCTGCTGTTGTTGTTGGGCATGTAAATCAGTTTTATTTGGCTCCAACGTCGACTTCCGTTGCATTTCCACGCTTGAGCTGTTATTGTAGTGCGCTTTTGGCCGATTTGTTTGCAAAAGTTGCAATTTGATGAGTGAATTTTCGTGCGATTTTTACTTGAATAATTTTTCGATAAATTTGCAAACTTTGTTCACCAAAAACTTTGTTTTTTCTTGCCATCCAAATCCAACATACGTGCTCAAACAGCAACTATAATGGCTTAGTTCACGTAAACGACGTTGTCTGCTTAACTTCAGCAGATTAACAGCTTAAATTCGCTGTCAACTTGTGTAAATAACGCGTATACGCCAAGTTGTCGACATCTTTATTAGCGCACCGAATTTTATTACATAAACTAACCATTTTAATCAGAGTAACTTTGCTAGCGAAAAAATCATGCACAAACAACCCGCCTCCGATAAGGGTTATAATTTACAGTAAGTTTACTTACTTGACTACCCTGTTGCCTGCCCCGCCGCACTTGCCTTACGTGCTTTGCATACTTGGCTTTTATTTTGTGATAAAGGCAACCTGTTTTTGACAGCGTGGCGTGGATTTTCACGCCACAAGCCACAAAACACCGTTGGCGTTGCTATGCGCCGTTGGGTGACGTGGGCGGGGGTGATGTGCATGCCATTCAGGTTGAGCGGTTGTTGTTTGTCGGTGTTTTCTTTTTTGACTTTGTTGTCTGCTTGTTGCCTTTTTCAAGTTCGCAAGTAATTAATGTCAAAATTACGCTCATAAACAGCGTAGAAAATGTCAGCTGAAGTTGCGGCGCCAGTCTTATAACCAAAAAAATGAACCCCGAGCTCTGTTAAACTGTAAGTAACTGCGCACAAAATTGCTTGGCAGCTTGACAGCTTTCGTATGAAAAGCGTAACGCGTTTGGTTGAATTCCAACATACGAAACAACAACAACAACAGCATATAAAAATGATGCGCAGCAATATTCATGCTTATTCACATGGCACTTCAGTGTTGCAAAATGCTTTTATTCGCATGAAATTTTCTGGTCAACGCCTTAGAAAAATATTTCACACGTTAAGTTGTGCGACCGATTTGGTTCACAAGATCGTAATGCATATACATGTGAAGATTTACAGTGGTTGAAGAAGTGTGCAGTGGCTCGTTAGGTGACTTAATCAAGTTTGCATGCAGCTTCAACACAATACAATTTGTTAAAGAAAGCATTGTTGTATGTTACATAGAACTGCATGCCACATACGGCTATTTAGCATGTAATTGGTTTTATGGTAATGCCAAAATTTTGCGTATGATAGTTTGCTGTATGTGGCGTGTGTCACTTTGTAACATAAGAGCTTAAAGCTTTGAATTGAAGACGGTCAGCTTTTTATAGGTTTTTTTTTTTTTTAATTTGTGCTTGTTTTTGTTTTGAATACAAAACTGTTGACAATGAAGAGTGTACAATGTGCCACATGGCCAAGGGTTATTGTTATTACAACATTTTTTTCCTGTTTCAATTTATGCACACACACGTACACGTACACGTACCCGTACACACACACGCACGCACTCATATAGTTGACGCATGACTGCATAATGCATTTGTGTGCTTTTGCATGCGTGTTCGCGTGCAAGGCAATGCAAAAATAAAATACTTTGTAACAACAATAAAAAAATATTGAGCGTGAGTCGTGTTTTCATGCAAATGGTGACTCACGCGCATTGTTGGCTTTCTTCTGTTTTCGGTTATGTTCGCTACACGTTTTTTGCCCCTAAACTGCCGTGTTACGACTTCGGTTTGCACATAACATTTTATTGCGCAGGCAAATATTGCGTTGTCATGACCGCCGTGGCGCTTTAACGGTCGGTGGGGCGCGGGCTGTGGGCGGTGAGCAAATATTTGTGCACTTAATAAACGCTTGCGTGGGCGCACATTTGCCACCGCAAAGGATTATGGCGCGGGGACACAGCAAAGTGTTTCTCTGCACAGCATCGCTGTCTGTCTGCCACTCTATGTCTCTGTATGTGTGTGTGTGTGTGTGTGTGTGTGTGTGTGTGTGTGTGTGTGCGTTCCCGTGATAAAGTTTAGTGGAATTTTTTAGCCGTGACTTCACTCTTTGGCTGTCAGCTAATGTTGCACTTAGTGCACGTGCAACGTAATTAAATTGACATGAGCCAAGAGTTTCTTTACGCACTGAAAAATTGCGGTTTGATGACTTTGCAATTAAATTAATTGAAATTCTCACACATTTTGTTTATCAACACTGAAAACTATTTTTGAAATATTAGCTTTGCATTTATTTGAAATACGATATTCTTATGTTTTGCACTTAAAACAAATGCTTTGCAACTTAAAGTAACTGATTGCATAAACAGCGTAAAACTGCAATTTATATAAGTACATTTTTTTGTTGAGCTCAACTTTCATTTTGTTTCTTTTTTGTTTAACAAAACAACAAAAAAAAAAAAGCACCTCAAGTAAAATAAATGCAGAATTGAAATTGTTACTTTGGGTTTTCACTTGTTGCAAGCGCCAGCAAGGGGCGCAGCGCAGCATGAAGAGGAAGAAGTGTAGAGCGATGCGTAGAGAGAGAGAGAGAGAGAGAGAGAGACAGAAAGAGAAAAGCGACAAAGAACTTTGCAAAGCCTGCCGGGCTAACAAAGTAACGTATAAAGGAGCAAATGTAATTCTTCTTCATCTTCTTCTTGCCAGTGTGTGCATTGTGCTGTTTGTATGTGTGTGCGTGTGTGTGTGTGTGTGTTTGAGTGTGTGCTGAGGAAATAACATTTTCTGCATTTGATTGTTATGCAAATGGAAAATGTATTGCATACAATTGCAGCCACAAACCAACAAACACATACACACACACACACACACACATGCACACATGCACGCACAAAGGCACAGTTACATACTTAAGTAGTTTTCTGCCTCATGTGCATTTATAGAAAAATAACTGTGAAACACGTCTCGGGAAAGTTTAAATTAACAGTTGCCTTGTAGGTGGCCATGCCAGGCCCATGCATGAAGCAATCGAGTTCAAGCGTCTTTGTTTCAAGACTTTGCCTTGCGAGAAAACTTTTCTTGGGCTTTACTTTTCTTTTTTTATGGTTTTTAAAATTCGTTGAAACACGGCTGGCTGAGCAGTTTTTAAGTGTTTTACTGTGCAAATGCGTTTGAATAAACTGAAAACTTTGGTTGACTGAGACAAACGCTTAACTCAGCACTAATTAGTAGTTTATAGATACATACATATATGGTATATTATTAGCAAGACAAACAACAAACAGCAGTCTCATTGCATTGCCAATTACATGTTTACTCATTAAATAACATTTTGCTTTCTTTCTCTTCCTTTCTTTGCTTCGCTTTGTTTTGCAACACACGGTCAACTCAAGCAGCAACAGTGCTGGGCAACGCGGCGAATGAGCTGACGCTGAGTCCCTCGGATCAGACGGTGGTGCGCTATACGGATGAATCGCTCATTGTGCAATGCCTGACCGAGAATACGGCAGCGAAATTGCATTGGAAATCGCCCAAACATGAAGTCATACGCGAGCATAAAGGACGCATACACATTGAACAGGCATCGCCAGGTAATTGAACTGCTCGCATTGCATTGAACCAACACAATTAATTGCTATTTGTACACAACTATATAACAATTTCTCATGAAATACTTCACTCTTCGCACAGAATCATTGAAAATTGTTTTTGCACACATTGCGCTCGCCGACAAGGGTAATTGGAGCTGTGAGTCGAGCGTGGGCAGCAACACGGCGCACAAGTCCTTCGATCTGATTGTCTATCGTAAGTTAAAAAAAAGCTTATGGCCGGCCAGAAACAATGCTCATTAATGTGACTTTGCGTCAATAAACAAAAAAAAACATTTTATAGAGAAAATAACATTCACTGAGAACTCAACGATGATGACCGTCAAGGAAGGCAAAGACGCGACCATCCTGTGCGAGGTGAAGGGTGAGCCGCAGCCAAACATCACGTGGCACTACAACGGTCAGCCCATCAGCTTCGACGGTGCGTATAATATTGACGCATAATGAGCGTAAATGTGTTTTACATTTTTTTTGGAATATTTAATGACTTGTCAATGCCACACAATGTAACGCCGCAACTCATCTTTCCATCTCTTTCAATTTATGCTCTTTTATGGCACAGGCAACTTGACGAAATTCCGCGTTCTTGCCGATGGTTTGCTCATCAAAAAGGTAACGCAGAACGACACCGGCGAGTACACGTGCCGTGCATTCCAAGTGAATCCGATCGCATCCGACATGCAGGAACGCACCGTTTTGATGAAAATCGAACGTGAGTCTGATTTATGATTGTCCCGCCACGCCAAACCCATCGATTTGCGTTCCCATCTCTCCCCGTCTCTCTTTAAGTTGTTCGTTCATTCTTTTATCATTTGCGTTTTTATTCGTAGATTCGCACACACACACACACACACACATGCATGCCCGCACAGTAAACGAATTTTGTTACATTGTTTGATGCTCAAACAACTTTTAATATCCTTCACCGTATGGCACAAGGATATATTAGTTTTGTGCGCATCGATAATGTATATAGCACCTAAGAGGAGGCGTGACAGACACTATAAAGCATCAATATTCTTGTACAGTATCAGGCATGTCCGTCTGTCTGTCTATATGCACGCATCGATTCATTTAAATAGCCACACCGCGTCTGGAGTGAATTAGTCTAGTTAAGTAAAAATTCTATATGTTACTTAATGAACATGAAATAAGTTTCGATTAAAAAGTGGGCGGGCTAACGCGCCATTACAGCCGCTACAAATTGAAGCTACAGGGTATATAAAAGTCGCACACACTCGTCTGTTTGTTTGCTTTTTTGTCCTTGCAAATTTTTTACGAGTTGGCAGCTTTTTGTCCTAGTTTTTTGACGCGAAATACGTTTCCGGTTTAGTATGCAACGTATTCAGCGGCAAAATAGTTGCTTTGAAAGCGGCGAATTTTCAAATAATATGCGCATCCGTTTTGTGTCAATGTTGCTTGTTGGCTGTCGGCCATGGCCGTGAGGGGCTTGAAGTGCCACGGCATGTTGGCAACACTTGGCGCTAATGATTTTCACTTGTGCGCGATTTGATGCATGAGTTTCGTTGTCCCTTCTCTGCCTGCTTTTTTTGGTTTTTGTTTTTTTTGTTGTTGTTGTTGTATTGATGGCCAAAAAACGTATTTGTTATGCATGAGCAATTTTTATGCCATTTGAAGTATTTACTGTAAACGTTTTTATTGCACAACTAAGTGTGCTTGTGTGTGTGTGTGTGTGTGTGTGTGCGCACGTATGCATGAAAAACTTTTGGATTATAGTTTTAGTGCAGACACACTCGAAACAACTTTAAGCTTCGAACAGAAGTTCTAATAATAATTTTGAATAGAAATAAAAGTACTTGAAACTTTTGTCGATTTCTGTGCACTTGTGCGACTTATGAACTTCTTCTTTCATCGAATTTGCATACAAATCAAAAGTCGGCAACTTATCAGCATTTGACAACTGATTGGAGAAATTAAATTACATGTTTCTTTTGTTTTTTGCTTTTTAATTAAAAAAGTTTTCGAGGCATTGAACCGTTTAATTAAACCATTACATTTACTTTCTCCGCACGTCGCCCATGCGCCTGCCGTTGCCGACAACGCACGTAAACACAGATAAACCCCATTGGGTGTCGAAGCAGCATCATATGCTGGTGTATGCCTATATCAACGGCACGGCCACAATCACGTGTGAAGCTGCCGCTGAGCCGCCAGCCAATTTCACCTGGCTCCGCGGCGAGCGTCTGCTCAGCAACGATACGAACTACACCATCGAAACGGCGCCCTACTGGTCAACCCTGACCGTTCGTGTGTTAAACGATGCTGTCTTTGATCATTACCACTGTAATGCACGGAATCCGCTCGGCAGCATTGACCGTGCGACGAAACTCCAGCAGGGCGAGAAACCACCGGTGCCAAGTGTCTTTCAGCTGCGCGGTTTCAATTCGAACACTTTCGATGTCGATGTCGGCTCAGTGCGCAGTCCACAGTCCGAGCGTAACCTAATGGAGGTGAACGGTTTTCGCATTGAGTACATGAGCGAGGACGAATTCAAATCGGATGCTGGCAAATGGACGAGTGCCAAGCGCAAGGATTTCAAATTCGAGGACGGTGCGTAACGACAAACCAACGTGTGCCATATAAGTTTTCTAACTACTTTTTTTTTTTTTTGTATTTTACCTTTGTGCAGGCGCAACTTTTCTCATTAGCACCCTAGATGCCAATACCACTTATCTCATGCGTGCTGCCTCACGTAACCGTGCCGGCTTCAGTGATTGGACCAAAGTAGAACGCTTTCGTACGCTCTCCAACGAGCCACCCTCTGCTGCGGCTGATCTTGAACGCTTGACCCTAACGCAACTCCTTTGCGTGTCAGCCCTCGCTTTGCTGCTGTGCAAGGAGTTGGCCTTCGGGTTTCCGGGCAACGCGTTGCGTCTAACAAAGTTCGCGCCAGGACGAAATTTGTGAACTAATTGAATTGCTTGGATTTAGTTTTATGTTGTGTAAATGTGCTTGTATAGCTTTAGAAAAGTGTTTGTCCCCATACTTCTGCTCTGTGTAAAATGTTCGTTTGTTTCGTTACTGAAAGAAAAAAAAAATATTTACAAACATATACTCAATGAAAATGAAAAAGTCCTTGGAATTTTGCGCTTAGCTTAACATATAAAAATAAGAATGTAAGAATGACAAATATCTGAATTTATAAATTTGTTTTTTTTAAGTTATTTGTTTGACTGTTGTTTGCGCACCATGTGTTCCTTTAAAGACTACGGTCCGGACACAGGTGCTACACATACATAATGCGTTAAATTTATTGTAATTGTTAAGAAAATAACTTCGCTTTGCCTAAACATGCTTTAACTTCATTTGCCTCAACCTCAAATAAATATAAATCATTAACAGTAAACATCTGCAAATATCTTAAAGTAAAGCTTCTAGGATCGTGTTACAAACTTACTTAGAAGTAATGTAAATACGAAATAATTTTTGCCTTAGTTGCACTTCAGTTTATTTAACTTTTGTAAGTTTGATTATTATAATCAACAACAACAAAAATAGAAAAAGACCAAAAATAGTATTCTGTTTTTTCGATTGATATTTTATTTTCGATACTTTATTTAAGTTAAGAGTTAAACAGGACAATCTGCAACAGAAATACCAAAGATGAAACAATTCGGAGCAAGTAAACTTTTTGTTGTAACGTACAAAATGAAAAAAATAAGAATAAAGAAAAGTAACAAAAATGTATAATCAAGTGGTCATTAAATGAGTAAACAAAATAAAGAAAAGTTTATGTTAAATTTACACATTTTGATAAAATATAATATTACAAAAGGAAAAATTTACAATAATGATAACTATTTATGATTAATCCATATAAAGTCAGCCAAAGAATAAAGCCAAAAATAAATAAAGACATAATTGTATTGTATCATTTTGAATACTGCAAAAAAAGCGCAACTTAACTCAATTTGTATGAGTGCATTAAAAATGCATTATCCTAATTTGTTGCAACGATGCAAACGTCACATCCTGGCGGCTTCATAGCCGTCTGTCTTTATGTTGTTTCCCCGATTGCCTTCGATTTAACCACAGGAAATACAACATGAAAATCAATGACCAAAAATAACAACAAAATACAACATGAACAATTGCAACATGTTGAGCTCAGATTTGAATTCCTTCTGCCAAAGGATTTAAAGGAATATTAGGCTTCTTAGCAATAGAAATCACTATAAAATAATGTTTAGACAAGTTGGTCTATCTGAACAGAGAGAATATAAAATAACTTTAAAAATAAATCGATTTTTTTCCGCATTCGTATGTATTTCGATATATGTATGTAATATAAAAATATTAATTATCTCAATAAATCTACAGTAGAGGGTATTTTCAGAGTCGAGCGAACTTCTATATTAAAATTTTTATTTTATTTTTTTTTTTTTCATTTTATAAAAATAGTCAAATCAAAAAAATGTATTGAAAAGTTTTTGTCGGTACATTGAAAAAGCGGAAGCACAAAAATATGGTGAACATTTAATACTCTTTCAGCCGAAATTGCTGTTAAAAGTACCAAAAAAAAACTTGTTATTGCAGCATGACTGAATATAAAAGCCTTTTTTAACTTTTGTGCATAAATAAATAAAACCAAAATGAGTTTAACCGGTCTCCTAAATAACGTAAAACTGTGTTGGGTGCCTTACAATAAGCTGCGAAACGATGTCAAATAGTCTGTCCGTTATAGTACACTTTATGTGAGATTTAATGCATAACTTATTGATAGCCGAAACTATTATCTATTAAGCCAAAACGAAAAAAACAAGGTTTAGTTACAATCATAATATTGTTGACTCGCCGTTCCCCCCATCACTTATCCCAGTCACTATCACACATCAGATAAAATCCACGCTGTGAGATATTATCCTTTCGCAAAGTCAAACAGTTGACAATCAATTCGGTCTAACGTAAATATTTGTTTGTTTGCTTTATCCTTGCCGCACACACCTCAGGGTAGGCAACGGCTTGATGGTGCTCTCGCTCTTCGTCCTTGCGCTCATCAAGGGCCATTTACAAACCCAATGAGGTCAAATTCAAAATGATTACACAAATGCATGGCACAATGTCCGCGTTTCAATTCCATTTGATTTTGCATTGGTCGCCGCTCGATTCGCTCGATTTTGGCTTGATTTTGTTCGGTCGAAATGCCAATAACCAACAAATGGCTTGAAGCTCTGGCAGCCGGGAAAAGTATGCGGCGACTTAAAAAAAAAAAGCAACAAAAATACACGAGGACGAAATAATCAAGCGCTCATTAGAGTCAACAATAAGCAAAACTACAATGGCAAATGTCTAAAACGGCAGACCGGACAACCAGGCTGGTTTGCATGTGGGAATAATGTTTGCTGCTGTCGGTTTTAGTTGCAGGCTAAGTGGAAAAACATATTTTCGGAATGCGGCCATAAAAGTCAGACGCTGCCGTCGATGCAACGCTGATTTATGCCTTCCACGCGTACGCCCGAGCATTGCGTACAATCATCCCGCTGGCGTTCGACCAACGATTGAACCAATTCGCTGATTGATGTTGATACGCAAATGCACAAACGATGTTCAATGGATGACGTCGGGATTTGTTTTGATTCGGCTTGCGGATACGGCAAAATATGTGTGCAACGCCGCCATGCAATATTTTCAGTTGATTTTGCAAAATTATCGCATGGCTTTGTCAAGCTCTGCTGACCTGTACTGCTGTTTTTGTTATTGTTGTTGTTGTTGTGTGTTGGACAAATGTTAATACAGATTGATTGGATTGTGGTTTGAAAATGATGCCAGGAATTACAAATTTTGTGATTTTGTGTTTTAAAACGAGATTTGCAATTTTTTTTTTAAATGAGAAATGGTCAGGTTATTAATAGGGACTTAAACAATTATAACGTCTTAGGAGTTTGCATTTTCTTTAAAAAACTAATACGCTTCTGCATTTTATGGCTAATACTTTCGACCATTTGAAACGCTTCGAGCAACGACTTGGCCTCAGTTTGCATGTTCTTTGACATGTCCTCCAGCTCTTTCCGTATTTGTCGACGTTCGTCGTTGACGTCTCTTTCCTCGGCGCGTTTAAAGAGCGTACTGTATTCGAAAATCCTTGTCGTGGAACTCATTTCACGATCAATATCTTGCGGGTCTGCTACATCCAGACGAAGACAGTACTCTTTCAGAACATTCAGTTTGTTCATCACATCGGCTTTGTTTTGCGAATACGCGACAACTACTGCTTGTATCACAATTTGGCTTTTATGCATAAGATACGCAATGACATCCTTGAACATGTTCTGTTCATGCCACACTGTTTCTGAGTACTTCACCACACTGTAAACGACCATATCCGGATTGGGACAGTACTGGACAAATAGCCAAGTGCCATCGTTCATTTTGGGAAATGGTGCGAGCTCATCGCATGCCTGATCGAAACACTTTGCTTTTATGTCAAGCATGACTTTTTCCATATAGTCGCGATCTTCGAGTCCGTGCAATACATTTGCAAAACGGTTTGGACCGATCATAACAAAATGGTTGTATGCCAGCTTTCTTTTTGGCAAGGTAATGTCTTTTTGAGGCACAATTTCGTGAATTAGTTGATTGGTTTCTTCGATGTATTGCACCAACATATATTTACTGTTATTTTCTTTTATTGCGCGCTTACGATTCAATATATACAGCGCGGCATCAATCATTGAACGTTCTTCGGCCGCGAGTATCATTTTGCTACAATTTTTTGAAAAATTATTTGAAAAATTTAATAAAGCGCGTCAAACAGTGATCAGCCGGTAGTACTTAAAGATGACAATTTTTTAAAGAATGGCGATATTTAAAATTCGCCGTGATAAGAACAGTGCTGCCATTTTATTACTTCAGTTTTAAATTTTCTTAGCATTATGTAGTCTTATGTTACATTGAAATAAACTCCATATAAAATAGTTTAGCGCTTAACCAAAATTACCATGTGTAAGTTCTACTTTGTTTTATGTGGTGTATATGTGAACACAACATACGAGTATATTATGTTAAGAATGATGAAGAAAAAGTGGCTGCTTTTTAAAGTTTTTCACTTGTTTTGCTGGCACAAGATTACTTTATTTCAAAAAATGTTTCTGTCATTTTTTCATTAATTTTAAATATATGTTAATTCATTTGATTCAAATGAGAATTTAATATCGTGATTGCAAAACACAATCCTCTCATCCCTAATCGGTAATATTTCAGCTTAAAAAAAAACCTGGCAGCATTGTTTAGAGTAAAACGGGAAGCGCGTTGGCTCATTTTTAAAACATTCTGCTCATCTGTTTTTGGTAAATAAATATAAATAATATTGGACTGACCTGACATTACAAGTGTAGTACACACACATCGTCACTGGCGCTATCTGGACCAGAGATAGATAAAAAAAAAATTATTGGACACCATAAATTGTTATCAGGCTAAATTTCCACCATTCGCTGGTTATATCAATCGTACATCGATCACAAAGATTGTGAGTATATTCTAATAAGTATCACACTTACTTAGTGAAAGATTCAATCTACAAATATATTCCATTGCAGAATCCTGCTTCGAAATGCCAAGAACATTCTTACTTGAGAATCGTCGAAAGCGTTTGGAAAAAGCACTTAAAGATTTGCCCTACAAAGAAAATTTAATAACATTCTCTAAGGAGCAAAAATTGGTTGAGGATATAATTGAAAGGTTGAGCTCAGCGAACAATGATGAAAACCCAGTGGAAAACTCGTCTGGGGAATCACTGAACCCAAAATCTGCAGAGTTAATTCCTCTTACAGACATTTTAGACGCATACAGACCGCGAAAACCAGTTAAATCGGAACAAAGCCATCAAATTCAGAACATTTTTAAACAAAGCGGCAAAGAATGTTGGATTAATCTCTCGATGAACACTCCCAGTGTTCAAACTAAATTAGATGTACTTGCAAATGCAGCGACCAAAGTGTGCAGTATGCGTAGGAAGATGCAGAGAGAGCTTAGTCACGATGAAGATAAACTGCAAATGAAATTAGACGACAAAGAACGGGAAAAGCTAATGACAATGACTATCGATGACATGATTAAAGCGCAACTGAACCTAGTGCAACGATGGGAGATAATAAAACATGAAGCGTTGAGATTGCTAACAATCGAAATTGATAAGCTGCAAATCATTGAAGACGAGTTGCTCGAAACGGAGATAAATGATGAGGGTATTGACGAAATTGAAGATGAATTCGCCGAAAGCCCCGAACTTGTACTTAACACATCGACTACCAATTCATCAAATTCGGAAGAGGAAGAAAAATGCGAAAGCGATGACAGCGAAGCTACGCCAACGAAACGTATGAAAATATATCACTTAAAAACAATACCTTCGTTGGCGTACGTGCGTCTCAAGAAGAATACTGAAGTGAGAAGTGAAGAAGAATCATCATCTGGCGACGAATTTAAGGTCGATGAAGACGGCGACAGCGAAATGATAACCATTGGACCAAATGGTACACAAATTATGCGTGCAACCTACAATAAGCTCAACTGGCAGCAGAGAGCGCAGACAGTCACCCGAAAGCTTCTAACCGCTGTATTCGATCGCAAAACCCTCGTCTTTCATTCACTTACCGGTAAGCCGTCGCCGGCGTTTGTTGGCTGCGTCAAGCCGACAAAAGGGCAGCTTGATCCGCTCAAGGTTGCAGATATTGTACACCTTGTCATGTCGAAGGTGGAGACGACTCCGCGCGAAATTCGCACTGCTATCTCAACAAAATGCGCCGATGAAAATAAAATGTATCGACGCTCTTTTCCACTGCCGGCCAAAAAGCATTGTAAAACTAAAAAACGGCTTAATTAAAATAAAAATGACAAGATTAAAATTAAAAATTCTTATTCAGTTTCTCTGCTTTCTATAACTCCCTCCATAAATTTAGTAGAACACAATAATAATTTGTTCATTAATTTGTAACCAAATATTTGAGACTTATCCAACTACATATCTGAGATATGTATGATAATACATTTATTCATGATAAGCTTGACAAATAAAGAGTCGATTGAGATACTTAAGCCCACCCATCTGTGTTTTCTTTTAAATAATTATTTGCAAATATTTGCGATTACATTTTTTGAGTTTTCAACGGAATTTTTATTAAAAATTTAAAAAACAAAATTGTCAGGACATTATACTAAGAATAATTGCAACAACTAGTCGCTCGTCTCAGGCGCAGGTATTGTTTCCTCGAAATCTTCCATCCGATTCTCCACTTTGTTGCTAACATAGTCGACCATATCGAATGCACTTAGCAGTGATGTAGCCTCGGTTTGCATACAATTTTTGACTTCCTGGAGTTCTTTCCGTATTTGTCGACGTTCGCCATTTGCATCTCTTTCCTCGGCACGTTTAAAGAGGGTGCTGCGTTGAAATATTTTTGTAGAGGGACTCGAGTCATGATCGATGTCGAACGGCTTAGCCAGATCCAGATCCAGAAAGTGCTCCTTCAGACTGTTCAGTTTTGCCATCATAACGGCCTTGTCTTGCGAATAGGCGACGACTACTGCCTGTATCACAATTTGACTTTTATGCATAAGATATGCAATGACATCCTTGAACATGTTCTGTTCATGCCACACAGTTTCTGAGTACTTCACCACACTGTAAACGATCATATCCGGATTGGGACAGTACTGGACAAATAGCCAAGTGTCGTCGTTCATTTGGGGAAATGATGCGAGCTCATCGCATGCCTGATCGAAACACTTTGCTTTCATGTCAAGCATGACCTTTTCCATATAGTCGCGATCTTCGTGTCCGTGCAACACATTCGCATAACGATTTGGAGCGATCATAACAAACGGTTTGTATTGCAGGTTTTCTTTGCTCCAAGTAATGTCTTTTTGCGGCATAATTTCGTGTACGAGCCGATTGGGCTCTTCGAGGTACTGCACCAGCATATGTTTGCCGTTGTTTTGTTTCATAGCCCGTTCACGATCTAATATATGCAACGCGCCATCAATCATTGAACGCTCATCGGCCGCAAGTATCAGTTTGCCTTCCAACTCGTTGCCATTAATGCGAAACTTCACAAAGCGCGACAAATACTTATCCGTAATGTCCGTCTCGACCAGCTCCATTGAGTGTAGTACACAAAGCGTTGGTCTGCCCGTTGCCGGCTTGCCATGCAACTGCCCCTCATCCGCCTCAGCTAAGAACCAAGACATGCGCATCGTCGGTCCGGTTGATTCACTTGTCGAAGTGTCACTGGCGCTGCTGCTCAAATTCAATACTTCGTTATTAAGCGTATCCATGCTGAAGTGTTTTAATTGTTTGAATTTTTTTTTTTTTTAACAGTATTATAAATAGAGAACTATCTAATTTTATTGAGTTGTTCACAGTTTAACTGTTGAATATTGAATGATGTATGTGCTCAAAATGGTCCTTTTTATATATCTTACCGTTACTACCTGCTTCTCACTTTAGTATTTTAGATCCTTCTAGTTTTATGACGGATTAAATGTGCGGATGAAGTTGGTCCGAGAATTTAAACAGATGTCATAAGCACCACTTTATGACATATTTTTAAATGGAATTTATTTACTTTTTTATAATTGGAATTAAGCATGTGACTACCCATCTGTAAAATAGTATTTAAGCAGGTAAAAGGAGTTTCTAGAATCATTAATCATAAAGATGGAACGCATATGATTTTTAAATAAAAGAAACAAAATTTAAATTACACAACACATTCCGAAATGCCTACTATTCTATTTGAATTTAAAATTTAATACATTATGTGCGGGGGTAAGCAACAGATTTGTTTCCAGAACGCACTGATTGTCTACTTAACTTGGTCGTCAACCTTTGCTTACGCTCTTCTTCAGACCTTAATGTATAACGTGGTCCAAATCGTTTTATGTATTCCTGGCTGGATGCACTATGACTTAGAAAACTGCGTTCCGGGATATTATATAATAACTTCAAATCTTTTTGTATAAAGCCGCCTTGCTGCCTGTTCTCATGTATAAACTCAAAAGCATTTCCGAAGACTTTATCTTTTGTCCTAATTGTGTTGCGTGCGTCGATCACTAAGAATGTGAGTATATCATCGAATAGGTTCAACTTCTGAGCCTCGGTAATGGCTTCATCGGTAGCGTAAATGCAGCCCAGTGATTTGCCCTTCAGCGTGCGCACGTTAATGTGATAAATATTATCCGCCTGCAATAGCACCGTCATCATCACATCCGAGTACATAAGATCATCGATCATTCTCAGCACAACACACTGCATATTGCTCTCCAGCAGGCCACCGCTGCCTTTATTACGACAGTTGATGCAAATGCTTGACGTCGCCTTCGGCATGTATTGACGCAACGGAATGTTAATTTTTTTATTGCATTGAAACTTTAGCAGACAACGTTTATCAACGCACTCCGTGTCTATTTCTTGACATTGTGCATTCGCCTTTTTCAAGTCCTCAATTGTCTTGTTTAACTCAACGATTTTGGCTTCCAACACTTTGACTTGCGTGTTTTCCACCTTTTGGCGAGTGATTTCTTGTTGAAGGGCATTCATCTTGTTGAGCATTTCAGTGATCTTCAGATTCATGGTTTCACATATAGGTGCGTTTTTATTACCGTCATCGTTTTTAGTCACCAGGGGTTCCTGCCACTGAGTGGACTTTTTGCTGCTGCTACCACTGACGCCTTGCACGCTCCCATTGGCCGTTTCGGACTTTCCATTTGAAGCACTCTGCTTCGTCTGTGACGAAGTCTTTGTCTCAAGTCGTTGTGGAGCACTTTTCTGTTGCGTTTGTTTTTTGTCATCACTTATCTGGCAACTACTCGCTGGAGCACATGACTTAGTCTGCTTGCTGTCATCGATGGATTGGCAACTATTCGCTGGAGCACCTGACGTAGCCTGCTTGCTGTCATTGATAGACTGGTTACTTTTCTCTGGCGGTATACAAGGTGGTGCTGGCGAGCATGGCTGTATCGGCTTTGGCAGCTGTGGTTCGGGGATCTTTTGCTGCGATTGTTGACAGACAACGATGCTTTTGGCGCTTTCTTCAATGGTTAGCTGCTGTATTTCGGAGCAGGTGCATTGTGACTTCTGCTTCACATTACTGCGTTTTTTACCACCGCCGCCACCACAGCACGCACAAGGATCTTCATCACCACTGTCCGCTTTTGATGTCCGTTCCCGCGGGCGTGGCTCTGGGCGTGGCTTGCGTTCTTTTTTGGGGGTCTCTGGTTTACTCTTTTCTATTGGTTTTTCTTCACAATTATCGATGTCTGTCATTTGAACCAACAGAGTGGGCCGGGGCGCTAGATAATCGCAGAATTTACAGAGCCGATTTTGACAATAAACGCACTCTTTCTTCTTTTTGGGCTTTGGTTGGCACTTTACGATTTCTGTCGGCGGTGGTGTTGGAGGTGTTGGTTTTGGCTTAGGCGCCGGTGGTGCTTCACAAGTGCAGTCGTCAATTGTTTGTGGAGATGTTGGTTTTGGCTTGGGCGGTGTTTCCTTTGGCTTGGGTGATGTTTCCTTTGGCTTGGGTGGTGTTTCCTTTAGCTTGGGTGGTGGGTCACAGGAACAGTAGTCAATCATCTGTGGAGGTGTTGGTTTTGGCTTGGGCGGTGTTTCCTTTGGCTTGGGTGATGTTTCCTTTGGCTTGGGTGGTGTTTCCTTTAGCTTGGGTGGTGGGTCACAGGAACAGTAGTCAATCGTCTGTGGAGGTGTTGGTTTTGGCTTGGATGGTGTTTCCTTTGGCTTGGGTGGTGTTTCTTTTGGCTTGGGTGGTACGTCACAGGAGCAGTCACAAGTGCAGTCGTCATATGTTTGTCGAGGTGGAGATAGTGTT
Source organism: Phortica magna (assembly GCA_037044515.1). NCBI lineage: Eukaryota > Metazoa > Arthropoda > Insecta > Diptera > Drosophilidae > Phortica > Phortica magna. The sequence continues at coordinate 117,858 of JBAMBP010001063.1, read as the reverse complement.
TTTGGCTTGGATGGTGTTTCCTTTGGCTTGGGTGGTGTTTCCTTTGGTTTGGGTAGTGTTTCCTTTGGCTTAGGTGGTACGTCACAGGAGCAGTCACAAGTGCAGTCGTCAAGTGTTTGTCGAGATGGAGGTAGTGTTTTTGGCTTGGATGGTGATTCCTTTGGCGGTGCATCAAAATCAGAGTTGTCAAGTGTCTTCGGTTCGTTTTTAACGCCACTAGTTGTTGAAGAAGGCGGCGTTTTGCGTGTCGTCCGTTTAGGCTTGCGAATTATCGGTTGAATATCGTCGTCGGTATCGGGCTCTTGTTTTTCACCAGCCTTTAGTCGAATTTCTGAAGAATTTTGTAATTCTGTCGAATCCTTTGCTTGTGTGTTTCCCATGTTTTTTGATCCACGATATGTAACAAAATTCCCTATAAGTGATAGCGCATCTGGAATTGATATAATAACGGATTAAACCGTAAACGGTGCAAGGGTCATAAACTTAATGACTTCAGCAGGTAGTTGGATTCTACCTGCAGGCAAAACATATGTATAAAAAGAACGGTTGAAGCCGATGTACGAACAGTTACAATTACACTTTGGTTGAGTACACACATTAGAGGGAATAAAAATGTTTCGAAACGTCACACTAGAGAGTCGCCGAAAGCGTTTGCAAAAAGCGCTTAGCGAACTGCCCTATAAACCGCACACAGTCGACTTCACTAGGGAACAAAAGTTGGTCATAGAAATCGTCGAAAGGTTGAGTTCAGCGGAGAGGGAGGAAAAGTTTGCCGCAAGCTCATCTAGTATAATACCAAAGGAGAAATCCATGAAGTTAACTAAATTAACAGATATTTTGGAGCGATACAGATCGCCAAAGGTCTATAAAGAGGAAATGGCTGCAGAAATGACTGCAGAAATGTTTGCCGAGAAGACAATGCAAAGCATCGAACAAGCTGAACGTGACGTCAACTATTGGGTCAATCCCGAAATAAAAATACCCGGTCTTCAAAATAAATTGGATATACTGGCGAATGTGGCATCGCAACTCTGCATTGCCCGTAGACGTATGCAAGCCCAGTTTAGTCACGGCGAAGACAAACGACAAACGAAGTTGGACGAAAGAGAGCGCGAAAAGCTGATGAATATGCAGCTCGATAACATGCTTCAGGCACAAGTGAAGCTGGCGCAGCAGTGGGAGGTGAAGAAACGCGAAGCGTTGAGATTGCTGACCGTCGAAATCGATAAGCTGCAAGTTCGAGAAGACGCATTGCTCGAAGCGGAGATAAATGATGGTATTGACGAGATATTCGACGAGTTCAGCGAAAGTCCCGTTCTTGCACATAACACATCGACGCCAAAGTCATCTGAAATGGAAGAAGTAAATACATCGGAAACCGATGACAGCGAACTTTCGGCAACGAAACGTAAGAAAACATATGTCTTAAAAACAGTACCATCGTCAAAGTACGTGCGCCTCAACTGTGGCGAGGCAGCATCACCACCTGGCGTCGATTTTCAGATCGATGAAGATGGCGACAGCGAAATGATCACCATTGGCCCGAATGGCACACAAATTACGCGTGCCTCTTACAATAAACTCAACTGGAGTCAGCGGGCGCCGGCAATCACACGAAAGCTGCTCTGCTCGGTGTTCGATCGCAAAACGCTTGTCTTTCATACACTCACCGGCAAGCCATCGCCGGCGTTTGTTGGCTGCGTCAAGCCGACAAAGGCGCAGCTCGATCCACTCAAGGTGGCCGACATTGTGCACCTTGTCACGTCGAAGGTGGAGACGACGCAGCGCGAAGTGCGCACGGCAATCACAACAAAGTGCGCCGATGAAAACAAAATGTATCGACGCACTTGCCAACTGGCGGCCAAAAAGCCTCGCAAAACTACCTAATGGTTAATGGTATTCTGTATATATATGATTGTAATAAAACTGATAAGATTCTAATTATGAAATGAAGTATTCTGCTTACTCAAGACAATTTCGCCGCTGTTGTTGCCACTCGTTTGCACAATGAATTTGTCGTTTTCATGTCGTACGAGCGCCTTGTACAATTCCTGGCAGTCTTCGTTCAGTTGCTCCTCAAACTTTGCCTGAAACCGTTCCAGTCTCGAGCGCTTTGCCGTCGGACAGTTTTCCTTTGCCTGACGTGTCCTGACGCGCACAAGATACTCGGCGCTCTCATGCGTTACGCTTTCAAAAATGTCGCTAAAGGAGAGTAGAATTGTTTCTTTCAACAATTATTTCAAAATGATAAGAAAATCAACTCACCGTGTCTCAAAATTTGATGTAATCTTGGCAGTTTTCATAATTTTTATTTATTTTTTATAAATTAATTAAAAATTTTTCGTTGTTTTTTCTTGTTTACCATCGATTTTAATTTTTTAAAATTTATTTTCTTTTTATTTTCACTTATGTGACATTTTAATCTTTTAAAATTTTTGCAGTGCTTTCCGTCATTAGTTGAAGTGTTTGTTGTTAAGCTTCGGAATTATTTACTTTTGATTGTTAAGTATTACGCAAATTTCGCGCCAAATGAAAAGATACAAGTGCTTCACTTTGTGAGTGTCGCACATGTGTCTCCAGTGTCCTCATCTTGCATCTGTTTTCGTCGCTCGCCATTAGATAATTTAATTTAGCGCTTATCACATGGTATCTGCAAAGAATTAATTGCTTTTTTTTGTCCACCAGCTAAGCAATTAAGTTGGCAGCTCCTTTTGTTTGCTCCTCTTGTCCTATGTTTATTTTTATAGTTTTTGCATTTGTCTTAACCGAGATTTGTTTTGTTTGCACTACACCCATGCTGCGCCCTCCGCCCCCTTTTTCTGCTCCTTGACTGCATTTCAATCACTATAAAAATCACTTAAATGCCTTTGCAACATTTTAATGAGCCATTTTCATTTGTTGGCAGCTTTGCGTTTTTTTTATCACATTTTATTTTCTTTTGTTTATTTTTATTTTTTTTTTGTGCAAATATTTAATGCTCGCATTTTATTTCGCTTTCTTGCTCGTGGACATTTGTACAAATTTTGTGCGCAAATAAAGCCATAAATAAAATCCAACGATGGCAAAAGGGAAACTAAATTTCGCAACCACAAATCTTTGCGAAAAGTAAATTTGTTGTCGAAGCCTTTCAGCTCGTCGCCACTCGTCTCGTCTAGTCGTTCATTTTAACGCAGCGCGTTCCTCATTATTTCATTGTCCCCTTTGGCGCTTATGGCTCATGGCTGAGTTGGCCAGTTGGAAGCCACTTTTATATAATGTTCTGTTGCTGTGTTGTTGCTGTTGTTGCTGATAGTGCAGTCGCTTGTTGCCAACATACTAATTACCGCAATTAATTATGTTGCCACAACTCCGTTGAAGTCCACACAGATTCAATCTGCAAGTTGTTGCAAGTTTTCAGCATTGCTTACATTGCTCACATTGAGCGATACTTGTGAAGTTGTTTAAATAAGCCCGCAAAATTGCATTCAATGCGCATGAGGCGAACTTCCATTTAAATGTTTCGCTTTTTGGCTTTAATTTGTGTCCGCTATGAAAATTTAAGTTCATTTAATTTGATTTCAGTTATTTTCATGTGCAATTCAGCTTCATGGCTTAGCCAGCAGTAAAAACGCAACGTTGCATGACTGCCGTCACTTTGCTTCAGCGCTTGTTTGCCCCCATTCACCCTCACCCTTGCACAGAAAATGCAACGCTTCTGTTTATGCTCTCATGTTTTTGCATAATATTATTTGTTGTTGTTGTTGTTGTTGTTCGCTGTTCACATTTTGCGTTAAATTTTATATTTTCAGTTTATTTTTTTTGTCTATCGTGTAAATTTTGCAGCTTCTCTTCGTTCTTTTATGTTGTGTGTGTTGTTGTTGTTTTTGTTGCAGGACATATACAAATTTTACCGCCCACTTCTAATGCTTTGCACACCTGTTGTTGTTATTGTTGCCGTTGTTGTTGTTGTTGTTGTTTATATTGGCACTTCGTTACTTGCCTGCACTTGAGTGCAACACTTAACCAACACACACACACACACATGCTCACTGCCGCAAACAAGCTACCACACACCTCATCGCCTACCCCGCCGCCCGCACTCGAGTGTATGTCATCTAATGCACTTCAACTTCATATTGACTTTCCTATAAATTTTTGCACACAAAAAAAAGAAGTCCAAAAAATGTGAGTAAAAAGAAAACAAACTAACAAACAACAACAAGAACAACAAAATAATGTCCTGAAGCGATTTGTGGAGTTGTCGATGCATGATTGCCCTCGGTGTGTTCAACTCAAACAAGAGTTTACTTGCATGTCTTTATACATATTCACATATATGTTTATATGTGTGTGTTGAAAAGTGTTTGCGTGTTTGTAAGTTTTGTGTGTGTGTGTGCGTATTTTAAAAGTTTCCGTGTTGTACAACTCAATTATGGTTCGTCCAACTTAAAATCCAAGTGAAGGTGAAAATGTGCCAATGCACATGTGTCCCAGTAAATCCCAACAAACGCGTGTGTGTGTATGTGTGTGTGTGTGTTACTTATCGACTTTTGCTGAAACTGATTGCTTTTGAAAAGCACTTTGGTACACTTGTAGATTATGTGGTGACGCGCACTGAAAACAATGCCCGAAATTTAATGTTTCAAGGCACATTTCTATAAACTAAACGAGTAACTTTTCGCTTACAACAAAATGAGCAAAATAATTGAGTAAATGTCGTTGACTCTTTAACAAGTGCAGCGCCAAAATTCGCTGCTTAAAGCGCAATCAAGTGACGGCTGAGCAGTCGAAGGTATACAAGACTTACTTGCATGATTTGCGCTCAAGTGCAGGCAAACGAAATCAAACTAAAGTAAAGTGAGCCAAAAATCAAGCAAAATAAAATTAAACCAATTCAAATGCGAAATACAATCGAATGCTGCGATGCCATGGCATGTTACTTGCAATGGCAACAGGAGCGGGAGCAGCAACAGTGCCAGCAATTCAATCTGCACTCGAAGAACAGAACGGCGAATAATAGAAAATTGCGAAAATGCTGCAAATAAAATTCGCAAATATATTACACAACAAACAAATAGTTGAGCAACGGAAATTCACGTGCATTGCTTGTGTTGGCTCATAATTTAGCAACAACGGAGCCAAACTGAAAAGTAACTCAGCTGATGATGATGCTGAGCAGAGAAGAGAAGTGCGGCAGTTGTTGTAAACGTTGTGTATGAAACCGGATACGGAAATGGCAGTGGTAACGGCAATGGCAACAGCAACAACAAGAGCAACAACAAGAGCAACGGTTGGCACATGGCAAGGAAAACAAAATCCGCGCCTGGTTGCACATGATTTACCCGAAGTTGTCGTTGAAGCACGAAGCCAATCATTCAAACGCAATTCAATTTCAATTCCGACTCAAGCAGTGCACTGAGCAGCAGCAGCAGCAGCAGTCAAGCCATGTTGATCGGCGGGCGGGGGGTTGGCGGTGGGCATGACGGAATGAGAGTTCTTGAAAACGAAGCAGATTTGAAAAATCACAAAGTGCACTTTGCAACAGGCGTAAATTGCTTGAGGGTGTATCGCTGTGTGTGTGTGTGTGTGTGGGCGTGGCCTGACAAAGCAGCATGCGTTTTAACTGCGTCTCAGTCGCATTTGAATGCACATAATGAGCCAATGATTCATGAACTCTTATTTCATTTACAGCAACAGCACAAGAACAACAACAACAACAGCCAAGAGGCGAAGCAGAAGCTCAACGAAAGAGTCAAGCAAAGGTTTGTTTTTTGTAAATTATTGTGCACGAAAGTAGCAAACTCACACACACACACACATACACGAGCACAGCCATTTTGGGGGACGGAGAACAGCTGGTGTGCCGATTTGCTGCATTTGTATGAAGTGATTAATGCAACTGAAGCGCACGACGTTGCACGAATGCCGGCGGCAGCAGTGTGGCAAGCAGCACAGCAATGCTACAAATGCATTTTTGCTGTCAAAGTGCATATTGATCATTGATAAATGAAGCATGCAACGTTATGCATGCAAGCCATGTGCAACAGGCGGCATGTGAAGAAGAAAAATCGGAGATTTGTTGGGCATATATTTTCATGATTTATGGCAAAATATTTTCGCTTAAATGAGCAACAAATTTTCATTAAACGAAAATGTTTTATAATCAAATTGTTAATAAAACTAATTAAGTGTTAATTAGAAAGTCAAATTGCAAGAACATTCAAGCAGACCACACACACACACACACACACACACACACACACTTGGCAATCAGGTTGTGTGTGTGTGTGTGCGTGTGTAAGAAGACTTGCGGCAAATTAGAGAATTGTGCAAATTGCATAAGTTGAGTTTAGATAACAGAAGTGTCGACAATTTAAACCTCTTAACTTGCAACATAAACAATCATCAACTAAACTTAAACTTAAACTAAAACAAATAAATACCATAAAATTGCCAAGAGGTGACAAAGTGTCTGAAATGCAAATGTGCGTGCGTGTGTGTGTGTGTGAGATAACGCGCACTTGGCGTTCTGTTAGAAGTAACTTAGATGGCAATTTACCGTTGCAGGTGTTGCCTCAAATTACTATGAAAACAAGCGTGCATTTAAGCAAAGCCATAATCTTGTTAGTGATCATTTTCATGTGAATTTAATTTTGTTAGTCAAAAGACTGACGTCGCTTTAAGCCATTAAGTAAGTGGCAAGACTATAAGCAACTACACTGAGCATGTTTGTTGGCCAATAAACGCTTTTTGCATTACTTATATTTGTATTTTATTTGCCCTTTTTGAATATACAAATGGCAAATGCCTTTTTGCATTTTAAAAGTGCTGTTTGGCTTTGCATTTGACACATTGTTGTTGTTGTTGCTGTTGTTGTTGGTGTTGTTGTTGCCATGACTTACACCAATGCCGGCCACTCTGACAATTAGTTGGCCTTACGTAAACTCGAGCGTTGCTTCACTTCGCTTTGCTGTCGCCAGCACGGCTTTGTGTATCCTTTTCAGACTCGCCGCGCCGCACAACCCGCGTGTTGCATGCCACGTCCGCTTTGCCGGTTGCCTTTTGCCTTGTGCCGCAAAAGTAGTTCGTTATAAACATTTTAGTAAACATGGTAAATATGCTGCGGCTCCCGGCTCCCGGCTCCCGGCTCCCTGCTTTCAACTTTAGATGAAGTTTCCTTTGCCTTTGCCTTTGCACAGCTTGTCGATCCTTTCACGGCAACAAACAGTTTGTAAATTGACCGGAAATAGAATTACCGGCAGAAATGTTAAAGTTGCTTTGTTGTTGTTGTTTGTTGTTGCGCGCAAAGTCGTCTTTTGCAATGCGCCTTCGACTCGCATATTAATTGCTGTCGCAGGTATTGAAAGCCTTGACGTGGCTATTTGTTTCTGTGTGTGTGTTTGTGTGTGTGTGTGTGCAATGCTTCATTATGTTTATTGGCAAGCAGTCAAGTTACTTCCGTTGCAGTATTGGCAAAGTGTAATTCATGAGTTTATCAAACGAAAAAATTATAAGATTAAAATGAAAAAACATTTTACAAAAAATCTTCCTATGTTACATGGTGCACACACAGCACATAGAGCAGGCTAGCACTAAGCATGAAGATGCAGTTCAAACGCTAGACTGCCGCATGTTTGAGCTGCGTTCAATGTAATTTCTTGCACTTGGTTTGATCCCAGCTGCAAACCACTGACACGGTCTTCATTCCGAGCTTTCTGAGAAGCTTTTTCAGCAGAAGTTTTGTTTATTACTCACACAAATTTCTGTTGCTGAAGCCTTTCAATTAGTTGGCCTTAGAACCTTTTAAGCATTTTCAAACCCTTTGAACTTCTGTGTTGCTTAGTCAGACACCCTGTGCTTGAAAGCAACACGGCCTCTGGCGTGCAGTAGCGTCCATTTGAAAAGCTATTAAACTAAAAGGATTCACTTTGGGTGACTTTCTTTGTATGAAAATTCTCGTTCGTGGCATTTTAGTATTTTAACACACAAGGACCCACACACACAAACTCACGCAATCACGCGCAATCACGCACGCAAAGAGACATTTAAAAACACTTCATACATGCTACTTAATTAAAATTGACACAAATTCGTTGGCGATAAGCGCAACATAAAATGCGAAGCAACTGAAAACAGTTAATTTAAGTAACGCCTTCGCAAATGATGATGTCCTTTGGGCGCGCGAGCTGGCGGAGTCGCTTTGGCTGCTTGGGGGTTTCTTGTATCTTGAGCGCACTTGTGCTTCCTTATGTGTGTGTGTGTGTGAGTGTTTCTGAGTGTGCATTTGCAGTATTGTTTTTATGCTTTGCACATAAAACTAAATGCATGACTTACAGACGAAAAATGCTATGAAGTACTAAGAGCGTGAAGCAGCAAGCGGCGGCGTGCGGTGAAAGCGACATTTATGCGGTCACTTGGCAAGTAAAATACAACGTAAAGAAACAAAAGCGTAATTTAGACACTGCCAAGTGAAGTGGAAGCGACGAAATTATTGGGCGAAGGCAAAACATGCCAAGGCGCCCGGCAATTGATGATTGTATGTATTGTAAGCCTTTCATGTGCCGAGCCGTTCGTGCTTTGAGCCTTGGCTATAATTTATGCCAACGTCTAGCAATTACACGGCTAAAAGCCACAATTGCCCTCAGTCACCTGGCGGTGTGCAACATGCAAATTGTGTGTTCGGCATATGCCAACTGACCCAAGCAATAAAAAAACCTCTGCTGCGCTCAGGCGAGACGAGTTCAAAGCATTGACACGGCATGAATGAATGAATGCTTGGATCAATGCTAAACGAAATGTCCGTTTTTTTATGCAGTCTTCATTTTGTTTTTTTGTTGTTTTACAAAGAAATTATTTCTACGTCAGTCATGGTCGCAGCATGTGAGCGTCTTTTGCGACAAGTATGCGCACATTTTTCATCGAAATAAATCGGTCGAAAGGTCAGCGTACATCGAACTTGGTCTCAAGAAGGCCGGCCAGAAAAATGGCGATTTCGCAATTGTAATTTGAAACGTCTGACAAGGACATGACTTCTTTTGGGTTTTGGTTTTGTATTGTGGCTTCTTAGTTGGTTGGTTGGTTGGTTGGTTGGTTGGTTGGCTTGTTGGTTCATTTGGGTGGCGCGGCACGAAATCTTAAAGGCCAAAATGAAGACAGTTTAATGAGCGTCAATAACATGGATATATACTCAATTACTCATCGAAATCATTCAGCCAATCTCGGCTACTTTATTGGTATAAGGAGCGTGAGGGGCGTGAGGCAAAAACAAACAATAGCAACAACAACAACAACAGCAGCAGCAGAAAACCCATGCAAAGCAAGTCGAGAGCATGTCATTTGAATAATTTAATTATGTATGAAAAAAGGCGAAGCATAAACATAAAAATTATGTTTTTAATTTTTAAAAAGGCCGCAGTAAGCGTGAGCAAAGTGGCTAGGGTGAATGCACACACACACACAGCACAACAACAACAGCAGCAGCAACAACAACAACAACAATGGCCGACCACGATGGAGGAGCATAAAAAATGAAGGAATTTATTTCAAGAGCCACAAAACGCAGACAACGCAAACAGCAAGCAACAGAGGGGCGGAGAGCAATGACAGCAACAATGGTGGGCGGCAGCAGTGAGTGAGTGAGTGAGCCGAGCTGACGATGTGATGAGGTGCGGTGGCGTGCGCTGTGGTGCGGTGCGGTGCGGTGGCAAGTTAAATGCCAGTGAAGTGGCCAACGGACATAATCAAGCACTTTTGTGTAGGAGCCCGTCAGCTCCTGCTGAAGCTGGGCATGAGTTGAGGCCAAACGTTTGGCCAAGTTGGGCTACAAGCAACGGGCGAAATCGGATTACCCGGGAATTATCCTTGTTGGCATTTATTTTGGCTTTTTGCAGTTGTTTGGTAAAAGGGACGCATACGAAAGGCGCACGAGTTGAATGTTGCGGCACGCAGCAAAAGGCAACGGGCAACGTATGATGAACATGGCCTTAGACGCACACACACACACACACACACACAAACACAGACACACAGAGTCAAGTAAAACAATGTCAACTTCCGTTTCCGTTTGCGTTTGTTAACTTCTTCTTTTTCTTGTTCACATTTACATTTTATTTTTATTATTTATTTTCTTTTTCATTTTGTTGCGCACCACTTTCTGTCTCTTTCTGTCTCGGCCACTCTTTATGGTATATATTTTTGTTGTTGTTTTTGTGTTTGTTTCAATTGCAAATTTTCGACATTTTTGTATATTTTAAGATTATTTCTCGTTGTTTGGCGGATAATGAGCACATTTATTTTTTCGCTTTTGCTGTCATTGTCTTAAAAAATATTTGAATTGCGGCGTCGCCAAATGGCAACAGACGCGCTAAGTTGTAATTGCTTAAATTGCTTCTGCGGCAAGCGAACGGTGCGAGAGGAGGACAGCAAAATGTATCTTTAAGTTGTTAATTTTTAAAGCGTTTCAAATGTGTTTGACTTTTGTCTTCTTCGTCTTCGTCCTTGTTGTTGTTGCAGTGTTGATTGGCATTGTTGTAACGCACGAGTGAATCCATTTAACCGCGCAATGCTCGTCAGGCTTAAGCCAATTGACACGACATGTCCACCGCCCGCCGCCCTTCGCCCACCGACCCGCCATGCTCCAAAGCCGTTTATGCAATGCGTTGTCAAATGAGTCCTGGCACGTTTTCGCGCTTTATACGAAAGGCCAAAGGGCGGCGACTCCACCGCACTGCGGCAGGTGTTGGCACTTCTTATTGGCCTCAAATGATTTGCGCAACTTTGGTGTTTTTGTTTTTTTCGTTTTTTTTTTTTATATTGAAAGCACTCAAGTGTGCACGCATTTGATTGGAACTTTTGGCTTCTGTTTACACGCAAAGATCGTGTTTAATAACTTTCCGTCGTTAAGCGCAGTACTCACATACAAATACACATGTCGGCTTAGAAATTTTGTTGCAAGTAAGAAGCTTTGAGCACATAAATTGTTTTGCACATTCACATTCACTTCCTTTTTATTGACAGAAGCCATCAGCGGCACAACCTTTTGCTAAGCGTTGTGTAAATACACCTTAAATAAACGCTTGCCAGCACAAATATGATCGATGGTAAATGTTTTTTTAAGACCAAACACATTTTATAGCCACCAAGCGCACCTCATCAGCAGCGCCGCCCACTCAAGCAGCCAAGCAACGCACATCAAAGCCCATCAGTCAGTCAGTTCGTCAGTCAGTCAGTCAGTCAGTCAGTCATCGTTGGAATTTGTCGACGTTTTTCAACTTGACTTGAGTTGATGCGTGTATTACGTTTGGTTACGTTGCGTTACGTTGCGTTACGTAAGCTTGACTTCACTTAAGTTGCTTTAAGTCTTCTTGAATTGCGTTGCGTTGCGTTTGCGTTGACTTTGCGTATTCGGCCGCAGAACGTGTTCAACGCACTTAGACACTTTTAGATTGATTAAGACGAATCTATTTTCGAACAATGTTACGTTCGTTCGATAAGCGCGTTGAAAGCGTTCGCTGGCCTACGTGCTTGTTTACCGTTTAAAATGATGTGCTTGTGTGAGTGTGCCACTTTTCATCATCATCAAGTCGGTTGTGTGAGTGTGTGTGTGTGTGTGTGGTGTGCGGTGTGAAATGTCGGTTTCAATATGTGCTCATTGCTGTATTTCTTGCCTTGGCTTGGCATGTGCTCCCGCTGGCAGCTTAAGGACATGATTCGTGATAAAATCACATCCATAAACGTTAATCGCTCACTTTTTATGAAGTGTAATAAATTTTACGTTGCACGCTCAAATATGCCGCTTTACACCTCCCCCTCCCCCAAAGTGTGGAACGTGTATAGCCTCATTATTAACTCAATTTACCTGCGCACATTAAATATTTAAGAGCAGCGCCCGACTCAAATCGATAGTAAGGCAGGCATATGCGTAGCTGAGCCATAAAGACATACACCAACGGAGTTTCTCTAAAAATATCTTTATTCGTATTCGATTTGGTACGTTTGATTATAATTTCTTATGTTTTGCTTTTGTTTTTGTTATCATTTTTACAATAAATAGTTTTTGCATTTGTTTCGTTAGTTGTAATTTAAGTAATCGGAAACATGAACAAACATTTAATTAATCTCAATTAAGTTCATTGCCTTATATGAATGTCATATAAAAATTTATACGAATTATTAAGAGTTTTTTTGTTTTGTATTTAATTAAATTAATAAAGTTATTTGCATGATTTGAATTTCTAATGTATTTTGCTTCTTTTTTGTTTTAATTAAATTTGGTGTTTTGTTATTAATTCTTTTGCTAAAAAATTATATAATTTATTTAGAATTTGAAAATGTTTGTTATATAAAATGCACAAAACAAAACAGAAAACAAATTGTAATTATTTTTAGTTTCATTATTTTTTGCATTAGCATTCATAATTTAATAAGCTTTAATTAATATGATTTATTGGCATACTTTTGGGCGCGCCGCTTTCACACGCTGCTTCTTCTTCATTGCATATTTTTGCATTCAGCAATTAAATGTTAATAAATTATTTGCAAAATGCCACAAAAGCAGACTTTATTTTTTTTGTATTGCATACTTCGCCGCGCACGCATGTTATAAAAAAATATCACTCATACACAATGTACTCAATAGCTGTAAATAATTGAGACGCGCTTTTCAATGTCAGCAAAATGTATTATATATTTATTTATTTTTTTCGCGTCTCTGTTTTGTTTTATTTTTTGCGCATATATTCAATTTTTTATTTATTTATTTAATCTTTTATTCAGCATATGCGCCTAAAAACATGCTGCTATTTAATACGCGCTTAAATTGTATACAACTTTTGTGTAATGCAAATTTTTGGCATATTTTTGTGTTTTTTCATCATTTGAAAACATGTTTTATTTTGCATATTTAATGCAATTATTGCGCGCCGATAAGTATGCAGCATGTATGTTGTGTCATTGTAGCAGCATTTGTATTATACATGAAGAAGCAGCAGCAGCTAATTTGCACGTTTATGTTATGGAATGTCCTTTAAATATTCTCTGTTTTGTTTCATATTTTAAATGATTTTAATTGCCTGCAATAACATTTACACTGTATGATGATTTTAGGCGCTTTGCCATTTACATTTTAAGCGCTTTTACACACGTTAAATTTACATATTTTCAACAAAAATATATATTTATATATGTTTAACCACATTAAACTATTTGACGTCGCATAATGATGTGTTTTTTATTATTTGTTTTTGTAGTTGTTGTATTGTATTCTGTTATTGGTCACAAGTCACGTTTAGGTACCTCGTTTGTAGTTGCATATGATTTGAAAAACTAATAAAGTATAACTTATCTTAAATTTTTACTACAACAACACTCATTTATTGCTTTCCATACTGTTTTGTCACTTCCGCTTCCGTTTCATATCATTTCCGTTTCAGCTTTTACGATACTTGTTAACTAAGAAATGTCGCAATGTGATTTCAATGCTTTACTTTAAAGTTATTAAACTACAATTATTGAAACAATTATTATTAATTATTATTTTTAACGTTTATAAGTAAATAAAGTTACAATTATCAAGTACTAACATTATGCAAAAGTCTCTGTTGTAATAAGTCAACGAAATATGTTATTTAAATTTAAGTTAATGAAAAACTCGCACTTCCCTATTTTGCATACCTTAGCCGATTTCAACGATTGACAAATGATTTTCAATAATGTTTTAATATAAACAAAGCATTATAAAGACTAATTGAGTTAATCGTATTGAGCTTAGTCACTAATTAGAGTAATTTTAATAATAACTTATGCGCTAGTAATTGATATAAGTAGTGTGTGTGTATGTGTATGTGTGTGAGTGTCTTTCTTTTAATTGTCTGTTGGTTTGTTTGTTTGTTTGTTTGTGTTTCTTCTTTACAATAAACATAATGAGTTAATAAAATTCTTGGTGCATTTTTATTTGACTTAAAAAGTAAATTTAAACAATACTCATGTCATGCTCAGACTTCAGCGACTGACTGACCGAAGGCAACTTCTAGACATGATGAACCTCCTCGCCTCAGAGATAATTCGGTCGTGAGACGCAACAAAGCAGACTCATGTTCTTGCAAATGTAATTTTGGCGCCGCTTCGCCTGCCAGGGGCCGCTCGTGTCCAACGCGGCATTACGTTCTGCAAGTGTAGAAATGAACAAAAGGAGGTGTAATGAGCATCAGTGTGTGTGTAAGTTGAGTTAGTGGCTATGGCAACACACTCAAAGGGGTTAATTAATTATACACAAGCCTAAAATTATGCAACACTTGCCTAAATAAGTCTCATGCTGTGGCATGTACTCTTGCATCTCGGATAGCAACAGTGCCAATTCCTGCGAGTCTTTGGTGATACTGCACAGCTCCTCTTCGTTGAAGTCAGGCGTGAATTGTTTGCACAACAGTATTTGACTAATGACATTGCCCAGATTCGAGGGGCCAGCGCGGTTCTCTGCAAAGTGGGTAAATAGACATCGCTAAATTATACAAATAACAAGGACAAGACAGCGCTTGTTTGTGTTTAAAGCAAAGCAAATAATTTAAGTAAAAAGAAAACAGAAATAAATTCAACAAATTAAAACATTTGCTTCATTAGTTGCTCAAAAGGTATTTGGCTTTGGCGTTGGCTTTGGCTTTGCTAACACTTTGAGTTTGCATTGAGTTGAGTTGAAAAAAGTTTGACTCATATTTTGCCAACAAGACTTGCTGCATGCAACTTTTTGCTGATTAACGTTTCATTTCGAGTGTTGTTACTCACAAAGTATTCACTTTATGTTGCAACATTAATGTCAAGTTGTACATGTCGTATGCGCAATATGAGTTTAACGTCGTCATAAAATATTTGCCTTGCATTCACGCACTCGCAGCCATTAGCTTGTGCATAAACTCAGTCAGCCAAGTTGTTCACTCTTGTTTTGGCATTTCGGGCGCCGCATAACAAATCTGCACAGACGCCCGTCTGACGTTGCCTTTCTTTTTTAATGATTATGCGTTGCGTTGCATTGCGGCAATAAATCGTTGCACTTCAACAATATGCGACCATCATTTTGCACTCAAAATGTTATATAAACTACAATAAAAAACATCACAACAATTAAAACATGCATGCTCTACAATGACACATCTTCATAAGCAATTTAGTGACATTTGTATGCGGCGTAGCAACAAGCGCAATTCTGCAAACTAAACAGAGTTGAACTAAAACCGATTGAAATAAAGGTCATGAATTTGTCATGCGTTGCGTGTTGCTTGATTAAAAAAGCGCTTGAGTGCAGAAGCATAACATGCAATTTGCTGGCAATCAGACTCAACCGATGCCGAAATGAATTGACATCAAAGTAATCGATATGTGTGATGTCGAATTGAGAGATTTCGATCAGTGACAAGGCGACTGTGCGGCCACGGCAACGGAGACGACATGAAGCGCTTAGATTGAAAAATGGCGAAGTGTTTTTCGGTTGAAGAATTGCAGAGAAAGGCAGTGAAAGAAGTGAAATGGGCACACACACAAATCGAAGTCGAAGTCGAATCGTTGTCAAATGTTATGTATATCAAAGTCAAAGTGCTTCTGCTTTTGCCGCACTTACCATAATAGCCCGACATGTCCATTGGCACAACTTGTATGAGACGGTAGCTCTTCACCAGCTCACGCAGGAACAGTTGTGCCATATAGAAGAGGAGTACCAAGTGCGGATTGTCGGTCAGTATGCCATCGGCCATGGCGCTGTAAAGAAGTAAAAAAGGTAAGAAAAAAGGTAAATTAAATAAATTAAAAACTTTTCAAATTTAATTCTCTAAAAAGAGAAGTTATTTTGTAAAAAGGCAATGACATGTCTTTGCGCCTAAAAACACACTTGAATCTGTGTCTGCGTGTGTGTGTTGACTTGTATAGGAAACTAAAACTATCATATAAATATTTAAACTATTTACTTAAAGTTTTGTGCCCAAGACGGGTCACTTATAAATTCACACACAGAGGGCGCCACAGCACAGCAGCGTAGCAATTTTCATGCAATTATGGCGGAAGCTCGTAAATATTTTCATAAACACATTTGTTGAATGTAATAAATTCAATTTGTAAAATTGCTTTTGCATTTGACAAAAAAAAAAATGTGCTCTTGAGTAACATAAACGAAATGAAACGAAGGGCAAATCGAAAGGACTTCAACTAAAGAGTTTCAGAGTGACGCAGGACACTTTAAATGGACCAATTGTACGCTTGTTATACTTACGCAAAATAAGGACGCCGGAAACAGAAGTAAATGAAAAATATTTCACTGAAATTACGAAACGTTTACGAGTTTGCGTTTGCGTTTGAGTTTGAGTCAAGACGAGTTATGTTGAGTTGAATTGCATTTAGTTGAGCAATGCGACGAGAGGTGACCAAGGCACATTGATGAAGCAAACGGCGGCGGTGGCGACGACGTACGTTTTTCCTTTTGCCATTAAAGCAAATAAATTGCGAATTAATCTTTCTTAAGGTGCTTCGATACGCTTAAACGGACTAACTTCCAATGGCAACACTAAGATGAAGCGAAGGTAAGAGAGACTTAAGTCGCTTAAGTACAGACGACACGCAGCCAAGTCGAGTCCGAGCACGCATAGAGAGCTACGCTATAATAAATATCACTTTCACCGCACACAATGAACGTTCCGGACATAAATAAATGCGAGCAACTAACAAAACCCAATAAAACGAAGCACGTCTGCTAAGCAGCGAGGCAGCGTGGCAACAACAATAGGAATATGTTGAGGATGCTCAGCGTTAAGCGTAGGTGGCAAACAGCTTGAGTAGAACAAGTGGCGAGCAACTTTACAATTGCTCAATTTGGTAACCTCAGCTTGGACCTTCTTGCCGACGAAAAAGAAATCAAAAGTAATAAACATAATAAGGCCAACAACAACAAAATGGCGACCATTGGACAGCAGCTGCTCTTGATTACACTTCATCCTTAGCGAATTGTTGCGAAATGTTTTCTATTTTATTTTGTTTTTATTTCGCTTAATTTTTAGGTTTCTTGAGCAAATCAAATGTCTACGCTTGGCTTGGCTCGGCTGGAATTAAGCCGGAGCGCACATTAATTGTAAAAACTAAGTGGCCACGTGCGCACGAAAGTATGCTAAGCAAATTAAAATTGTCTAACTTTTTACTTCTTTAGTTGTCAAACACGCTCATCCTTCTTACAGTTATTATCTGACAGTTTATGTACTGCAGGAAAACTCAATTTAAGACAACTTGAGTACGGAAATGGAAAATTTCCTCTATAAAAGGACAAAGACAAAGAACATGCTTCGGTTAATTCTATGAATTTGTTATGTTAACAATTGCAAATCGTCATTGTTGTGCTTGTTTAGTTTTGTATATGTGTTGTTATTATTATGACATGCTACAAGGACAATCAAGCTCACTTACACAAACTGACAGAGCACAAGAAATGCAGACAGAAGACAGACAAGTAACGTGTATTATTTAGACAGGAAATGCGTTTAAGCAAACATTTCAGTACAAGTCCATACAATAATACAACTTGAGGACTGATAGAGAGTCATAAGCACAAGAACTGACGGACAGACAAACGGACAGAGCATAGCATATTCCTGTTCGTACATGCCCGTGGCATTTGTTGACTTACTTTATGTCAAAACAAAGCGTTGAACAAGCAGCGACAGCGACAGCGACTGCGACAGCGATAGAAGGCAAATAGAGCACACATCGGTAGCATACATTCAGGCTGTCCGCCTTAGCAGCAGCAACAGCAACAACAATAAATACATTTGTTAGTATAAATACAGAGATAACACAAAGACAAATACGGCACAAGAACAATAACAATCCACGAACAACAACAACAATAACAGCAACAACAAACACGAGTTGTCAGTCAGTCACTTAAGTTAGTCAGAAGGCACGAACAAATGTGAAAAAATGTTACGCAAACACAAAAAACAAAAATAAACAAAAACACAAATAAAAATAGAAAAATAAAGAAACAAAAAAAAAAAAACGATCAGCAAAGAAAAAAAGTAAGAAAAGCAAAGTGAAAGTGAAAGTCATGGCGCATGATTCAAGGCTTTCCTTACGCCTTTCTTGCTGTATTTCTTGACTGCCAGCCTATGCAATGTCCTGCCAACATGTCCTTAAACATTGCCAGTGTTTTGCCTTCGTTATATTTGTGTATTTTATTCCAAGAATTCATTTTACTTCTATTTTTTCACACTTATTTCGTATTTGTTTTGTTTCTATTTGCTATGCTATTGTTTTTGTTTTTGTTGTTGTTCTCGGTCACTCATATCTTTGCTGTGTATAAGTTTATGCCAGCCTATTGAACTTGTGTAATATTAACGCTTTCATTGCTCGATTGAACTTGGTTAATGCGCTTGGCTCACTTTGCGCAAACAATTTATTATCATCATGCAAAGCAATTATGTAACGTCAGTGTCTCTGCGCCTCTCCTGCCCTCGTTAAGTGCGTTGCCATGCCTCTTCATCATTTGCGTCTTTTATGTCAATAAAGCAGAAATTAATTGAAATCTTTTTTGTGCTTTTTTTGTTTTTGTTTGCAATTTTTCTTCTGTAAGCGCAGCGAAGCTTTTGGGCGATAGACAGAGGCACGGCGGGACAGATAGACAGACAGACAGAGAGACGCACGCACGCCCGCAATAATCAATTTCAAGTGGCAAAGCTGTTGTGTCAGAAATTGTCGTTGCATATTTCAAGGCGTCGCGACATGTTGAAATCTTCTTTCTTGCTGTTTTTCCTTTGCTACTCATCGATATATGCTGACATTTAAAATATGCCTACGTCGATAATAAATCACACGCACGTTCACGCATACGCTCACGTCGCTCATGACAGACAAGAGGCGGGGGGAAAAAAATGCGTATAAATAAAGGAGTAAACATTAACAATAAACATCAAATTGTGGCATGTATGAAAATCAAATAATTCGCTTTGTTGTCGACGGTTTCGAGAAATTACAAGGCACACGTGCATGAATGTGTCTGTCTGTCTGTCTATGTGTGTGTGTGTGTGAGAGTGTGCTATGTAAAATTGCCTGTCGATATCCTTCAACGCTCATAAATCAATATTTTTTTCTTTATTTTATGTCAGGCAAGAAAAGGGAAGCAATTCAAGGCACATGTTCTATGCTACGAAAGATTTATGCAAACTTTGATTATTACTTTCATTTGCTCGCTTTTCTTTTATAGCTGCTTTAAGTAAGTAAGGGGTGGGGGAGGGGAAAAAGAAATCTCATTATTAGTAATGAGCTTTGCAAGTTGACTCTTTTCTTTTCTTTTTTTTTGTTTTTTCTTTGTAATTAAATTAATTTTCATACTGAAGAATTTTCATTTCAACGCTAATAAGAACTTTTTATTAGCATAGAGCAGGCTCTGGTGGGCGTGCACAACAACAACAACATTAACAACAATATCAACAATAAGAAGAACAATTTCAACCCAAACTGTTTGAGTCTTGCTGCCAACTCCATTATCTTTGATAAATTATGCAACATTTCGTATTGAATTCTTCGCCTTTTTTTCTTTTCTTTTTTTTTTGACTATAATCTACTCAACTCAAGCCATGCCACATGTCGCAATGGCAACCCTAAATCCCTTACCCGCCACAAAAAAAAACAACAACAACAACGCAAAATACACAACTCTGTTAAGATGAAAGTTTTTCTCGTATAATGTTATTTATTTGAACCTTTTGCTTCAGGTTTCGCCGCCTCCGTTACGCCCCACACAAATACAAACAACTACACACACACACACAGACACGTATTGCTGTATCAATTTTCATTCGTTTTGCTATAAATTCTGTTGCAATTAAATTTACATTCATTTCCATAAGAAACCACAATGATGACTTTAAAAGAGCTTACTAACCAAACAAGCACAGCACGGCCAGTGCCTGACACCAGTACAAGAGGATAGACACACACACACACAGACACACACATACAGAGATAAGCGACAAACCGAGTTGAGTCAAGTCGAGCCGGAAAATGTCAGCCACATGTTTATGTTAATGCGTGACGAACGTGCGTTTGCACATGTGTCTGTCTGGCTCTGTCGCTGGCTCAGCATCTGTGTGTGTGTGTGTGTGTGTGTGTGTGTGTGTGTGTGTGTGTGTGTGTGTGTGTGTGTGTTTGTCCTTTATTGTGGCTTCACTTATACGCTTATCGCTCAGACGCACTGCTTCGCTTACCTTTTCACCTGCGGCATGAGTATCTGCGCCGTGTGCTTGAAGGCCTCCACACATGTGCGTCGCAGCTTTCGTATTTTCTCGCGCAGCTCCGGGCAATCTTTCGCCTGTCCGACATGTATCAGCATGTCGCGGAACAGCGCCACATGACTGTTGATCTCGACAATGAGCTGCAAAATTAAATGCAATTCAATACAATTTTCATTTTTATTTTCATTTTCATTTAAATTAAATTAAAACAAATCAAATACAATAAAAGTCTGTTTAAAGTTTCACGCGCGAGCAAATCGAAATTTATCTCAAGCATATTAAGGTTAATTTCGCGTCTCAATATCGCTTCTATATTGCAGATACAACTCAATAACAATTGTTTAATTTCGGCTTCATTTGAAATTTAATTTGCCCCGCCCCCTCACTTGCTTTGTTTACAGTTCATTGCCTGCCGCAGGCAAATGGCGTCGAAATCCATAATTTATACGCTTGCGGCATGAAGTATAAAAATTAAAATGCCTTTAAAATATGTGCGCCCAAAATAAGATCTTCTTCTTCTTCTCGCTGTTTTGCTCACTTTGACTTTTGTGGCATCTCCTTCTTCTTCTTGTTCTTGTGTTACTTTACATTAAACATGTTGTTATTCTTGTTGTTGTTTGCCTTTTGTAGAACTTTCTTCAGTTTTCCTCATCATCTTTGTTCATCAGCAACGCGTAGGCGTTTGGCATGGGCGTCGACATTGTGTGGGCGTGGCCTGGCTTTGAGTTTCGCATATAAAGAAGCTCGTTGCCAGTCACTTCATAAATTTCTCGATTATCTGCTTTAGTTAATTGAAGCGTATATGAAAGGAGTTGAATTTCAAATGTAATTGAAAACAAAATGCAAAAATGAAAAAGATTTTAAAGACTTTTCGATTTGTTTTTTGTTTTTTGTGTGTTTCCCGAAAGGTTTCACCTTCATTACGAAAGTAACAATTAACATTTTGTTTAGAAAATGCATTGAAATTCGAAACTGTTCCCGAAATTCCCATTAGACTTGTTGTTTTTGGGCGGCTTGCAGTTACTTAATTGAGAAGTATCTTAGCACATGTAACGCAGCTAAGCTCAATTTGCATATCTTCTGTCATTGACTTTCAGCGCAAATTTGTGTTTGTGGCTGAAGAAGATTTAATGCAACGAAAAATGTTTGAAATAAAACCGTAAATGCCACGTTTGCATAACGGCGGCTGAGCGCTTAACTGTGTGTCTGTGTGTGTGTGCGTGTGTGTGTGTGCGTGTGTGTTAGCAGTCAATTTTCGGTGGTTTTGCTTGACTTAATTTGAGTTGACAGGCAAATGTTGTATGAATCCACAATCTGCATGCATGATTAGTTGTATCAAATGAGTGTGGAGAGAAGAGGAAGCTGAGCGGGAAATGACATGCCATGAGTTGTAAGAAGAGGCAGAACAAAACAAAGTGTTGAAGAGGCAGCAAGAAAAGCACAAAAGTAATGTCTCAGCAAAAAGAGCACTTAAGAAAATTACTTATTGGTTGAGTTTTTTTGTTCTTGAGTTTCTTTCTTTCTTTTTCATACATTTTCATTTCAAGTGTTGAAGAACAAAATAAAAGTTTTCTTGCCTCGCTTCCGTTTTTCAACATGGCACAAAAAAAGCAACAAAGTCACGCATGTCGTCTGTCTGTGTGTGTGTGTGTGTGTGTGTGAGTGTGTGTGTGTGTGCGTATCTATGTTGCTTCAGCTGTTGCGTTGAACTTGAGTGGCGACAAGAAAATTTATTATAATATTTTACTGATAATGTTAAAAGTTCTACAAGTTTGTTGCCATTGTAGTTGTTGTTGTTGTTGTTGTTGTTGTATTGCCTTGAAATAAAATCAAGAATTCTCAACTTAATGTTTTTGATTAAATTTCTGCCATAAGTTTTATTGTTCTGTGCGTGTGTGTGTGTGTGTTAATTTGCTCCCAAATGACGGGCAAAGCGAAAAGTCGAACATAAAGCAAAGCAAAACGGAATGACATGAAACCAAAACCAAAATCAAAAGCCGCAAGCATAAATTTTATATAAAGCTTTAAATCTCCAAAGTGCTCGACCACAAAATGCTAACGCACCTTCACACACACACACACACACACACACATGCAGAGGCCAAAGGCTGTGCAGCCTCACACAAAAGCGAGGCATGCAAATCCCAGCAGTGTGCGAGGTGCGGCAAGGCAAACCAGTGTCTGTGTGTGTGTGTGGGTGTGTGTGTGTGTGTGTGTGTGTGTGTGTGTGTGTGTGTGTGTGTGTGTGTGTGTGTGTGGCAAAACCGAAGTAAGTCAATCTGCACAAATGCGCGCATTTCGGAAATTACCTGCAAAGACCGCAAAGAACATACAAAAAAAGGTTGAGTCGCAAATGGCAAAGAACGCACGACGAATGACGAACGAATGAGGAACGAATTCAAGTCTCAATGCACAACGCTCAATTTGACTGACAGTAAAGCAAAGCCAAGCCAAGCAAAGCAGAGCCATGGCCAACGTCATCAAAGCCATTATTACAACTCGCTTGGCTCCTCGTCGGCGCCTGCTTTTGTTTTAAGACTTGCTTTATAGAGCAACAACAACAGCAACAACAACAGCAAGGCAACTGAGCGCAGCAGCAGTCAACTTGGCTGAGTACGGTTTTGATATTCCTTTGCTTGATAGCCAAAACGCACTCACATTTAATGGCAGCAACAGTGAATGACTGCGCAAGGGAGGAGGAAGAACAAGCGGTGAGTAAGCAAGGCAGAAGTCAAACGTTGGCAAAGGCATGACAACAACTTCCGTCGCATGCATGAATATTCATGCAATGTTCCCATGCTGAAAACGCACATTAACATTTGAGGCGTAAAATTAAAAAGCGCAAGAAGAAGACGTAGCAAGCGACTTGCAACAGCAGTCAAGTGGCAAACAGCATGTTGGAACAAGGATTGCGCTGTTGCTGATGTTGTTGTTGAAGGCAAGAAGGATGAGGATGAGCGTGGAAGGCAAAAGTCGATTGCACACTGAAGTGAAAATGAGGCGCGGAAATTACAAAAAACAAATTGCAATAAACGCAAATTCCACAAAAATAACTTCTTCAACTTCTTCAAAGGACATCTTTTGTTTGTCGCATGTTTGTTCACTTATCTCTCATGTCGCAACATGAAATTGGCTTTTGTCTTATCGGTTTTTATTTGTGCCGTGGGCGTTCCGGGCCAAGAATTTGGGCTCTTCTGTGTGTTGGCCGACTCTCATGTTGGGTCAGCATTCGTGCGTATAAATTTAATGTCTTTACTTTGAGCGCAACTGTCAAAGTGTGCGTGCATGTAACTCACAGCAACTTTGACAGTCCTTGTCTCTTTGCGTGTGTGGGCGTGCTATTTGTATTGTTGAAAGCCAAATGACAACGAAGTTGCAAAGTTCCATAAATAACATGTTAACTTTGGCTGATGAATAAGCAATGTCTTTATTGACTTACTTTAAAGGCTTATAAAAAATGAAATACATGTGGGTTGGGTTGCCAGCATACAAAGTGTTTTAATGGCGAATAATTTGATTTGATGAACAGAACAAGTCAAGCGTGGGAATCATGTAAAAGCAACGACGGAAGGAACTTGTGCTTGATTGAAGGCCATTAATGGCGCACTGATTCACTTACAGGGCATCGCTCATGTCGCTTAGAACGGCTCACCTTTGCAGCATTCGAACAAAGACAAAACGCTGTCGGGCCATAAAGAGCAAAACGGTGTATTGGCGCACATGTCTCAAGCACAGCAACCGATTGGAAAACGCGTTAGTCAAGCCAACAAAGCAGCGGCAGCGGCAATTGCATGGCGTATAATTACAATCAAACAAGCACAGGAAAGGAGCAACAATACAATCGACATTGATGGCGTAGAAGATGTGCGGCCTCGAACGAAGGAACCTTTTGCGCTGTCAAAGGTTGAATCGGTCGAACGGCACAGACCGCAAATAACGGTTTCAAGCAGCAAGCAGCACAGACCAAGGCGAGCAGTGATTGTTGCCTATTATTGGCCACAATTGCAAAGTTGCTAAGTTTGCCACAACATGAGCAACAACAAAGCATTGAACCAAACTATTGAGCGGCAACGTTTGAATGAAGGCTGATGAAACATTAAACAAGAGCGATTGCATGAATGCGCAAATGAATGAATGAATGAATGAATGAGTGAATGAGCGTTTGAAATAAGTTGGAGCACTCTTGACTCGGCTCAGCTTGGCTTACATTATCAATCAAGCAACGGCCGCAACCTTAGCATTGTAAACTGACAATCAAACAAATAGTGTAGCATACGCAAAGGGGCGTTTGTGCAAGTACATGGCATGTTGATGTTCTGTTTATTGTTGATGTGTGTTGTGTTTATATGTGCATGTGTGTGTTTGTGTTTGTGTGTGTGTTTTACGCTTATTAGACAATATTTTCTGCTTTGTGGTTTGTTTTGTTTTACTGCCGAAGAAGAAGAAACATTACATACGATTTATATTTCCGGCTTTGAGGCAGACAAATGTCCGGAACGTACTTAAACGTTATTTTTCTCGTAGACTCGCATTTTTTTTTTATATTACATTTCGAAAAATATATATTTTCAAAATTAATGAAGACATATTGGTTGTTATTGTTGTTGTTGTGTCCGCCTCCCGCACCTCACTCGAAGGCACTCAAATTCCGATGAAGCAAAATTGGTTCGCGTCTTTGTTTGTAATTTGAGACTTTGTGAAGAATAATCTATAAACATATTTTTTGTTGTTTGCTGTTCTGATTTTCTCGAATTTTTTTTATATTTTCCTTCGTGTCAAACAACAAGGGAAATTATTAATAATTGTTGTTGTTGTTTTTGCTTTCGTTTCTAGTGCAACGGACAGCAGCAATTTTTCTTGCACGCCGCAACGAACACCGAACAACAAAAGAGGTGCGCTTAAAGAAAGTGGAGCTCTGAAAGTGTTGTTGCTGTTGTTGTTGTTTATCCTTGCGTTGCATTAAGCAGCATTATTGTAGCGCATAAAAACATGTCGGCCAACAAAGGCAGCGCGCTGAAGGAGACATGTGGCGGAGCGTGTTGCAGGCGCTTCATTACTTTGCGCAACAGCTCGCGAGGATATAATGAATGGCAATAAACGTGTTTCACATTTTTTCACGCTGCCTGCGAACTTTTCATCTCCTTTCGCTGTCGACGTCCGACAACAACAGCTTTGCAACATTTTTCCAACCATTTTCTATTATTATTCGCCGTTTTGTTTTTGTTGTTGTTGCTTCTCAGTTGTTCTACTTTCGTTTTTTCGCGCTTTGAACATTCAACTGCGAAATGGACATGCGAAAAGCACAAGTCAAGTCGAGTCGAGTCGCGTTTCACGCTTTGTTTTTGTTCGTTGGCACTTTTTCGACAAGCAAACATTTTAAAACTTAACGAGCGCTTAAAGATTAACAGCAACAACAACAACAACTACAAACACTGCAAAAGTCTAAGCTACACACAAGTGAGTTGTGAGCATTTTGCAATGTGTCTTTAATGATTTGCTGTGCAAGAAGCTCTTCATTTAAAGTGTGGAAAATGTATTAAAAAATAATGTTAAAAAAAGTCACCAAGAAACGCTCCTTTTGAGATTCGAGAAAGTCTTTGGCAGAAGTTCTCCTGCAGGTGGAAATTTTACGGTTTGAGTGATGCCAATCTTAATAGATTATCCGAACTTCAGATTATCAAGATTCATCAATAACAAGTTTTTTCTAACCAAAATATTAAATTACATTGAAATTATTTTATTGATTTTCCATTATACGGAATAATCCTGGTTTTATTTGATCCAAAAGATAATCAGAGTTCTACCGTAAATGGAAATATTCCCCGAATGACAACACTCTTTTAAATCGTATTAATTATTCAATGAGGAAGTGTCTTTGAAAATCCTTCAGTAGTGATTGTTTTAATCTTATATCTATCTTGATCCCACACTATGATCTATTGTATGATCTATTTTTATTGTTTCTCGTTATCGCACGTCGCGCACAATGTAACCCACGATCTTTCTAATGGCTGCTTTATAAGACTATCTGCAAGCGATCGTGTCTTATCTTGGCTAATAAAACTATCCTTAAAGATTTTATATTACAGTCTAAGTAAACATAACATTTCTTACTCATTTCTTGGTGTGATAGTTTACCAAGATCACTTCTGAACATCATAATACATTTTTATACATCATAATTCAATTTTATAATAAACTTATAAGTTTCCACAAATTAGAGTCTTATTCGATTACTCACCGTATTCAGATTGGTGATCTTGTCCAGTTCGACTGCCGTGCTGCCGCGATGATGGTGCAAGTGGTGCAAATGATGCGTTGTCAACATGTTGTTAGCTCACCTTACATAAGTTCAGCGATTTCCGACGCTTTTAAATCTTTACAGTTTTTTTTTACAGTTACAAATCACTTTTTGCTTTAGTTGCACTTGTGGCACATTCAAAACTTACACAGACACAATATTAACGCACAACTTATCACAGCTTAGAAGTTGATTTGTATGGTTTCCAGCACAAGTTGCCACTTTGCTAAATAGAAGCTGAAAAAAGGAGAGTCAACCAATAAGGACAATGAAGACTTATTGCATGCCATCAATTACACATGTGTGTGTGTGTGTGTGTGTGTGTGCGTAGACCGCGAATAACACTGTTGAAGTGACAATAGACACGCCGGAAATGCCACGCAGACCGCATGAGCAATGGCGGGGCCTTCACTTCCGGTGGAATGCATTTTTGTCTGCTTTGGCGAACATTTTTCAAACGTTTATCGTTTTTTTTTTGCTCTTCGCTGTTTTTGTGAGAGGGCCGTTACGCTTGCATTGCAATTGCCGCCATTTTTCATGTTGTATTCGGCCGGAAGTGACAGTTGCCGCTTTTGGCGTCAACAGTTCATTTGGCGGCATTTGTTGAGCTCATGTGATTTGTTTGACTAGCACAAGGTCATTGTGCTTGTCCCAGTATGAGTGTGAGAGAGCTTAACGCCCTGAAGTACGCTAATGTGCGTTGCGCATTTCACATACACAAATGACTTTGAGCTTTGAAAGCAATAAAAATGCAAAACCGGAAGTTCATCAAGGATGTACGATTGGCCATTGGCAATAAATAAATAGCGTTTTAATAAAAGCAAAGGCGCTCGGTCAACAACAACTCTGCGCACAGAGTTGCCAACTGATATTTGATGTTGCCAATAAGAACGACCAAACCACAAATAACAAATAAACGCGAATGCTTCTAATTAAATTCTTTGTGCTAAGCACTTCAGCATGCCGTCCCGCTCACACCAGTGCAAAGTCCAATGAAATTGAAGATACAAAGCGCGCTTAAATCACGCTCAGCTTGGCTCAGGTGATGCGGAAACGGTAAGCAAACAAATTGGCAACAAGATAAACGGGGTTTTTAGCTGTAAATTGAAAATGCTTTGGCCACACACACACACAAACACACACACAAACACACACACACACACAGAAAGAGCAATTGCTTTTCTCAGAAGTGAAATGGCGCTTGTTGAGTGGCAAACGAACTCGTTTATGATAAATGACAACTAACGGCAACAAAAACAACAACAACAGCAAGGAAGAAAAATAAAGCAAGCAGCAGAAGAAGAAGCAAAAGGATAAAAGCGTAAAATCAACGAATTGCACATAATAGCTTAATTGCGCGACATGCTGTCCGTTGGCTTGTCTGTCCCTCTGTCTGTCTGTCTGTCTGCCGAGGCGCACAGAAGACCGCCATTAAAGGATTTTCGCACATTGAAAGTTTTGCCATTTGTTGCGAAATAATTAAAAATTAAAAAGCGACGCTTTTTGTTGCTCATGCAACATTAATGCGCAAACGTTGAAATGGCGCTGTAAGCTGATTGTCCTGCGTCCTGACGCGTCCTCTTCATCACTATGATTGTGTTGTAGTAATTAATGGTTTTGTTGAAAGAAAAAAAGGGAAATAAAAAAACAATAATAAAATTATATTAATAATACTGAAACGTCACGTTTGATGACAAAGCATGGCTGATCATATTAAAGCGCTCATCACACACACACACACACACACACACAGCTGAATGAGTATGGCCAATTAAAGTGCTTTGAATGCACATGTCTAAAAAGTCCAAATGCAAAAAGCAACAAAGAAAAGATTTTCCAATGTGGCAAAGCGCCAAATAAGTCATTCGTTTGTGCTTGGCTGAGGCGGGCGGTGGTGGGCGTGGCCACTTTGACAGACATGAGAAAGACTCATTAGCTTTATTATGAACAATTCATGTACGAATATAATCAACGACATGTTCATAGCACTTTCACTAATAATACTGATTAAGTAAAACATTTGCTTGTGCCAACAACAACAACAACAGCGACAACAACAACAACAACAACGACAACAATGAAGAGGCTCAAATGTATTCATATGCCCGATATTAACACTTCATAAAAGCTCAGCGACATGCTTGTGAATGTCGCTGTGTAAGTGTGTGCTTGTGTGTGTGTGTTTGAGGCATGTGGCATGTGGCACATTGGCATTAAAGTCTCAACTTGTGACAAACTGAAATTTATTGCAGCAAAACGACGTTTAAAGCGTAAGGAAAACTTACTAAATAAAAATAACAGAAAAATAACACAGAGCGGAAATAGAACACATGTATGTGTGTGTGTGTGTGTGTGAGAGTATGGCAGACGAATACAACAAGCGGCTTTGATAGACGCACAATGTCATTGTCATGGCTCAAAGCAAGCGAGTTTATTAAGGCGACGGCTTCTTCACTACGCAACTAAACTCATCAGAGTGCCAGGCAGCATGTATTAGCGCATCTGTGTGTGTGTGTGTGTGTGTGTGTGTAAGAAAGCGTATTGTCAGCATTGCCACAATTTGTTGCGTATTATTTTTATTTCATAAAAAAGGAAATGAAAAAAAGTAGAAAAATCAAAAGAAAACAACAAAAGAAACGAAACGAAATATAAAGAAGAAGCAGCAGCAGAAAGTGTAACGACAACAATAAATCAAGCACAATTTTTTGCCGCTTGTTGAGACACCAAAAGCCAAGACACAAAAAAAAAAATAAAGAAATATAAAAAGTGAGCGGAAATGATGGCAGTAAGGAAGCTCTGCCAGACTCAGACAATAAAGCAAGCAAAAAGGCGCGTTTGCCGTGCTCAGCTCAGCTCAGCTCAGCGAAAATGCACGAAGTTTACACAGGCGAAATTTATGAAACACTTCAGCAAGTGGCAGGAATTCCCGTGTGCACAGGTGAAAGTTTAAAGAACGCCGAAGGCAATGAATGAAGGCCAACGAAGGCGGGCAAAGGTGAAAAGGCTCAGCGCAGACAGCAAGGATTGAACATGTTGTTATTTATGGCCGTCACTGTGCATGTGTGCATGTGTGTGTGTGTGTGCTTCGCACATGCCTGCTTAATCACTTATTATGTTATACATTTGTTCGACACAAAGGCAAATTATTAGCACATTATTCATATGTCGAACATGTCGCACGTCAGCATGAACAGTCTCGGTTGCTCGGCTTGGCTTGGCTTGGCTTGGCTGGTGTCTTATTGGCCAAATGTGAGCACATGTGCACAATTTCGCTTGGCATGTACTTTGACCAAAGCGAAGTGATTTGCGCAAACGAAGAAATATGTGCGCATATATTTTATTATTCATGGCTCACATAATCATCATCATCATCATCATAATCTGAGCGTTTCGTGCATGAGAACTGATTTCATTTCGGTTCATTTCATTTAATTTTGGTGCCAATTTTCTGGCTTGCCGCCCTTGCACCGCGCCCCCGCAGCACTTCCGTGTGCTTCGTCATTGCGCTCAATTGTAGTTTTTGTCGTCAAAGCGCAAATTCGTTAAGTTGATGTCTTCGCACGCACAAAACCTCTTATACAAAACTTATTGCCCCTAACAATTCGGCACTCCATGTGCTTCTCCTCTCCTCACCGCAACTCACCACTCCATGCCTCAGTCAAGTTTCGATTCTTTGGAAGTTTCGCTCATACAAATGCACGCATGTCCCTCATTTCTTTTGTTTCTGTTACTCTGTTTGCGTGGGCGTGTGCATGTGCGTGTGTGTGTGTGTGTGTGTGTGTGTGTATGCGTGTGACACGCGCACGCAAATTTTAATGAATGAATTCGTTTGGGGAATTCTTGATGCCATCATTTCGTTGGATCTCGCTGAGATAAGCAGATAAGTGCGCGGCCTTAACCCTCATCGTCGACTGCGCTGCCTGCTGCTTTATTCATTACTTGAAATATCGCAAATAAATTGAATTAAATCGAAATCAGACTTTGCCTTATGCCAATAAATAAATGAGTATGCGTAATAAATAATAAATAACATGGTTTTTTCGTCGTCGTCCATTCATGCTGACCGATTGACTGGGAATGAACTTCCTGTGCGAGACTCATGTGTTGGTGTGTGTGTTGGTTTGCCAAACACTTTGTGGCTGCTATGAAAATTAATTTTGATTTAAGTTGAACAAATCGTTTTGAGGCCAAAAACAAAACTATTTTGCGGCTTTGAAATTTGCTAAAGTTTCAACAACAGTTGACTTCAATCAATGTCAAGCGAAGAGTTTATCTTTAAGCGACTTTGATTATTTTGAGAGACATTTTTACAGCAAAGCGTCAACTGTCATTAAATGCAAGTGGCATTACTCATGATGATGATGATGATGTTGAAGAATTTAACAATTTAAGTCAAGAAGTAAAAGAAGTGAGAAGCCTTTGTCGTTGCTTCTGTCTTAACAGCGACTTGTCTTAACAGTGACTGGTCTTAACAGACACTTGCCTTAAAAGACTTTTGAGCATGAGTTTTTGACAGGCTTCATTGCACGAATGAACGAATGAATGAATGACCAACAGCGCTGTGCGTTTTATGACTAACGGCCATCAAAATGTCTTCATGCGCTTAAATCGCCGCTTTAAATGTCACACAAGTGACAATTTATGCAAAAAGTTTGATAGGATTTTTTCGAGCGCATAAATTATGACAAATATAAATTTGATGACTGCCAAAAAGAAGGCATTCAAGTCTGAAATAATTTTGCGACAAATTAAATAATTTCTGTAATAAAACTTAACAAGCAAAATAAAACTTGAGTTGACTTAATTCGCACATAGAATGAAAATGTTTGCTTTGCTTGACCGACGCAGCGAAGCATTGAAAGAGCAAACCGCACCTTACACTCGCTGCAGCATGTCCGTCCGTGAGGCAGTGAGACGGACTTGTTTGCATTTGCATTTCATTAAAAAAGCATATATGCAGTTGAGTTGTACATGAGTCTGTGTATGTGTGTGTGTGTGACAACTAATGAAAACATGTCATTCATACTGCAGTGGCTGACATTGAGCGCAACACTTAGGCATAGCATACTTTGCGGCGCGCAATGTTTGCATTTAAATGTTTGTAGGCATGCAACTACCATGTGTGTGTGTGTTTGTGTGTGTGTATGTGTATGGCTTGTTGTTGCATAAATGTTGCATAGTTAAAGGCGCTGTCATTTACATAAAAGACAAAGCCAACAAAAGTGCCATTGAATGGAAATGTAAGGCGTTTTTTTTTCTCGAATTTTACTTTCGTTTTTTGATTGTTGTCGTTGGCTTTAATTGCTTAATTAAATTGCTTACATAGACAGTAATTCGATTTGGTTAAGCGCTCAAGTACTGCCGTGACAACTAGCCGCGCCCCGTGAAGAAGAAGAAGCACAAGAACAAACACGAATGAAACATGTTTCAATTAGTTTTCGTTACGGCAAAATAAACACGTTGAAAACTTCTTTCACTTTGCGTATGAAGTGCAAACAAAATGAATGTTTAACAGGCAGGACAAAGGACCAAGGAACAGCAGGACAGCCATGCAGGCAGGCTGGCTGACAGGCAAACGGACAAACTGACAGTTAAACTGACTGACTGACTGACTGTCTGTCGCTCGTCCGTCTCTCGTCCGTCTGTCCGTCTGTCTGACTGCAAGACAAACACGCAAATTAGGCAAATGTCGTTCACTGCGCCAGACAAATGTCGCAAACAGCAATTTTCGCTTATCAAATTCTCGTGAGAGGCCGCAAAACATTATGTAAAAAAACAACAAGCCAAAAAAAAGTGACAGCAAAAACCGCAAAATAAAAAGAAGGCAAAACGAGAAACAAAATATTTTCACGACGACTTTTGGTCAAATTTTTTAATGCGCGAATTTTTACACTTTGCTCACTTTGAGGTTTCCTTTTTTTTTTGTTTTCTTCTGCTTTTGTATATGTTATTTTTAATGATTTACAACCGCACAAAAACACCAAAAAACCTTAAAAATTTGCATACTCTTTGTTTTTTTTTTTTGCTAATTTTGTTGTTTGGTTTTTATTTTATTTTATTTTTTCGGCGCCTTAAAAGGTTTCTTGTTACTCAGACAGATGCTATAACACAAAATTAAAAATCACATACAGCAAATCAGACTGGCAGGCACTTTGAATGTTTCGGCTGCTAACTTCAGTCACACACACAAACAAGCAACGCGTATACGTCGTGTGTGTCTTACGTTCGCTTTTATTTCGTGTTAATTTACGCGCACGTTTCTCGTTACGTTTCGCTTCGCTGCGTTTGGTTATTTCACGTCAGTCGAGCACGACGTCTGTTAATGTACTGAATGCTGTGCATCATCTGCCATGCCAGTTAACAGCTTCAGTAGCGGCGCCTAACAGCAGTCGAGACAACAGCAGCTGCGCACTGTCGTGCAGTGGCCTAGCAACTGTTAGCTGCTATGGCGTTTTAACAGTCTGCTGTTGTTTACAGCGATATTTGTTTACATACGCGCTGTCAGCTGTTCACGGTTGAGTTTGGCTCAAATTGTTTGCAGACCCCCTTTTGTAGACTTTTTCATTCATGATTTTCATGTGGCCGAAGTGCTGCAAAGCATATTTTGAAGCCTTTAAGCCAAAACGTGTTGCGTTAGGTTCAAAATTTTAAAAATTATTTTTGGCTCAAACATTTTCAAATATTTTATTATGTCTTTTTTCATTGATATTGCAATTCTGTGCCAAATAGCAAACGCGTGTTTGCTATAATGAAAACAAACTTGCTGATTGCTGACATTCCCACATTGGCATTTATCAAAAGCAGTTAAATGCGCTCAAAGCCGTAAAACCATTAAATATTATTCGCCTGATCCCCAAAGCGTATTTAACTGAAAGCCAAGACAATTTAAAAATCCACACAACTCGTGAAATCTCATCATTTTAAACACACAAAATCAATTTCCCAAACTCATAACGGCATTTTTCAGACTCAAAGCGAAAGCAGACAAAATCACGCATTGGTCGTGGCCACAAGCCAAATGTCGCCCCTGGGAGCAACTCGGCTTCACTGGCGGTCGGCGGAGGCGGATAGAGAGAGAGAGAGAAGAGATTATTTCTGAACCTTGTCAAATGTTAATGAACGATTTTTTTTTATTATTTCATATATTTTGTCATTTTTGGCACATAAACGTTGCATTTCAATTAAGCGAAATAGAAATTCCCAAAAAAAATGTGCCTTTTAAGGTCAGAGACATGTGCTTTGAGACATTATGTTTGTCTTCATGCGTGCGTAATATGAAAATCCGTCAGTGTGAAGTGTGATTAGAAAAATAACTGTTTCGAACTTTGGAGAAGAAATGTCAAAGCAAATGAAATCAACTTTAGTGTTTATAGAATGCGACACGTGTACAACAGCCATGAACAACTAAGAACACAACAAGAGCCATGATAACATTAACAAGGCAAAGGCAAAGGCAAAGCAAAGGCGCAAGCAAAAACAACCAGCGGCAAGGATAACAAGCAAGGATAACATACAAGGGCAACAGGCACGAGCAGAATTATTATAAAACAGTTTTGTAACGAATATGAGCTAATATTTATGCATCTGTATGTGTGTGTGTGTGTGTGTGTGTGTTTGTGTGTCCTGCGGGCTTATTGACGTCACTTACTATGAAGAAGGATAATACACATTTCAAATTTGCAACTACAAAGTATCCTCTGTTGTTGTTTCAATGCTTGTCTGCATTTTTTGTTTGCCTTTTCCTTTGCCTTTTTCACTGCCGCCACTTTAATTTTGGTTTGACATATTTGCCTCAACTCAACTCAACTCTCAGCCCGGCTTAGCTTCCTTGTTGAGCGCCAACTTCTTCAGCTACACGAAATTTTACATTTGTTCTCACTCCTGCCACTTGTGTGTCTTGTACAACATGTTCTCATGTGTTGGCCAAAGTGTGATAAGCTCCGAGTATATGTAAATGTGTGTGTGTGTGTGAGTCTGTGTAAGTCTGTGTTTTTGTAATGAAAATTTTAAAAAAATCTAAAGAATAGAATTTTTTCCCCATAAAAAGACATTGGCAATTGAAGTCCCTTGGCTGTGTCCTTGTTTTCATGCAAGCGCAAATTTGCATGTATGCATGTGCATACATATATAAGCATGTATGCACTACCATGAGGCGTTGCACTTTTGGTCCATTTTACTGATTTCATATTTCGTTGAAAGTCTTTAAAATAGCAAACAATTCTGCATTTCTATTATGCATGCAATGCCAAATGCTTTGAGCAGACACAAGTGTTGACACACAAAAGTCACACACACACACATGTGAAAATTATGAACAAAAACTGTCAAGTTAAGCTTAAAATGCACATGGTTATTTGAATTGACTGCGAGCGAAATGCAAATGTGCAAATTTGGTAGAAGTAAAGAGAAATCACCATTAAATTGTGGCAACTCAAATCTTTATGTTTCTCAAGTTGCTCGCCCACTTCGCTAAAAAGCGCCACGTGGCGGCCGAAACTCTAAGTTACTCATCAAACAATTTTATTACATTAAAAAGCTTGCAAGCCCAACAATTACTCATTGCAAATGCCCTTCTAAGTTTCGCATTATCCGCTTTTGGAAGATTCCTTTTAACATGCGCACTCATTACAATTGTTTGTCTGTCTGTGAGTCTGTCTGAAGACTTTTGCCAACACTCAAATTAATTTCATGCAATTGAGACATTTTCACGAGCACGAATTTGTACAAATTTGCTTGCGCATTTGCTTGTGCTTGCGTCGCGCGCCCGCCCGCTCAAACAGTTGGTGAACTTTGCCCGCGCGCACTAAAAATATTCGACATTATGCGGTTTAATTTAGCGCAAAACGATATTTTATTTCATTTTCGGTGCTTTGCGAGGCGAGATAAAAATGTAATTTGTGTGCGCTTTTCAAGTTGCATAATCAACTTGGCTTTGCCACTGCTCACAGCACAGCACAGCTCTTCTATTCGGACGCAACTAATGAGCATTTAAAGTGCTTATATTTTATATACTTTTGTTAAAGTAGAACCTTCTTAGTGAAAGCTTTGACTGCTTGCTGTTGTTGCATTTGCATAAATTCCAATTGGTTATGCGTGAAATGAATGGCAAGAGGCGTCAATGTATCTCACTCAGTTGGAAATAAGTTGATATGTGCCCTTATATTTTATTAGATTTTTTTCTTTTCTGTTTCTGTGCATTGTTGGTCATTGAAATTTAATTTAATGGCAAATCGTATTACTCATGCTCAACGTTAGTGGGCGGAATTAAGCCCACCGTCGACTGAAACGACCCCCTCAAGGCTGCCCTTTTGGCATTTCCGTTGTGTTGCCGACAATTCTGTTTGTAATAATAACTTTTTGACTTTTGTTGATTGAATTCTTAAAGATATGCTTTTCTTCTTCTTTTTGTGCATTTTTGTTCGATTTAAAGCTTTAAAGATTCGTGTTCGTGTACGATTTTGTCTGTGAGCTTGCGTCGTGTGCCATTTTTCGGTATCGCGTGAAAAGAAGCGTAAGCGGAAGCGTTAAAGCAAACATAAAAATAAACAGCTCACTTAATCGTGTATAACGTGAAAGATACACAAATATGCACACACACACACATATACTCACACATAGAGAGCAGACGACAGACAGTAGCAGACAGAGCAGACAGAAAGAGTGTCGGCATAGTTTTATGTCTCATTCGAAAAACGATTCCAAAACAAATAAAAATAATCAGCAAGTCAATATTAATTCGCATAAGCGTTGGGTGCGGGGCGGTTCGGGCAGAAGGGTGGTGTGTACCAGCAGCTAAATAAACGATAATAAAATCGAGTCAAAGTCATTGGCAGCTGCCCACAAACGCGTGTGCGTAGATACATTCCTTGAGCAGATACTTTTGTGGCAAGTATTTACAATCGATTCGACGTTTCATGCTCTTTGCGCGCATAATGAACTACAAAAACTACAACAACTACAACAACAACAACTACTTACACCATTCGATAGAGCATCGGAAGCAGTTGTTATTCACGCAATCCCCCCCCCCCCCCCCTTTCACACAACTCAATAACGATGAGTTACTTATGAGGTGTGTCTCGCTGCTTGTGCCCCGCCGGCCCCTCTGGCTTTTAGCGTTTACTTTGATAAATCACAGCGAAATTAATTTTTATGTGCGCTTTTGTGTAATTATTTTCTCGCTCGCCTTTCAATAAATATTTACACAATATTTAATTCACTGCTGAGCCAAATACGAACAAAAAATAAATGACTAAAACTGAAAAGAAAACAGCAGAAGTAATGACATTATTCTTGGCCATAAAAATGCAAATGCAAATAAAAACAAACATGAAAAAAGCATGAAAAAATGGCAAAGTAAGCGTAGGAAATTTATTATATTTTATGCGTGTATATGATAAAAGTAAATGAATCAATCTTATTGACTCTTCTTCGGCGGAACGATCTTAATAAATTGCAGAAACGTGTATAAGTTTGCATGTACATTGGAATTTATTTGACACTATAAAAGCGACGCTATGAACTTCTCGACGGCGCTCATTTTTCACACATGTTGACACAATTGTCGAAAAGTGTCGCTAACATTGCCAAAGACGACAACAACAACAACAACAAATCTACAATAACAAAATAATGAAAAATGTCAAAAATGTCGAAAAATGTCAAGGAAAATGCAAAAATAAATAGAATAATAAATTTCTTTAGCTTTTTTTTTCATTTTTTATGGCAAACAAAGTTGAATAAAGCCTTCAATTTAGTAGCTTCACTCAAGTGTGAAGAGCACATGGCGTTTGTAATGAAGTTTGTGTAAATAGTAAAGAAGCTGAAGAAAACTTGTGAAAAAACAGTCATTATATATATAATGTTTGTTAGTCTGTCTCCCAAAACAATTCCTGAGTTTTTTGGTTTGAAAAGTGGCAATATCATATGAAAAGTCATTGTCTCAACTGGAACTGCGCTCAGGCAAAAGT
This sequence comes from Phortica magna, assembly GCA_037044515.1. Classification (NCBI taxonomy): domain Eukaryota; kingdom Metazoa; phylum Arthropoda; class Insecta; order Diptera; family Drosophilidae; genus Phortica; species Phortica magna. The sequence goes on along the minus strand of JBAMBP010001063.1, from coordinate 80,350 downwards.
AGTATAAACTTAAATAGAAACCTTAAACTCAGGAATGAAATCTGATGATATAATGTATAAAAGTTTTGACGGATCTTCTAAACATTTATTTTATGACTTTTATTTTTTGAAACTGAATTTGGTATGATTTATTTTTGTATCTGTATTATCTATATAAATATATTAAAAAAAAAAAAATTAAGTACCATCGAACTGCTTTTTCTAAAAGCCACAAAGTATGCAACAAAAATGTTACTCATGACAATCAAATGAAAAATTTGCAAAATTTCATGTTTGCAGACTGTTTGTATTTTTTGGTGTGTGTGTGTGTGTGTGGCTATGTATCTGCGGGTAGAGACATGTTTATTTTATCGAGTAGCAAAACAAGATCTATCTAAGCTACAAAACAAATATCAATACATCAACACCAGTCAACAATCGAGGGGCAACAACAAATTGCTAAATCAATAGAGACCAATAAAAATCAAATAAGATGAGAAAATATTTCGATGTGAAATTGAAACCAAATATTGCATTGAATTTCGCCTTGAAGCCGTGCCCCAGCGCCTCGGCTTGAGCGTCACGGATGGTTGGACGGACAGACGCTGTTGAAGCAAACTCAATCTGTGGTCAAAAATGAGTTTAGTATCAACGAGCGGGACGTGAGGGATGCTCTGCTGATGTTCGGTTTTGGTTTTGTTATCGCCAAATCAGTAAGGAATTTCAAGCTACTCAAGCGAAAGCAAATTAATTTAGAAAGTGTCGAAATCAACATTGTAACTCTCCGAGTTTTTAAGTTATTAGAGCTCATCTTTTTTCCCTTCTTCTCTCTTCGTAATAAAGACTTCAAAGTAAATTAAAAAACATACTTTTTGACGCTTATCAATCTAATAAAACATACTTCAACAAAAAGATACTTTCAACCATTTAACCTTTAACATTCTGCTGAGCTTAAACACTTGCCGTGCTATAAGCGTTGACAATTACCGAGCATGGGCACGTGGCACGTGTCAGAAAAACAATTCGTGTTCCCAGAAAAAAACCAAAAAAACAAAGCGCAAAAGAAAATCGCGCTTTGCGATAAGCGAATCACTCAGCAGGAGGTGAAATGCAAAAACATCCCAGCCAGATTTACACTTCAGCTGAAGCCGACGGCTCGTGGTATCTTGAGCTTTCGGTTTGCGGCTTTGACTGTCGCTGTCATTGCCTTCACATTGCTTACCGCCGCACCCCACAACACACTTGTTAATCTTTGCTCCTCATGCTTAAGCACTGCCAGTTTGTTTCATGCTCAACATTAACGTCGCTTCTTTCTTGTTACTCTTTCAACTTGCCGACTTTCAATGCTTTTTGTTGCTCACTGTTGTTGTTGTTTTTGTTGTTGTAGGCTCATGATGAATGAAATGAATGAATTATTTCTGTTGCTTGTTTCGGTTCGCTGACTGCGCGCCTTTTGTTCAAAGCTACAAGCCAACCAACCGAACCGAACCCAACCCAAGCCAATCGACCGACCGACCGATCAGTTCAACTTCAATGCGAACTTTTGGCAGTTCTGTTGTTTTGTGTATTTTTAAACAAACTTTTGTTTTATTTTTATTGATTTTCTGCAAATAAAAATGTTGATTTATCGCTGCAATAATTTGTTTGTATACATGAAGTGCTTTTGGCGCTTGTTTGTTGCTGGTTGGCAATAAGTTGATTTAGGCCAATTAAATGCCAACATTTGAACAAGAAGCGCAACAATAAAGCGCTAATTATTCATAATTAGAAACATAATTGAAAAGACAACTAATATGCAATGTCCTTGTCACACACACACACACACGCACACACACACATGCTTCACCTTTAAAGGGAAGCCGCAGAACAACAAAGGTTGTCTGTCTGTCTGTCTTGTTGCATGTGCTCGACAGGTCATGTACATAATTCAAAAACAGGCATTTGCGATTTTTGTTGTTGTTGTTGTTTTGTGGTGCTTTTTTGTCTATGTTGTTGTCTTGTCGCGAATATAGTTTCTCGTTTATTTTAGCGGTTTTTCGAAGCTAGAACATCAACATGGTCGTTGCCGTTGTCATCATTAGTGGCCCAGCGACAACAACAAAGGCGGTTTGCCACTGTCGACAGCCTTGTTGTTGTCGCTGTTATTGTTGTTGCTTTGCACTTGTCGTCTGTCAATGTTGTTGGCTCTGACATGAGAGTCTGCGGCGTCGCTCGCTCGGTTAATTGAATTGTGTTTGCAAAGCGAGTTAAGTTCATTTTACATTTTATACATTTTTGGCTTTCTTTTCGCTCTTGTTGTTGTTGTTGTGGCAACATGACAGCGCAGCAACAACACTTTACATTGGCCCAACCAGCCCGCCATGCAATTACCTTTGCTTGCCGCCTTAACAAGCGGATTTCCTCTGTAGTCGCAAAGCAGCGACAAGCGTTGCATACCGACAGGCGTGCATGCAAGTTTTATTTTGTTTTAAGCTTCATTGTTATAAATTAATTACCTGTTTTCATTATTCAAACAATATTTAACTAATTTTGGCAACTATTGCCATGTTTCAGCAGCCAACTTTTTAACAACAACAACAACAATGATAACAAGTCCTGATTAAAAGTTTTCACATTAAAGTTTTGCCTGCCAAACATTTATTTTGCTTTCTCTTTTATCGGCAAAACTTTAAACATTTCGCAAATTTGTTTGTCACCATTTACGGTTATCCTTATAGGCGCACACATGCGGGTCTTCATCTCTATCTATGTCTGGCACCATCTCTCGCTGGCTGTCTGTCTCTCTGGCTGTCTGTGCACATGTGCGAAATTGCGTGTCGTTTTATAAAAGTTCTTTTAATGAGTTTTAAATGAAGTTTCAATTAAAACGCCTGACGCTTTTGTGCGTTAATTGAGTACGTTGATTAGTCAAATGCGCACAGCATGCTGCTGACCAGCCCGCTGTCTCCTCGCTTAGCCTTATCCATATGCGACAGACCGCCCATCGGTGACCCGAAAGTTTGTCTACACGCGCGTTTAATACCCTACTTAAGCACAGTGGTGGCAACTTGCTCAATGACGCAACTTATTCAAGCGTAAAATATTTAGCAACACTTTCACTTATTCTGTCACTGCCTTGCAGCGTTTCTCTGTGTTCTTCTTGTGCTGGGCGAAATATATGTATATAAATTTTTCATATTGTTGTTATTGTTGTTGTTGTTTTTGCTTCATACTCGAATGCCTTCGATTTCATCCTCTTGCGTATTTTGCTGCTCAGCGGGTTTCAATTACAAACTTTTATTATGCTTATGGTTAATGTATCGCATAACAGTAGCAACAACAACAACAACAACAACAATCCCTGCCACTGACATTCGTGTTAATACAATGCTTTGCGCTATTAAGCGTTTATAACAGTCCGCCGGGCATAATACGGCAGCGCCAGCCAAGCCATGCCGTACCATAGCCATTGTTTCCCGCCGAAAAGTATGCTTTAAGTAATTCCAAACGCGTGCGAAAATGGGCAAAAACGACAACGCACAGAAACTTTTCACGTTATAAGGTGCATGGAAAAGCGTGCGAAAAAAGTAAGTAAGAAAGAAAGTAAGAAAAACAAAACAACAGTAAAACTTGAAAAACTTTTGCCAAAGTACAAAACATAAAACTAATTTTCAAATCACATAATTTTATTATGTGATTTTAAATTGAATTTTGACACAGTTTTTTTTTCGCCCCTTTATTATTTTTGTTTGTTCTTCTATTGTCAAGTAACAAAAATCGATAACAGCGGAGAGCACGTGACTGATATTTGTTTGTAAATGAGCCTCTTATTTGTTTTTATAAACTTCGCTGCTGTTTAAGACAACATGCTATCATATTAGAAAAATAATAAGGAAACTTCGATATCTTATGCCAGACGTGCATTCTGTGCCACTGTTACTTTTAACATTGCGCATACGCTGTGGCAAAAGCACTCAAATGCTAACAGCAAATTTTAGTACAAAAAGACTGTAAGTATAATGTTATTTTTGTTTAACAGAAATGTTAAACATATGACAACAGGCAGATTGCAAAGCACATTAACTGTAACAGCGCGATACTAAGCTATGCTACTTTATTAACAGCAATTTAACAGAAACAGTCTGAATTCCTGACTTGCTATTCCAATTTAAGCGCTTTGTTACTGTTTTATTTATTTTGTTGATATAACTTTTTATAACTTCAACACACAAATATCATATTCATTTGTTTTCTTTATTATAATAATTTTTCTTACATATGACAGCCTTAAAAACCTTATTAACACAAATCGACTTGATTACTTAAAGCCAAACTTTTTCATTGCCTTTAACAATTACCACAAAATTGACGAAAATTAAAGCGAAGTATTAATCACAAGCACCTGCACACCTGCACCAGCACCTAGACGAATAATAGACTTACTATATTTGTATTGCATATCAACTTTTGACACGGGAAGTTACCAAAATAAAATCCATTTTGATTTATGATACGGCAAATACGGAAGTAGGAAAACTTTCTCATCAATATCGAAACGAAACGAATCGAAACGAAGTGAAGCGAAATTTGTCTGCGCCGTATTAAATATTATCGAACAATTTGTTCGTCGCAACAAATTAAGTCGCACACGGTCGTTAATCGAGACCAACGGAATGGCAGGCCACGGCCGACGCGCCAACGCGCCGAGTGGGACCGTGAGCTGTGATGGCAGCTACTCAAAGTAATGGCGCAACTTTCTACACGTGCTGCACAACTTTGGGCAATCATTTTAATTTTTATGATGTCTTCGCCGAAAGGAGACGCAAGTGGAATAGCGACGGCAAATGAATAACGCTTTGGGCTTAGTTTTAATGCGTGCGGCGGACATTTTTATGTGGCTGAGCATATAAGTTGAGGAATTGCAAATATAAGTGTTATTTTTCCGGGTTTTCTTTTATTTTGGAGTTGCTAAATGCTGATAAGGGCGTTAGGATGTGGGCGGGGCAACGCAGCACTTAAAATGTGTTCAATTTTAAACTGTCACTCATTGCTCAATCAACGTTTAATTCGTTCTAAAAGCATGCTACAAAGTGACACCTAAAAGTATGCAAGCAATGATCGTGTGACGCGTTTGCCGCATGAATATGTCACACAAGGCGTATGATTAACAAATTCGAACACATCAAAAACACGTCAAAAAGCAATTTGATATATAAATGAAAATCAATAAAAAAAAATGTGAGGCAAGAAAAGAGTGAGAAGAAGAAGAGGAAGACTGTGAGACTGTAAGCGAAATGACAACATAAATCGTAAATATATAAAAATACGCCGTACAGGAAGAAATAAAAATTTCTTTACTGATAAAGAAAGAAAATTCGAACATGCTTCTACAAATAATATTGAAGCGTAAAAAGCGCGCACACATGCAAAAACCAACAAAATTAAATGAAGCGTAAAATGCCAAAAATAAGTAAAATAAAATAAAATATAATAAAATACAGTTTTGCCACAAGACTTCAAAAGCGCTGAAAGTGTACTTTGGCTGCGCTCACGGTGAATTTAGCATTGCAATCAAGACGCAAAAGCATTAAAAATCAAATAATTTGGCATTTTACTTCTCACACACACACACACACAGACACACAGACACCGGCAAGCATCATATGAAGCCATTAGGCGGCCAAAGTGCGCTCATTAATTGCAACCGTAAATGAATTCCTTCAATTGCGCCAACATTCAACCTTCACCTTCGCACTCGCACTCAATGAGCGTATAAAATGTCTGCAATACAATAAATCTCACCAAGTGTATTATTTAAGTCGTGCACAGAAATTCTTCGTGTTGCAAGTTTATTATTTGCATACAATATGCCATGTGCCGCCTGCAGTCAACCGACAGTCGCATTAGAAATACTTCGAACATATTTTCCTACGCCTTTCTTCGCCTGCCTGCCTTCGCCACAAAGTGCATTCATACTTCGACGATTTTTGCGCACAAGAAATAATGAAAAAAAAACGAGAAGAATTATTGAAAAATATTTGTGCAATGAAATATGCGCTTTACATGAGCGCCCGAAGCGCCACGCAAACTTGCTTGTCTGTGAAAAAAGCAAGACTTGCTAGCTGGCGAAGAAGAAGCTGCAGCAAAGGGCTTCAGGCATGCAATAACTTCAATGCTTAGGCAACCAAATGATGCCAAGCTAAGCTGAGCCAAGCTGAGCTGTGAAGAAGGCAACGTCGGAAAAATATGAAGAAAATAATGTTCATATGCCATAAATTGCAAGTCACAAGTTGTGAGCGGCAAACGAGTCATAAAAAAAGCTGATAGAAATCATGGCAAAGCAATGCCGACACAAGTGCAAGCAATGTCGCAAAAATTGCATAAATTTATGATAGATTTTATTTGTTGAACTTGACGGCGAATCAAAGACATCAAACTGTATGATGATATGCAAGACCGGAAGCCGGAAGTATTTTAGTGCAGTGATTTTATGAACTTGACTTTATGACATGACTGTCATGACTGCAGCTGACAGCCAGCCAAAGAGCCCGTCTGTTTGACAGACAAGTTCTGCAGAAATGCGCTTCAACTTAACTGTCAAGGCAACTAAACGATTTAATCAGCACTAAAGTCAACACGTGCCTGCAAGGGAAGCAGCAAAAAAACAACACCAATGCAAACAAAAGATACAAGTACAAAGCTGTACAAGCTGAGCAGCTGTCAGACAACAAGTAAAACATAATTCAAGGTTTCTTCATTGGCCATCAAAAAGCGAAATAATCTATTAAAGTCTTAGGACCCAAGCAAAAAAAAAAAAGGAGCTTGTATGGCAAGAAAAGAGTCACGACGTGTCACTGACAAAATATAAATCGTACTTTTTTAGCTTTTTTGTAGCTATGATAAACACTAAACATATATAAAAAAGAAAGCCAAAAGAAAGCCAAAAGAAAAGCAAAGGAAAATCATGTACGTGCACACAAAAAAGGTCGACCGAAGCGCCTAAATTAGTTTGTCTACACAAAAAGTGTGTTACAATTGCTCTAATGTTGTCTACTGTTAGGCTTGAGGGGTGCGGCAGCATGTGTAGTTAGAGTTGTCCGTTACTTTGTATATGTATTTATGTATCAACAAACAAAAATATATATATAGAAATATTGTATAGACATACAACAACATAAGGACACCGCCTTCTTCAACCAACTGCGCTTATGCGATTCAATTCAACTTGCTTTGTCGTCCTTGAAGTTCTTATTAGTTTCTTTTTTCTTTTTTTTTATTCATTTATTGCTCGACTGATATTGAACTTGTTTGTCCTTTAAGTTGTCTACTCAACAATCTTCGTTTTCTTCTCTTGCTAGGCGCTCATTTATACCTTTTTACGCTTTTATGCCTCTAATGGCAGCCATGAAGTTTGAATTGCGCATTTCCTTTGCTTGTTTGTTTGCCAACAAAAGTTCTACGCACGAAACGAAGTTTTCACTCAGACAGTAATGAATATGTTAGAGTTTTCGTATTTGGTGAGCGTTAAATTGAAGTGTTATTATTGGCACTTCATTTGAGTTTTGATTGCGGCAATCAATCATGCAAAAAGCTTATAATTTATGAATTCCCATGCGCTGAAGATTTAAAGTGCACATGCGTTGTACAATAAGTTCTTGTTGTTGAGAATGTTTTCTGCTCTGTAGAGTTAAATGTCAGAGTATCAAATGTTCTTGACAAAATGCATTATTGTTGGTCAACAGTTGTGCAAAGTCATGACATTTCTTAATACAATATTCCAATAGTATTATTCATTTTTATAAGAACTTTTCAATTAACCCATGTGCAACTTGAATGCATTGCTTGGCACACTAATCGCCACTCATGTTATGCTTGAGCTTATGATGATAATGTTGCCATAAATTATAAACTTTGCACCGCCAAACATTTGAATTATTAAACATACAATTTATTTTCTTAATGCAAAATTACAATAATAACAACAAAAGTGCCTTTAACAACGACGACGACGAAGACATCGATGAGGCTCAGCTCTCTGCTCATCTGTGTGCATTTGCGTGCTGTGTGCGTGTCATTGTATGCTTGAAAGTTACTTAGTTTCATCATCAAATTTTAATTTTAATTGAAATCATGTGCGTGGCATTTCGTTCGCTCATATGCGCATATCATTTGCTTTGCGACAGGCTTAATGACAGCAGCAGCAGCAGCAGCCACGCCCATTTATGCGCGAGCGTCAGTTAGGAAAAAAGCTCATTAATTTCGCTTTAATTAAACATTTTTGTCGCTGTTGTTGTTGTTGTTGTTTTGTTCTTACATTGTTTTAATATTATGTGTGCCAAGCAAAGTTGATTAACTCTCTGAGCATCAACGAAAGCCCTTCTGAGTGCTGGTGATGTGTATGATTGCGCAAGGTGACGCTTGGCGGTTGGCGGCAAGGTGTGTGTGTGTGTGTGTGTGAGAAGGTCTTAAAAAGTCGTTGGTTTATTTATGTACGCCTGAGTTGTGCACGAAGCGTCAATCATGTTGCCAACAGCTGAAATTCATTAACGTTGAATATATTTTTTTGGCGAGCACACGAGCACACCAGCACTTCATTTTAATGCGCGCACAAATGGAAATCGAGACGAATGAAAAGCGCAAAAACAAGCCAAATGCATATTTATGCATGTGCATGACACGGTGAAGGGGTGCCGAGGAGGTGTAGGCAGCGGCACGTCTGTCAGTGGCATACATTTGCATATGCAGGACCCACAGGACGAGCACAGCGCAGCACAGAGCATGCATGGCAAGTACTTGACTTCAGTGGCGCGGCATGAATTGAAGGTGCATTGGCGGCCTTCGTATCATTGACGTCGACGTCGACGTGCGGCAAGTCACTCATTGATTGATTGCTTATTAAAATGCAATGCCAGTGAAGCCGCGCACATGGCACACGGTCAATACCAGCGCACTTTGCTGTTGTGTGTGTGCGGCAGCCACTTGTATTAAACAAACTGTCAAATTCAACAAAGCCGACAAACAAGAAGGCGCACGAAATGATGTCCTTTCGACGGCCTATTAAAATGTCAACGCGCGCAAAACGCTTAATTGCGACCACAAGACAATTTTACATGTTTTTCTTTTTGTTTTTTTTTCGTTTTACATGTAATTAACATCAACTTTAATTTATGCAAGCCGCAATTGATGACGCGTTGCGCATACGCCACGTTGTTCTCAGCGAACTCTGCCCAGTAAATAATTCATGACATGAAAATGCATTAAAATCATTTTTATGCATTAATTGCATAAAAAAATTATGAAAATATTCTCACGTTTAATTTTCTTGTTTTTTCATGATTTCTATAAAAGAATAATCATTTAAAAAATTCGAAAATTTAAAAAAAAACTTATGCTCAAATTATTTGTACATAATCAAAGCATCGCATTCAACATTTGATCAAGCAACTTATACAAGCAATGTCAAGTGACCTGAAGGCTTTGTGCTCTTCATTGCCATGCATGCAAAGCGCTGAAGTGACATCGCACGCAGCGGAAGCGGAAGCAATGCCGGAAATCGCCAACAGACAAGCCGAGCAAAAAAGCCAAAACCAAAAGCGACGCTAATCTGCTTTAGTTGCCAACGCCAACGCCAACGACAACGGCCAAGCTTTGAGTTTGAATTTGAGCTGAGTGCTTAGTGGGCCAACCGCGCACAACGCCACGCACTTTACACAGGCCAATTGTGGTCTTTGCACAGCACTCGATTTAATAATTTAAAGTGAGTTCACTCAACGCCGCCTTTTTTAGCTCGGTAGCTGCAATGGCAACGCCCCGTGATGTCCCAATGCATTGACTTTGACACTTTCTCTTCAAAAATTAATCACACAAAGTATTGCGAATGTCGCAAGCACACACATGGGTCGTTGGCGAAGATACAAAGTTATAAAAAACAACAACAACAACAACAACAAAAGACCAACGCACGCAAAAAGAAGCCATGAACTTACAGCATTCTTTATGGCCAAATAAGTTGCCCATCATCATCAACAACAACAGCGCCCTTTTTTTGTTGGTGGGCAGGAGGGGTTACAAGGCCACTCGGCCAAAGCCCGCTCGGCGTAACATGCTGCATACTTTTTTATATAACACACATATATATATATTATTTTTTTACTCGTTTCTTTATTTATCGGGTGATTTTATTGGAAAACCATCAAGCGCAGACACCATCGAACCATTTAGCTGTGGCGATTTCGGGGCGTGGCTTGGGCCGTAAAAGTACTTTGATGTATTTCAGTAATTCTACGAGCATTATTGAAAAGAGTGGCAGTGAGTTTTTTGTGCCTTTTATGACGTCAGTTTCAAGGCACATATTAAAGCCATGTTCGTATGCGCCGAATTGAAATTGAAATTGAGATCGTGTGAATTGATTGGTCAAATAAAAGCGGCGCTTGCTGCATATTGTTTCCAAGTTCGGTTTATGCATTTCAGCAAATTTCCATTTCGCGAACAATTGCAAACACTTTATTGGCCGTTTTGGGCAGCAATTTTATTGCTTTCATTTCAACACACGTCGGCCGCCGAATGGCATATCATATAAATATTTGAATTGTTAATACTTCACTTTACTTGGGGGGATTTCGAAAGTAAATGAAAACTAAACATGAATGATGCATACACACAGACAGACAGACAAAGCGCACAGCAGACATTTGGCATGCATTACAACTATGATAAAGAAAGACTAAGAGCAATCGCACGTCTACTGTTGATTCGAGTGAATCTCAGCACAAAGAGAAGAACAACACTTGCAATCAAAATTGGTAAAAATAGTATAGGAGAGAATACTTGACAATATAACTCATATATGTTAAAATATTCCCTCAACCTTACAGCATGCCAAGACCACCCGAGTCTACCTTCCAAATTTCAAATGCTTAGATCTAATAGTTTTCAAGAACGATTGGTAAGAACAGACAGACAGACGAACGATTATGTCAAGTTTGAATTCTTTTGTCGTTTGTGTGTTCTTACTTCCCTCCTTCTAGGTCTGCATCAAACTTTACATGACCTGAAAGAGGTTATTTACAGTGTGTAATGAAGACATTAACTGACAATCATTGAACCAAAATCCAACGTTCAATTTAAATAATGTTGTCTACAACGAATGCGTTTGTCACCTTCATGTGCGCATTTGTCAAAGTGTTCGCCATTGCTTCGGCACAACCCCAACACGTTTGAGGACCTCAACAATGAAGCGAATTGCCAACTACAGCACTATGTGACTCGCAAGCAAATTGTACATGCTCAGCTTAAAGATTTTTAAGATGTTCTCACACCCGACAACATTCTTTGCTCCTACCAGAGTTGTCTGAGTTTTTTTTTTCTTATTTTTCTCTTTCTGCAATGCCAGCGAAATGTTAATCTCATGTCATTTGCTTTGTTTCTACATCTTTGTTCACTCCAACAACGAAATTTGTTTGAATTTTCGCAAATTTTCTTGTAATTATGTTTGTTGTTTAATTGCGGTCCATTAGACGTGTGTTGATTAACCCAAAGTGCCGCAATTAAAGCGACACATTTAAACACACACACACACATTCACACACACACATGCACATGCACGAGGCAGCATTCATGCGTGCGTGCGTGCATGCGTGCGTGAGTGTCCCAAGCTGGTCATTTGGCTTGGACTTTGTGTGGGACTGCCGCCATGATTAAGGAAACAGTTGCATATTTGTTGTTGTTATTGTTGTAACCCCCTTGAGGCGTCGTCATTGTTCTTGTCTCGCCATTGTTAGTCTTGTCTAAGCCATTAGATGAAAACTAAATTAAAAACGAAAGATCTTTTGGCCTTGATTGGCGCAAGAATGTGAAACCTTTTTTCCTCTGCCTGAAATAGAACTGAAATTGTATTTTATCAAAAGGTCAAAGCTTAACTTGTTCATTGGAAATTTATATTAAAGTGTAAAAGGCTGCATTACACACACAAGCACACACACGCACACAAATCGAATGAGTGGAATTGTTATAAAACATATTTCGCCATAAATATTACAGCTAATGGCAAAGCTAAACAATGTCAGCTGCCCCATGCCCCACACACCCGCCAAAGCTATCAAGCAATCGTCATAACGATTGTGCTATGCTGACCATTCAGCCGCCCATCAGCGAAGCGCACTTCATCAAATATTAAATATGAAATAAGCCATTTTAATGTGCGCCCAGTATGCTGTGCGCGCTCAACAAACAGTATAGTCGACTTTTAGGGGCCGCAATGAAATACAACAAAATAAAAACAAAACAAAACAAGCAAACTGAAAATGAAAACGAGTAGCAAATAAAGCGCATAGCAACACAAACAAAAAACTTGTTTTACCGAACAAATTGTTCGCAAATATGCGCAAATATAAATAAACGAATGCTGGACTACAAATGATGGTTGTAAGCGAGCTTCGCTTCATGGCTTCATGGGTTCATTGAAAGCGCCTGCCGCACAATTTGAACGCCCAAGCCAAATTGATTCATTCATACAACTTGGCCAAATAAGTTGTGCGCTGCCAAAAAATCGCTGTAAAAATATGAAATGTGCAAATTCGCTGCCATGCTAAACTAAGATGAGTCTTGGGCGAAGTGTAGGGCATGCAAATTGTACGTTTATGAAGTTGTTCTGTTTGTAATAACTAACTCATTGTTAGTATTTGTGTTTATTTGCGTATGTATGTATGTGTGTTGTTGTGCTTTTTTTTGCCGTCAACATGGCGTATGAATAATAATATTTATGTTGACAGCCACGCTGACCAAAGTATTTGATTTGTGTAATGAAGCAAGAACATTTGTTTTGACTCTGTCAAAGCCATAAATTCTTGACGCGATAAATACCAAATTGCTACACATACTTACACACATTTAAGTGTGTTTTTGTGTGTGTGTGTGTATTGTACTGCAGCTGTAAGGCTTATATGGCTTTGCGCATCATTATGATTTGCTTCTGATTTGTGCGCTGCCAAGGCGCTTCAACTTTTTCATTAAAATTGACAAATTAAATAATACAAATGCAAAAAATCACAAATAAATAACTCAAGTTCATAACATTTTGCCTTACAAATGTACCACGTCCCTTCTGCTTATCTCTGCGACCGTTGTCCGAATTAAAAAAGTTGTGCACAGCATTAAAAAGTCATTGCGAAAAATGAACATCGCCAATGCTCAACTTTTGTCATAAAACTTTTTAAGACCTTTTTAAGATAGACGTCATTGTCAATGTGTCATTCTGCTCAAGGCTTATGGCTGCGCGGGCGGCGGTTCGTACATGTCAATGGGCGAACTGTCAAAGGGCAATGCCAAAGCGGATTAATGTGTCAACTGCGACAATTATCAAAGTGCAAGTACTTCAATGAACGTTTCAATGAATAAATCACTGATTGAAGTGAACAAAAAAGTGTTTAATGATTCTTCGAACTTGTTAATTGCGCTTTTAACTAAAATACAAAACAAAGAATAGCAATGAAATACAAAAGAAAAGCACATAAAACGTGCTCAACTCATTAGGCACGCATTCACCTTTGCCCTGCCGACGCCCACAATAAAAGCACGCCTTGAATGCACGATTTGCGTCATAAAGGCTTTGAATGCTGTCATAAAGAACAAAGATTAAAACTATTTTTAGTGGCAATTAAGCGTTTTTTCCGCTGATTTATTTCGTAACGCGAATTAAAATATTTTTGCGCAGCATTTCATTCATGCGCTCATTCATAAATTTAAGTGGTCTGTAAAGCATTTAACCTGTTTCACGCATAACTTCAGCGCAGCATGGCTCAAAGGCACATTGTGCCACCGTGCGCGTTTGTCAGTGTGTTCGGCGCTTTATACGTTTTTTTTGTTTTGTGCCTTTATGTTCTGCGCAGTGCGCATTTCCGTTTCCGCTTCCGTTACTCTGCAACAATTCAACGCTTACAGTCAACTCGCATTTTACTGCCGTCGCGTTTGCCGCTGCCTTTGCCGTTGTCTATATGAGCACGGCGCAGAGCATTTGGAGCTCAACTGCGCTTTTTCCGACATTATTTTACACCTTGGCAGCGCACATAACTCATGCCTTCTGCTTTTGGTGCCGCAACAGTTTCATTATGATGAATATGGCGGACGACGACTGACATTTTTATGTGTGTCACAAATGAGGCTTATTTTCACTGCGGTGTCATTACCAACAGCCTTAAAACATATATAATATTTGCTTTGGTTTATTTTTTTCCATGCTTCGTCTTTTGTTTGCTTTCTTTGGCTGCTTAACTGCCTAAAACTCAGTCAAGGGTGCTTGGTGCCCACATGCATGCATAAGTACATACATATGTGTGGAAGTATGCATGCATTCTATATGTGACTCAACTGGCTTAAGCTTTCAATACCTGTGCTGCTCTTTCTTTTGCCTTTTGCTTGGCGCTGTGTAATTTATTTTACCGCTAATTTGAATGAATTTCTTTGACTGTCTGCATGCCTCATAGTCTTGCTTTGTTGCGCCCACTTTTACACTTGCTTTGTTTTCTACGTCACCTCGCTTTCTCTCACTCTCTCTCACTCTCTATTATACTCCTCAGTGCCAAACGCACAACTCATTGCTTTGTTGTTTTGTTTTTTGGTATTTGTTATTGCGCCTGTTTACCTTTTGTACCTTTATGAGCATAATTAAGTGGCACGTTGTACATTTTATTAGTTTACTTGGCTAATTTTGCCGTATTCAAGCGTATTTAAATGCTCATGGGACTGCCGCACCATTTGGCTTTAACCCAAACAAATTTGCGTACACAAAGCGCAAATTATGATAAAGTAACACAAAAAATACCTCGTAGGCATGCCATAGAACTTAAAGGAAATGCCTTATGAATTTATATGCCTGTGCTATTTTAGGCTTTAATTGCAGCCAAACATATGACAGCCAAGGTCATGGCCCTTGACTGAGGCCAAGGAGTTTGCCTATGTCACACTTTAGAACAAACATACATAATTCAATTGACATTCAATTTTATTCCTTAGGCTTCATTTGATGCGTCATAAATATAACATTTGGCAACATTCAACGTTCGAAGACCCAACATTCGGTTGACAGTCGCCCCAGGCATTGCACATGATTAATGTATGCGAAATATTGAAATAAAAGACATGAATATTTCGTATATAGCAACAAGTTTATTGAATTTCTCATTTCATTCTCGATACTCTGTTCATTTCATGCTCATTTCCGCTTTTCCAAAATTTATCGGTATTTGTTTATTTGTTTATTTGTGTGTTTGTGTATCTATGTGTGTGTGTGTTTTAGAGTGTCACAGTCAGTGAGCTTACTTATCAAAAACTTGTCTATGTTAGTTTTTTTACATAAATTTACTTTACATGACATTTTTTTGCTTCATCGATGTTTTTATTTCTTCTTTTTTTAATTTCATTTCATTTCACTTTCTTTTTTTTTTGGTACGCAAATAATTTTTGTTTTTTACAGCATTTTTTTCGTGCTTTCTTTTAAAAATATAAGAATAAATTTATCCAAATTTCAGTTTAAGAATTTAATGATTTCATTATCATCATCAACATCGTCATCAGTTTAGAATAATATGTGTGTTTGAGTGTGTGTGTGTGTGTGTGTAAAGTTTAAAGTATGCCAAATATAAATATACGTTTTTTTTCGTTTTAAATTAAATTTTTCTTTAAACTTAATTTTATTGTAATTTTGTTTTAAATTTTTCGCGCATTTTTTTCGTATTTGGTTTTTCATTTTCTTCTTCTTCTCCTTGCTTTTCTTCGTACAATTTTTGCTCTCTTCTTGTTTTAATTCAATAATAATTAATAAGTGTATACCTTGACAATAAATCTCAGACTTTAATTTTTAACTAAAGTGCACTACAAGAAAAATATTTGAGAGAGAAAAATACAAATTATTTAAAAAAAAGTTTCGATTTCTTCCACAAATTTTTGAGAAATAAGTTTTGTAGAAAGTCAAATCTTTTTTTTTTTCTTAGTAATTTTCTTGTTTTTTAATATTAGAAGACAAGTGTCTTTTCCTTTTTTTTTGTATTTCTTGTTTAATTAATTAATACTTTTTAAGTTGAATATTTCGGCTAATTATTAATTATGTATTCGTCATTCATTTAAATATTTATAACGCAAATAGTTTTTTTATTTGTTTTAAATAAAAATTGTTTTAAATTATTACGATTTTCTTTATCAACTTTTTGTAATCACAGTTTTATTTTTTTTTTTATATTTAAACTCATTTTTTTTATTTAGCTATTATTTTTTTTTCTTTGTGTTTTTTTTTTTTTTGCATTTACTATTTGTGTTGTTGTGTTGTGTAGTGTATAATTAAACAATAAATTAAAAATAAAATAAATAATATTGAAGTATCAAAAACAAACCGAATCCCTACTAAAACTCACTTTTCATTGCCTTACGCTCGCTCACTTATGAACTCTCAACTCTTTTTTATTTTATTTGCCATTCTTTTCGCTTCCTTCATTTTTTACTTTCATCATTTTCTGCCTTTATACTATTACGTATTTTTTTTTTTCGTTTTTATAATTTTTATCTTTAAAATTATGTATATTGCACAAAATGCCAAAAATGTCGTTAATATTTTTTGCTTAATTATTTTACGCATTTCCATTTTTTATTTTATAATTTAGATTTAAGTACCTGAGAAGTTCATAATCGTTTTCTTGACGTATTTTTTTTTAATTTTTCTTGTTTTTTAACATTTTAATGTTTACAAAAAAACTATTTAAATAATACTTTGCTGTCTGTTTTCAAAAATCAATTGTTTAAATGCATGTATACATCGTCGTGAGTCTTAATTATGCCCTGAGTTTTAAACTTACGTTATCTTTAAACTATTTTCTATATATTATTTATTCTTGTTATTTTTTTTTAATGCCTTTGTTTAAATGGACTTTCTCATTCACTGTTCTATGTTAAACACTCATCAAGTTAACTAAAATTTTGTCTCTTTCGGTTTTAATTTTTATTTAATAGATTTCTTTCGCAGTTCAGAACATATCAGTTTTATAATGATTTTTTTTTTCTGTGTAACTCAAGTGTTAAAAAAATAATTGTTTCGAAATTGAAAAAAAATGATAATCGAAGTTAAATGTTTTTTTTTAAGATTAAAACAAAAGTATTGTTTTTTTTAATTTGAAGCCAGCTGATTCTTTATGCACACCAAAAAGCATAGTAAGAATTTGAATCTGTTGTTCCAATTCGAGAATACTTACAATGCCAGAAGTCACACTCGTTGCCATATAAAAATTTAATTTTTTTTAATGTTTTTTTTTTTCTTTTTTAAGTTTATGCCGAAAAATTTGTACACTTAATGCTTTTTCCTTTATTTAATAATTACTTTAAATTCATATACCTGAAATTTTGTACTCATTTTGTTCCAAAAATTTTTTGTTCTCATTTTTTCTTTTTCGTATCTTCACTTTTTTTGTTTTTTATATTTTATGCTTCTGTGTGACTTAATTTAATAATTTATTATTTGAAAACAATTAAAAAAATTAAATGAAAACAAAAAGTAGTTGAAAAAACATACACCGAACGTACATTAAATTTAGTTTGTACTCTTGAAATATAAATTTCTTCTCTTTTTATTAATTTTTTTACCTTCTTCTGATTTTCTGTTTCTTTACAACTTGATTTACACATATTGTGACGATTTAAGTAAGTAAACACAAAGCATTCAATTGCCAAAAACACCAATTACGATTACACTATACATGACCGCTCATTAATAATCATGTTCGTATCTAGATACAATTTTATTTTCTTTCGATTTGCTTTCAATAAATGTTCTGAACTGTTTATAAATCTAGGCCTAAAGTTAATTTTTATAAATATGTATATTTTTTTTGTTTTATGTATTTATGTGTATGTTGGTTGTGTGTGTGTGTCTGTAATTATTTTATCAAAGTGTTGCTACAACTATTTTTTAGTATACATATTCCATTACAATAAATCTTTGCTTTTTGTTTTACTTTGCAAATTAAATATTTTGTGCATAAACTTACAAAAAATATTTACTGTAATTTTACCCCAAAATAGACTCAGTCAGAGAGAATAATTAAACGAAAAATATGAAAATTACTTCGAAAAATTGTTTTTGTTTTTCGAATATGAGTTTAAAAAAAATATGCCAATTTGTTGATTTTTTTTTTTTTGTTTGAAACATTTATTTATACATACGCATTAATTAATGGTTTTTTTTATATGTATATATATATATATAAAGATTTGTTTTATAATTTTTTTATATAACATAAAATTTAAAATTAGAGGAAAACAAGCCAATTATTTTATAAGTTTTTATGTCGCTAGTAAATTATTATAAACAAAAGATAATTGTACAACAAAAATGTTAAGTTTACATGTATTTTATTTTTATTTTGCATGATTTTTAACTAAAGTGTTGTTGTTTTACAATTTATTTTTTACACAAATAAAAATAGTTTTTTGTGTTTGTTAGCTTCTGAAGTTCAATTAATATTTTTGTTAAAAGCTTTATTATTTTTTATTGTGTAGTTTTTTTCTTTAAGTCTATTGTTTCCTGAGTTGGTTTGCAAATGTGACTAGTTTGAATACTTATTCATATTCATATTTGTTTGTTGTCTTTACTATTGCATTGTTGTTATTGTTGTTGTATTTATTGTTTCTGTCTATTGCTTGAGCAAATAAGAAGTCATATAAGTACAGCTTTTTTTATTATTTATCATTCGTAATAACACATAAAAAGTCAAAAAGTTTTTTATAAAAAAAACAAGAGCTAACAAAAATTTTCAACAAAAATTATTATTATTCATATTTTAGTTTCTGCTTCCAATTAATTTTACACTTAACACATTAAATTATATATTAAATTAATATTATTTCAAACTGTTTAAACTTACAGCATTTTATTTTATTATTTTTTGTTTTTTTTTATTTGTACGTTAATAAAGCGAATTATTTTTTTATTCAAAATTTTCGTTTAACTTAAAAATTAAAATATTTTTAGGATAATTTATACAACATAAGAAAAGAAAAAATTAAAAATTTTGTTGTAATTTATGAATTAATTTTTCTTTTTCTTATATTTTTTTATTTACAACTTTTTTGTTATTTTTGTGTGTTTTTAATTATTATTTTTTTATAGTGGCATTAATAATTATATTTTATATATATTAGAAAATGTACGATTTTTTTTTTGCGCACTTGTTTTGTGTTTTACGTTAAATGCAAAATGGCGACATAAATTTTGTGAAATTTTATTTTTATAATTTATTTTAATTTTTAACTTAATATTCTTTGCAATTGATTTTTATGTTATTTTAATTTTAAGTTGTATTTTTTTTTTTTGGTTTTACAAAGAAATTATTTTGCACCGCTTAACCGAAATTAGGCCTAAAAGTTGTTTTTCTTTTTCATATTTATATTTACTTAAATTTTTAATTTTACATAATTTACTTTTTTTGTAATTTTTTTTTTAATTTGTATTTATTTTGCTTTGTGCACGCAACGCAATTTGTTGTTATCGTTGATTAATGTACATTAAATGTCTAAATTATGCTTGCAAATTACAATACAACTATTTTCTTCTTTCATTTTTTTTGGGTTTTTAATTACATTCTTTAAGAAAAGTTTTAGTTTTTTTTATAACCAAACGGTTGACATTTTTTTTTTACTATAAAAACAGCTTCTTCTTAAAAACCAAAGTTGCTGTCAATTTTGCTATTGTTTTTAGTGTTTCTTTTATAGACAAGAATATTAATGTATTTTTTTAACAAAAATGATTTTCGTACATTTAAATTTTGTTTGAAATGTTGTTGTTTACTTAAATAATTTCTTTGTAATCTGTAAGATTTTTTTTATATTATTAAAATTGCCTCTTTTTTTTTAGTTGCTTTGCCGAAAATTTCATTTACACATACACTACACTTACAGTAGAGTTACAGTAGCAGTAGAGTCGTCGCTGTATGGTTAACATGCTTTTTTAGTGATTAAGTTGCCTGAATATTTACAAAAACCTATCTAAAAAAAACTCTGCACTCACGAAACATTGAATTTTGTTTTAAGTTATAATTTTATACCATTTTTAATTTATTTTATTCCTCCTTTTTTACAACCTAGCATGCTGAATTTTATGTTTTCGAATTTTTTTGTTTTTTTTTTCATATTCACAAATATAATAATTTTGTTATTTTTTTTTTTTTTTTTACTTTAAGTTATGCCTAAAAATCGTATAGCCAAATATTTAATAATTTTTAAATTTTTACTTTATTGTTTAAATTTACTTTTCATGCTTATTTTGATATTGAAATAGCCAAACGTACTTATTTTTTTTTTTTTTATGTTTGTTACATAAGTTTTTTGTAAATATTTTTTTTTAAGTTTACCAAAAGAGTTTTCTGCCAGTTTCTGTGTATGTGTGTGTGTTTTAACTGATTTTTTAGTTGTAAAAAAAATCGTTTTTTATTTGTTGTCACCATTTTACGATAATATGCGAAATAAAAGTTATATATTAAAATAAAATTTCGTTTGTGTCTTATTTATTTATTATTATTTTTTTTTTTCAATAAAAGAAAACATTTTTATTTTATTAATTAATAAAAGAAAAATATCTAGTATACCGACTATTGGCTATTGAGGTAGCTTCGTTTACTATTGCAGTACGTTGTTGTTGTTTTTTGTTTTTTACTTAATTGTTATTGTTGTTTTTGTTGGCCAGGCGGCAACATAAAATTGCTTTTGGTATTTTTGATTGAAATAAATTGTTCTCGATTTTTATCTTTTTTTTTTTTTTTTGCTTATTGAAGAAAGTAAACGTAAAAGTAATTAAAAATAAATTTTAGCATCTTTAATTAACAACGAAAAATATTTGCATAACAAAACACAATAAAATTTCTCTTCTTTGTTGCAACATAAAGTTAAAAAATTATATTTATAAAATTATATATGAGGTATATGAGTTCCTGAGCTTGTTTTTGTTTTTTTTTTTTTTGTTGATTACATCACTGTTGTTGTTTAAAACTTAGTGCTAAATTAAAAATTAAATAAAATTAAAACAATTCAATTGTCTCAAAAGTTAGAAATAAAACTTAATTAAGTTAAAACGAAACGAATAAAAAATAATAATATTTATCAAATAATATTAACGCTTGCAATATTTACGCGTCCGTACGCCAACACCACTGCAACGGCACAAACCGGCGACGACACTGGCGGAGCCGACGTGCAACGTACTTAAAAAATAAATGTAGTTCAGACTCCAGAGAACGTACACGCGGCCACGCTAGTGCCAACCCAGCTTGCATGAGGCCGGCAGCAGGCGCAGACGGACGGCAATCATGTGCAACTAAACTTAACACAAACGCAACTTTTCTTAATTCTTCTTTTGTCTAAATTATATAATTTTAAATTATTTTTATAAAGCAAAAACAAAAGTAATTAAAATGAAAGCATTAAGTTACAGTTTGCTATTGCAATCAATTACAATTCTTTCAATATTTGCGTAAAAATTATATAATAAAATATAAAATAATAATAATAAAAAAAAAGGATTGCCTTGCGTTGCTTTGCATTTTTCTGCATTTCTTTTTTTTTCGTTTTATGGAACAGGAAACAATTCGAGTGAATTTATATTTTACGTATTATCTTAACTCATATTCAATTGTTTAACAAAAATAATAATTAATCATTTTGCATTATTGTATTTTTTTTTTGTTTTAGTTTTGTTTGATTGAATGTTTTCTCAATCAAAAGATAAACGAAAATAAAATAAAATAAAAAATACAAAATAAAATATTGTATGTGCAAACGTCGTTCAATATGACGCAGTGCGACAACACTGGCTCCGAAGACGTTCGCGGATCACAGAACAAACTGGTTACATAAAAAAACTACTTCTAACATTTATTATTATTTTCTTCTTTCTTTACTTTTCTTTTCTTTTCGTTCATAATGTGTTTCAGCTTTAATTTGTTTGTATTCAAACAAGTTTGTCGTTTTAAAGAAAACTGAATTTGGATTGTATTTGTATTATTTTCAGTAAGAAAAACGAATTTTCTCACTTTGATATTTAAACAAAGATTTTTGTTTGTTGCAAATAAAATCTTCTGATTTTGCATGTTACATTTGGCTATTTTTTTTTTTTTCTTTACTTTGCTTTCGCATAGAATACTATTTTTTGTTTTATTGTTTTATTTCAATTCTGTTACTTTTGTTATGTTTATGTATCACCCTGTATTTTATGTGTTGTTTTTTCTATATTGTATATTGTATATACTTATGTGTGTAAACTTTGAACTATTGCATTTAAAAAATACTTGTTTCTGCTTATCTTTTTTTTTTATTTTGTTATTAACCTCTTTTTGCATACAAAAAATTTCTGCTAGTTAAAGAAGGCAACAAAAAATAAAAAACAAATAAATGAAATATGTTTTTTGAAAAAATGTATCAAAGTGCATCAGTATTGTTGATGTATGTAAGTCATTATCGGACAGACAAATATTTCAATATTGTATTCTTCTTCTACTATGTTTTTCTTGCGTTTTGCAAAGGCTTTTGTTGCCTCAACAGTTTTTATATCGTATTTCATATCATATTTATACATGCATGATTTTTTTTTATATTCATATACATTAATTTATTTTTGTGTATATACAAAATTACCATTTTTTGTTTTTTGTTTTACGTTAATTGAATATTTTTACAGCATTATTTTTACGAAATATATTTAATATGTGAAATAATAAGAAGCCAAAATGCAAATTTTGAATTTTGTGTTTTCGTCGTTGGTTTTTTCAATAATAAATTTAATGTAATTTATTTTTTTTTGTTTTTGGTTGTCAAAAAATGTTAAACTTCTTTACGAAAAACGCTTTCCAAAGGTGTGCCAAAAGTTTGAATTTTTTTCATTTTTATTTAACTGTAATTTTGTAATTTTTTTTTTGCTGTAATGATTTTTTTTTTTCTTCAATTTTATACTTTTTTCAATTTGTTGTCAAAGTTTTTCAGAACGTTTTTGAGTGGTTTTCTTTGTTTTTTCTTTTTTCTTTTGTTTTACTTTCACTTACACTTAAAAAATATTTCATGCTATTTGTTGTTCTTTTTTTTGTTTTTTTTTTTTGTAACTGTTTCATATTTTATATTATTTATTTACTCGTTTACTTTTCATTTTCTTCTCATTAAATATATAATAAAAAATTTCACTAGTAGTTCATTTTTAATTATTTTATAGGCACCCAATTTACCAATTGTTTATTTATGTTTTAAAAACAGAAAGAAAAAAATGGAATAATTAAAAAAAAAATTTACTAAAATCATAGTACGAAGAACTGTATTTGTTTTTAATTTTGGACGCCAAAAGTTGTAACTTTTCTTGAACTAAATAAAATTAAAATTTTGTTTTTTGCAAATTTTGTGTTCGAAAATGTTTGTTTTAATTTTTCAGTGTGAAAAAAAGAATTTTTTTTTTTTTAATTTATGTATCTTATTAAATACATTTTGTATTTGAGTTGTCTTAACGCCGATGCAGCGACAATGAGCTTGCATAAGAAATTTAATAAATTTATTTACACAAAGGCGCTCATGTGCTGTCATCGTCAACGTTCTCTTCGTCTTCGTCTTCGTCTTTGCCACTTCTTTTTCTTCAACGGTTTTTATTTTTATTTAAGGTTTTTAATATATTAATTAATTTTTTTTATTTATTAATTTGTTTGCAGGTACTTGTGTTTGCTATTTGTTTGTTTGTTGCTATTGTTTGTTTATCTCTTTTCTTTAATTGTTTTTGTTGTTGCTTGTTGTTGTTTTAATTATTTATGTATATGTATTTCTTTTTATTGCTATTTAAATATTTCAGGCATTTTGTTTCTTTTTTTACGTATAAAAAATCAATGATTAAAACAATAAATATTGTAATAATAAAAATTGAAAAATATTGACAAAAAAACAAAAATTAAGGCTTTTCATTTTCACACACAAGTTGCTTAGACTTCGACCAATCAAAAACGTTCAAACTTTCGTCTTCTTTTTGATTTTCTTATTTGTTGAAACAATTATTTCAATTATTTTCTTTTAGGCATATTTGTAATTGTTGTTGTTGCAGTTATTGTTGTTGTTATTCTTGTTATTTTTTTGTTATATTGTAGCACCCTGAAAACGATTTTTCAGTCGGATTTATACTTCTTCGTCATCTTCGTTTTAACTCTTTTTTACAAATATGTGTTTGTTTTTTCTTTCTTCCTTTCTTGTTTGTTTGCTCTGATTATTCATTAACATTCAAATTGGCGAAAACGTATTAAATTGAAAATCTTTGTTTGTGTTTTTTTTTTTGTTATTGTAAAAAAAATTGCAATATTCTTTTTTTTTTAAATTTGCAATTTTTTTTTTTCTTTGCTAAACAAATTTAAAACTTTTTAGCATATTTTTGTACATGGGTGTGTGTATGTTTGTTTGTGGTTGTGTTAGTGTGTGTGTGTGTGAGTTGATTATAATAAATATTCTTCGTTCTTCGTTTTCGCAAAACATTTGCCTTCATACATAAAATAATTCCTTCCAAAATTGTCTCATTTTGTTGATCATCATCATTATGAATATCCGTTTAGTAGTTTCTTTAACGCTTTGTTTTTGTTTTTCTTGTTTTGGGTATCATTTTCGTTATTTTGTTTTTGTATTGTTTTATATTTTTTATTTTTTATTTTTAAATTTAATTACGTCCGAGGGCAACAACAGTTGCAACAGTAGTTATATATCAATGATTTTTCTCATTAGCTCATTTTATACACTGAGAAAAATCTATTAGCGCGCGCGTAAATCACTTCATTATCATTATCATCATCATTATCATTTGTTTTCTCTTCTCTTCATCTTCTTTGTAACATTAATTTTCTTAGTTTTTAAGCTCATCTTATTTTATTTGCTTAATAGAACTTAAAAAAAAATGAAACAAAAAACTTACTCGGCAACATGCGACGTGGGCGTTGAGGTCGATGTGGGCATTAGGGGCGTGGTGGGCGTGGTACAACGTTCTACTTTCGTTTCTTCAGCATCTCTTGCTTCTGCTTCTTCTGCTGCATTTTCATTTATATTCTCAACATGCTCGACTTGATCAACAGGAGGCGCCATTTCAGGCTCAATGATCTCACGTTTGATCTCTTTGACGATCACTGCCGTTGGCAATGCTTTTCCATCAATATGATCATCATCATCATCATTGTTTGCCTTCGACGACACAGCGTGCTCAACGACCTTTGTCTCCGGCACTTCGGTCATTTCAACATCTTCTGAGCGTAGCTCTTCAACAGTTGTGGCCGCCGATGTTTCCGTCTGTGTCGTTGTCGTTGTGCTCTCCTCGGCTGTTGTATTCGTCTCAGCTGTGGTATCCAAAATGGAGCATGTGTCGCTGCTCTCAGCATCACTGGTTGTCGTTGTGGTCGTGTCCATAGCCAAAGCGCCATCTCTCGGCACGCTTTCGACACTCCGATTCTGCTGCTGCTGCTGCTCCACCGCCACTGCTGTAGTCGACATGCTCTGTTGTTCGATGCTGCTGCTGTCGTTCTGTACTAACGCCTCCTCCTCCTCCTCCTCCGTTTCCATAATTTCAGGCCGTTGTAATGCCCTTGTTGTACTCGCGATCACACCAATTGCTTTTGCCGCCCCGCTGCTGGTGCTCGCCTCTCCGCCATCGACGCCCTTGCCGTTGCCTCCAACGCTAACCGTGACTGTGGCCGCCGCCACTGCGTCACGTCGTTGCATGCATTTCTCCAATGCCATCTTAAGTGATTTACGTTTTCGCTGTTTAATAGCTTCTTTATGCGCGCTCATAACTACTGTTGCCGCTGCTGTTGCGGCCGCATCCTATTGTGATAGATGCGCGGCTGCTTGAGCCGATGCTGTGATCGATGCCGGCGCAATGGTCGCGCCCGCAGCCAAACCGATCTCTGCCTTGTGCTCGCGTGCAATATGTCGTCGTACCGTGTTGTTGCGCGTGAATGTGCGCTCGCAGAACGGACACGGCACACGTATGCCCTGATGACGCTGACGTATATGTGCGCGCAAGTTTGTCTCATAGCCATACAAACGATCGCAATACAGACACTTGAGCTTTTTGCCTACAAAAGGTACAAGCATATGATTTGAGTTTATAAACTAAGCTATGCCATTCACTCACCATCGGCGGTATTGACGCTGTTCTTGTTATTCATCTTGGTGGCATTCCAAACGTTCAACATGTCAGCCGGCGCAATGGACGCAGCCAAATTGCCAGAAATCGTGCCATCCGCATTCTTTAGGTTCTCAAGCAAAGAATTCGGTGTCGTCGACGAAGTGTTCGAGTTCTGTGGTGGCGGTGTATAGTTGGAGACTTCAAGCTTAACGCGTAAGTCCTCAGCGCCAGCCTAAAAGTTATGCAACAACAAGAGAAGAGTTAAGGAGAAGCTCATGGCATACAATGACAATACAAACGCACGTCTGTCGATTCGTCCATCATTTCGCGATCATCATCATTAGCCTCATTTGTGCTGCCATTATTACGTTCCGATTTCACAATGCGATCCAGACTGCCAGCCAGACTGCTCGGTGCGTTGCCATTGCCAGCGGTGGTGCTCGGACTGTGATTCTCATAGCGACTAAGATTGAAAAAAAAGATTAATAATCAAACCCACAATCAATCAAACAGTGAGCACACTTACCTCGAGTGCGGTGAAGCGCGCTCTGAGTGCATGGTATCCGCTTCGGTGGGTGCTGTCGACGATGCGCTCGACGAGGGTCGATGATAGGGCGCCTTGCTGATCGGGCTCGGGCACTCCGATGACGATGTGTTCTTGGAGCCATCGCGCAAAACGCTGCCGCGGCCCTCCTGCTGCTCGGCATAGGGACTGCGTATGGCGCGCTTACGCAACGGTTCGAACGATATTGGACGATACATGGGCGGAACATATGGCGACATGCCGCCAAGTGTGGACGAACTGCTCGGGTGCATGAGCGAATCGCATTCCTGTTTCAAACTGCCAGTTGAGCCGCCTAAATGGTGTGCAGCGCCAGCGCCGCTACCCAAGCTGATGGGACCATTATTGCCGATAACACCGCCACCACCGCCATGTGGACCAACCACACCTGCGCCACCAGCGCTCAACATGCCAGCACTGCCAGCACTTGAGCAACGGTCCAAAACGCTCGCAGCAGCGCCAAGCGTGCCGAGGCCGCTAGTGCCACCACCGCCCGGCACTGAGCCGCCGCCAGCTATGCCCGCCGCGGTGCTCACTGCGCCCAGGCCGCCTAGCGCACCGATGTGTGGCGCGCCAAGGCCATTGCCTGAGCCGGGACCACCGGCGCCGCCGCTAATGCTGTTGCGCATGCTGCGGCGTCCGGTGGGCGAGTCAAGCAGCGGTGAGGCATCGCCAATGAGTTGGTGTTGTGCCTGTTGTGCGGCCAAACGACCGGTTTCCGTAGAGAGGCCTTTAACCTGTTGTTGGGGGAGAGAGAAATTAGTTTGAGTCTAATGAAATAAGCAAAAAGGGATGATTGAAACAGACCTGTAGATTCTCAGCTGATTTGAGAAAACTGTTGAGCGCCTCTTGTGAGACGTGCACTTCACCTTTGTACATGAACTCGAGCAACGCGGCCATGTTGTCGGATGTGGTAGCCTCCAGTATGATGACGCATTGGCCATTTGTGGGCGTGTTCTCGAACAGATCGGCGAATTTTTTCGAACATGCTGCGAGTATGAGTTTATGCGCTCTGAAAACCGAACCTGCAAAGTAAAGAACACAAACAATATGATTATAAGTTAGGCATAAAAC
Source organism: Phortica magna (assembly GCA_037044515.1). NCBI lineage: Eukaryota > Metazoa > Arthropoda > Insecta > Diptera > Drosophilidae > Phortica > Phortica magna. The sequence continues at coordinate 52,601 of JBAMBP010001063.1, read as the reverse complement.
ACTACAAAGAATGGCATGGGATGAGATGAGGGAAGTGCTCAACAAAGACCTTGAACTGATTTCGAAACTCATTTAAAAACACTCATTAACATAAAAGAGTCGCTCAGTCGTACGCCGGCCAACAATAACAAGATTAGCACATGAATTATATACTTTACACTTGAGTTGCGTACATGATCCAAAGACTTGCCTCCTCATACGCTTCAACACGTTAAAGCTTCCTAGCATTTGGCTGTATATATCTGAGTGTGTGTGCGTGTGTGTGTGTGTACCTGTGACACACTGAAGCAACACCCAAGCAAACAAATAATATCAAAATATCCTTTTCGGCATCGACAAGAGACGTCTTCGTTTTTGTCGTCGTCGTCGCCTTCGACATAACTCCCTACACACACACACACACAGCACACACACGCCCACAAAATGTTAGCCATGAACACATTTGCTCCTTTGTCGTTAAATATATTTTTATGTATTTGCGTGCGAATGCTCAACGAGCAAAGAAATGAAAGTAGAAGAAAGAAAAAAAACAGCTCAAAAAGTGGGCGGCATTCGCTTGTTTACTTTTGCTTGACTTGCATTGAATGAAGCGCCAAAAATATATATATTATATACTTTATACATATATCTATATAATATTGCTCTTCTGCTTCTTCTTCTTCATTTGCTATTGTTATATAGCAAAGAAAGTCGTACACGATTTCTCTTTCTGCTGTTTGCTTCATGTCCTGTTACTTTTACTTCTGCTTCCCTCATTTTTTCTTCTAATACTTCTGCTTCTTCTTGTTGCTCTGCTGCTTTATTCGCATTACACGTACAACTTGCGCTATGTCCTTGCGCGTCTGTGCATAAGTGTGTGTGTGTGTCTGTTTGTAACTGTTTATGAGTTTTTCGTTACAATTTTCAATGCTTTTCTTTTGCTTTCCCGGCGAAATTCCTTTTTTCTTCTTTTTTGTTTTATTTCTTCGGTTTTTCTTTTTTTCTTTGGCCGTGATTTTTCTTTATGGGGCACTTGTTGTATTTTTCGTGTATGCTACTTAAGCGAAATTGAAATGGCAGCACACTCGACAGTGCCCTGACTTGCCTGACAGCACACGAACAATAAATAAATAAAATTGAAAGAAAAAACCAACCAAAATTTGTTTCTCTGTGAGATACTTTTCCGTTTGTAGGTATCTCTGGCATCTCTTTGCTTATCAAATGTTCTGTTAATGTTGAAATTTAAGTTGCTTTAAGTTAAGTAAGAAGAAAATCACAAATATATAATTTTTTATTCTTGATCAGAATGACAAGACGAGTTGATGTCTGTATGTATGCTATCTACTCCCTCAGTTTTGAACTTGAATTTTCACAAATAGTAATTTTGCCCAGACTAAATGTGTGAAAGTTGAATTGAAATGGCACCACTGGAACGGGTAACTGCCATACAAAATGAAGAAGAGGAAGAGTTGTATGGAAAACTTTGGTTTCTTAACCAATTGACTTGAAACTTCATACTTATTTTCATAGATTGGCAAGGCCGAAGTTAGCGTTCTTAATGCTTTGAAAATCATTTAGTTTTTAATATTTCTAAGAGTTTCAAAAATTTAGCTAAAGTTGAGTCATCTAATTTTTGTTTTTCATAATCATTTATAGTTTTCTTTTTTGTTTTTTTAATATTTCAGACGCTTCGATAAGATATTTCATGCACATGCCGCACGCGTAAGCGAAAATAGTCTTTCGTAAATAATGCAAAATAACAACAAAGTTTCTTTTCTTCTTTTTGCTATTTTGCAGCATATTTTTTAATTCTTTTATGTTAATCGAACTATAAACACGCACACACACACACATTCACAGACAACAGCTTGTTTTTATACTTATTAGCAGCTGGCAAACTAAGCAAAGAACGTGGGCAGAACTAAAACCAACAACAACAACAGCAAATTTATATTTTCGGCTTTTATTTGTTTATCAAAAATTGTGCTTACTTTTTTTTCATTATTTATTTTATTTTTTTATTTTCATTTTGTGGTTCTTTTTTCTTTTTTTTTATTCTTTTTGCTGATAACTGTTGTGACCTAATTTTTGTTATATCAAGTGTTTGAAATATATATGTATGTATTTATATAAATATATAAACTTTAAAAAAGGGGAATTAAAAATGACTATAATGAAAAGTAGCGTAATTTGTTATTTTATAATTCGTAAAATGAGTTTTTGCGTAGTAAATATATTATTTAAGAAATCAGCAAAGTCATTTGACTGTTAAAATTACTGATAAGCTTAAATTTCAAGAAACTATGGCACAAATATATCAAGAAGTATTAAAATTGTTCAATTGAACTACAAAAGATGATTGAAAATAAAACATTCTTCAATGAAACTTATGAAATTCAGCAAAAAGACATTTTTCTGGGCTTGGCTCATGTAACTCAAGTAGCTCTTCACCATGTTTGAACATTTTTCAATTAACATTATTGCAATTGACATTATTAACTAACAGTAAAATAGAATTAGCAGAAGAAACAAAAAAAAAAACCCAGCCAGCATAAAAACTTCGCCTTTAGTACGTCAATCATAAGTCGCACAAAAGTTGTTGGTTTTTTTTTATTTTTTTTGCGTTGAACTTCCGCGCTTTTTGGAATTTATTTATTTCATGTACAAGTTGTTTGTGCATTTGTTTCGCCAACAACACAAACAACAACGGCTCAAAAAATATTCCAATGACGTGAGAGAGGCGCGTGCATGCAACTGAGTGTGTGTGTCTGTATGCGCGTCAACCTTGAACAAGTGAAAGAAGAATAGCACAACTGTTTTTACTACGCGCATTCTTCGCTCACTCTCACTCACTCACTCTCACTCTCGCATACTATCACACTAGCGCACTTGCTCGCTTAGCTTAGTAGTGCGTCGAAACGTTGTTTTTGCTATCATTTCGTTTTGTTGCTTTGTTGATTTTGCCCTTTTTTGATTTTATTTTCGGTGCTTTTATGAATCAAAAGCAAACGCAAAAACAAAATTGACACAATTTGTGTTACAAATAAGCGCGACAGAAGAATAATAATTATGGTAAACAAAACAAAAAAAAAAAGCAGCAAAGATTACTTCAAGAAAATAGAATAAAATGGCATATATTTTGACAAGTGCAATGATAAGATTATTGTACATCGCATGATGATGTGTTTTTTTTGCAAATACTTTGCTGCAAATAAACAAAATCATACAAACCCAACACATTTTGTTTTTTTGGCATATTTTTCCCCATTTTGGTTGCGCCATTAAACACATGACGTCAAAATCAATTAAGGCGCTCATATTTCTATGCCATTCAAATGCTTAAGGCCAAAAAAACAATAACAGTAAAGCTGCCCATTTCGCAAATATTTTTCTAAGGCACAATTAAAACCCTTTTTTTTGTGTTAGACAATCGAAAAAAGGAACGTACGTTGCTTAAAAAAATAGCAAATAAAATTTTAAATGAATATTTCGCTTCATTTGAAGGTCCTTACATATGAATATGATTTTATTTCTCGCCTTTATTTTCGATATTTAAAACCTCCTTTTTTTGCAGCCTTAAAAATATTAAAAACCACAATTAAAAGGCTCGGACAACCCCGAGAAACGAGTATTATTTGTCGTATCTCAAACTCAACGTTTGCGACTTTTGGCCAAAAGAGCTTTGTATTTTTTCAAAATTTTAATCAAAAATAGTACTTTTCGATTGATGGCAAATGCCTGCCTGACTGTCCGTCTGTCCGTTTGTCTGTCTATCTGCCTGGCCAAAAGGATTTGCGTATGCGTACACATATTCATGTGCAAACAGGCAAATGTATCTATGAGTGGCACTCGTGCTGCTTCGCCGACTTACCCTTAACGCAAGTAAATGCATGTCTATGGATTTCGATTTATATTTGCTGTGCTTTTTGTTTGCCATAATCCAAATATGAGTCGAAAAAGTGAGGAAAGCGGCGCTAAAACGATGGTTTGTGGCCATGCCTGACTCAGCGCAGATACGCGCATTGCAGATTTTTCACATTTTTGTTTTTATTTCTGTGCTTTGTTATTATTTTTTCAATAACTTCAAATATTCTTCATATATAAACAACGTATACGCAATAAGGCGAAGTTGTTGGTTGGGGCCCCGCGTGTGTGTGTAAGGCAGTTAGGAGCTCTTAGTCTGTCTCTCACCCAGGCTGTCGGGCAGTCTGTTCACATCATTCATGGCATGTTTCATTGAATGCGTCGCCATCGTTGTTGTTGTTGTTGTTGTTGGCGTTGTCATTGTGTTTGGCATTTGTTGTGCTTGTTGTTGTAGCGTTTTTCTTTTAACATAGTCAAGCATTAAGTGTATTGGCTCATGGCTAAAATGTTTGCTGTTTGTTGTGTTTTTTTTTTTTTTTTGTATTCCTTTTTGTGGCCCGCATGTCTTTCATGCAACATGATGATAGCTCTCCTTTTAAGTCTTCAGTTCGTTGCTTGATGACAAACAAAACAAGTTGCAAATCTTTAAAGAACTTTAAACTTTTTGAATGATTTCGTTGCATGAAATTCATAGTTATTAAAAAAATATGTAAAAAGTCTTGAAGTGTTGCTTACGTCTGAAGTAATCACTAAAGAGCAATAATATTACTCATTAAACGCGTAAGCATTTCAAGCTGAGCCATTCATGATAATCAGGGTATTCACGATAAAGAGTAACGGTGCGCCACTTGTGTAGTTTATCAAGACCATCATTGGGAACTGAATTTTGTACTTGCAAAAGTGTAGAAGAGGACACAATCAGCTGTGCACATTTTTGGCTAACTTTTGGTGAAATTATTCACAGTGGAACGCCATCTATTTAACCTTCTATCCCACTCACACTTCACACTTTTATCACTTAATTATACCAAATTACTAAATAAACCATGGTCACCTTATGTTAATTTTAAGAAGTCGTCGTGTTTTCTGAACAAACTGTTGAAATTTTTTACACCTTTATTGAGAAGTCAATTCAGTTGATTAACAAATAAAAATACCCAAAAAAAAAGGTTATGTTTTAAACGTTCATTGATTTTTTTACTCGCACCATTTTTTCATGAATGTTGGCCGCCATTTTGCCGGTTTTATGTGTGAGTATATCATTATTATAGCTTTGCTTTCGTTTTCTTTTTGATTGTTGTTGTTTGTTGTTGTTTGTTGTTGTTTGTTGTTGTTTGTCTCACATGCGCGCCTGTGTCTGTGCTACTATTTCATTTACAGCTTTGCAACAGTTTTATGAGCCTTATTAAATGAATATAAATGCGCAAAGTATTTACGAGTGAAGTTCGAGCATGAGCAGAGCAGCAGCAGACCAGAATGGCGCACATTACGACTCACTTATATACAACATGACTGGCTGACTGACTGACTAACGGACTGACTGAATGCCCCGCCACACCGCTTTGTCTGCGCGGCGACTCATACAAGAAACGCTCGTCCGTCGCTCAAAGTTTGGCAGCGTTTGTGGCTCTCGTATTTAGATAAAATATTTACTTCTGTGCTCATTGACTTAGGTCAGGTTTTTTTGCGTAGAAGTTTATTCATGATTTCTTGTTTTTTTTTTTTTTCTTTTCTCTTTTATTTTTTTGCGTGATTTTTTGCTTCTTTTTTATGTATTTTGATTTGGGTTTAAATACTTGTGCGCTTCTTTGCCCGATTGTGGGACCGTGTCTGTCTGCCGGTCTGTCTGTCTATCTAACTGCCGGTGTTGTGTTTATGGGCGCTTTTATGTGTGTTTGTTGACTTGTCTTGTCTTCTCAAATCGCTGCGTGTCTTTGGTTGTCTTTATGTATAAATTGTTACATTATATGTTTTTTTTTTTTTCACTTTTTGACAATTTGTCGTACGTTTTTATGCGCAAATTGTTGCATACTTTTTTGTCTCTTTTCACTTTGTATATGTATAAAAATTGGGTTAACAGTTGAGTGTAACACTTTGTTTCATTTGCATAACAACCGAAAAGGCTTAAGCTAAGCTGAGCACATTCTGTAACTTTGAATGAAAGTTGAAAAGTATTAAAGCACACTTACCATCACATGAGAGCGTCACGTCGGCCAACAGATCGGATTTGAACAGATTTGAGAATGTTATCGCCAAGTTGGACGAATAACTGTTCCACTTTAGACAAAACTGCTGTTGAGGATCCATTTTTGTGTATTTTAACTAAGCCGAAAGTGTTGCAAAATCCTCAATGCCTTTTTTTAAAGCCAAAATGTAAAATTTCTTTTTAGATTTAATTATTTTCCTTCTTTTTTTTTAATAAATTTCGTTGCCTGAAAAGTAATTTTTGCTTTTGTCTTCCGTGTTTCTTCAAATCTAAGCCATGCGTGTTCTTTTTGTTGTTGCTGCTTCAGCTGTTGCTGTTGTTATGATTCGTAACTGTAGCGTTTATCTTTAATGTTACTTCTTCGTCTTCGTCTTCGTCGTCGTCGTTTTTTATGTCAAAATTGAATTTTCGATAATTTTGTTGCAGAAAATAATTTTTCATGCATTTGTTTTTCCGTTCACTCCGAAATTTGTTGTTATCTTCGTCGTGTACCGTTTTATAATAATGCCAAAGGGAATTTCTTTGTTTGTTGAAATATTTCGTTTCCGTTTTTGTAAGCTTTTTTAGCATTTAGCGCAAAGTTTTGCTACGCCTACTGCTGTCTCGCTCGCACGCGCGCAACGCTCCCTACTGAGCCGAGCTGAGCTGTGCTTTTGTTGCACGCACGTTGCTTCTGTCGCACGTTGGTTATTCTTCAGGTGTCAAAAAAATATCTTTAGTTGTTTATATTTTCCTTTTCGTAAGTTGAATTCAGCTTCCAAATTCGATACAAGTTGTTGTGCTCGCTACGAAAGCTGCAATGATAATGAATAAAATGGAAAAAAATGAAATATATTTGTTTATAGCACAGAACACAAAAAAAATATTCAAGATGACATTTTTTGCGTTTCCTTCGAAAGCAAAAGATAAAACAATAACAATATCCATACAAAAAAAAAATCAATGCTTACTTCAGTAATTTTTTTTTGTTGCTTTCTTAATAACAAAAAATGTGTATTGCTGTTTCGCTTGCACTTGCCGGCGCAGCAGCAGCAGCAGCAACGTGTGTGAAGTCAAAAGGATTTTTCTAGGAAAAGAAGTGTTGTTGTTGTTCTTTCAAAAGCTCTTTTCACGCTCGTCTACGCTGAGCTTCGAATTTCAAAGTAATGATGCGCTATAGAAATCGAAGCAGCAGTAAAAGTGTATGTGTGCTGCATGCAGTAATTCTATCTCACAGCATTTGTTGTAGTTGCACAGCATTTCCGACGCCCAACATGCCACAACAGCAGCAACAACAACAACAGTGGCAGCCAATTTATTAGAAATTAATCGAGCATTTAAACGCATTCGCAGTCGAACTGAACAACAACAACAACCAAGAGGATGCTGCGCCGAAATAAAGATATACGATTTAATTCCTGGAATTATGCTTTTAAAAATTTTGCCGCCTTAAAGGCACCAAACTAACAAGAAGCTCAAAAGCAAAAAAAAAGCAACAACTCTAACGAAATGCAACTATGCGTATACAGTTTCCTTTTTGTTGATGCTCTTTTTTTATGCGAAACAGCGCACACCGCGCTTACTCTCTCTCTCTCTCTGTCTATCACACATCAACAGCATCTTCAGCATGCGTGTCTATCGTCGTGCAGTTAACCTTGAGCCAAACTGACGAAAATTCCAGGAAACTGCAGGTGACTCGCAAGCAAAAGAACCGGCAGACTGACTGAGTCAGTCAGTCACTGTTGCATTAACAGCGCAAGGGCGAGTCAAGGCATATGTGTGAGCAGAGCAGCGACAGCGACATCGACATCGACAGCGGTCAACGAAAGTGAAACGAAGATGAAACGAAGACGAAAAACGAAGTAAACTTTTTAGTTCGTCGCTTGACTTCGATTTTGACTTCGTTAGACTTCGATTGTGGCTTCTTATGCTGTGCTGTGCTGCGCTTCCGCGAATTTGTTTAGTCATTAGAAAAATGTGGCAGCGCAACATTTTTTTTTTCACTCCCGCTCTCTCTCTCTCTCTCTCTCATTCTTGCCTTTGCTCAGCCACTGCGCCATTTGTGCATGCATGGTTTGTTGCCTTTGGTGCTTTTGCTTTCTGTGCGCCTGTTCGCTTCAAACGACTTACTAATGCTTCTATGCAAGCCGCTGAGAGAACGGTGAACGCGAACGAAGGCGGCAGCAATGCAGCCGGCGGGGTTAAAAAAATCAACGGTTTCGGCACTGCCAAATATCGGTAAAAAGCTATTAAGAAATTCCATGGAAGTTTTGTGCTCTCCTTTTTTTGACTAAGGCTTAGTTGGCCTGAGGCTTTTGGTTCATTTGCTGTGCGAGTTATTTTCTTTGAGGTTTTTATGTGCTTGATTTTTGAGCTGACGTGGGCGAGCTGTGAATTTTAGATTTACTTTTGATTTTGTGTTGCATTTGAAGTCTAAAATGGCGCAGCATAAGCATGTTTATATTGTATATTTATGTAATGCTTTAGATCTTATTTCATTACTTCATATACAGCAACATATGTTTGTCTGACTGTACCTAAAAAAGCCAACTATTTGTGCGTGTTGAGTTTATTATTCGAAAAGCTTCTTTGAATCGTACATGTGTGCGTACAAAAGGAGCTGAAAACTAGAACACTTCTCATATGAATGCATTAAGCGTAAAAATGTTAGAACGCCATGTATGTCGAACAAAAGAAAAAACAATTCTATGCCTTAGAGAAACTCAGGTAGATATCCTTTAATTCAACTGGGGAATCCTGCGTTGCGCATTTAAATAACGCTCAGCAAATGCGCCGCAAAGAAGCGTTTTGAATTACACGACAGCATAACAACAACAACAACAACAACAATGACAACGACAGCGTAGTGAAGCGGAAATGTTTAAGGCACATAAACAATACAACAACACACAACGCATTACGCATTGCTGCGGCATTACTGCGTTTGAGGCTGCGTTACACATCAAAATCAAAACGAAATGACATAAAAGCGCACAACGATTACGCAACTGTTGAATTGAATTGAAAGCAAGTTGAGTTGAATTGAATTGAACTGAATTGCAGCTGTTCTGCACAAGCAGCACACCAACAACAACAACAGCAGCAACGGAGATGTGAGAGCGCGCGTGTGAGTGAGCACGCATGAATGAGACAAGAAATTTTTTAAAACGCATATAAAAACAAACAAAAATAATAATAATGAAGACAACAAAAAACAAATGCTTAATTATTATATTTTTCTGGTATTTCAACTTAATTGACCTTGTGCACTATTTTGACTGATTAATTTTATTTCTTTATTATTTTGTTGCTTTTCCCCTTCTTCTTCTTCGCTAACGTTTGCTCAAATCACTCACAGAGAGTCGCGCGCGATCTCTCGCTATGTTGCTGTCTCACTCGCACACATTAAGCTTGGCCGTTCAATCAGCTTTCAATTCCGTGATTCATGCTCAAGTGCATTAAACAAAAATAACAATCATTATAGCAACAACAACCAAACTTTGTCGTTTTGACATTTCGACTAAGGCATTTTTGTTGTTGTTGTTTTTGCATTTGTTTTTGTTTTTAATTTTTAACAAATTCAATTTGATTGAACATTTATTTATCGCATAACGCAAAACAGAACGCATTAATTTTATATTTTTATTTTTTTTTTTTAAGACTTGTTCATTTCATAGCAAAATTAATAAAAATGCTGCAACAGCTCAGCGTTTTTCACATAAAGCATACAAATGCATAAAGTTGTTGTTGAAATTATTATTTCAACGTAATTATATATTTATTATTTATTTATGCGGAAACCACTTAATAAACAATAATAATAAATATTGAAAAAGCAGAAAAAGAACTTGAATAAAAAAACAGATCTTTAACAAAGATCTCAAGACTTCTCTTACTGAGTGAGTGAGTGAATGACTAAGTGAGCGATTGAATGCATTCAATTGAAGTTGAGCATGTTGTTGAGTGATTTATGTAAATAAATACTTCAATTAATACGAATTAATGTTGCTCATAATGCATTTCCTCAATGGCATTAAAGCAGAGAGTAAACAAAAGCCGCAAAACACTGAAACTGTAAGCCAAATGTATCGTTTGACACAAATTTTGAAATTTTGTTTAAATTATTTGTTGTTTTTATGATAAAATTTTCGCACTTACATCTTTTTTCTGCTTTGTTTTTGCTTCACTAACCCAAACTGCACAGACACGCACGCACACGCACACGCACACACCAACAACCAACGAGCAGTTCAATGCTCAGTCAACGGCGTTGTTGGCGTCGCTGCCACAAATGTACGAGTCTCCTTACGCCGTGTATCAAATGTGCGATAATCGTGAAGCAAACTATGAGTAAAAGCAGAACAACACTGAAAGTCTTCCGTTCGTATTCGCCAAGAAACATTTGTGCGACTGTGTGTGTGTGTTTGCTTGTATATGTGAAAACGCGTAGCGAAAAATATTAGGCACGAATAAAACTTGTTTTTACTTATATATATTATATATATAAATATATATTTTTTTTGCTTTTTTCTTTTTATGATTTTTCGATTGCAATGATTGCCATTTGACAGTAAATTCACTACAAGTTGCTGTAAAATTTCACTTTACACACTTCGCCCGTTTCGATAAGTTTGTGGCAAGTGTGCTTGTGTGTGTGTGTGTGTGTGTGTCGTATCAAAGCTGGCCGCAAAAAGTGTTAGAAAGAGAGCGATAGATAGCTTAGCAAAAGACATGACATGGCACCAAGGGAATTTTTCGTTAAAGTAGAACACGACAAAGTCGTAATAGCAATGTATCTAGATACATAAGCGTACGCGACAACAGCATATTGGCAAAGGGATGAAGGCGCACTTAAGCCTCACACCTAACAAGACTGCCGCCGTCTTGCCTGTCTGCCTGCCTGTCACTGCCACTACCACGCCTGTCATTCAGCCTGCCTTGCTCACTGCCTTCCTGTCCGCCTTCTTCTTACCTTCTCGCCTCACGTCATACTTTTTCTTATGAATTGCGTGTGCTTTTCATACACAAAAACTTTTGCGTGGTTTTCTACTTTTAGTTTTTACTCAAAAACTTTCAACTTTTCAGTGGGTGACTTTCTTCTACAATGTGGTTATATATTTCGCAGTATCCGTGTGCACGCGCGTGTGTGTGTGTGTGTGTGTGTGTGTGCGTGCAACGTGTTGTGGTTGTGGCAGTCGGTAGGAGCGAAGTGGCACTGGGCATGTTATGCGCGTTGGTTTTGGGGCTTGACTTAAAGAGCGTGAGCGAGAGGGTGACAGAGGGCGTTGCACACACAACTCGTGTCCTTTGGTTGTGGCACAGCGCGTTGTTTTGTGGTATTGGTTTTTTGGCAATGAAAATGTTCTCGTGGCGCGTCTGAATGAAAGTGAAAGTTAAAGTTTTTCGCTGCCTTTGAACTTTGAACTTATACAAACGCGCACAAGCGAAATGTATACAAAAAGTATATTATATATATTTCAATACCAAAGCACTTTATGTGCTTTACGCTTCAAGAATCTGCAAGCATGCTTGTACTTATGTATTGCGCTGTAAGTGTATGTCTTTGAGTTGTATTAAGACTTTGCCATTGGCAGTCAACTAAAACAACATGTAATATAACATTGACTATGCAACAATCTAACGAATGAGGTAATTGCTTTCTTTCTTTCTCCAGCAGAAAATTATATCATATGCCAACTGTTATACCCATGTTGATAATTGCCTGTTATGACTCAACACTGCAGCTGACAAGAGACTCGCACAGATCTGCCATGCCGCCATATGTGATTAGTTAATCAACGTATGGCTTAATGCAGCTGACAGCCTCAAGCACATGCATGAAGTTACGCTGCCAATGCTATTTTGCGATATCTTCTTGTGCTTACAAGAAAAACACAACAACAAAACCCATATGAAAATCATCGCCAAAAATAAATAAATCACGAATTCACAGATGTGCAAAAACCACAAACGTATGAAGACGAACCCTTCTTGTCACATAATCAAACCGCTGCTGGAACGCACAGCGGGTGCACATCAAAGTCAACATTGACTGACAAACGAATTGCATAAAAAACATGCCACTCTGCAATATAATAACAAAGCAAGACATAACCATAACAAATACATTAAGCAGAAAAATATCAAAAAAAATTACGTGAGATAGAACCATGAGAGCCATGAGACAATCACATAAACAATGTCATGGAAATGCATGAAGGCAAGACAAATTATTATGAAAAAAAAGGGGCTTGTATTATGTGAAAGCATTGCAAAATACTTATTGAATAATTCTTGTAAATTATTATTATTAAAACTTTGCTTATGCACGAGTAAATTCAAAGAATGAAACCTTCGCAGAATGTTCTGGATGTCTGCCATATTATAAAATGCTCGTCAGCGTTAAAAAACAACGCCTTCGTCGTTCTGTATTTCATTGTACATTAAAGCAAATGAAATTCATTTGGTTTTTGTTTAAAAGCACAAAAAAACACAAAGACAACTTTGTTTGTGTAAATTTGTATGCATTAAAATGCAAGAAAAGCACACATTTGACTGTTAAATAATTGAAAATCAAAACAAAAGAAAGCAAACATGTCAAAGTGCAAGTTCGCAAAGCATACGTTTTATGTGTCACGTACTAAGCAAAGCAAAGATATAAGATACATTGCATGAAGTTACTCTCTCAATTACATTACTTTAATTAATGTGTTTTATCGTTTGCCATAGAAAAAGTGCTGCACAATCTTTGCTCTGATGTAATGACCCAGTCGTATTTGTTATGCTTACAAACACGCTTATGTAACTTTATTTTGTAGGGTGAAAAGATTTTACTTCTCCTTACAATCTCATATACAAAACGCGTGGACATGATCGCTTTTGTGGCGACAAATCCGCTTACAAGCTTCCTTCAAAAAGAACTATGTTAAGCGACTGTCGTTGGCTGCTGTTAAGCAAAATGTTAACATTCTCCTGTAGCTGTAACTGTCACAAAGCGCTGTTAAATATAGTTCCCTGCTGTTAAGTCTAAATTAATTGAAAAATTCACTTAAATTTGATTTATAATATACATTTTTTTTACAGTTGCACAACGACACATGTGTATTACATGAATTCATGTAATGATGTGTTAAATAATTGAGGTAAATGTAAACGTTCTTCAAACAAGTTTCATTTCAATATATTTCTAGCTCATTAGAAGATGCTGCCACACACACACACACACACACAGATACCCTCACACACACACTTTCATAGCGACAAGCGAATGTCACCCGCAAAGTTCATGTCAGACTTCAACGATTTTTAATTGAACTTTTGAAACAAAATATATATATATATAACTTTTCACATTTCACACACACATACACACACACACAGACACATACATTTACACACTTATACCTTACACCTGACAAGAACAGCGGCACAGAGTTGAGTTGAGAAGTTGCCAAATGATGAACGCAGTTACTTTTTTCCTCTGAATTGTTTGGTAAGCGCAACAACAACTTCTGACAAACAAAATTCAAAATGACAATTTTAGCTGTCAAATGCAGACAAGCAAGCAGCATGAAGACAAGGCACGGCGGCATGCGAACCGGAAGCTGTTGAGTTCTGGGCAGGAGGCGTTGTATTTTTTCGCTAGAAAAACAATTTCGCATACGCAGCAAGCAAATGATATCAACCAACATACAACACAGCGATACAACTTGACTCTGGCCCAAGCCCAAGCCCAACCTTAGTCTGTTCTGTTCTACCCTGTGCTGTGTGCTATATGCCCCGTTTGGACGGACAACCAATGAAGCGAGAAACGTGGCAAAAGGTTGTTTGGCCGCTTGGTTGCTTGGTCGCCTGGCGGGGCTTCAATGTCCTTCGCCTGTGAAAATTGTAACATTACAACATGTCTGTCTGTTACCTTTCTGACATTTGATTGAGATTTGTTATCGGCAAATTCATCAATGATATATATACACACACACACACACACACAGTTATATAAAGCAAGCTGCTTGTGTTGAATGGCCAGGCAAACGAGGCGTTTGGGCAGCGCACGTAACGATGGACAAGTTTATGTTGGCTGTGGGTGGGAAAGGTGGGTAAGGGTGAAGTAGCATGGCGTTGACTGACGGTGTGCATTCTATGATAAGTGCCTGTGGTTTGGTCATGATGGCAGTCGTTCGTCCTCATCGTTCGAGCATTGAAACAAAAACAGCGTTGCTCTTGTCACAGACCAAAGGCCTACGCCTCCAGTTCTCCCACTCTCACTCTCACTCTGGCTGTGCTTCTCTCTCACTCAGTCAATACACATTTTTAAAGTTATCAGCGCGTGCACAGCAACCAACTCACACACACACACACACACACACAGCATGACATTTTAGGCATTTGTTCGATAGCTTGTTTTCTGTTTTTTATATGTGCTTTGCTTGCCTGTTACTTCTATTAGATTCTTGCCTCTGCTGAAGCAAAACCAACAGAAATGGCGACCAACGCAGCAACAACAACAACAGCAACAACGACTATGAAGTAGAATGCAAGTGAAGAAAAAAAACAACAATAACAACAAAAACAGCTGTTGTATGAATTTTGTGCACTAAAGCAGAGTTGCTTTGCCCGCGCCAGAGTGACCATGCTTGTTTGCCCATGTCTGTTCAATAAAGGCTGCCAAACAGACGCAAGCACAGTGGCGTAGGCAGTATGGGGCGGTGGTGGAGGAGGGGTAGGCGGACATTGGTGCCAGCAATGACATTTGAATTCAGCGTTCATGTCGCGTGTCTTTGAATGTGTGTTGAATATCACAACAAATTTTTTGTTTTTTCTGCTTTTTTTTATTTTATGTTCTTGTCGTTGTTGTTGTTTTGAATGAATGAACGTACGAACGATGACTTTTGCTGCTATTTTGGGGCTCGCACTGCGTATCTATTTTTTAATTTTGCTGACGAAGCTCAACTAAACTGAAACACACTCAAACACATATGCAGACAAATGCTTTTGTTACTCACACACACACACGCACACATGGCAGTTGGTTGTGTAAAGTTTAACAAGGATGCAAAAATGGTTTGATGCTGTCTACACAAGCTGACATTTGCGTCTCATGCTGATAAGCAGCAATGCCAGCAACAAAGCACACACACACACACACACCCGCCTTGCTGCGCATACGAACATTTTCGTGGAAAAACGCGATAAATACATTTTTGTCGCATGTAAAGTTATTTCCATTTGACGATTTCCTCAAACTCTTTTCATACAAATGAAAAATTTAAACTGCGTGAGTGTTTATGTGAAGGTGTTACTCATGTGTGTGTGTGTTTGGGTCGTGTGATGAATATTTACTGCTAACTGCTAACTACAGGTATTCACACACACCCACACACACACATACGCCCGCACAGCAAAGCATTCGTTGACATTTTTAATTGGGTTTGAGATATTTGCATGAATGACAATTTTCAGTTAGCATTAAAAACTTCTCTTTTACTCTTTTTTATTGCAGTTGTTTTGTTGTTCTTTTCTATTGTCAACTTTTGATGGCTCAAAAATGCTTTGAGTTGCGTTTGTTTTGTGTGCGGTTGAATTTTTTTCTTGCCTTTAAATGAACTCTTTTTTTGCGGTTAGAGAAGTGTCAGCGGGCGTGCGTGAGTTAATAATAGCAAAAGTGACTCTTTTTAATGTTGTTAGCTTTCATTATTTCATGTTAAACATGCGCAAAATTGAAAAAGTCGCTTAACTTGTTTGACTTTGATGAACAGAAGGAAAAGTGTTGAATACTTTTGGCTGACATGTTGTAAATGACTTCTGTGCCAAAGCGCTGCAACGATCAACAAAACGGTCACACTCGAACATTGTCTCGCACTCTTTGTGATCGTTCGTGCTTCTTCGTTTTGTTCGACAACGTGCAATGAACGAAATGTTCGCGTGCGTTCGGGTCGCTCGTGCTGCAGTTCGTGCGCGCATACAAACACACACATGCATGCAGCCATGCAAACGTACTTATATGGGCGCTAAATTGATATTGCATTGGTGTATGTTGTGTAAGGTTTGGCTTTAACATACGACATTTTACTAGTACTTTTGTATGTGAGCGCTTTGGAACTTCTTTGCTTTAATCAACTTCGATCATGCGCTCATACACGTTGCAGTTCCCTCTGCTGTACTTGTACAATTAATCACAAACTAATCATGCACAATACTAACATAACTTATGTTATATAGCCGCACTCAACACATGCGCCAGTCTAATACTCAATAATGAATTGGATGATGTGCAATTTCGTGAAACGACACAAAATTTAAACAAATTGTTAATTAAACATTTCTATTAAAAAGCGAAAACAATTAAATCTTTACAATGAACACATCTTAATTGAGTGTATATTTGTTGTTGTTGTACTCATTTCAGTTGTAGCCCAGCGCACGCAGCACTAATTGACAGCAAAGCAACAACATTTGTCCACTCAAGTCAAAACATTCTAATCAATGCAAGCAAACACATCAACACATCAACTCATCAAATCAAACTGAAGACTATTTGTGCAAAAAGTAGAAAAAATTAAAACAAAACAGAGTTTGGGCATAAAAGCTAATCAATGACTAACAAAACACGTCGCACACAAATGAGTATGTGTGTGTGAGTGAGTGCATGAGTGTGAAGCTAAAACAGTGCAAATGAATCATTATTGCATATGCAGAGTGAAATTGAAAAATGGCAAAATAAGGCTTACAAAATAGGCAGACAACGATTTGCTAACAACAATTCAAAAGTCGCAGTCATGCTCATCATCATCAGAAGCAGCAGCAGGAGCAGGAGCAGCAAGCATCCTTTTTCCGTACTGCTTGTTAAATAAAAACGCTTGGCAGCCTTCAAGCCAAGCAGTACAATTGTATGCGTGTGCCTGAGTGTGTGTGTGTGTGTGTGTTTTTGTGAATTTTCTGTCTAACTGTCAAAATTCGTTGAAGCGAACATCATTGGATTTGTGATTGAACAAAAATTTCCATACATTGACTTCTCACAGCCTAAATTTATGCAATGAATGCTTCCTCTTGCTCTTTCTCGCAGTCTGTCTGTCTCACTTTAGGTTTCGCTTAACAAATCAAACAAAAGTTGCGAGTTTCATTTGTAGAATGCATGTTGGTTGGGCATGATATTATTAAGCATGCTCACTGCTGCTCCTGCTTACAGGATAAAGGATAAAGAGAAAGAGAGAGAAAGAAGCGCCAGTTAGAGGATATGAGTGCGTATCGTTGCGAAAATTTATATTTACGGAATTGTTAGTTATGCAGTCGACTGACGACGGACGACGGACGACGGCATTCAAATGAAATCCACGGCACGAATCCTTCAAGCGACTGAGTGATTTTTGTTGTACGATTAGGCTGAGTTACATAGCTATAAATGAAGAGCAACAGCAACAGCAACAACAACAAAAGTACATTCATCACGAAACTCGCCATATCGATTGTTATTTGATGGCAACGCCAGAGCCAACGGTGTGGGAGACATGATGGGCGATTTGCCGTGCTGGACGCGCCACACTGAAATGGTCGTTTGGTCGTTCGATGTTTATAATTGTGTAAAACGTTTTCAGTTTTACATTTCAATCTTAATTTAGTTTTACAATAACGTTTACGTTTGCCTACAAAACAAACGACACAAGATTGACAGAAGGCCGTGAACAGTCGTGAACAGCCCTCAATGCATGAGCTGACGTGAGGTTGGATGGTTTGAGTGGCTTGAGTGATGGCGGCGGCAACGACATTGAAAAAAAAAGCCATGTCGATCTTCTCATTTCTACTTTTTTTCCAAGTGTATTGCAACGGAAGAGTGGATTTCTGCTAATGAAGTTTGTCACTGAGCGTTTTGTTGGTGGTGCGACTTTGAAGAGGGAGGTTGTTGGCGCTAAGCAATGTTGAAAGGTCAATCAATGCAACATTGCAGTGTAGCATGAACTTTGACATTCACATGCAATTTGCTGCGTGGGTTTTAAAGCGAAAGTAAATAATTGTTTTTTCCAATGAAACATGTTGATGCGCATGAATGTAACAAGTCTAATTGCAAAGTTATGATTGACTTATTTTACACTTCGTTTAAAACTAATCAAAATTATATGAGAAATGAGAAATTACAAAACTTTCATTTAAAACTTTGCCTTCATGGCAAACTGGACAATTAGCTAAGCCAATCAAACGACAGAAATTGCCGCTTAATGAAGATGTATGGTATTTTCAGACTAAAGGCCGTAAGAGCCTTGGCCTCATGTTCACCTATGTGTGCCTGTAAGTGCTCCAACTTTAAGCCAACTTTATATAATGAATAAATAAATAATAACTCAAGTTGTATGAAAACTGTTTATGAAATGTTCTCCTATGTGTGCTTATAAGTGCGCTAACTTTAAGCCAGCTTAATATAAATGTATAAATGAAGATGTATGAAAAGTGTTCTTGAAATTTACACTTGTTAATATTGTTTCTTTTTAATAGAAATTTAATAGAAAATTGATAGAAAATAGAATAACTAGAAAAATAATCGTCAAATCATCTTGAATTCTTCGGGACACATTTTCAAGATATTAAACTTTCAGTAAATGAAAATAAAATCGACTTTCTTTAAATTTTAAGGAGACGTAACTCTTTAATATAAACGAATAACTGAAGATGTATAAAAAGTGTTCTTAAAATTTACACTTTCCCCCTCCCGCTATTGTACTCGACCACGCATCATGCAAAGTCAGTCAGTCAACATGTTCAAGCCGAACCAGGCACGCATTTTGTTTATAAATTTTTAATTACAAAGCCTTTTTGCATATTTGCCATGCTCATGTATGCAAAGTCGGCGGCTTTGCTTTGTTTTATGTTATATCTTCCGCTCAAAAGCAACTGATTAAGCAGACTGGTTGGTTGAGTATGAAGCGCAAGGCGTCAACGCACAAAGAGACTCATTGCAATACTTTGTTTTTTACGCAACTCTTGTTAAACCCGCGTTTCGAGTCCTTCCACTAAACAATGCCAACGCAACTTGCCTAAGAATGCGTCACGCATTACAATATCATGATGAGGTTGATGATGAAGTTGGGCAGAAGCTCATTGCAATTTCATGTAAGCAAACACAACACAGCACAACAAAGGCGCACGAAGGGGCGTGGCACGCACGCATTGCTGCATTAATGCGTGTGTATAATTTTCTTTTTAAGCATAATTTTTTTTGCTTTTTCCTATATCCTTTTTGTTTGTCTATTGTAGCCAAGCTGAGCATGTCTTTGGCGCTGCCCAACGAACAAAGTCAAAAAGGGTTCAGTCACATTTTTTTTGGCGATTTTAATAATTCCGCGTTTTGGTTTGGTAGCTCTTTGGCTTGGAAGATGAGTCGTCGTCGTCGATCAGCGACAAAAATTCATTAAAGTCTCACTTTTTTGTTGGCTGAGCCTTTATTTAATATATGCGTTGTTATTGAAGTAATATTAATGAAAGCCAAAATGATTTGTGGGCGTTTACCGGTGGGCGTGACGGTCGAAGCTACGCCACATGCTTGTCTGCGATTGCGTGTGTTATTGCAGGTAATTACATTGAAAGGCTATTGGACATACAGGCAAGTCTCGTTTGATGAACATAATTTAATGAAGTAATAGAAAAGCGCTTTGAGCAAACCGGAAATGCCTTAAAAAATTCAACAAAGAAGCATTTTAAATATGCAAAAACCGAAAAAAAGAAGAAACATAACAATATTTATTGAAAAATCATGATATGCATGAGCAATGCTGGCAAAAGGCAAGGATACATGGTCAGCAAGGCACAGCAGAGGACGGGACATGACTGAAGAGGACAACATTGTGACAGGTTGACTGTAATACATGAGTGAAGCGTTTCAAAGTACGCATTTGGCGAGACAAGCGAACTGACGGGCAAAAAAATATGATTACTTCTTCTTTTTTTGTTTAGCAACTTTCGTTGGCAGGTGGAAGCGAATGATGCGTTGTCGTCCGTCTGTCCAACCGTCCGTCCGTTCATACGCGTCTAGCAATGCTAAACTGATTGACGTGCCATTTTATTGATGCTCTTGATTGGTTTTCTACCTTTGTTGGCGGAGCAACACATGCCCTGTTCAGTCCAAAGCCTTCATGGGCATAAAAAGTCAAACATTCAATATTGACGCCGCCACATTGACCGCTCAAACCTTACGCCACTGCCCCTCAACCTCACCCCCACCCTCATCGACCACTGAAGTAGTAAGTCGCTGCACTCATCGCACTGCCAATAATGTTGCTTCGTTAGTCGTTAGTTCAACATGTGCGTACATTTTCGAAAAGTTTAAATTTTTCGCCATTTTTTTTTAATGAAATATTCGCCATTTTTGTTTTTTCTGCTAAACTTTTACCATGTTTGATGACAACACTGTCACTTGTGCTTGTTTTGAGGCGCAGGTGGGGTAGTTTGGGGGGTTTTTTAACTCTTGTTGTACACAAGTAGTCGAGACGTCAGTTATGATTTCATTACAACAGTCAAGTCTTGCCGCGTATCACAAATGTTTAGCGTTTGGTTGGTTGAGGGTGATGGAGATGGGCGTGGTGCGTTGCCTATGCCTGATAAATTGTGTATATTTGCGTTATATTTCATATACTCATAGCAACTTTCTGGAACGCTTTGCTTTGCCTTATCTGTGCCTCACTTTCGGCCAACATTCGAGACTGCAAAAGTGCGCGAATTTCGGCTTTGTTGTTTGCCTTTTTAATCAAATGAAAGCGTTTGCCGAATATTCATTGAAATTGTTGTTGTTTTTTTTCTGTGTATTTAACTTTTTATATCGTAATTGCATATCGCACAAGCAAGCAAACAGAAGTGAAACAAATATGCCGAAACAAACAATGAAATAAAGGCAAACAAACTAATCAAATGTCTGCAATCATTCAAACGCCTCAAAGTAGGCAGCAGTTCATCAGCGTACGTCATCATTGGCTATTTCCGTTTCCGCTTAAGCGCTGCTAGACTGTTGGTCACACGCCCACACTCACACACGCGAATTGCTTTGTTTGGAGTATCATTTTTTGCAAGCCAAACAAGGCTCAGCCAAGCGCACAAATACAAACACACACACACAGATACTCAGATCGACAGACAGACAGCCAGCGCACGCTAATGCTTTAATCCTTTGGCTTGTGCGCCACCTGTGGTTGGGTGCGCCAAGCCACCTACCAAACCGCCTTCCAAACCGCCTTCCATACCGCCTTCCACAATGCCTTCTGCTTTGGCTTACCCTAAGCCACCTGCCCCACACTGCTATTGTTCATTTCGCCGGTTATCCTTTCGCATTCGTCGCACAAATTGCGCGCGTATTAAATCGATGAAGTATTAATGACTTAATTGCATGTTTGCTGAACATTTCGCGAGTCTTCTTTTTTCGCAAATATAATCAAATATTTCTTTATTTTTTGAGGCTTTAAAAATTAACCCCCCCCATGACAATGAGGTTTTAATATTACTTTAATAAAATATTGTTTTTTCTGCATAATTTTGCTTACTTCATTTGCGTAAATTCGTCTTTCAATTGACATAACTTCAACACGCAGTAAGAAAGGACATGCTCACCTGCAAAGAAACAAGAGAAAAAGTGTGTAAATTATTTGTTATACCAACGCATATATCGATAAATATTTATATACACATGTCTTATATATATTTACTTTCACTTATCAAACAGAAAATAAATGCCAAAGCCAAAGAAAGAAGTCGCAACGCCGTCACAAAGACATCGTCAATCGTGTGTGTATAATGTGTGCGCCCAAAAGTAGACTCTGGCAAAAACTTCACAAGCAATAAGACATTCAAACGCAGCTGAGCAACGAACTTTTTGTTTTGGCTGACAGAAGCAATTTTCACAAAGAGCCTCTAAAACGCAGACTGCAGCAAAAAAAAAAAAAAAAAAACAAATACAATGAGCACAGAAAATCAATGGTTTGCCCGCTTTTCAGTTGAGCGCAACTTGGCAATGGAAAATGGCAAAGCGTGTGGCAAATGTGCGGTGGAAATGCTTAAGGGTGAGTTTTTTGATGCTGTAAGAGTGCTGTTGTTGTTGTTGTCTTGCAGCAAATTTTCACCTAATTTCGCTTTGTGGCAAAGAAAGCCAACTTTGTTGGGAAAAAAGAGACGGACTTGTCATCAATATTTCATTAGGCATTTGATGAATGAATGAATGAATGATTTGATGTGTGTGGGCGACAACGACAACGACGACGACAATTGAGGCTCAGCTGCGTAATTTGTAGAAGAAGAAGAAGCAAAAGCATTCCCTACTTTTAGGCTCTTTGCTCGCCAACTCTGCCCAACTTTGCGTTGATGGCTTTGAAGTGCAAAGTGCAGCATAATTTATCACTAATGCAATTAGGCAATTATTGTGCGCTTTGGAGAAAGGCAGGCAGACAGACAGACAGACATGACACGCACGCACATGAAGAGGTAAATGAAGAAGCAGAAAGAGAAAGGAAAAAAATCATAATCAAACCAATGAGAGAATTTGTTGATGATGAAGAAGACTTTGGCAGTTGCGTTGTGCGTTTGATTGGTGGTTGTTGTTGTTGTTGTTGTTGTTGCTGTTGCTGTTGTAGGGCTGCCATTGCGTTCGCTAATTACTCATGAAGCGCACTGAGGCGTATACACAATAATTTGCTCTAATAAACGACAACGTGCATAGCATGCTCAAACATCAGCAGAGGCCTGACGAGCATGCTCAAATGCTATGCCAACAACAACAGCAACAACAACAACAACAACAACTGTAAGCAGTTACAATGTAGTCCCGTTTTATGGCCAAGCGTGGAATGTACAGAACGCCCACTACGCCCACCACTTGTGGCAGCTGGCGAGTGACACTAATGGCAACGTCGACGACGATGATGATGATGATGATGAGAAGAGGACGACTGCAGTAAGAAGCGCCGCGCCTCAGGGTAGGCAATTTTCTTTTGCAGCAAATGAAACACTCACACATAAGGCCGCAAATGTCTAAGTGTGTGTGTGCGTGTGTGTGTGTGTGCTATACACATAAGTGCGCAGGCTGAAAGCTCTTGAACAGCTTGCGAAAAAACGCATTTGCCCAAAAGGCAACAAAACATGTACAAAATTCATTTCAAATGACGTAAGCAAAAGCATTTTTTCCTTCTTCTAATATTACATTTTCGTATTTCGTTGGCCATCAGCATTTGGCGTCCGTCCTCCCGCACAGTGGCGTCCAAAATGATGAGCAAATGAGCTGAGGCGCAAACGAAATTGTATTAGTTGAATGTTGAATCAATGAAGCTCAGCTGCCGTCGCATGGACATGGACATGGTCGCCGCCCAGCGACGCCCAAAACGCACACCCACACACACA
The DNA here is from genome assembly GCA_037044515.1 of Phortica magna. Taxonomy (NCBI): domain Eukaryota; kingdom Metazoa; phylum Arthropoda; class Insecta; order Diptera; family Drosophilidae; genus Phortica; species Phortica magna. The sequence continues at coordinate 29,212 of JBAMBP010001063.1, read as the reverse complement.
CGCACTCCCGCAAACGGCATGCGACATGCGCCACCAAAATGAGTGTATAACCAAAAAAAGAAATGGAAAAAAAATCATTGCATTGCGTTTGGCGCACAAGCAAATGTAAGAAGAAGCAGCAGCAAAATTTTTTTTGCCGCTCAACTTTATATTAATGTGTTGTTGTTGTTGTTGTTGTTGAGCCTCATTGCTGTGAGTATCTTCACAAGTACATAACGCGTTAAGCAGAAGACTTGCCTCGCCTCGCCTCTCTGTACCACTCCTCTGCTCTTCTTGCCTTTGGCTTGAGTTTTATTTATTTATTTATTATTTTTTTTTTGTTTTTTGGCTTCATTTCGTGCGTTGCGTTTTGTATTTGGAGCTCCTTTAATGTTGCTGAGCCACCAAAAAGTCTACCAAATCAGTCAAATGCGCTTCTTTTAGTCACACAAGTTGACTTCACTGCCTTTCCCTCTTTAAAGACACTCCCATACATCAAAAAGCAGTTCAACTATGCGTGTGTCTCATGATGTCTTGTAAAGCTCCAATTTGCAGTTCTTTTTTCCCACACAAAAGTTGTCTTCGAACTTAAACATTCATGCAACTCTCTTTGCAACAAACGAAATTACTTTCTTTGTGTCTTTTGACGCAAACAACTCATGTTGTTGCCACTGCCACAAATTGCAACCCTCATTAAACTACTGAAAATAAGCTGCAATTAGGCGCGACTGTGGAGGACATCATTAGACACACACACACACACACACAAGCACACAAAGGACACTTAAAAGTCGAGAAAAATACGTCAAAACTGAAAATAGAAATCTGCATTTAAATGCAATTTACCAACAACAACAACAAGAACAACAACAAGACACAGTCAGCAAGTCAGTCATGCAAAAGGGGTTGTCAGGCAACATAAACGTTCATAATAATCATGATGATGATGATGATGATGTTAATGATGTTGATGCTGATTTCTCGATCATGAGAAACTTGTAACAATTGTGCGACACACACACACAGACACAGACACACACACACTTGCAGAGTGGCACTTTAATTAACCAGACATATTTTTCCCAACGGCGGAAAAGTTCAACTCATTTTTGTAGTGTGGCTTTTTTTCCATTCCTTTTCTTTTTTATTGTTGTTGTTGTTTGTGCAAAGGGCGGCACACTTTGATAAGCGCATAAGTTGCACTTGTGTATATAATAAACTCTCACACACACACACACATGCACATGAACACGAGTTGTACATCAAACTGAGGGGTAACTTTTCATGCAATGTGCTCATGTACGTTGCTGCGCTGCGCTGCGTTGACTTTGTCTTTGTTAATGATGAGTACACGTTGTTGCAGCATGCAGCATGCAACACACACACACACACATGCACAAACAAACAGTGTCCTTCAAAGACGAGTTTAGTAACAAATTGAAAAGGAAACATGAACAAAAATAGAGAAACATTTAAGTGAAAGAAAACCGCCCTTAGTTGCGTTGCTGCCCCTTTGGCCAGTGGTGGAAGGGTGGGTAGCCCGCCCGAGGGTTACAGTGCACTGCCGAGGCAACGAGCCAAGCAAGTTCAGTCGAGTCATGTTGAGTTCACTTGGATCGACGAGACTGGTTTGCTTTGCTTTACTCTAGACTGGTCGCAGCTTAGAATGAGCTCATACAACAACAACAACAACAAGGACGACAACAAACGCATTCACAATTTCAGCACGTGCGTTGAACGAGTGCCAAAGTGTGTGTGTGTGTTTGTGTGTGTGATGATGCATGACTGACGTTGGACAGATTGCATTTTAAGAAGGGTTTTTATTTTCCAGCATAGTTCGAAAGTGGAAAGCCTTCAGTTCACCACCGCCAACACCCCTTTTGAGGAGCACAGCACGTTTTAAAGATTTACACATGCACACACAAATGTTGAATAGCACAAATTGCAGCGACACACACACACACACATGTGCACTTCGGTCGCCCTTCTTTGTGAAAACAACTTCCGTCTTTGGTTGCATTTTGATGAGATTTGTTATACGCTTGCAAGAGCACATTAGCATTGCCATGAAGTTTGCAACGCAGCGAAAGAGACTTGTCTGACTATATAAAGAACATATATATTATTGATTAGCACGACGAAACGAGTTCATATAAACATGTCCGTCTGTCTGTTTCCTGTTTGTTTCCTAGAGTTCTTAAGTTACCAAAAAAATATAAACGCAGAAATTCTTCAGCTATAGCCAGGCATTGTATATCTCAGAATTATTTCGATCGCACGACTATATCAGTTTTTGGAGTTATAGGAAAGTGTTGTGTAGTATGACTACATGGCTTTCTTTAAGACAAAATAGAAAATGGGCATGGCTACTTATATGATTCATATTAGAATGTCGATCAAAAGGTTTGTCCTATAAGACTAATTGGGTAAAAGAGTATGTAAGTTTCGCCAAAGTCGGAAATAGCTCCCTTTCTGGTTCTTTTTTTTTTTGGTTTTTTTATTATTCCTTCTTCTTCTTGCTCCTTTGTTGCTGTTGTTGTTGTTGTTGTTGAGTGTGTTCCAGGGCACGAGTTACGTGTGGCAAACACAAAGCGCACTTTTCTTTTGATGTGGCATTTTTGCTAATTGCAGTTGTTGTTGCCATTGTTGTTGTTGTTGCAACAGCACTCAACACACACACACACAGACACACACAGAATGCGGCTTTGCTTTGATGCAATGCAATAATGAAGTGCATTTTAGCACTTTGCATACTTTTATCAAACCTTCATTACTCATGACACTCTCACACACACACACACACATGCACAGTTATGTGCTCTGGCCTTCATATGCGGTTTGTGCAATATAATTAACGGAAATAATGTTGATAAAAGCATATTTTATTATGTGCCAAGTGAAAATTATCGTCAGAGCGACGTCGACGTCGAATACAAATACGATAACATTTGCTCTTTAGAACTTGGCGCAATTCACTTGAAAAATTGTGAAATGCTTTACAATTTTTAATTAGAAATGTTTTTTAAAAATTACATAAATAAATTCGTTTACATGGAACTATGAGGCAAAAATAATATATTGTTTTGCAACAAATTCCAACAAAAGTTGCGGTAATAATAACTTCCATTTGATAAACGCATTTAAACATAAATTAATTCGCCATTTTTGTGCTGCATTGAAAAATATTGCATGTTAGACAAAGACAAACGATTGCTTCTGTTTGCTTAATACAAACATAAGCGAAACAACGCGCCATCTCACTCGCACGCACGCTGCAGTAAACGAAATACAAAACAGTTGCATTTTTGCCAAAGAAAACTTACCTATGCATGTGCATGTGTGTGGGTGAGCGAGTGAGAGTGAGCATAAGCAAGCAAGCCCGCAAGCAACGAAGCACAAAGCATTGCCGACTGCGCTGCACTTTTTGTTGTTGTTGTTTTAAACTTGCTTGCTCTCCGTCTTTGTGCACGCAACGCATTTTGCCGATGTTCGACTTCGTGCTTTGCTTTGCTTGGCATACTTCGTGCACTTCACCGATTGGCCAATGATCGCTTTAACGATCGTCGTTGCAATCGTGCAAGTGCAACTCGTTCACTGCGCTCGGCTCGTGTGCAAATTCGTGCGCTCAATCGGCGCTCATTCGTCGCCGAAGGCAAAAACTTTAATTGCAAAAATAAACTAAATTGTGCAAACCAATCAAAATGCACTTATAAATTATACACCATTTTACATACATTGATATTTTTTCGAATCATTCAATGAAAAAAAAAGAAAAAGTATAAAAATAACATAAGCGAAATAAAAATGGGCATTAGTCATGCAATGAATTGTTATTGAATTTATTTACGTTTATGTTTTGACGCCAACCAAAAAAACGTATTGCATAATAAGGTATTTTAGCACACAAGCACACAGAAGACAGACAAATAAGCATATTTCTAAACAGCACAAATGCGCCATTAACGACACACGCACGCATACACACACACGCCTAATACATGTGTGTGCTTTGTTATTTCATTTTTATTTGCGATTTCCGTAAATTTAACCTACATTTTTGTTCTGATATTGCAAGCAAGCGAAATTTTATATATATAATTCGCGCTCTCAGATATGCTTGAATCACAGCAACGCAAAAAGAACTGACCAAGAACAACAATGACGGCACACACACACACAAACACACACACATGCAGAGAGACATTAAAAGCAGCAAAACGACAATAAAAAGGCGGCAACAACAACAACAAGCAATCAAATAAATGTGAAAAAAATTAAATAATAAAAAGAAAAAAAAAAGCAAACACAAAAACGACAAAACCATTTGATTATTTTTTGCCGCTGCTTTGTTGTTGTTGTTGGTTTTTGTTGTTTATTTTTTTTCTTTTGTGTTTTTTGTTTGATTTTTTCATTTCATTTGCGAATTTCAACGCTTTTTGCACTTCGCCGATAACATTGTATCTGAGGCAATGGCAATGCGTTCTGAGCGTCGTTGACGCATGCGTTCGCTCGCATTCTGAGTGATGACGATCGCAGCAAACAAGTATCTTCAATAGCGCAGCTTAACACAGCTACAGATACACACACAGATACAGACAGCTACAGATACAGACAGCTACAGATACAGATACAAATAGAGCGCCGCTCAAAACAAGGTCAACTGCAGTTATTTGTCCAGCAGAGAAAGCAAAAACCGTTTGTTGTTTTATTTCTTGCTCTTCTGCCTCTTCTTCTTCTATTCAACTGTTTTTTTTTTTTCTTTGCTTTGCGCGAATTTTTTACGTTCATTTCATGTTTGTTTGTGTGAATTTTTGTTTATTTTTTATATTTTTTTTTTATATTTATTTATTCCCTTTTTTTGATGTATCTTTTCCGTTTGCCGAAAACATTCTTTGCCGCTTCACTTTCAAGGATATTCTTGCAGATACTTTTCTGCGCGCGAATGCAAACCTGTCGAATGCGCACAAAAGCGCACACAAACAATTCCAGGAATCAATTTGAAAAGGTGAGAATTGCTTATGTTGAATTGCGGCTTAGGCATGTCTTTGCTTCGCTTGTCGCGTTTCCTGCACTTTTAATGAGCATGTGTAAGCGCTCAAAGATGTGTCAAAGAAGTGGAAAAAAAAATATATAAAAGAAGGCTTTGCATTAAAATTGTTGACATTTTTAAATAAGTTCTTAATTAGCCACATGTGTAAAAATATTATAATTGCGTTTGAGCTCTTTGCTAAATCTAACAAACGACACTTTTCGCAAGGCCACTTGACAATCAACAACTCAAATGTATGTAAAGTAGAGTACTGTTAAAGGGTCACACTGGCGTCAACAGATGTTCGTAACTAACAGAGAAGATAACAGAAGTAAAACAGGAACCTAACAGCTGAAGTAGAAGAGTGACTGAAGAAGCCGATCGGCACAGTCGTTGGAAAAGAAGTTGAAAGCTGAACACAAGATAGAAGATACCTGCAATTGCAGTAGCAAATTCACTAAAAGTCGAAAAAAAGCGCATGCAAATTTCGACAAAGTCGCATTTTTATTTTACTTTGAATTATTTATTTTTTTCGTTTGCTCAGAAATTATATTTTTGGTGATTTTGCAATTTTGCGCAGCAGAACTAACAAACAACAACAACAAAAAACCAAACGGGCGGCAACAGCAACAGCAACAGCAATCGCAATAACAACAACATCAGCAGCAACTACAACAACAAAAGCGCTGTTGTTATTCGTCATTGCTGACCTTGCTTGCAATCTTGTTCGTCTGTATGAGCATGTGCATGTGTATCCGTGTGTCTGTGTATCTGTGTGTGTGTGCTGCTGCTGACTTGACGACTCGAAGAGTTGTTTTTGTTATTTATGCGTTTTTTATACAATTCCTCTTCTTCTTATTGCTTTTTAGTACTTGTATAATATATTTGTTTTTGTTGTTGTTGTTGTTGTTATTTTTCGATATGCACAACTGAATTTCACATGAAATATAACAATAAAAACAACAACAAAATGAAGTATGTATGTTAATAAAATTGCACTTGGCCTTTAAGCGAGCGAAGTTGAGTTGCTTTTTGCATTGACAGATTACTCATACGTCATGTCAATCATTCATTCAAATACATGCCATTCGATAAACGATATGTAACGCGTTTACTTTGACACTTTACTAAGTGCATTGCATAAGTGCGCGCGCACACAAAAAGATACAAAGATACAAACAACAACAAAAAATTCGACTTAAAATATTAAAATAACGTCTGACATTGAATGCCACGCGCAATGGCAAATTCGGCAGCAAAGTAAATTGAAACAACAACAACAACAGCAACAACACGCAAACAAAACGGTAGTTAAGTAAAACAAAGACAAAACTTTGCACGTTTTGCAGTTTTCGTCGACAACTAATTTGCCCTCTCACTCATTCATTCACTCAGTCAGTTGTGCTCCCTCTCCCGCTCACGCCAACACTCATTCGCCGGCTGAAATGCGTTTGAATGACAAGTAGCTGCGCGTAGATACATGTGCAAAGTTAGAGATACGCGACGCTTGTGACTTTCGTTTAGTTATCGCACTTTCTCTTTCACGCGCACTAACAGACGCCTGCATGCTTGTCTGTTAGTCCAATTGTCTGTCTGTCTGACTGTTTGTCGGTCTGTTTATAATAATGTATCGCACAGATACAACAACAACAAAAAAGCAGCCAAATTATTAGCACGTTTGCAATAAATAAAACGACTGACAAACAGTGAGGGACAAGGGGGGAGAGACACTTCGTAAGCACACAAGAGCGTAGATAAAAATGTCAGCAAATAAAAAATAAAAAAATATACCGAAAAATAAAACAAAATAAATAAAGAAGGCAAAGAAAAGTAAAGAAAAAAAAAAATAGCCACACTGCACACAAGTGTCCCACTTCCACGAATCTTTCATTCCACGCTCTTTCTAACCCAAAAATAATACGGAAAAAAACGTACCTTTTCGGCAACGCATTTCGACGCAGATACGCTGCTGTAGATACAGATACACAGATACGTAGATACTTTTGCAGATCGCTTACCCGCTCGCTCGCTCGCGTACGCTCGTTTAACAATAATGCCAATTTTATTATTTGTTGTTTACTCTTTGTTGCTTTTATTAAAAAGTGCGCTCGCCTGCGGGAAAGACACGAGGCTTTCAGTTTGTGTGCAAGTATCTTCTTTTTTTATGTTTTGAAATTTTTTTCAAATAATTTTTGTGTATTTTGCACTCAACTGACGGTTATTTATTGTTGTTATTAATATTTTTTTTGCTCTTCTTCTATTTTTTGTCATTTTTTGAAACTTGCTTTTTGTATTTACGGAAGCGTTTGGCGCATCTTAAATGTCGTTTTGTATTTGTGCGATACAATTTGTTGTCGTCAACTTGGTTTAGTTAAAAGTTGGAAATTTGACAGGAAATCAATTCAGCATTCCAAGAAACAAGACTGATAAACCAAAACGATTCCCTTTGTGCGAATTGTGCCACACTCACTGATTGAGCACAAGTTCTCATCTGGAGAATTCAGTGTCAGTTTCAAGAATATTCAATTACCCAACTGATGAATTTGGAACTAGTACAAGCACTAGTCAAAGGTGTTGCATCTTCGCACAAGTCTGACGAACAAAATGTCGGGTTGCTCCATTTAAGGTAATTCTAAAATTAAGCTGTCGAATTCGGGACAAGCATACAATTTAAACAAAAATTTTTCAAATAAGTAAATTTTATATAATCAGATTTTATTGTATTGGACTTTGAAACGGAAGGTAAGATGTGAGGTTTGATCGTCAGTGTCATCAGAGCTTATGTGTTTATTAAATTACTAATTATCATTTTGAGAATTATTGAAAGCAGGCAGTATAGATTGAAAAGGAACTAATAACCAGCGAAGAACCAGTGTATTCGTTAGTACTGCACTAGTTTGATGAGAACAAGACACATAGAAAAATAGGCGTGACCACGCCCACACACAACCAATAGAAAAGAAATCTTATATCTCTGGAACCAAATAAATGAAGAGGGAGCATTCCTAAATTAATTTTTTTTTATAATATTTAAATTAAAAAACAATAAATATTTGCCGCAATAAATTATAAAATTCATTCATTAAATTTGTTATTAATTTTCGTTAATATTTTTTTGTTTTAATATTTTGCAAAACCCCTTTTTTAGTTGCGTCATAAAAGCATCTATTAAAAATATATATGTATGTATATGAACAATGATGCTGTTTGTTTGTTTAATTTGTTTGCGTCAAACTTTAATGTGATTTGTGCATTTTAAAATGCTCATTAAAAGCGACATTAAATAAGTCGAAATACAAGTTAAAAGCAACGCTGTGTCTGTGTCTGCGACTCTGTCTAACTTGTATCTCAACTGACAGTAACTGTCAGAAAAGTATCTGCGCTGCGTACAAATGCACTGCGAACGACACTTTTTTATGCAATTTGTTTATTTGCTTCATTTGTTTTGCTTCGCTTTGCTTTGCATATAAGCGCGTTTTGTGTCTTGCTTTATTTGCGGTCCAAAAATCTGTCAATAATTGCTCTCGTTGTCGTTGTTGTTGTTGTTGGCGCACAAATTTTACTCAACTTAAGCAACAAAAACAAAGCACAAAATATATATTTTTATTTAGCGATTATCTCATTTAGATACATTTTTGTGCATACAATTCTGTTTGTTGTGCAAGTACAACGTAAGTATATATATAAGACTACAACAACAGCAACAACAATGCTTTTGTTTTGCAGTGTCGTTGTTGTTGTTGTATGCTTTGTTGTGAATTTGTATTCAAGTTTTGTGTAACGAATGCGACAAAAATGCGATTTCGAATGCGTTCGCAACAAATGTCAGTTATGTCAATCATGAGAGTTGGCAAGCGGCAAAGCGATGTGTGTCTGTGTTGTTGTTGTTGTTGTTGCTATGCATGAATGTATCTAAATATATTTGAATTCGTTTGCAGCTGTTTCATGCATGCGCCTTCATGCCAAACAAGAAACGCAAATTGTTTTTCGTCGTTGCGACTTTGATGATGACATTCAAAATCAAATTAATTGCAAATTACTTTTTGACTTTGCAAAAAATACTAACAAAATATAAACAATAAATAAAACTCACAAAAAGTGCACAAAAATTTATTTAATTGCATTTTAATAAAGGCTAAAAGTCCGTTTCCTAAAAATGTTTTTTTAAATATTATTTTTTTTTTTAACTTCATTCATTCTTCTTTAGCTTTGAACTTCCCAAAGTTACTTTTGTCAGCTACATGCAAGACACACTTAGCAAAAAGTGCACATAATTTATGTTAAACGTACGTGAGGCAGGAAAAAAAGACATAAAAACACTTCAAGCCAAGGCAGAAGAAGTGGGCAGCAAACACATAATGTTCACGCATATCAAATATGCCGCAAAGCAAAAGCAAAAACAAAACACACATGGCATGCCAACAACAATAAGAGTCACAATATTAACAACAAAGCCGAAGAAGAAGACATAAAACAAGCAATATCAAAATAATATATGTATCTGTATCTCATATGTAAGCATATAAGCAAAGCTGCGCAGTAACAACATTTCCATTATTGCCAATGAGATGAAGAGAGCTCTGCTGTGCACAACGTTTATTACGACAACACACCGAATTGATGGACGGTCGGACGGACAGACGAACGAATGCGCGACCGCACGACAAACAACGTCTTCAGCATTTCAAGTTCAAGTTCAAGATACATTTTATTTTATTTTATTTCATTTCTTTTTAGTCTTTTTTGTTTTTGTTTTGTAGTAACTTCGCTCCTCACACACACACACAAACACACACACACACAGACAACAACAACGCACAACACATGACGAACAAAAAAATGAAGTAAAATATACATTTTCATTCATATGAAGGGCTCAAGTGTGTGTGTGTGCGAGCGTGTGTGTGTGTGTGTGTGTGTGTGTGTTGAAGAAAAAGCTGTAATAATAAATGGAGCAGCGAAACATTGAATTTTATACAAAACAACCAAAAAAAAAAAAGAAGGCAAAAATTATCTTTCAACCTTTTTTATTTTTTTCATTTCTCATTTTGTCGAACAAAGCAAACAATTTTATCATGTTTGATTTGAACTTAAGGCAGCAAATTGTGGTACCAAAAGAACTTACAAATATCTCAAAAGAACCTTCGATTTAAGCATGTTTAACTTTTGTCAGAAGACAAACAAAAATGCAAAGAAAACCACAAATTTAATTGAATGAAAAGTCACTTTTCACTTTCACAGAAAATAAACTTCTCACGTATTTTTACAGCATGCACTAAAATTACTTACAAGTCGACACATCTTTTGAAAAGTACGCAACAACACTAATGAGATACATTTTCACAAAAGTTAAGTTTATGACGCATCTGCAATAAGCAACGCCAACACATTTACTATGAATGCCACACCCACACACACACATACACCAGCCACACACACATACATACAAATACACAAATCAACACGGATACACAAGAAATTTCACACCCACCTCACCTTTAAAAGTGTCGCCGACAAATACATGCAAGAAAATTGTCAGACAATCTTCGTAATTGTCACGATTAACAAACGAAAGCGAAAAAACAAAAACAACAACAAAGACAACCAAATGTATCGCATAATAAAGTATCTCGCAGACTTGTCACATGCATTTTAGTGCAAATTGTGCCAAAAGCAAAAGACAACTTTTACTTTTTTTTCTTATTTATTTTTTATTTCTTCAAATTCATTTCATTTTTAATTTATTTTTTCATTATTATTTTTTGTTGTTGTTATTTTTTAATATTTGCTTTGTTACTTGTTTATACAAATTGCGTGTTGTTGTTGTTGTTTTTACAACGCTTATATTTTTTTTCGTTGTTGTTTTGCGTGCATTTGATGACTTGGCGCGAAGAAGAAAGCGAAAGTTGCCGGCAAAAGCGACGCTAAGTAACACCTATGCATGTATCTGTGTGTGTGTGTGTGTGTGTGTCTGTGTGCGCTTATAAAATTGCTTTGTTCATGATATTTGTGTGCGTGTGTTGGTTTGTTTAATAAAGTGGTAAACAACACAGATGTTTATCAACAAATTGCAGTCATTGTCTTCGTTGTTGTTGTTGTTGTTGTTGTTGTTGTAACGTGAAAGTGTTTCTGCCAAGCAATGACAAATTAGTCGAATTCAACCCCTTCGTCAAAGTAACTCCCGTGAGACTTTAAATACATCTTCTTTGAGTTTTTGAAAATTATTTTACGGCCGTAAGTTGAGTCATGTCTTTGACGCACTTTGAGAGACCAAAAGAGAAGTAAGGCATGATGAAATATTTAATTTTTAATCAATTAAGAACTTGAAACCTCATGAAAGTTGTCTTTTAACCGCACCCACCGTACAAATACTTGCGCTCAAGTGTACAACACTTCAGTCAGCAGCCATACATGTGTGCATTGCCTGCTTTTAGGCGCCTGCATGAAATGTTCTCAAGCAATCTGCGTTATTGTATTGCCATGTCACCTTTTTTCCAGAGGTTTTTTTCCACCGTTTTGCGCGACGCCGCCAACTCGCTCAGACTAATTGCTAATCAAAATAGCCATAAAAAAATAACAAAAACAACAAAATATATATATGTATGTATGCATAAGAGAAAAATCCGATAACGAGTAAATCCTTTCTCGCTTTCTTAGTTGCTTTTGCAAAAATTCCTGAGCGTCGCCAACAGTAAATCTAAAAAAATTAACTGCATAAAAACGCCTAAAGCGAAAGATAGAATATGTCACTCATACCAAGGCTCAAATGACAAGGGGGGAGGAGCGGCAATGCATGGTGGTGGCAAACAAGCATTGGAAAAACTTTTATCTGCAATATATAAATTTTTCAAGTGCATACAGAAGAGGAAAAACAAAAAAGGGCGGAAAAAGAAACTTCAACGACAAAAACTGCACAAATGAAGCCTCCGACTGAGGTTTTGAGGGTGTGTGGTGTGTGTATTATGTACCTATGAAAGACAACAACAACAACAACAACTTTGGATGAAAACTGTTGATAAAAATGCAGAGGAAAAATGTCGACAAAAAATAGAAGCACAAAAAAATGCAACAAACCAAAGTGTGTGAGTGTGGGCGATTGCCCGGCGAGGGGGGGAAGGGAAGAGCACCAACAATGTGATGAGCATGTTGAGTATGACATTCTTGCCTGCATTGGCGAGCAGAGTAAAGCACGGCAAAAACAGAACAGCAGATACAAATTTACTACGAGTAGTGTAAAACTCATAGTAGACGTAGTAGAAATTGTAGTAGTAGTAGTAAACCAAAAAAAGATGGCAGTAAGAGGCATGAGGAAAGTGGGCGTCATTGCAGACGATGAGCAAAAATACATTCTGCACTCATTTCCTTATCGTCTGTGATTTCCTTGCCAGACGACGGCAAAAGTCAAGCAGAAGGACGAAGTGAAGCGAAGGTTTGGCAGGCAAGTCAAGTCAAGCCAAATAACAAAGTTGCAAAATGCTTTTGTTGTTGTTATTATTGTTGTAGTAATTGTTACCGTCGTTGTTGTTGCTGCTGTTGTAGTTGCGGCTGTTGCAAGCAGACATGCTACAACGATGACGACAACGAGCAACGTTTGCTTGTTGCTGTGGTGAAAGTGTATACAAAGGACGCGAGGGTGTCTGTCCCTCTGTCTGTCTGTCCGACCGTCTGTCTGATCGACAAAAGCAGCAAGCAGCAAGCAGAAGGAAAAAAAATGTTTTAAATGAATTTTTCGTTACTATGCAATCGCTAAAGAGCGTGGGTGAGGGGTGCGGGCTGCGGGGTCGGTGGCGTCAAAGTAGGCAAAGATACAAGTTGACTGCGCAAAAATGCAGCAACAAAAAAACAATGCAAGCGCACAAGAGCAAAAGAAAGTTAGACAGTTACAGAGACACACAGAGACAGAGGGAGGGAGGGAGACAGGGTGGGAGTAAAAGAGAGAGCGATAAAAAGAGCGGCATTATGAAGAGCAACTGCGCTCTGCGTAAGGAATTCAATGGGAAAACTCATGCGACGTCATCATTATCAACATCATCATTATTATTAACATCATTATTAACATTAGAGTTACTGGCGTAGTAGAGAAGTAGTGGTAGTAGTAGTAGTAGTAAAATGCAGGGTTGTATTCATTGTAAGCAATGAATTGGGCGCACATGCAATGCGCATGATGATGAGGTTATCATCATCATCATCATCACCATCAGCGACATCATTGCATACAACCCTCATGCATACGCAGACAAGCAGCCGCGTCATGCAGTCATGCCTTGAATGAGGGTGGCAGGCAACAACCCCAAAACCCCACACAACAAAACAAAACAAAAAAAAAACAAACCAAATTGGAAAAAGGGCATACAACAGAATGCAAGAGCAGCAACAACAACAACAACACCAACAACAACGGAAATTTGGTATGTGCGCGCCCGGTGAAAGAGAGGTGAGCGTGGCGAGAGGCGAGGAACAGCAAACAGGAAACGGAAAACAGAGCAACGAATGAAAGCCAAAAGAAGCCAAGCGAAATAACAACAACAACAACAACAACAAAAATCATATCGCATTTTCATTTCATTTATTTGTCGCCCCCAAAAACGAACAGCAAAAACTTTCACTTTTTCGCATGCACAGCACAAACACAAACACACACACACACATACACACACACGCTGTGCACATGTGTATGTGTGTGTGTGTGTGTGTGTGTGTGTAGAACGCTGCGTCATGCGGCATAGTGCAATGCGCCAAAATCAAAACTGAACCTTCAATGAGGGATGAGTTTCAACAACAACAACTTCGCCGTATGAGTAACAACCCTTCGTCGCTTCGTCCCTTCGGGCATGAATATGCTCTGCCAAACTATAATATTTTAAATATTTGAGTCAAAAGTGCAACTCGAAATTTTACTGCTGCCAAAAAGCAAAGCAGATAAAGCCGAACGAGCATTGATGATAATAATAGAAGAGGTAAAAGGGTTGCAGCCACGTCGATGTGCAGGCGCATGGCACATAAAAGGGTTGCAGCATGTTGACCGGCCGAAGGGGGTTGGCTGACTGGCTTGATTTTGCAATGCTGCAGCATTACGTCGACGGCCGACATGTAGCTAGATACATACAGACAGACAGACGGACAGACTGACATAGCATGGCAGCGTGCGGAAAAGCCGGAAAAAGTTTTTCATTCAAACACATGCAAACATCACTTCGCCTTGTCTGTCTTATGGTCTGGCCTGCCTAACTGATTGTGCTTGTGTGTGTGTATCTGCATGTGCTGCTGTTTGTATTGGGGTTGATTTGCCGCTCCTCCACCTTCTAGTTGGCCTTCCACATGGAACATTTTAATTTATTTTACTTGAGCGTTGCCGTCGTTGCTTCTTCTTATTGCCACAAACTGCAAGCAGCATAGATACACTCATATGTATCTCACAACTAAAATTTTCTATATGCAGCATGCTTGTTTGCTCTGCTAAGTGTATGTGTAGCTTTATTTGCCTATGTGTGTGTGTGTGTGTGTGTGTGTTTGGTTTGAGCTGCATTTGTCGCATGCAAGTTTTCCTTGTTGTTTTTGCTTCTTTTCAATTTTTTCTTTTGGCTTTTTTTCCTTTCATTATTTCAGTCCGTTTTGCATTCTGCTCATGGTTCTTTGTTTATTTTTGTTAAAAGGTTTTTAGTTTGGCACACCAACTGTGCGGCTTAGCCTTAAAAGGATTTACGTTTGCAGGATATTTGCAAAAGAGATTTTCAATACACATTTCACGCCACGTTTCGCTTTAAGTTCTTAGCAGCTTTGAAGACGTGAGCGATTTTAATTTCAATGATTTTGCCTCAAAGCATTCTTAATGTCAAAAGGCATGAAGCAAATTTTTATATAAGAAATGTTTATTTATCAATTTTTATTGACCTTTGCTTACCTAAACTTCTTTATGTTATCAGAAATATCACAAAAAGCGACTAAAAGTATGCTGTGTTTTTTGTTGATTGTTTTTGCAACATTTGCAATAAATTGCAGCAAGTTTAGTCTACTTTTAAGCAGCTAATTTATGCCATTTTTATCAGAAAGTAGATATATAATACATAAAACAAAAATATATCGAAAATTCACTTGAGTAAATATAAATTTCAGCAAAAGCATAAGCAACTCTATTAAAAATATGTTAAGAGCGCTTTTAAAGGTTGCTTTAATAGAAAAATGTATAACTTTCATAATCCAGATGAGGCTCAACGTGAGATTAGGCACAATGAATGCGTGGAAGAATGAAAATTGGAATGATAATTGACAGCAATGTAACATATCAAAAAACTAACTATTAAGCCATTGTTAACTAATAGAGTTGTCCAGAACACGCCACGAAATTGAATATCTTATTAATATATATAATGTTGCCAGAATTTAATTATAATAATTACTTAAATAGTTATCTGCATTGCAATAAATCTCACTCGATAAGCTTAGTATTTATTTTTAGAGTCAACTCATATTACACTGAAATGCATTTGAGTTTCTGATATTTTTTTGCAACACTAAAAAATAACAAATAAAAAATAAAAGAATTGACATTTCAATTAAAACAAAACAGTTTACCAGGAAAAAACCCTCTTTCATTGTCGCTTGCACGAAAAAGTTTATTATTGTAAGCGTGCAAATGCATTTCAGCATAAATTTATTATATTTATTCAGAAAACGCGCATTTTGCACAAAGCATGAAACAAAAAACAAATAAAATTCGTTGCACTGAAAAAACAAAGTGTAAGAGAAAAAATGACGCATTTGCGCAGCTTAAAAATAATTCATAAAACAACAAAGCACAAAAAAATGGTACTTTTTTTGCGCAGAAAAGTGCAAACAAAATGCAAAACAGAAATAATACACTTTTGTTGATAAAGAATTGTATGAGTTTATGTTTTTGCACTTTTTTTAGATTTCCGGCGATTGAATTTTTGCTGGGCGGCGACTGCGACTGCAGCTGAGAGGCGTGGCGTTGACAAAAAATTTGCAGCTCAAAGATAAAAAATACTAAAAACAAAAATGACGTTTCTATTTTTGTTGTTTTTGACATTTTTAACTGCAACGGAAATTAAGTTTTATTGTATAAAACGCGCATACGCCATGTGTGCAAAGCGCTTAGGTAAGGAGACAGAGAGACAGAAAGAAAGAGAGCGAGTGTGTGAGCGTGTGAGAGAGAAGTAATAAAGGAGGAGCCGGCAAACGGATGCAGGCAAATTGCAGCGCACATCTGCAGTTGTTGTTGTCTTTATAAATATTTATTAGCATTGACACAAACACACACAGACACACATGTACTAACACACACACACATCGAAAAAATGGCAGCAAAATGGCAAAAAAGCGACCGGAAATAGAACAACAAGAAAAACGCTTGAAAAATATATATTTTTTTAAACAAAACAAAGAAGAAAATTAAAACAAAAAGGAACGAAAATGCAAAAATTGAAGTTGAAACTAAAAATGCAGAAAAATTTGCGCTTAACAGAAGCAAGAATTGTTTTTGTTGCCTATGCAGAGTTGCTGTTGTTGTTGTTGGTGGTGCATAGAAGCATGGCATGCAATAAAATGTTGAAGAGCATGTCAAGCGTTCGCTGGACTCGAGTGGCTGCCAAAACGGACCAACATACAACAAGGTATGCGACAAGACCGAACGGCCGACAGAGGTCACCACTCCTGCACCGAGCCGCACCCACTTATGCCGCCCACTCATGTTGCTTTAGGCAGCATGCTCGACAAGCGTGTCTAAATTAAACTTCATCATCAGCAGCAAAGCAGCAAGAAGAAGAAGAAGGCGGCAAAATGAAGCAAGCAACCGGCAAAATGAGTACGCCAGAATGCCAACAACAACAAAATATATCATATAATAGTGTTTTGCAAGAAGAAGAACTGTGGAAAGAAAAAAAATGTGCAAAAATAAGGAAATGTTGTAAAAATTGCATTCTTCCTTAGGTTTTCTTTTACTTTTCGTTTTACTTACTGCAAAAATGGGCATTTCGTTTAGGTGTGCCCAAAGGGGGGTTTAGTTCAGTGTATAACCGCAAAAAAAAATCATTTTTAAATACAAACAAAGCTTTAAGAGACCAAAAATAACACAAAAAATCATTAGATTGCATAGGCAAGCAGCAGACCGAACAAACTCCGAGAGCACGGCATTTGCATGCATGCATGCAGGCGGCAACGGCGGCCCAGACTGGCGTGCTCAATACAGCATAGTACACAGCATAGACTCACACCCAATGCAGACTCAAACCGTGCCTAAAACTTTGGCGCATTTGCCTTCAAGTGGGCGTCGCTTTGCTTTGCTTTCATTTCATTTCGTTTCATTTCGTTCGGTTCGCTTTGGTTTGCTCGGTCGGTCGTTCGTTCGGTCGGTCGGTCGGTCGTTCGGTCTGCCATGGCCATCCATAGCAAGTGAAGTGAAGTGCATAAATGGATTTTATATATGTACATGCATACTTACATATATATATACATATAAAACTTTTTGCTGCTTCTAGTTTTCCTCCTTTGCTTTTTTTTCTACTCGCCTTTTTTGTGCCGTAAAGTAAATTTATGTTTTTTAATGCAATTGCAAACAGTCTGGCTGAGTTTACTTCACTGCCTGACTGCCGCTGCTTTTACAACACTGTTATAAGTATGTGTGTGTGTTTGTTCATAAGTTGACTGCTTGCTTAATGCTTTAAGTAAAGGGTTGCTGCTGCTGCTGCAGGAATCTTGCGCTGCATGTTGGCCACAACGGACAAAGTGACATTTGTCGTTAATTGCAAAATTTATAGCAACACACACACACACTCACACACACATATGCATATGTATGTATAAAGTATGAAAAATTATGCTAAGAAAGCAAATTATTTTCCAGTCAACTACTTGCGTCATCGTCTGAAAGGCCTAATTGGCATCAAAGTTTTTCCTTACCTGAAAGGATAATAAGAAAGGCATAGAAATTATTAACTTATTCAAACTTTAAGGCATTTTTATAATGAATTAATTTAATATTATAGAAATAGAAGTTTTCTATTAGTTAACTTCTTCATAACAAACACAAATTTTTTTTCATATTGTTTATTGTAATTTAAAACATCTTAAAAATGTATACAAAAGAAAAACAACAGAAATCAAATCTTTTTTTTTTGTATTTTCATTTTTATGAGAATCAAAATTCACATAAAATAATTATTGCTTTCTTTTAATTTATTTTTAATAATAGCTAATTAACTTAAATACAAACAGAATCAACAACAATAACAACCAATTTTCGTAAATTGCCCAACAAAAAAACAACAAACACACACGCACACACACACAGAACCACTTGAAGCGCCACTCGAGCGCATTGTGTGTGACAACAACAACAACAATATAAGAATTTATACTTCTCTTTTTTTCTCTCGCTCTTCTTTTGCTTTGTGCAACTTCAGCTTCTTTGCTTTTTATATAATTTTGGTAGTTATAAAAACAACAACAATACGAGTACAAATACGTATAAGAAGAAGAACAAGAACAACAGCCGTTGTCGCCATGTCACAGTGGCAGCACTTGAACGCAAGTCAAGCGAATATGTTGACGATGCTGAGAAGTGCACTTCAGTTGTTGTGAAGAACGTCAAATACAACAAATACAACAAGAACAACTACAACAAAATCAACTTCCGTAAAGAAAATTGGTTATAGCGGTAAATCGCGGCAGCCAAAGTAACAAAAACAAAGGGTTAAAAAGGTTTACACACACATATGTTTTAACGTAGCACATTTAATGCCATTAACAATGTGCGTGTGAGCGAGACAGCAAGACATGAGTGTGTGCATGAGAAGCTGCTGAAGAGCCGAAGAAAGAAGACTTCAAATTGCGCTGAATTGAATGCACACGCGACACGCCGAAAGCATTCAAACTGAAGGCAGAGCGGTAATGAAGAGAAAAAGTAGCAACAGTAACACAACAACAAACAGGAAAGGAAGCTGTTGATGTGCGGCGAGACAGAGAGGAGACGAAGAAGTGCTAAGCAAATCGGAAATTGTTACTTTTTTTTATGTGTTTTTGTTTTTGTTTTTCCGTCTTGAGTGATTATGACAACAACAACAAACAAGGCGTTGTTGCTAATGATTTTAAAATCTCTTTGCATTTAAATTTTAATGCGCTTTTCAGCTTCTTCTCTTCCGTATTCTTCTTCTTCTGCTACTACTACTACTGCTACTTCGACGACAACTTCATCTTAGTCAATCTTATTATTCTACTACGCTGCTTCCCACTTCACTGCTGCTAATGTAATCACTCAACCCTATGACAACATGACCGTTTGCATTTCTAATTAATGATGGCAACAGTGCTCAGCATACATACACGCATACATACACATGTATAACATGCGATGGGTGTTGTTGGTGGTGTTGGTGGCGGTGGAGCGCGGCACAAGTGCAATGATGTGTTCATGGCATATGTGAAACTCTCAGTTCATCATTTGTTGTTTCTGCACGCTCGTCATCATCATCTGCCATCCAACAACGTTGTTCTTCTTGTTGTAATATGTTTCACTCACCATTCCATTCCATTTACTCACTAACGCCGTTGCTCTCTCTGTCTCTGTCTCTTGTCATTGAGTGCACTTCAAAGTAGCAATTCAATTTCATGGTTGCCACGATTCAATATTTCCTTCTTTTTTTTGCATTGGTATTTTTTTGCACTTTTCTATTACGCCCTTTTTATGACTCTTCTGTTTTTTTTTCTATTGCGTTCTTCAGCATATGCGATTTTTATGCCTTTACTTTGCTGCCGTACCAGAGTAAATCACTGCAAAATGTGTGTTTATACATAAAGTCTCATGTAGACACAATTGAAGTCTTGATGAACCGCTCCTCTTTCGTTGGGTCGATCGCTTGTTGTTGGTTTGACATGTTTTACCACTAAAAGGCTCATGGCATATGGCGACACTGGCTTTTAGAGTTGCCGCATAATGAACTCGATTATTTTAATTTTATTGCAGCGCTGAGAGACACAATTGTCTCAAAGACATTTTACTGCATTTGAAAAACACTTTAAGCCTTAAGAAGATTGCATTTTAATGACTCATTTGCCTTGTGTCTTACTCATTGTAATGCACAGACAGCAAATCATTTAACTGAAACAATTTATTGTAGCCAAGTTAAGACGCAACAACAAAGCAGAAACCAAATAAAAAACACAAACAAAGCGTAAAGTTTCGCCCACGCATGACGTCAAAAAAAATGGTGGTTTAAAAATGCAGCAATCTTTGTTGACTTTGAAAAAACGAAACAAAAGTGTTTTGTCTTTTGTTGGCTGTACTTGAAAGTGTGACTTACAACCAAATTAGGCAACGAAGCATAAAAGTGCACATGAAGTTTAAGTAAAAAAAAAACCCCAAAAAAAGAAGAAGCAATAATAATCAAAGAGCTGCAGTAGAAGCTCAGCTCAGCGTAGCAAACGAAGCAACATGTGACCGTCTGTCTGTCCGTCCGTTCAGACGTGTCTGACTGACGGCCTCGGTTGGGCATTCAAATGAGTGCGTTTTCACCTGCTTTGATGTTGTTGTTGTTAAGCTTGCATATGCACTGATGCGCTGCAAAATGTAATGCGTTGAGGCGTGAGTAAGAAAATTTGGGGAGCGCTGAACTGCGCTACAATGTGTAAAGCATTAACGGTTAATTATATTTGTTGTTTTCTTCTTTTCTTTATTAATTTTTCTTATATTCAAACCACGTCAACTTAGACGTGCATGAAAGATTTTAGTTGTTGAATTAAGATAAGACGACACTGCACTGTTTTTATGCAACACCATACAAAAAAACAGGGTGTTTTTCTTTTATTTTTTCCCAACTATTTCATTAAGGTATACTACGCTGTTTTACATGGTGTACATGCGAACACATATTACGCACAACTATTGCTGTCACGCTTACTCCTACATGCTTGCAGCAGCAGCAGCGCAGTCGTCACTAAGAGCACTCAAGCACAGCATAGCAACAACAAAAACCACAAGCCAACCAACACTGACCACAAAAACAACAAGAAAACGAAATCAAAAAGCAAAGTGCGTGTGCGAGCGGCAGATCATAGCATGCGTATGCGTGTGCGTATGCGAAAGAGAGCGCGCGCGTTAGTGAGCGGAAGACGGAGAGCGCATTGTGGGCGACATAAAATGCGTTAAAGCTTTTGCGCATGTCGCTCTTTTTTTTCCATTTTTCATTTTGCAGTTTCTTCTTTGCTGCAAAAGCGCTCATATACACATACTAATACAAATGCATTTTACGCAGCACACACGCACTTGATTTGATTTGATCGAGCAACAACAACAACAACGACTGCAAACAACCTTGTATTTGCAATGCGTGAGCTTTTTTGGTTTTTCTAGTCTAGTATGTTGTTGTTGATGTTGCTTTTTAGTATCGCCGCTAGTTGTTCTTGTTGTTGTTGGCTTTAGCTATTCTTATAAATAGATTAAAGTGCGTAAAGGCGCGCGTGAATGTCATTTAAAGCAGGAAAAAAGCTTTATTCGCTCTTGCTCTCACACATACACACACACAGGCACATCGTTTGTCTTGCTCACGCATACGTTGCGTACGACGAACAGACATTTTTAATTATGTTGTGCGAGCTCAAGGTTTTTTTTTTCCATTTCAAACTATACATTTTTTTCGTTGCTGTGCAAGTTGCGTGCGTGTGTGACCCCCCATAACCCCCAAACCGGCATGCCAACCCACTTAGAGTGCTCACGCACACACACGCATACACGCACTTTGAGCCAATTTAAGTGTAGGCCAGACCAAACTGCCACTGCCGACAACTACAACAACTACAACAACAACAATAATAATAATAATAAAAATTTTAGATGCGCGCGTTGCGTTCGCTGATTAGTTGTTGTTGCTGTTATTATATTTGTTGTTTGTTGTGTTTGTTTTTCGAGTGTCGAGCTGCTTTATTTTTTTGTTTTTGTTCATTTTTTCATAGTTTAAGTTGATTTTTGTGCTTAATCAATAAAAAATAAGTGAATTTCAAATGCAACTGTATATTTTCTTATATTCAAGTCCTCATGCCTTCTTTCACAGCAAACTTTTTTATTCTATTATTTTGAACACAGAATTTTTGTTTAGTTTTATTAAAGTGTATAATTTGTTTTATTTGTTTTAATAAAAAAATGTAAAAAAGGGCAAGAAACATGTGCCAAAGTAAACCCAAAGAAGTGCCATTTTATCAGCAAATCTAAGTTTGTGCGACAATGAAACTCAGTCCCACTTTTGTGCACACAACTGTTCATACATAAGCGTTGCGTTACGCACTTTTTGCTTTGCTCACTTTATGGCTTGATGTTGTTGTAGTTATGTGCACGAGCTTTTTTGTGTGTTCTGTTGTTGTTATTGTTTTTGTAATTAAACAAAAAAAAAGCATTTAGAACTAATCAAGCAAATGACTTTGTGATGTAATTGTTGAAAATTGCTGAGCAGCGAAGAAAAAAAAATACAAATACACAAATTTCATAATTTTTATACTAGTTTTTTAATTGAAATGAAAAGAATTTTTGTTTTAAGGCGCATAAAAGTTGTAATTAAGCTTATCGCCTTCATTGATATCAATAATGATCATTAATTGGTTTATTTTGTCGCAAACTTGAAACTTGAAGCCAAAAATTAACAATAAAAAACTAATTTACAATTAAAATGTTGTAAAAATAAAGACAAAAATGTTACTAATTAAGAATCATAGTCTAAAAAACCTAAAAAAAACCTAAAAAAAACCTTTCAAAATACCTGTCATTTGTCGCCACGTAAAGTCTTCACACTTACACACACACACACGCACATACGCTGAGAGTTACACTCAGCCGCCTGCAAGTCAGCAATTTCAGGCCTACTTGGCACAAACTTGCAAACACATCAACAACAACAACATCACACAGCACAACACATACATATGCAAAGCCACACAACGCCACTCAAACAAACACACACACAAAGAGAGACGAATACGCAGCCGCTTTGGCAAACTAGCTTTTTTTCGTTGTTGTTGTTGTTGTTTCCACTATGGCTGCGTCTGCCTTGCTTCTAATTGCCGACCACTGCCCGCCGCTGCCGACGTCGCTGCCGCTGCAACGTTCGCTGCTTTGTTGTCTTTTGCTATTTTCGTTTTTCGCTTGACTTTTTTTATGCTCTTTGCTTCGTTGTATGTTTTATGTGTTGTTGTTGTTGTTGTTGTTGGCGTTATTTCTATTTTTCAAAATGGGCGAGGCGGGCAAACTTTTGCATGCGTGCAAGTGACGACTGCGCCCACACACACACACACACACACACACACAGACTTACTGCAAATATATGCTGTTATGTGTGTATCTAACGTTATGCAAAAGTATCTATGTATCTGCATGAATTGCTTTATGTGTTCGTGTATTTTATGCCGCTGCTAAGTGTGTGTTTGCATGTATGTGTGTGTGTGTGTGTGTGTGTGTGTGTGTGTGTATACGCTTTGCTTGCTGGTAATAGTTTGCACAAATAGAAAACGCATTTCGTAGTTTTTTGGGCGGTTTTTTTTTCATTGCTCAAAGTTTTTCTGCTCTTTCGGTTACGCTTTTTATATATGAACATGTATGTATCTGCAATGAATGACTCTGACGGCTGTCCAAGCACGTCAAAGTGCTTTCTATGTATGTATATGTGTATCTTTGCATATGGTTCGCTTTTTATGTGTTATGCTGTCATTGTTGTTGTTGTTGTTGTTGCATTTGTATTGTGCAAATATTTGTTCAATTAAAAATACATATGAAGCGAACAAACAAACAACGAACGAAATAAACGAAACCAACGAATGAAAGCATACAATTTTTGTGCCCTTAGACAATACTATGGAAGTTCTCAATTGGTTTTTATTGCTTCCTGGCATATTCGCATAAACAAAGTTTACGAGTTGACACTTTTTTATTAACGACAAATATTACAAATACATCAAATAAAACAAATTTTAATGCAAAAAGCAACAATAAAAACTAAAAGTAAACACTTTTATTTTATAAAAATTGTATTTTGTTAGTTTTATTCCAATTTTTGCTAACATTTTCATTACAATAAATATATTAATGAATTTTCATGTATTTTTAAACGAAATAAGATCAAAGTAGAGACAAAGCGCCCTCTAGCGCACATTTATGTTTACAAATTCAAAATATATTCGAAAATATAAAAAATACTCCTCATTTGTCGTAGTATCTGGTAAACTGTGCGTATCTGAGGACCGTGCCTTTATTTAAATGCCTAAATTTCTGTTGCTCATGACAATTTTGAAATGTTCTTCCATTTTCGTGCCACGAAATACATATTCATGAAATGCACTTTATAAACACATACATACATTTTAAGTACTATGCAAGCTAAGCTAAAACAGTGTCTTGTTTAAAGTCATTCGGAGGTTTTGAGGCTTTGAGTGCATTGAACTAAAAAACTTCTTGTTCACTGTTGAACCCTTCATTCAACACGCTCCAATTAAGATTCATGCAAGTGTTGCAGCAAAGTAACCGTTAACTAAAGCAACAACAACAACAACAACATCAATTTTGAAAGCTTCAACTCGTTGTAATTAACTAAAAGAACCGAAAGACATGAAGGAAGCGCACAAATGAACAACAAAAACAACAATAAAACAAAACTAAAACGAAACAAATTTCCAACGAAAGACAATTGCGACTTTTACAAGTCCACAAGCCTCAAAGAAATCACATTTTGGGGTTATTCCGGGAAATCTTCAAACTTAAATAAAACAAAAAAACAACAACAACAACAACAACAAGAAAAAAAAACCAAACCCGAAACGCAGCAATTGTGAAAATGCACGTGAGTAACTCAAAAAGTATCTACGCAAACGCAAAGCGAGTTGGAAAAAACAAAAAAAAAAAACTTAAACAAATGCGATTTCACTACAAAGCGACGACGACGACGAACAACAACAACTTCCGACAAGTGTCTAATTTTGCCTGTTGTTGTTGTTGTTGCCAACTATTGCACGCAAACTCGTTGCGTCTGTCCAAGTCTTTATTACGTTCTTAGTTACATTTGCGTTTGCTTGTGTGTGCATTTAATTAAATGCGGAAGACCTAAAAACAAAAACCAAACACACACGCACATAACAACAACAAAAATAACAACAACTACACGCATTATAAACGCACAGAAAACGCAACGCAGCGAAACGTAGAAGAAGAAGCAGACAAATTTGGAACTCATAAGTAGGTCAAAGTAGCTGCGCTTTGCTTTGCTTGACTTTGCTTTTGGTTTGCTTTACTTTGCTGTGCTTTTGCTTTGCGTTTGCTTTGTGTTTCATTGCGTTTCATTCCGTTGCGTTGCGTTTTGCGTTTTGCGTTGGTAATGAGGCAAAGTACACAAGCAAACAGAGACGCACATACAGAAACATAGCATTGGGCAGGCAAACAGACAAACAGCAATGACGACATTTGTAGTGCCGGTGGGGGGAAGAAGGGTGAGGTACGTTACTGCACGCATAATATACAAAAAGGGTGCGTGTACATTGTTGTATGTGCAAAGTGCGTAAATGCGTACACCAACAACAACAACAACAGACAATCGTTAACAAAAATGTTAAACTTACGCCTTGCCAGTACGCATAATTAGCATAGTCGTCGCTATTAACATTGGACATACTCGTTTACTCGCATGGCTTACATATGAATGTGCATATGTACCATGGTTTGCTCATAAATCATAATTGTGCGTATGACAAAAAGCAAAAACTAAAACTAAAATAAAAATAATAAAAAATTGCATAAATTATTATAATTTTTGTACATGTTTGTTTGGAAACTGTGCTGCGTTTGCAACTGTTTGTTTTGTAAGTTTGTCAAAGAGCCTAAAAAGCAAACAATTGACAACAAAAACAAATACAAAAAAAAATAATATAAAAAATTGACGAAATGTTTGTGTAGAAAGTAACACTTTCGGTTTATTGATTTCATAAGCAAATGTAATGAAAACTATTCAAGGCTTGAGGCAAGGTCTGTTTTAGACCTATTTGAGGCCGGCTGAGCAATTCAAACAAACGTTGGGGAGGGTTTTTTCAAGAGACGGAAATTACAGTGCAATCGGCAGGCAATTAATGTTGAACCAATGCCCGAAAGATCTCCATGCAATGTCTAAAACATCAAGAGACTACAATTGAATCATGCAATGTCTGAGATATCAAGAGACTCCAGTTGAAAGCAAACACGGCCTCCGGATTATCATATTGATCGAATAATCAAGTTCGTGATTGGCTAGCATAAAGTTAAAGAACCTCTAACATAGAACATAGAATCTAGAAAGGGCATGACTGCTAGAGACTTTAATCTCAGATGTATTATTTGAAAGCTAGACAACTTTCTTGAATCTCAGCAGTTGTAAGCGTTGATATATTTCGTATTTTTTTAAAAATTGGGTGTTAGCCACTTTTTGTGCATTTTTCAATAAATTCTTTTAAATTCTGTGATGAATTACAATAATATTATTCCCAATTATTATCATATTTACCTTTAATTAACTTCGAATGCCTTTTTAATCCTTGTGCCATGAAATACGTCGTTTATATTTATGTTTGATTTTTGTTTAAATTTATAAAAATGTTCTTCACTTTGCTTCCGAAAACAGTTCAAGTTCAAATGTTCTCCACACTTCTTATTTCAACCAAAATTGTTTCTTTGAGTTTTATGCTTCTTCTTTTTAGAATTTGATTTTTTGTTTTTGTTTTTGTTTTTTTTTTTTCTTTTATCGAAACGAAATTTTTATGCAAACTAACACACACGTTTTTTGTTTTTGTTTTTTTCTTTATATTAAAAGTTTTTTTTTAAGTTGATTACTTTTATTATTATTATTTGTACAATAATTTTGTTATTTATATATTTGCTGTTTGTTGCTATTGTTTGTTATTATTTGTGTTGCTATTATTACTGTTGTTGTTGTTATCGTTGTGTTGGTGTAGTATTGCCGTATGTCCAAACCAATAATTTTGAAGAAATGACCAATTTTTGTGGCTTAAATTTTTATAGATTTTTTAACATTTGTTTTTTTTTTTTGTTGCTATTTCAGTTTAACACTTTTGTTTTTGTGCTTTTACTGGTCGAAAGTTACATTTATGCCGAAATTGTCTTTTCTTTTTAGGTGTTTTTTTTTTTTGTTAATTTATTGTTTTGTCATTTAAGTTTGCACATGAGTTTTTTTTTATTTATTTATTTTATAATGTGTAATATTTGCGTTAATTCTAATTAAACTAATTAGCCAAAAATATTTTTTTTACATAATTTTGCGCGCAGCATTTATAAGTTTAGCCGAAAGTTGGTTTTGTTTTTTTTAGCCGAAATTTTTTTTTTGCCAATTTAAAATGTATTTTTTTTTTTAAATAATTAAATATTTGTTTTTTTTTTCAGTTCATTTTTACAAATTTTATTTAATTTTATTTTATTTTTTTTTTCAATAATAATTTTCAAATGTTCAAAACGGGTTTTTGCACAAACATTTTGTTGTACATTGTTTGTTGTTGTTGTTTATACTTGATGCCATGAATTTTCGACATTTTGTATGTTTGTATGTCTATCTGTCTGCTTATGCTATTTTTATCTGTAAAAAGAATGAAAGAAATAAGTTTTAAAAATTTGTTTGTATAGTAAAACATATACAAAATAATATAAAAAAACTTAGATTTATACAATGCTGTGTGTTTTAGTCAAGTGCCAAGAAATATTTGCTCTACAAAGGCTTATCAGCATTTCTACGGCGAATTCGCGGTTCCTCGTGCCATACTCAATTTCTATATACGTATGTGCGTATATGCTTTCTTAGAATTATAATTTTTTTTGTTTTCGTCGACATTTGTCTTTTTTACACTTTGCATGCGAAAAGAGTTTTTAATGTTATATAGTTTGACAACTATTTTAGCCGGCACTGTATGCAAAACGATTTCTTATTGGCGTCACTTCTGTATGCATGTGCACTCTCTCGGTCTCACTCTTGCTAACGTTATGCAGTTTTTTGCATACTGCATGCATGTGTTCATACAGACACATAGGCAAATTTAACAATAAAACGTTCGCACATGCAAAGAAACACACAAACAAATATACATAAATGGCGCAGGCACGCGAGTGAACATAATAAAGGAAGGGCGAAGGGGTTGATTTTTGTTGCCTTTGCTTCGTTAATTTCATTGACTGAACTGTTGTATGAATTTTCTTAGATTTTTATTGTATAATCCACAAATAATGAATTGCATAGTTTTTGCATTTTCGTTTGACCGTCGCTAAAACAGCAACTCAGCAAATGCACACACACAAATACACACACAGTTGAACAGTTAGGAACGGTTTTGTGCCAAATTGCAAGCGACACAAATATGAGTTTTACTTTTAAACATTCAAGCATTTTTTTTTATATTTCAAACATTTTTTGTGCTTCATTAATTGTTTTATATCAAAATTGCACTTCACTAAAGTCATGTTGTTTTTTATACTTTGCTTTACCTCAAATTCTGCCAAAAATTCGCAGAGCCGAAAATGCGTTTTACAACGGAAAACAATAACTGTTAAAATCATAAGAAAAAAATTGCGTTTTTCGACAGCAGACACTTTATATATACTTATAAATATATATATGTTTTTCTTTTTTGCACACTTATACTTTTACTTATTTTTGATGCACAAATTTAATTATTTTTTTTAATACAAATTATTTTTTTTTCCATTGCAACAAATTTTTTAAGCGGTTTATTTAGTGTTGTTGTTTTTGCGGTACCGTTGTTTGTTTATATGTGTTGTGATTGATGTTGAATTTATCAAAAATGTAATTTCTATTTAGAAAACGTTACGAGAGTCGAATGCACAACAACACACCGCTGCTTGTGCTGCGCGAGCCGAAACCTAAAACCGAATAAAAAAAATAATGCATGAATTTTCATGAATTGCGTTTGAATTTTGGGAATAACGGCTTGCCACACGAAGTGAGCCAGAAGTGGCGTGTTTGACGCAAAAGTGTCGGCGTAGCGGTGAAGGGAAGAGAGGACAAAATTGACCCCCCTAGGTAGAAAACTACCTAGGATTGGAGGAACGGGAAAATCGTCCATCGGATGCACGGCGACATGCGACAAGTCAATTTTGCTTTTGCGTGTCATTCCGTGTCATGACACATTCCTCTCTGAGCAAACCAACCTCGCTCTGGCACCGATACTCTC